>OY978529.1:54996701-56196701 GCA_963854835.1 Megamerina dolium
AATAATAAAAAATTTCAATGATCTTCAAAGAGCACAATTTTTATGCGCTTTGATTTTTTTAAGCCTTAAAAGCTTGAAGGAAAATGAGAAAAGTAGTTTTTTTTATTTTCTAGGAATGGTCTTTATTAATATGTGACCGAAGTTATAGCTTATTTTTTATTACTTCTTCTAAGTGCATCCCCATATACAAACATTTATAATAGTTCGTGCTTTTACAAAAACAAAAAAATGAGGTATTGATTGAAAAAAGTAAATCATTATTATGAGCAATTTTTTTGAAAATACAGAAATTCTAATTTTTCTCAATTCAATTCGCAATTAAACATAAATATTCTCATAGCTGCCAGGAAGTCAGTTGAACACGCGTCAAATATAAGACTAACTACGAATAATTTTTCCACCAAAAATATTTTTTTTTTGTTTAAACATACCCAAAACATATTTCAATCCCTTAGGGGTTCCTTCCTATAAAATTGAAATTTTTATATAATATTGGTTTTCATCGGCCACAAAGTTCCTCCACTATATCCTTCTTCTTTTCCATCTTACTTTCCCTCTTACTTTCCCTCCTACTTTCCCTCATACTTTTTCCTCCTACTTTTCCCTCCTACTTTTCCCTCCTAATTTTCCCACCTACTTTTCCCTCCTACTTTTCATTCCTACTTTTCCTTCCTACTTGTCCCACCTACTTTTCCCTCCTACTATTCTCTCCTACTTTTCCATCGCACTTTTCCCTCCTCTTTTTCCCTCCTACTTTTTCCTTCTATTTTTCCCTCCTACTTTTCCCTCCTACATTTCCCTCCTGCATTTCCCTCCTACTTTTCTCTCCTACTTTTCCCTCCTACTTTTCCCTCCTACTTTTCCTTCCTACTTTTCCCTCCTACTTTTCCCCTCCTACTTTTCCGTCCTACTTTTCCGTCCTACTTTTTCCTCCTACTTTTCCCTCCTACTTTCCCTCCTACTTTTCCCTGCTACTTTTTCCTCCTACTTTTCCCTCTTACTTTTCCCTCTTACTTTTCCCTCCTACTTTTCCCTCCTACTTTTCCCTCCCACTTTTACCTCCTACTTTTCCCTCCTACTTTTCCCTCCTACTTTTCCCTTCTAATTTTCCTCCCTTAGGGTGGTTCCCCTACAAAATACACAAAAAATATAATTTTAAAAATGCACTGACCATTCCCATATAATTTCAGAAAATACTTTCTTTATTTAAAAAAATTTAAAATATAATAATTTTTGAAATCATACATCAGAGTGTTGAAAATCTCGTTGATTGGGATGAAAACTATCTCACTCACGCATACGCACACACATATAAACTCATACATATATATTTGACCCATTATCATGATATCAAAGAGTTCGTATCATTGTTCACTAGACATACTCATACATTTCTATATGTAAAATGTGTATTTCAGTACTGTTATTGTTGTTGTTGTTTAAATTATTCTTCTGCCACATCATCACAATATCAGCATGATCCTTACGCATAAATTTAACACACTGTGCATAATGAAAAGAAGCCCTCATTCGGAAAACATGACTATAAATGCATAAATAACGATATTTTGAAGTAGTATGAAAGAGATAGAGATATAAGGTGATTATTATTATTATTTTTATTATTATTAAATATTATTATTATTATTATTATTATTATTACGATGATATGACAGTAACAGCAGCAATAGCATCACAAATAACAGCGATGCAATGTCTATAGTAAAAACGGATATATAAACGTGTCCCTTTTTATTGCTTTTACATTAAAATTTATGCCGAAAAAAGGAATAAATGAAAAAGTAAATGCCCGTGTGTGTGTGTGTGGGTGTATGTTGTTGTTTTTGTATTGATATGTGTATGACTGACTTCAGTTCTTATACCCATACATACGTACACATGTACATATAAGTGACTGCCTCTCCAAATGACGCCTACGATCTATTACAGCAGCAACAGCAATAATGACAAAAGGAGTGAAAAGACAAGAACAACAACAGCAATGGTGCCATGTCAAATCGATTTATTAACCTGTGAACGCTCTTTTGGCCTATCCCCATATATTATTATGAATGCTAGCCTGGACTGTCTCTCTGTCTGTCTGTTTGTCTGCTTGTTTGTCAGTTCTTCTGTTTATTTGTACATTTATCTGTCTACCCACTTTGTGGTACACTCTTATTGGTATTGTGTGTACTACCAACATTTATGTGTGTGGGTATATGTCAAGTATATTTGTATGGGTTATTGTGAAGTATTCTTGTGCAATGCCATAACAACATAGCAAGCAAGCAAGCAAGCAACATCGATCACAACAACAATAATAACCACACACAAACATAACAAGAGCAAACCGCAAACGAAAGAATTTATGTCAAAAATTGAATGAAATGTTTTTGTATATTTATATGGATGTGCATATGTGTGAGTGGGTGTGTGTGTGTGTATGTGTGATATCTTTTGTCACAATTTTTTCGTGTCGTATGAATTTTGTTAGTTTTTTTTTTTAAATTTATTTTACCGTTGCCATCATAAAAATGATATAAACGACAGTTTGTTGTTGCAACTACTGCTCGCTATCATTCATTGTATTGATAACACATTACCACGGTAGTCATAATGATTGTTGTTGTTGTTGTTTTTATGGTTAATGGTCGATGTTTGATTGGCTCGTTGCTGGCTGGTTGGCTGGTTAGTTAGTCTGTCGTTGTCACTAGTTGTTGTTGTTGTTGTTGTTTGATTATTATCAATAAATATTGATGAATTAACGCTTAAACACGTTTATAAATAACATTTTGATGTAAATATATATTTATGTGCATGTGTGCGTGTGCATGTGACCATAATTTTGATATTGCATTGCAAATAAGCAAACGTAGGCAGGATTAAGAACAAAAATATGGACATATCAATTACGCCATTGAGAGTTTCAGTGCTACGTAGTTGTATTGTATTGTTTTTATTGTGTGCGTTTGCGATGCGATGAAAATTATGCAAACGTATGAATAATATTTAAACGGAATTTAATCTATACATATGTAAATGTATTTTATATTGCCAGTAGAAATTTGCTCATTAATGCTGTTAGCTGGTATTAGGATTACTTGTAGTAATCTCTAGTATTTTCCACACTACATAAACAAATTGCTTTTAGAAAAATGATACCCAGAAGGCAGCATAGAATCCAACAAATTACTTTAAAAATGATTTCGATTTTCAATTAATATGAATGCATTTGCTTACATATCACTGCAAATATCTCGTGAAAATAGAGAACCCATATATATGAAGTAAACCAATCAAAGAAGACCGAAGTAGTAGGTGATTTGTTCGATCGACCTACAGCGACTACAAATGACGAGTCAATCGATAAAATTAATAATTTGTTGCTGAACAGTCATGGTTAGTAATTTGAGAGGTTTGTCACATGCGTGGAAAATATCTTTGATATGAATTGACAACGTTATATCAGATATTTTGAACAGTTGTAAAACAACTAGGTCCAAAAAATAGGTAATTTTGTTCAACAAGAACACCAGAATGCATGATTTCACCAAAACGCATCTAAAGATAGCAAATATATGGCTGATATCTATGACTTCTAAATCATTATCATCATAATTCGATGGAAAATTAGCGATGAAAATTTCCCAGTTTTAGAAGAGATTCTATTACTTGTTAGTATGAAAATATGTGATCTGGTGCTTCAATTAATATAATTTTTTTTTTTTTTTTGTTTCCATCGATTTATTCACAAGTCCAGCTTCCCTGAAAATTTCACAGACATTGTAACATAGTAGTATCATCATGCGCCAATATCGGAATAGAAGAATTGCAATCCTGACAGACAGTCAGTCAGGGCACTGAACTCTAATCAGGTGAAATCAAAACTGGTGTGGGAATATCTTGACAATGTCTGAATAAACTTGGTGAAAATAACCAATTATGGATCCTTTGGATTCTAGGACATATTGGAGTTGGAGGCAACGAGATAGCGGATAGGCTTGCCAGGAAGGGAGCAACAACACCCTTTGTAGGCCCAGAACCCTTCTGTGGTCTAAGCAAAGGCGCTCTATCCATGCTCATTAAAAGGAGTGAAGTGTCAGAAAGACAATCATATTGGGAAAACCTATCAGGGTTGTGCCAATCCAAAACACTTTAGGGAGCTATAACCTAAAACCTAAATGATCACCTAACAAAACTGGGAATCTTCTCGGATGAAACCTGACGATATTGCAGGGAGGAGAATGAAATTGCAAAACATATGTTGGAAACGTGACCAACACTTATGCACACAAGAAAGAAACACTTCGGGGAATTTATAATACCGGAAAATCTGCTGAAGTCCATTTAGGGTAGGATCTATACTAAATTTCCTTATGGATGCTGGACTTAGAAAAATACTCTAAACCATGATGGGAAACACAATAGACCTAGGGTCGCAGTGCAATACAACCCTCTAATAATAATAATAATGATATAATAGTGTTGTTAATTAAATTATTTCCTAAGTATTGCTACTTTATATTCTGTCAAATAAGTACCCGGAAATTCTCATTTTTAATTTTCCCTCTGAGAATATTTCAAAAAAAAAATTGTTCCCAGGTTGGCACAACTGTCAGCCACTATTCTGTGAATTTTTATTGCTATGTGTCATTTAGTTTGGTTACGGCGTCATTAGGAACAACTCAACCTTTTGTGTGCGTTGCGATTTCTTCTCGCCCCTCTTTGAACGATTTATACCAATCGTAAACTTGAGTTTTCGACATGGTTGAATAACCAAATGTATTTTTTTTCAACATTTCCAACGTTTTGGCACAAGAAATTTCGTTTGAAACACAAAATTTCACACAAACTCTTTGTTCGATATTTTTATCCATAGTAAAAATCGCAACGTACACAAAAGGTTGACTTGTTCCTAATGACGCCGTAACCAAACTAAATGACACATAGCAATAAAAATTCACAGAATAGTGACTGACAGTTGTGCCAACCTGGGAAAAAAATTTGTTTCAAATATTCTCAGAGGGAAAATTAAAAATGAGAATTTCCGATTTCCGGGTACTTATTTGACAGAATGTATAGATAATTTAAATTTAAAGAAAAAATAAATTGAATGTAATAAAAATTTTATAAATTACAAAATAATAAAAGGAAATGAAAATATTAACAATTTCAATCAAATATTTCAATTTAACCAAAAAAAAAAAAAAAATTAAGGAATTTATAAATTAAAAAAAAAAAATAAAAAAGAATAGAACTAACAAATGAACTATAAATGTACAATCTAGAACGATACAATCAATGAATATTAACTACTGTGAAATATGTATATTAACACAATAGTAGAATAGTGTTAAAAAATCGTTATTTTTTTGTAATTCTATATACTATAATAACAAATTAAATTAACACGAAAAGAAGTAAGTATATCCAGTAAAAATAAAAATAAAAAAAAAAATTAAATAAATTCATATTTTTTCGCAATGTAAAATTGCAGTGTGCAACACAAGTTTGTGTAAAATGTATAGGAAAATAAGCAAACACATACAGCCGCACATGTACAATCACAATACCATATACTACAACTAGGTACATACTTTTCCAATGTATTGTGTTGTGTTGACCCAAAAAACTTGTTTAAATTACAACCACTTAACAATACATTTGAACACATCTGAATACATTCATATATGTAGAGACCATACGGAGATTGTGTATGCACGTACAACATGTTATCACATATATGCGACTACCTTTTTTATGAGATAATAAAATTCTGATAAGCAAAAAAAAAATGGCTAACAATTATTGTAGTAGGTACTATTCACATATATTCACATATTCACATATTGATGTAGAGTACAAAAAATATTATATATTTGCAATTAGATGCAAATCTGTTGCAATATATATTGTATGAAAAAGATAACTAACAAAACCTATATTTTATGCCAATTATATTTTATTTAATTTTATTACAATCCATATATTTTTTCAATATCATATGAGACTATAGGCTTAATTAAAAACTAGGTTGGTTTGTTTGATTAAAATATGTTAGTATGTCAATCAACAAAACGCAATTAGTGCTTAAACGCCATTTTGTAAGCCATTTTTAGCACCTTTGCCTTCCAAGTGAATCACGATTTCTTGCTCCAACAATTGTTTTTAACTTCAGCAGTAAATGTTGTACAAAATGCTTATTCTCACGGCATACACTCCACCACAGGCGGTAATTACTGACTAGAACTAGCGTCAGTTTGGTCACATATCCCTCACAAATTTCCTGCTATATTTTTTAGCTTGAAATTGTAAATTGAATTGAAAAATCTTAAGCAAAACGAAACACTAAACCTTTTTACAGAATACAACATATCTATCCGTTTCAAAGTTGTCATAACGAACATGTTGATATTGTTCAATATCATATTTTACATTCCCACTATTACTATTACATATGATTCTTCAGATATTGTTGCAACTTCATACTTATTGTACAGCAAAATGTACAAACATGCATGTATTGTAAACGACGAATATGTCAAATAGTATTATTACACATTTACGAGTTGTAAAAATGAAGCATTGTACATATGAAGTAGAAGATTTTTTTTTTTCAATATATAGCATGGGCAAAACTGATCGAATAAATGTTAACATTGTGTGTGTGTGTGTGTGTTCACAGTTAAATAAAATAAAATCCAATAACACATTGAGAAGTGATATAAAATACTTGTATACATGATCGAATGTGAAATGCAACACGCATACAACGCATAATACATACAAACATATATACATATACGCTATAGCTGTAACAAAAACCCATTCACATTCACATGGCAACTCAATAATATTGTATACAACATACGAACATGTCAAATATAGTAATTACAATTCATGTTTTTACAGGTGTATTATATGATTGCAATTGCAATCAATAACATTGAATGATGACGACAATGATTATATTGATGATAATGATGATGATGATGATGTTGATTGCCAAGTTGATGTGACACATGTTACATGAGACATATTTCTTTTTTCCTCCACATTGAATACAGTTTACAGTTAAAGTTTTTTTTAATTTAATAAAATGGCAACAATTAAAATATTTCTGGCTACTGGTGTCAGATTAACAATAAAGCTTTAAATTAAATTGTACCCCATTTGTATCTTTTAAGGAATACAACTTGCACTCAGTAGTCACTAAATTGATATACAAAATGTACAACAATATATTGTATATCGATATGAAAGAGAGTCATTACATTACATTTTATGTAACCTTAAATCTTTTGGTATTATGTTAAGAGGGGTATAGGGTTAAAAAAATTTTTTTTTTCGAATTTTTTTTTTTAAATTTTTTTTTTCTTCAATAAATGCATAATATCTCTCAAAAACCGGCTAAAATAAGTAGGTCCCTTCTAATACTGTCCAAAATTTAACACGCACAACAGTAATTGAAGAGAAGCTCGGCCAATGAGCCCTTCGGGGCTTTAAGTGCCACATATTTATTTATTTATTTTATCTCTCAAGAATGTTGTGTCTAAATTTCAAGTCAATCGGAGCAAAATTGATGAAGTTATGATCATATTTATACCTGTCGGATCATCTGACTCCATGCGTATTGGTCGAGCTTTAAAGCGTGTTTCCCACAAGTCACGTTTTCAAAGTCATGTCTCTCATAACTTTAAAACTACTGTACCGATCGTTTTGAAATTTAATTAAGAGATATCTCGACCTAAGCTGAGTAAGCAATTGAGAAGTCGAGCCCTCTCTCGAAGAACGAAAACTACACTCTACATGTCTCTCATCATGCCTGTCCTAACATATGGCGCTGAAGCCTGGACAATTTCCACCTCGGATGAGCGAATACTTGGAGTTTTCGAGAGAAAAGTCCTACGCAAGATCTTTGGACCTATTTGCGTTGGTGGCGAGTACCGAATAAGGTACAACCATGAGCTGTACGAGCTGTATGCCGATATTGACATAGTAAAGCGCATCAAAATCCAGCGGCTGCGCTGGCTAGGTCATGTCGAGCGAATGGAAGAACACGCTCCAGCTAAGAAGGTGTTATATTCGGAACCCGCTGGAGGACGACGCAAAAGAGGAAGACCAAACCTCCGGTGGAAAGACCAAGTACTGGAGAACCTGACGGCGCTTGGAATTTCTAACTGGCGCCAGCTAGCGAAGAACAGAGATGGCTGGCGAAGCATGTTATTTTCGGCCTAAATCGATATTCGGTTGTTATGGCCACATAAGTAAGTAAGTAATCTCGACCTATGATGGAGTGGTTACCGGCCACTGCCTCATAGGACATCACGCAGTGAGAATGGGCTTAGGCCATCTGGTGCATAACTACTGCAGAGGCTGCAGAGATGAAGAGGAACTCGAGACCGTCTCACATCTGTTGGGTACCTGCTCTGCTTTGTACAAAATACGCAAAAAATTCCTGGGATATTACCAGTTGAATGACTTAGCCCCCCTATCAGTGGTTGATATTAGCAACCTTCTAAATTTCCTCAAAAGTTCTGGTTGGTTCGACATAGTAGAGTAGGAATATTCGCGTGTTACAATAATGGGCCTTTTTCTGGGTTATGTGTGCCCTCCTTTTGAGGGGCCAGCCACTCTAACGAAACCTAACCTAAACTATTTTTGTACATAATTTACAAGGTAACGATCGATTTTTTTTTTCAAATTTGTTAATATTTTTCATTTTACAAAAACAAAATAAAAAAAAATTTTCGCAAAAAGATCGCGAATTTTCCTTCAGAATGCTCCCAAAAGGTGAAAAATTGTAGTTCAGCGAATGGGTCTTTATGTTTTTAACTGAAACAGAGTTGGTGCGTTAAAGCACTAATTTAAGTTTTGAAGACACAAACAAATTAAATGGAGTCAAATGTGATGAATGGCAATGGTTGTTCGATAATAGATTAGGTTGTCTTCCATTACTGTTGTGCGTGTTCAATTTGGACAGTATTAGAAGGGATCTACTTATATTAACCGGTTCCGAATGGCAGAACGCTTGTGACATCACGTTTTCTGAGCATCGTCCGAAAGCCCTCTAAGAAAATGGTACTCCTGGAAAAATTGCAAATTACTTGCCTATAGGTGGGCAGCAATATTAAGACTCTTAGCCGTGCTCCACTATAAAATTGACTTTCGTCGAATCTTAATGTATAAAAATCCCAATTTGTAGGAGCAGCGCCAAAGGAGGGGATATAGGGGGGAGTAGCAGAAGAATATTTGGTGGGAAATGTTAGAGCAGAAAAATTAATAAGGGGTCGTTCATATATATCACCCTTCTACGGACAGTTATAGATTGATTTGCATATAACGTAGACTTTCTTCAATATCTTCCACGCTTCAATAGAAGAAATTATGTTTGCAGTTTAAACATTTTAAACAAATTCTTTAATCAAAAAATTTGCCTATAGTCAGAATCATCAGAGCAATTTATATTTTCCACTAAATGACAGATCGTGTTCAATATTAATACCACAAAAATAATATTAAATGCCAATTAATATTGCGACTCAGTTCAGAGGAACTAATTTGACAGAATATACAAGTACATCCAAGATACACTTGTAATACCCACACTAGTAGAATATAATTTGCCAAATTTGTTCACTCAACATTCTGTGACATTTTCAACCAAAAGAAATAAATAAATCCAACAATGGCAATATTGATGGTATATACTCGCAGATAGAAGAACAATTAAAAAAAAAACGAAATCGTAGCCATCAATAACATTGAACACAAAAAAAAATCAGACACACATACATATACATAAATTCATACAATCGTACATGTATTGCCCACCATACACAGTATACAATGGCCGGCCAAATTATTACATACATACGAGTATCATCAGTACAACAATCAATACTCAATCAGCCTAAAATTTTGTACAGGAGATTGCAAATATGTACGAGTAAAATACGTACAAACAAGAAAAATCCACACACACACGCACACACAGACGAACAAACGAACATACCTGGCACTGTATACGGTGATGGATTTGGTGATGGCAGCCAATATGCGGAATTAATCGATGGATACGATTTATACGATGGCAATAATGCAGCTGATGTTACATTTGATGTTGATGTTGCAGCTGCTACTGCTGCTGCAGCTGCCAATATCGATGTGGATAGTGATGATGATGATGATGACGACGAAGTGCCGGTGGAGAAGGAGGAGGGAAAGGATGTTACAGCTGATATTGCCGTTGATGTTGATGTTGTAGTACTACTACTAGTACTACTACTACTACCACAGCTATAAGCTGATGATAGTAAATTGTTGTTGTTGTTTGCTGCTATAATACTCTGACTGTAGCAATTGTAGCTATTATTCGTTAAATTCTCAATTACCGATGATAATTGGTTATTGATGTTATTGCTGTTGCAATAGTAGTTGTTGTTGTTGTTGTTGTTGCCGTTGCTGCTGCTGATGCTACTGCTGTTGTTGAAATTGTCGTAATTACTGGCAACAACATTGCCAGTGGTAGCAACCAAGGCACGATTTGCAAAAGCAGCAGCAACAGCAGCCGCAGCGGTGGCTGCAGTAGTCATATTGCTACCGGTATTACCACCAACACCACCACCGCCAGGAGCAGCATCACTGAATACCATTGATGATGACGACGACAACGACGACGACGACGACGACGACGACGACAATGGCGGTGATGAGGAATTATTTATCATTGTAATTAATTGCAGAATACAACAACAACAACAAGAAGAATAAGCCAACAGCCAATAAATGGACCACCAAGCGACAAAATTGTTTCGTCAGTGAGGGAAGACAACAAATGTAAAGTTCAAAAGTTATATTGATAGTCAATGTGTTGTTGTTGTTGTTGTTGTTGCGTTTAATTTAAACGTTTCAGTTAATTTTTGTTTCGATTTTTAATTTTTCAATAATGAACAATGAGAATTGATGTTGGCGAGAGTTTGTACGAGTAAGTGAAAAAATGTATTAAAAAAAAAAAAAAATACAGATAAAAATATAAAAATACAAGTCTGAAATTTTACACTTAAATTCACACTAAATTGAGAATTTCACAATTTTATTATTAAGTTGTTGTTTTTGCACATATTATACACATATATTATGCAGAAAAAAAAAATATATACACAGAAATATTGTTTGAACTTTATTTTTTTGTTTCATTTCTTGTTCCCACATACAATTCTGATGCAACAAAAAAAAAACTATTTAACACACACACGTATAACAGATAGTATAGAAAAGGAGCAGAATGATAGAAAAAAAAGCAGTTATCAAATTAACAATATTATGTACAATAGTGTGAAACAATTAACAAATAAATAAATCACTTTGTTTGTTCGCTTTCTTACAATGCGTGTATCTGAAAGGACATATAGCTGTTGAATGTCGCGCCTATTCTTTCAACTATTTGCAAGTTGATACTGTAAAGTGATCAATTAAATGTACATAGCTGTAATGCAAATGAAGAAGAAGAAAGAAAAAAACCAATTTTGCATCAACTGATCCATCTAAAAATATCATAATGCAATCATCGATTGAATTCGTGTGAGTACAGTACATAGTATGGATGCGACAGCATCAGTATGTGGCATGTAATTGATTATAGTCTCGCGATCTAGTTGGTTTTTTATTTTTTTTTTCAATTTTTTACTTCTGAATCAACTATTGTTATTTTTAGATTGATTTCTTCTTCTGTTATCGTTTTCGAATGACATTTTCAAGAATTTATTCGCCGACTTTTAATCGATTCAGTGTACAATTGAGGTGACATGTATGTACATACATACATACATCAGCATATTTTTACAGGGTTAGTCATGCTTAGTGTTCATACTTTTTTTTTGTAAATAATTCCATGACTGATATTAGCTTTATATATTTTTTTTTTGTACACAGCACATTGCAAACAATTTGGAGAAATTACTAAATTACCAAATTACAGAATAAAACGGGGGAACCATAAATGATATATGATCATTAGGCCGTACCACCTTACAGGGAAAGAAAAAAGAGTGCGCCGTACACCCCCTAATATGAAGAATTTTTGCAAGGCTGTTCCTAAAAAAAAAATATTTTTTTTGGCCGTACGTAGGGGTCGCCTTGTTTTTTTGTCTCGACGGAACCAATTTTTTCACTCGAACTAGTACTTACCAACCAGGTCAGCTTAACTTCTACAACATGAATTCAAAAATAAACGCAAAGAATAAAGATGTGTCTCCTTGAGGTAAAAACATCAATATATCACACTTCAAAATCCGACTGCAAATGCCGAAGTTACCACAAAAAATGTAAAAAAGCGACCCCTACGTTCGTCCAAAAAAAAAATTTTTTTTCGGAATTGTCTTGCAAAACTTCTTTATATGAGGGGGTGTACGGAAAATTTTTTTTTTGAGGTACGGCCTAATGATAATCTTTGGTATCATAAAACAATCAAACTGAGCTGCTTCAAGATTCATATAATAGCCGAAAGAGGCTCATAAAATCATTCAGAATAGAGTCATTCATTCAAAAACATCCAAATAGCGCCTTCTATGACTTTTTTTTTTTTTTTTTGGGAATCCTTAAAGTTTCATATTGCTTTGGCGTGGTGGGAACCGCTTCATTTCTTTTAGAAACCGTACACTGGAGAAAGGTGACGAAAAAAATGAATTCGAAGCTAACTTTTTTTTTTCAGAATTGTTACCAATACCGAATATATATATACACATATGTGTTGTTATGCTCAGAAAGCCAACCCACAAACCTCCGATATAAAAATTTTCCCCACATTATCTCGAGGCTTGTTTTCTATAAACTTTTCTGATATAACAGATCTGTACGATACGATGCTTGAGTTTTTGCTCTTTTAACCAGACTTCCTTTGGGTTGGTTGGTTGGTTAGTTGAAGTAGTGACTCATCCATAAGTCCAAATAGCGCATACACACCGTTTTGTTACCACATTCTCGCTTGTTTGTATGGGCAGGACGGTTAGATCAAGTTCGTACTGTTTAGAAACCTTAGGAGGTCGCTGATATTTATTTCCGCCAACTCCTCGATGTTATTGAAGAGTAGTTTAACTAGGGTGTTCATTCTCTGCTTCCAGAGGGCAGGGCATTTACAAAGGGAGTGGAAGACCGTTTCCTTTTCTATGACAGAAATCGTTATGGGACATCCCCATTTTGGTCGCTTATTCTTCGATGAGTCAGAAGCCAGTAATGACTGCCGTCAGTCTAGAGACATCTTTTCGGTTCCTGTTTATCAGTAATGTTGTTTGTTTAGGATTGTATGTAGGCCATAGTGACCTACTAGTCTTACACTTCGTAAGACTTTACTTTATACTTTATTTTATATTGATAGTTCTTTTAGCTACACTCAGCGGTATGAACACCGGTTCTGCAAGAGCCTCTTGCCCTTTCCCTTTGGGTAATTCTGAACAACAAAGTTAAGACCACCGATAAATGAAGCTCTAAGTTCGCTTTTATCTACATAAGAATTTTTTGCTCTATATAATTTCGATGAAAACCGGCTTGGAGATCATAATAATGGTTTTTACTTCGAGGTGGTCGTTGAGGTTTTTCATTCCTCCGAATGCAGTTCTTAAAGAATCAGAATCTTTTGTACTTAATAATTTGGTGACCCCGGATATGGATAACCAAAAATATGCTATCAAACCAGCGTTCATATTTCAATAATTAAGTTATGTTAAGTTTACGAAGTTTACGGGTGCCGTAGCTCAGTGGTTAGTGTGTTGGCCTTCTGATCTGTAGGTCGTGGTTCAATCTCCGGCAGATGCATAACAAATTTAATATCGATAAGATTTTTCTTTCGAATGGTACCCACCTGTCGCCAAGCAATTGGCAATTCTTCCGACAGTAACAACTTGCCATGAAAAAGCTTCTAAAAGAACTCTGTGACAAAGCTCAGAAAAAGTGATGTCACAAGTGTTCTGCCGTTCGGAACCGGCTAAAATAAATAGGTCCCTTCTAATACTGTTCAAATTTAAGACGCACAACAATAATGGAAGAGAAGCTCGGCCAATGAGCCCTTTGGGGCTTTAAGTGCCACATATTTATTTTTTTTTAAGTTTACAAAAATTTACCATATATAGACTTGAGAAGTAAATTGTTATATATTAACAGTTTTGGTGGTTATATGAATTAACGATAAAATGCCTAGAATAATATCGAAAAAAATTGTCTATATATAAAGTTAATTTTAATATAAATGCAATAATTTTTCGAAATTAATACAATACTCGAAATATAAAATACCATTAGATATAGAAATATAGAGACATACTCTTGCTATATATTGTAGTATTCAATTTACGAATGAGTTGTAAATTTATTAAAAATTTTATTAAATGTAACTCTCGATGCTATGGCTAGCTGATCTCTAAAATATATAAAAATATATACGTAAAAGTAAAAGCTTATTCATATATTAACTTCATTGGTATGTATTTAAATAAAGGAAATTTTACTCACATCATAACATCATAGCTCTGATAATTTTGTCATAATAGTAAGTAATTGTTAAATGGATATCTTTCCACCCTGTATAATTAAATTGCAATCCTTTTTGTATTGAATTTTCCCGCATTAAATGCTGTTTTGTTTTTATTTTTTATTTTTTTATTTTTATTAATTGATACGTATATATTATTTCAAGTATGTACGATATATGTATTTTTCCCTTTTTACGATTTTCAATTTAATTTATTTAGTTAGTTGAATTTTTGTGTCGATTTCATTTTGTTCTACTTATCACAACGTCAATTAAATTCGATGTCGCTGACATATGTATACGCTTATACTCATACACTCATACGTACACTATTTACACACCAAAAAAAAAAACAATGGAGGAGATACTCTCTCTGCGATGTACTCGTATAACTAAATATAACACAATACCATATGTGGGAATTTAATGAAATTCCAATTGAACGCATAAAATCAAATTGATGTTTTAGAATTACACTTTCATATAATGTACGATACATATGTACGTAGTAGTAGTAGCAGTTAGTATATAGCATAAGGTACCAGCTACTACATATTGCCACTAAGTATAGGTATAATTTATATATAATTTGGATTAAATTGACACATTGATGATTATAGTTGATTATAGTGAGTGATTGGTATTTGGTGGTATATATTTTTATTTTAAATTCAATACTCTTTTGTTTGTGTTTCCAAATTGTGTTTCACCACAGTGAGGATTTTATTGCGTTGGCGACTGATTGACGTTTTAAATGCAACTGCTGATTGCAAATGTAATGCGCAAATTTGTGTGAAATATAACACTTGAATGTTTTTCTTGTTGTTGTTGTTGTTGTTGTTGTTGTTGGAGCAATAGCATGCTAATAAGAAAACAACATATTCACGCTTCGCTTGCGCATTATTGTTAGCATATACAACTATGATGGGAGGGAGTGTATTTATTTGATGGCAGATTAACTTAAGTAAGTAGATGGCAAATAGACACACACGAGTGCTTGGTGTTATATTTTGTTATAATAACTACATAAGTTATAATTATCATTCTAATGTGAATTGATGCTCTTTACAAGGCAATCCAAACAACAACAGTAACAATGAAGACAATGATGAAAATAAATATCATATGCAATAACAATTCTTATTGTATATTATTTTATTCGACAGAAATAATTATTGCATTGCATAAAGAGTCAATATTGTATAATTTGATTTCTCACTACCATGAATCAATAACAAATACATATTATAGCAGGTAGCTTGTGTATGCATTCAACATCACTACTACTATCATCCACACTATCATGCAAACAGAATTTTAAACAACTTTAAAAATTTGTGATTTATTCCTCTTTGTGATATTTTTTTTGTTTGTTTTTTTTTTTTTTGCACTAGAAAATTTATTTCACGCAATTAGCTTGAAACACTTTCAACAAATTTTAGTATACAACAGACCATCAACATGTTGCAAGCATACAATGCACTCAAGTGTTATTTAATTTGCAATCATTTATAAATGTTTTTCAGAGTTTAGGATCATCCCACACACACATACATACATCGAAATATAACTATTTGCACACACATACATATTGTTGAAAATATACTCATACTTTAAGGTTGCCACATGCACGAAAAATACCAAATGGCATTTGAAAATGATATTTCGGTTGCATAATCATGAAATCAAAATAATAAAAATATTCTACTCGCAACTGAATCTTCAACTGTATTCTGTTTATTTTTACACATTCGTACATGTTACACATTCGTACAATATGCAAATGTTGCCACACCAAAGAATTGTGGAATGCAGAGAAAGCACCCACACAAAACAGTGCCCAACCAACCAACAACCGACAATCGACATTGAAATTGTGTTGTAATAAAAATTCAAATTTAACGACCAATAATGTGGCAACACTGCAATGTTGCTCCATACAAGTACGAGCACGAAGTATGTGAATGTAAATGAGAAATTACAAATTAAAGTATACTTTTGTGATGATTTGAATTTTAGTGATGACTTGAGGGAAATCTATTGTTAGATGTGAGATGTGGAAAGTATGAGAAAGTAGACCCAAACAGAATAACAACAAAATAACAACAACAACAAAAATATACAAAAGCAAAAAAATCCTTCAATCTACAAATATACCTACTTTTAGGCCATTATGAAATGCGTGACGACGAAGGAATATATGTATGTAGTAAGTCGTTGTTGTTGTAAGGCGTCATAACGAGAGATAAAACAATTCTATTTAAATTGCATTCGTCTCTATGTATGTACATCACGTATATATACTAGCACAAAAACACCACACACATAGGAAAGACCTAAATTAAAATGCTAAAATTTTCAAAGTCAAGGTTTTTAATAAAAAACAAAAAACTACTCACTACTACTTTATTTATTCTACATTTATTATTATTATTATTTTTTTTTGTTTTTTTGTAAATTCTATTGCATATTTAAAAGAGCGTTAGTTATGTAAATAATTTGAAATATGAATTTATTCATATGTTGATGGTTGAATAAAACATTTTTGCATAATTTTACGTTAAACTACAGAAAAAACATTTTTTGAATACTCTATGTATGTAGATATTACAGCTTCAGCAATGAATATAAATATGTATACAACATAGTGATATATGTAAGCAGGAGAATACTTTGTAAATATTGCCTTTTATTGGGATAATCCATCATCATGTGGGTTGAGATCGGCCAAGAGAAGGTCAAAAATATTTAAAGAGAAACTTTTCACTTCATATCTGGTCTATGGTATTAAAAATTTATTTGGTTAATTAAAATTGACAATGCATGAACAGACACTTTTGATACAAAATATCAAAGAAAGCTGACTGTCGTCGATTCGTCGTTGTGTATAGGACCCATTAATTGTCACATTTCAACATTTTCTCTGATCATCTCTCTGACCTCTGACCTATATCCACAACTTAATCGGACTCCCACACGAAAATGCTAAAATGAATCCAAAGAACTTAAGAGAAATCCCCTTAATTGAAATTGAGTAGTGTTATGCATGACTAATTACCCTTAATTTTTCCACCTCAATATTACTTCCAAATAAATTTATCCCCTATTTGTTGGGAGATTTGTTTAAATTTTAAACATGAGACATTATTCAGTTTGTACTATAAAATATGCCAAAATTTGGACAATTAAATCCACTTATCATCTAAATCACATATTATATTTCATTATGATTTCTAGACTTTTGCTACACAATATTTGAAATATCTCACAAAAACGAATATATTTTATTAAAATCGATTACAAGCATGACGCCAACAAGTCATTCACTGGATTATATTACAATACAATACAAAGAATAAATGTATGAATTTATTGGAAAAAGCCACACAAAAAAAAAGTAAAAATAATATTCGAAAAAAATGACAAAATAAGAACGACAAAGTAAAATTGAATAAATATAATAAATATGTATTAAAATTAAATCTGAAAAAAAACACTAAATACCACTGCAGTACTTGTATTGCAATAACCATCATCATCATCATCATCATCATCTTTATCCATAGTCATCATCCAATAACTAGATATTGTGACTACGACGATAATGCTGGCGACAATACCACTAGAAAACGGTGCAGTCAACTTGATACAATTTGTTGTTGTTGTTGTTGTTGTTGTGTATTCTGCGCCAAAGGATATATTGTGTATGTACACATTACGAGTATACAACAATATTTACTCTCGTAGTAGTAGTAGTAGGTACTTGTACGTACTCAAGCATTTTATTAAATTGCCACCTTCCGTTACGATTGTATCCGCCAGTTATTCGTTTTCTTTTGTTTTGAAGTTATTCTTTTTTTTTCTCTCTCTATCTCTCTCTTATTCTTTATTTTATTTCATTTCTATTACATATATTATTTTCTGTATTATTACTATTATTATTATTGTTGTTGTTGTGGCTTCTTGCAGATTTCAATTTCTTGCAATGAAAACGATGCTGATGCTGATGCTAAAAGTAGTTTGGTTCTTACTTTAGGTACTATGTTTTTTTCGTTTTTGATTTGATTTTTCAAACATTTGTACTACATTTAAGAAGAATATATTATAAGAATACCTATTGCAGTATGTATATAATTCTATTGGCAACAAGGGTATTCACATACAGAGACAATTTTTTAAATAAAACAATAAAAATATGAAAATATAGTCAGAAGCATAAGTTTTGAGCAAGCACGAGCCAAAGAAAATAAAAATGCAGCAACGACAAGTACTGACATTTTATTTCTAATATTTCGGCGCTTTTATTAAATTGAAAAGCTCTCCCGATTGGGGTTTTTTTTTTTTGTTCTTTTATAGTACACAATGCGGCAGAAACGACAGGCTGATGCAAAAATATATATTTATAGTTTTTGGAGTACTTCCAGCATATATATTTATATTTATTCACTTGCAATTCCAAACTGATATTTTTGACAATATCAGTAATAGTGTCAAATAACTGAAGTTGCTTTGTTTGCACTCAGCTGATAGCAATTTTTTTTTAGAAGGCACCACACAAACACAACTAGGATTATGAATTCTAAGGATTTTTAAAAGAGAAAAAAAAAAACAACAACAAAGATGAATGAATATTCTTCATCTGTAGTCATCAAAAGTTTTTTGTTGTTTTTGGTACTCTCATATTTTAAATCGTAGCATATAAAAGTTTTTTTTGCATCTTATTTAAATAACAAACAAATTAATGTAAATAAACCGTTGCTAGTTGGTTAGTTCAGTTTAGTTTAGTTTAGTTTAGTTTAGTTGATTTTGGTTAACATAAAACTTTTTAATTTGTTGTATTTACATCAGTTTGTATTTCTTTTTCCAACTATTGTCAATAACAGTCATGCTGCAGCAACAGGTGAAATACAAAAATATTTCAACCACATTAAAAACGCACAAAATTAATGTTAATCCCTAAGGGAGTTGTCGGAATTTTTTTTACATTTTCTAGACATACAATTAGATGTACAACTTGTTGAATGTTTTGATATTTTTTGTGTAATTCATAAGTTTCGGGACTTGTGATCAGTTTGCTTATAGCCTAGACAGACAGCAGCGTTAATCCGGATTAACCAGTTAATTCAAATTAACTCGGACATTAACTGCACCTTATCCGCATTAGATCTAGAGTTAATTCTCAAAATTAAAGAGGATTGGGGCAATTTTCAATGGCAACACTGCTGAAAATTAACAGCTGTTTTCTATTGTGAATTTTTTCTCGATGAAATATTCACCCAGGCGACAAGCTGATGAACAAATTATATCATGATTATTTCTGCAGTCTCTAAACATATCACAAACACATCAAAGGTCAAGAATGTAGTAGCGTCTATAGATGATGCAGTTGTGTCTACACTCGACACCAGTCCGGAAACTTTTGAATCGCCCTATGTATATTATATAAACACATCTTTGATTGTGAATTTTTTTTTATTTAAATATTCCAACAATAAAAGTTGAAACGAAAATCAGCATAAAATAACATTTATGCTTGTCTGGTAGTGTTTAGAGTTACATATCAAACTGGATCCAGCAATATAGTCTATATCATTTGGATCCATTCTCATAGTCACCATTTTGTAACTGAAATGGCAAATACGCTCGACAGAAAAAACTCATCCAATTCATTGAGATCGGCACATTCTTATGCTTACCATGGAGTTACTACAAGCAAAATCTAAAGCTATGGATGGTATGAAAAACACCAACATCACTGGACAGAAATGGAAGATAATAGACAGACTTAGGTTTTTCTTCCAAAGGTATCATTCCAAAGGCACAAAGAAAACACTACAGCTTAGAAGATATTATATCAGGATGGACATCGTAAAAGCAGAAAGCATCTCTCAGACATAGACATAACCAGTGAGAGAATAGAGCGTCTCTGTGAAGCATATTGGACTAACTTAATTGAGAAAGGAATATCAATAATCGAAAATTTTCAGAAATATTGCAAGTAATTCACTCATAGGTAGCCAATATTTGTAGACAAAATTAAACTCATGGATGAAAATGACTAGGAAAACCGTTCCCTTCTCCATTGACAATTTGACCTAATCTAATTAGAAGTTTGCATATCTATTGAGTAGTTGGTTGATTAATTCATGTCGATTTTATTCACAATGGATTATTTAAATATTATACTGATTAGTCAACTAATTGAAAGGTGTCAATTTTACTCCAGAACATGAGCTTTATCTGATATGTACATAAACCAGAGGTTCGAAAATATGACGAAAGGCAGGCTAATTCCTACTAATACTTAGTACACTATACAAACATAAGTATGTGTGTAATAATGGTAGAGGGAATATGAAAAACAAATTTCTGTTTGCTATAAGGTCGAAGCGATAATCGACTTTTTACAGAAGTCATTTCACAATTTTCGCATGAACAACAATGACAAAAAATCCATCTTCACACAAAACTAAAAATATAAAAATGTATTAATATATGTATATCTTGCCACTTTACATATAATCCCTTCTTCCGTATAAGCCATTCATTTTCCCATTCAACTGTAATTACAATATTTTAAAAGTAATACTAACTATATAGAACGAAAAATAATATTTCGCTGTCCTTTTAAAGCATAAATTGTAGAACAATGAATGTATTTTTTTTTTTTTATGTAAGGCTTTTTTATGTTATATTTTTGTATATATGTATATTTTATATGTATGTTCTTTTGTTCCTTCTTCGCCCTCACTTTTTTTTCCATGAATTATATTTTTTGATGCTTTGTGGGTTCATTCGTTATATGATGTCTCTTGTGTAATAGTTCAACCGCCAACAAACCGGCCATTTGGAAAACTACTCTCAGTATGAATACAAGTGGAATGGTACATTTGGTTTTGCTATAATATACTAGTACATAGGGCTGGATTGAGGGCCGTTGAAGTGTTTTCGAGAAGTAGGGGGCCCGAAATGATTTTCTTGTGCATAACTCTGGGTTGAGTAGTTGAAGTCTTTAGATAATTATGATAAATTTTAAATAAATAAATGAATGAATGGAATGAAATGTATTAAATTAACGAAATTCGTGAAATTCATTAAATTTATGAAATTAATGAAACAAATGAAATTATTGAAATGAATGTAACGAATAATGAATATAATGAATGTAATACATTAAATTAATGAAATTAATGAAACTAATGAAATTAATGAAATTAATGAAATTAATGAAAGTAATTAAATTAATTAAATTAATGAAATTAATGAAATTAATGAAATTAATGAAATTGATGAAATTGATGGAATCAATGAGATTAATGAAATTTATAAAATTTATGAAATTAATGAAATTAATGAAATGAACGATATGAATGAAATGAATTAGATGAATGTAATAATGAAATGCACAATTGAATTCTGTAATGAATAAATTACGAATTTACAATGAGAAGCCATAAAACGTTCATGGGTTTATATAAAATAACAAATATTTTATTTCAATGAAATATTATAACAACAAGAGTAACAAAAAGGGGCGCAAAAACATTCGAATAGAGGCTCGAAACTCTTTAATCCGGCATTGATTTTGAATATGCATGTATATAGTCCAACATAACCAACATATAATCCTAGTGCTCAGCTCTCTACATGTTTGTTGTTGAACCTTTTTTCATTTCGATTACTCTTGTTGTAGTTGTTGTTTTTGTTATTGCTACTGTTTGTCGGTCAAACACATTTTGGTTAGTTTGTGTTCCAGTTTTGTTTTTTCCTATTTGCTTTATTTCTTGGTCCAACACACAATACCATTTCACTCTTCTCATACTTTTCAAATGGGGAATTTCTCAGAGAAATAAAAAAAAACAAGTGTGAATGTTTAAATGCTAGTGGTTAAAATATTTACTAGCATACTTTTAGGCAGACAAACGATTTTGGTTTTCAATTTTTTTTTTTTTCTTTCCTTCTATATTTCCTCAGTGCTTTTCAATGTAACTCGTTACAGAGACTTTTTGATTTATTAGTGAATAAATTGTGTACTCTTTGCTCAGTAAATTTCCGTATTAATATTTTTAAATATTACTTACCATTACGATTTTCACTATCTGCTGGCTTCATTTGAATGGGATGATACATCTGTAATAAAAAATATAAAAAAGAAGAGAAAGATAATATGTTGAAATTAAAGAATGAATTTATTAGTAAATGCAAATTGTTGAACTTTCATTTTGAAATTATCATAATAAAAGAAAAATGCTAAATTACAATTTATGTACATACAGGAGATTATTCTAAAATTGCAATGCAAAATTGTTGACTTTTTAATTTGATAAATTCTAGTCTTTTTGTACATATTAACCAACAACAACAACATCAGTGATGCACAACATCAGCACAAAAATACATTTTTGACTTGTGGCGCGTGTCTTGTGGTAAAATTCGATGAACATGTCGCACAACAACAACAACAAATACCACAAAATACGTTTTTAGAATTACACATTTTTGTCACTTGTTTTTCTATCTCTGAGCTGTTCCTCTTCGTTTCGCTTCGTTTTGTATGTACTGTCATCAGCGTTGTTGGATGCTTTCATATTCTATCTGTTTTATTATAACAATTCTTTTATCACTACACACACACACACACACACACACACACATGCATACATACGCTCAACTGACTGCATATATTGTATGACATGAAGAGTGAGCGCGAGCGGTGAGTCTTCTCGTTGCTACACATTTTTGCTGATGAAGTTGAAAATTTCACACGCAAAGCTTTTGTATGATAATCCTTTTGATGCTGACGTTAGTGCTGCTATTGTTGCTGCCAAATTGCAGCAAATAAAATGAAGTAAACTAAGCTGTCATCAACATCGTATGCCAAAAGGATGACAACTATATGTGTGTGTGTGTGTGCGTGTGTTTAGTTGCAGCGATGTTGTCATTTGGAACACATAGTGTGCATATGTAGATTTGTATTGAATGAAATTCATTGATGCTGTATGACACACACGTACAGCGGCATATAGATGTATACACATACACACATACACACTTTGATGCAAAATACAAATCCAGCATCAAATGCAATAAATTCACATTGAAATTAGACTTTTTTTTTGTCCCCACTTATGGTTGACTGGTTGGTCGTATGAGTCGTGTGGTTATGTACTTACTGTATTGCATATGCAAAATACATATGTAGTTTACCATACCATACCAGCTTATATTTCTACCGATCGTGTAGTGTAGGTCGTCAGCTCTTGTTGATAAGTGTGAATTTTGCAACAAATTGAAGGGAGGGAGGAGCAGTGATAGGAACCAGAGTAACGTGATGACATAAGCATTGCGGTCATGTGCCATCATTTTTTTTTCTCAATTTTTTTTTTTATCAATTTTATTTTTCCTCCCTTTGACTTTTGTATTGTGGCAAATTTATGGAAGCTACACAACAACAACAATATGTATGTTAAAGTGCAACAAATGATAATAATTTTGAATTAATATTACAATATTTACGCTGGGCCAAGAGGTGGAATATAGAAAAAAGAACGCCATTTCATAAAATGACAGAAAAATTGAGGACATTTTCATAAATTTTGATTAAAAATTGTATAAACAATACACGATATGAACAAATATGTATATAAAAATATATACATTTTAATAATAATTGTAAAAATCTATCGTGTTCATAAATCATGTTTGCGATGATTTTTGTTGTTGTTTTTATTAAAACGTGAAACGTTACATCGAGAGAAATTTTATTTAAAAAAAATGATTGGAATTTTTACATTCATTATGAGGGGATTTAAAAAAGTTTTTGAAAAAAAAAATTTTTTTTCTCCAATCTCTATCAAAAGCGTTTAATATTTATAATGATATTGCGTTAGACTATACCACCTTGATCAAAAAGTTCCCGGAATAACCACCGTGTAGAGCTCCGATTTTTTTTTTGTTGTTTTTTTTTTGTTAAGTTGGTACATCTGTTGTTGATATTCAATCGAAATCTTAGCGTCATAGCTTGACATTTGCAAAAGTCCGGGAACTTTCTGATCAAGGTGGTATCTATATCCTTATTTGTATTTTCGAATTTATTGACACTATATCTAGATTTCGTATACGGAGGATAAGTAGGGAAAAATATGCAAGAGATAAAACTAATGTGGGTTGGAGTTACATTTTGCTTTCCTAGAGGAGAACCCTTGATAGCTAGAGGGCCACATGTCAATTTTCAATTTTTTTTAATATCACAATGGAAAAATTAATGAGGGTAAGTCATACACTTAATCCCTCAAGGAGCGCGCTTTTCGTGGTGGGAGCGTATTTTATTAAATAAATCAATTTTGTAGCGGAGTAGTCCTATTCAATGGAAATAAGAGGTAAGTATATTTCCAAAAATTGTTGGTAAAAGAAAATTAATTTAAGTTAATTATACATTTGAAACCTCCAAGAGCAAGTCTATAGAGAGCAACGAGGCTCAATTCTATAAAAAAAACCTTAATTATCTTCACTCCTCTGTGGGATAAAATAAATTAATTACTATTTAACTACTTCAGGTGTGAGATTTTATGGTTCAATAATCATAATTATTATGAAAAGCCACTTCTATCCAACTATAGGGTCCACGACTGAATTTTAAATTTCATCAAACATGAGGAAACCTTCTTTTTTTATCAATTTTTTATCAAATCGAATAGACCATTAACCTATGAGAACTAGAATTCGCCTTTCAAAATTTTTTATGGTTCAATAATCATAAATATTATGAAAACCCAATTTTTTCCAACTATAGGGTCCACGACTGAATTTAAAATTTCATCAAACTGGAGGAACCTTTTTTTTTTATCAATTTTTTATCAAATCGAATAGACCTTTAACCTATGAGAACTAAAATTCGCGTTTGAAAATATTCTCCCATACATTTAACAGCCACCTTAGTTTACATATTCCAAAAAATCTTAAATATTTTATGTAACGTATTAAAAATGTGCAAACTGCTCAGTCGTTTTATAAACATTTGACGTTTAGAGGCGAGCAAACAAATGTACATTCAACTTAAGCAGTTAATGAATCTTTTTTATTTTCTTTTTCAATTTACAAATCCCTACAACTCTACACAATCCCTGATATTGCAATAATTACACATGTCTATGATGTTTGTATGCAAAATTTCACTCTCAATGTTGTGCATTTTTGTATCAGTTGCAAATATGTATATAAACATAGATTGTGTATATATACATTTTCACTTGTAATTTGTATGCTTTGAAGTGTACATCAAAGAAAAAGAAAAATGATATCAAATGTAACATTGAAAAGAGTCTAAATGAGAAAAATATAAGGGAGATTGAATGCAAAAATGATTTATATTATCTACATAACGAAATACAATCGTTTTTACATACAGACCCATACAGGACATTAAAATGTAAACCACACCAAAAAGAGTAAATTAAAAAAAAATAATATTTAAATATATCATATTTTTATATTTTATGGATCGACAGCCATTTAAGTACACTATATATATCACTCTCGTGTATATATAAATTTGTAGCTTCTAATAACTGCATTCACAATAATATAGTACGAAAAAATAATAAAAATAAAAAATTTGCTGCGTTAATCTTAAACTGTATTGCATAGCTGTGCATGGCAAAATGTTTGCCATGACTACTAAATTTAGTTTCTAATGCTTACAAAGACTCACATTCTTTACAAAAAAAAAAAAAAAAGAACGTGACTTATATGTAAGACTACATTCCGGGCATGCGTCTGTGCGTCGTTTATTAGACAGTAATGTCAATAAATTACCAACATCATCATCATCATGATCATTATCATCATCATGAATTTGCCGTCAATCTTTCCGTCTACTCTAGCTTCACTATTATTTTTTCCAGGGTGAGGCTATTTTTGACCTTTTTTTTTTTTTGTTTTGCTTTGTATCTTTTGTTTTTTGCGCAGAATTTAAGCTTATTTTAATTAGAAGACATTAAAAATGTGAAAATTACATTAAATCCGTAAAAATGGCGGGCATCAACGACGATATAAACGGCGGCAACCATATATATAAAAGCATAAGCACCAGCAGATACGATATTGTACAGAAGGCTAAAGGAGAAAGCATAGTAATGCAGCAAGTGTATAGCTTGTGTGTTGGTTGTATGACTGTGCGCTTTGTGTATGTATACATACCATTATGTGGGTTAAGGAAAGCACAATTCTATATGGTTCACGTTGTGCGTTGTTGTGATAAAAATATTCCAGCATTAGTTTGTATGCACGATACACATACATACAGATTCGCGTTCACGTTTATACCCTACACTCAAATTTTCAAAACCAAAATATATTTTTGTATGGAATTTTTTTTGTATTTTGCACACGAAATATATGAAGCTATCGCTCTAAAGCGATAATGAGCTCAAAAATGTGTGAAATCGAATGAAAAACATGACTACCTCCCATACAAAAGTACACTTTCGTACATTTTACACTTGAAAATATAAAACACACAAACGATTTTATTCGAAAATTGGCATTTTTGATTAGAATCATCAATGTCTTCGGTTCATATAAAATCATATTCTTGGAGTATAAGTCTTTCTGTGTGTGTCTGCCTGCCTGACTTGGTGTAGAGAATATTTAAACTTCAGTAATACCAAAGTTAATTTTTTTTTTGTCTTTTTGTTTTTGTAACCCGTTCACTCTAATATTCGTTGTCTTTTGTACCTTCTACCCAAGCGCAGCAGCCCTTTTATCATTTTAGTTTATCAGCTTTTCAACATGAGACCAAATGAAAAATGAATAAAAAAAAACAAAAACAACAACAAACAATATGCCTACAAAGGAAAGAAATTTGTTATGCTTTGTTAGGGTTAATTTTTTCGTAGCATACTTTTTGGCAGTTGCATTTATTATGCATCACCACCGCCACCACCACTACCACCAATATCATCATCGCAGAGTATTAAGAAGCTTTGCATAACTGAGGGGGGGGGAGAGAAGTGATAACGTTATTAATGTGGTGCACATAAAACAGTGTGCACAAATCACAAATGACAGAGTAAAGAAAGTGAAGGAGATATGTGTTATATCGCCATAGACTTCATATATAAATACATATTGTATATTATAGTATGAGACTTGAAATATTTAAAAAGAATGCGTAAAAAAGAATGAAAATGAGAATAACGCGAAGGGTAAACAATATATAGTATCGTATTTACAAAGAAAAAAGGTCAACAGTGAATATTTTTCTCATTTTTATTTAATTTTTTATTTTTTATTTTTTATTTTTTGCTTATGTGCTATTCGCCCTCGTCGTTATTGTTGTTGTTGTTGTTGTAGCTGTTGTTCTCCATGTATATTTTTAAGCTGAAAATTAATTGTTGGCTTTCGTATTTGGATGCCACCATTTTTCAAATGTGATTAACTTGATAGTTAACTTGTGCACAATACGCATTCACAGTACAGACACAACAGTGAACGGATGAAAGGCACGTATATTAAGAAATTTTACAATATGAAATTCCACAATATTTCACAGCAAGACATTTTTGCATTTAATGCAAAAATGTGATTTATATTTTTCTAAATACAATCTTTTTTTTTTTTATAGAGTTATTATTACACAATTTAGATACTAATAAATGGATAAAGATAGGATTTAAAAAGAATATCGTTGTTTGATTTGAACATTTTTTTTTATTTTTTACCCTAAAATTCAAGAATATTAAGAAGATTATCTAAGATTAGTAATTATGTCCAAAAAATCAGTCTGGTAGAAAGGAAAATCTTTCAAATTAAAGAAGGAGTCTATGGACTTAATATTCCAAACATTATCCAACACAACACCATGTGAATTTTTAATCGAATATTTTCTTATATACGAACATCCATAGCAATTTACTTTGAAGGGAGAAAAATCAAGATTAATTTAGATTTATATGGTTACCTGGGGTACCACACCCCCATAAAATTCATGTTCGTATAAAATTGAAAAATATCAATTTCTTAGGGAAGGTGATAGATGTGATAGATATGTGATAGAGGATAATTACATTTGGAGAAAATATTTTACCCCAACAATTATTGAAATTGGTCGAACATATTATGAAATTGAGGAGCCATTTGTCGATTATCAGGTAGTTTTGAATTATTTTTGTAGGGGAACTCCCATAAGGGATGAAGACAGGGGACAAGTATGTTCTGGAAAACATTTTAACTTATGGGAGTCAGTCTTATAGTCATATCGTTTAGTTTGGAGCAGTCTGATAGTGGTGGAACCTAAAATTACCGAGACCAAGAACGACAAAGAATACATAAAACGAATCCTATTATTAAACATTATTTAATACCCGAATTATAACTAAATTAAGTAACTATGATCAACGAAACTAATATAAATGTAACAATTAATTTTTTTTTTTTTTGCAGCGATTTTGTGCACTTTGTTAGGCTTTCCATTGAGTGCTTTAATACAAAAAATATAACTTAACTCGCAAAAATGATTACTGAAGAACTCTATAATTTAAACTCTTGAACATCATAAGTAACAGAGACTGAAATAAATTGTCTCAAGCATTTTTAATTGTATCCTTCTCTCTCTCTCTCTCACAACCATTTAACAAACTCCTAGAATGAAACCCCCACAAAAAAAGAAATTAGTAATTTTTTTCATAACTCACGTTGAACCGAAAACAACATCAAAATGGAAATAACCAACTAAATAAATGGCCTACTAGTTGGTTGACTGGTTAGTTGGTTGTTTGGCTGATACACACACACATATTACATATTATGCTCTAATCAATGTACTAAACGTCAAAAAATATGGCAAATGACTTTGAAAAGGCAATGCCAACGATGAAAAAATCAACGAATACTCGAGTAAAAGAATAGAAACAAAAATAAAAAGAACAATAAAAAGGAAAAAAAACCAACAATAATGTAGTAAAAAATTATTCTAAACTTACCCCATTTAATGTTTTAACATTATGCAGGGCATCTTGGGCTTTTAAGGCAGCTCGACGGGTATAAAATGTCACAAAACAACAACCTGTAATGAAAAATATGAAAAAAAAAGAAATTAACAAAATCATCATCAACATCATCATCATCATCATTAATGTTATTATTATTATTATTATGGAATGAGAGTACATAAATATTAAGAAAAAGAGAGAGAGAGAGAGAAAAAAAAATTTGTAAAATATATTATTAGTTGGCAACATGGCAACATAAACCAACACTAAATTAAATGTTATGATATTGCTTGCTTGGTTGGGTTGGTTGATTACGAGCAGACGGCAATTTAGATATGCAAGGCAACTACCGCTACTACTACAATGTAAGGATATACATATCCAAACGTAAAATATTATATTTTATACATATTAGCTTCAAATGGATTTGGATTATTTCTTTTTCTTTTATTTTTTCTTTTTCTTTTCACACATTTTCTCCCCAACCAATATTAAGCGCATAATATAATTTGCATAGAATTTGCGGTTAATTTCTCTTAGTCACAAGGTTAATTCAGTTGATATTAAAAGTTAATTGCTTCATTCATAGTAGAAAATGAATGACGATGTTGTCGACGACAACGACAACGACAACGACGATTGCTACTGGTTAATGGTCAGGTCGGTAGGTTGATCCTAATAACAAGTGTGTGCGCGCAAAAAGTGCTATAAAAATTAACACCTTATCGTGTCATTTGCTCGTTTATTCGCTGCTTAGTTTTTTCGTTTTTTTCTTTTTTTGTAATTCGTTCATTTAGTGAGACGGTCAATTGTTTTTATTTCCTACTGAAACCACCATTGTGGGAGTAGTCTCAACTTCAAGCATTTGAATAATAATTTATCCAACACTCCAATTAAATATTTGCATAATTTCTTTCCATTTTTTTTTTTTTTTTGGGTTTGTCCCCTAAGAAATTTATGCCAATTTTCATAGCAATTTTATATCCTAAATCCTATTCATTTCGAAATGTTTTTCATTTGTGCTTGCATTATGAATTAATTTTGTTGTCGTTGTTGTTGTTATTGTGTTTTTCCATTTTTAAATTCAATTTCAATTTTTCGTTTAATTTTCGAATTCATAAATTTTATACTACTTTTCTTTAATACAAAAACAAAAATAAGAGATAAAATATTTTAAATATGAGATCGCTGAATTTAAATCTGGAATTAGATTTGTTCACATAAAAAATGTATTTATGTATATCGGATTGGAAATTTTCTAATTATTGATATGCAGTACTTTTTCGATTTTAAGGAATGATTTTATGTAGGAACCGTAAGTCGAATTTTAAAGGGAACATATTTTTTTGCACTTGATTAGGCTTTCCAGGGTTACCATAGACCAGGGTCCGTTGGACTGTACATAACATACATATATCATATAAAAACAAATATTTTTTATATGCATTTGAAATACATTTAGAAGCATTTTTTATTAAGTTTGTAATATTACTAGAGATATATGATAAATGAGTCCATTGAAAGAAACACTTTAGTATGAACTAATGAATATAGGGATTTCCCTACAATTTTTGCATGAGAAGTGGATATATTTCTATTAGAATTTTAAATTAATGAAGAAATTAAATTATTGCAAAAATATTCGACATGAAATTTGTGATTTATATAAAAATATCATTTCTATTTGCATTGATACTTATTAACTGTCTCTGCAACATGTTTACGTTAAAATTTGATACATGTATACATACAATATAATATATTATGTATATATACATATTAAATGAAACATATATCCAATATGATTCACAGCACGAAGCTAATTTATAAGTAAATATATTGTATTTGATTAAATTGCAAAACAATATCATTTACATAAATATGTATGTAAGTATGATACTGTCTAATCCAATCATTAAACTTTTCGATATACAATATTTACGTAACTTTGCGTAACGTGTACCAATTATGTATATAGTTTGTCGTCACATAACATAATATATAGTATATAGTTTTAGGAAGTTTTATAATACAATCAATATTCGCCTACCTAATCATTTAAGTAGTGTATCGTACATATGTATCGTGATTATGCATGCATACTATATCGATATCGACCATTTGAACCTCATTTACACTATGTACTTTCATATACATACATACATACAATATTGTGTCACTACTAATGCTTAGTTAACTTTTTCGAATACTTATGAGATGCATAGACATGATGATACATGAGCTAAGAGTGTCAGCCGTTTCGGTCGTTTTGGTCAGAGTCGGAGTCACAACGTTTATCTTTGCTTAACTTTGCGGAAGCAAAGTTAATCATCAACAGCATCATCATGATCCATATTATCATCATTATTGTCAAATTGTAAATAAGCATACCAACTTACTGAATAAAATCCCAACTACATGTTTGTGTACATAACAAATAAAGTAGGATATTCAAAAGAAGAAGAAAAATACCATATACGAAAAAAAAAACTTTCTATGAAATGCATAAAATTTCACTTAATTTTCGAGGATATCTATTCAAAGTGTCCTGTATACAGTGCATATATATATAGCCTTGGACAATATTCGTTTGGTTATTTTGTTCTTGATTCATCCTTCCTTTCCATAAGACTCTACCATTTTGTGCGCTTTTTTTTCGTCATTTGTTTATTTGTATGAGTAACATCAGACGAAAAAAAAAAGAAAGAAAATACAACATTACGAATACATTCACTACACCACTGAACTAGTAAACTTTTGACATTTACCAACACCAACAACAACAACCTACATACTTGTATATGCATATGGTTGTATGTATCACTGTAATGTAATAAATATGTAGGTACAATAGTAGTATTGTGCTACAATATGATAGTAGCCACTAACTACTATGGCTATTGCTACCACTACATACTTTGTCCACAAATACTTTTGTAGGAGTATGGATACACCTACTACTGTCATGAATGTCGTGTAGTTGTGTGTCTTTGAAACTAGTCCACTATATTGTCGTCCTCGTCGTCGTCGTCATTGTTATTGTTATTATTGTTGTTGTTGTTGTTGTTGTTGTTATTTTGAAAGAATTGCACTAAAATGGTTTTCGAAACTTATCTATGTAAATTATTTTCGGTACTATCTATTATATGCTGTATGCAACACTCTCCTTCTAATATGTTCGTATATTAGACATTTTTATTACATACCGAAATGCTTACATATTATGAACAGCATTTTCAATAAGAGAAAAAGGAACTTAAATATTTAGTTTTAGATTTTTAATGGTGTAGGCAATTTTTCAAATTTCAAATAGTTCGTCAGACCGTCTCACGGTAAAGAATGTATGATATCGGAAATCTCAGAGTAAAGCAGAGCTTTTGAATCGTTAAATCCGAATATGTAGGCGCATATCTCTCATTACTCTCAGATATTTTCCAACCTAAATAAAAACAAAACGTGAATAAAACCAAAAAACGTTATGCTTTGCGGTTAGAAAGAAAACTGAGAAGGGTTAATTAATAAAGGGATAATTCTTCGGGATGCTACTATACATACTTGGAAAGGAAACTGAAATAAAATGGACCAAAGACCTCATAATTGTAAATGTGGGTGTGAAATGTGAAAATTGAAGTCATAGACCTGCTATGAAATCCGTCGAAAAATCGATTTAGGTTTTTTTTTTTAAACTAAAGCCGATCACGCTCTTTTTGAACAAACTGTAGGTAGGTGGTAAAACCAAATATATGGATATTTGTGTTTGCACATACATAGTATGCATCGTACATGTGATGTACGTAATTCACTAGATAGACTTCTTATGCCTAACTGAGCTGAGGGAGGGAATATATTTATTGCATTACAAGAAGCTAGCCAGAAGAGAAAGATTGGACAAAGATGAAAGTTTCTTGATGTCATTGTTATTGTTCATTCATCCACAATGTTGTCGTCATTACTAGCTAAAGCTATCCTTTGTCCATTGTGTAACTGTCTAGCGTATATATTGACTTTAACAGACACACACACACAAGAAAACACACACACACGCACACATATATTTATACACTTTCATATAAAGAACATACATCTAATCTCTGTACAAAAAGTTAAGGACATTGATTTATTTAAGTTCGATTAATTCGTTTCCTTTACGTGGCTATGTCAACTGATATCTATGTATACTGTACATGTATAGACATATTCATATACACCCATACATATATGTAGAGAATCAGCAGTTCGATATGTTTTCGAATTGATATATTAAGTAAGTGCATTTTGTTATTATCCTTTCTTACTTTCACTAGTTGGGTTGATGTTGGGAACTACTAGTGGTGCTATTATGAAGATGTGAAGGTAGTGAGTTAGAATTGAAAAAAATATATGAACATGATAATGATGATGATAATGTTGATGATGCTGATAATGATGTAGACAGTTTTCCACTCATGAATTTAGCTTTTGTTTTTGGTTTTCTTCTATATGAATACATTTAGATAGGTTTATATACGTTAAGGCTGGTCAAAAAGGAACAAAATCTATTTTTACCGATTCACTTTTAAATAAGTATTGTTATACATAAAAAATAAAAAAAAAACTTGAGTATATTTTGATATGAATAGCAATAAAAAATTTGTCAAAATATGGCGGCACAAAATTGATTTGAGACCGTTCATTTTTTTTATTATAAAATATATTTTGATACAAATTTGATCAGCCCTAATATACACATTGTACCTATTGTAATATGTAACAAATGTTGTCATTGACTAATCCTACTTTATGTTGGTCATCTGTTCGTTGTTGTTGTTGTTTGTTTGTTATTGTATTTGTCCAACTTTCCAACATGATGTCTAACATCTTAGACCTACGACGTAATGCTACTCGACATGCATATTTGTGAGTAATATAACAAGTAAATTTCATTCATGTATTTGGCATTTCTTTTGATTTTCTTTTTTCCTTATATTTATATTTTCATTCATTTTAATTTTCTTATTAAATCATTACTTGAAACGATTGGCTGTGAAAAATCTTTTGTCCGGATTTTTTTTGCGATTTTATGAAGAAGCTGCTGTTGAATAGAGACTTCGAACTAACAATCTTATGTGTGTAGATTTTAGAAATTACGTTAGCTACGGAATTGTCATAAATACTGTAAAAAGATATCTCTCTCATTTACGTGCTCGAAAATAAAGCGAAATTTATCAAGAACTTTTTCTGAAGTGAAGCAAAATAAAACTGCTGTTTTGCTTGGACGAGCATATGCTCTAAGCTGAGATTAAAATGGTTAATGCTTTAAAAAACAACCGAAATCTCGTAGATTCCGTAATTTCCTTTATATAATACGAATAGATTATGAAAAATTTTGGAGGACAAATAGAGCATGAATCAAAACTTCGATTGTATTTTGAATAATCAAATAAATATTTAATCAGAAGTTTTATTAATCAGATTATTTGATTATTTCTGTTAAAATTTATTTTAAGGATGCCTTTTTTCAGGAAGTTAAGTATTTGTATCAATAACAAAAATGAATGTTGTTGTTGTGGTAGAATTTTCAATATATGGAGACAAAAATTACCATAGCAGTTGACCCTCGAATTGGCAAAAAATGGATATTCCCCAAATTAAGTTGATTTATTTTCATAGTTGCCATTGATCTATAGCAGCACCAAGAGAAATCAACTTGTTAAATATGAAACAGAATTGACTTAGAGAAAATCGTCGATTGTAAATATAGAAATAAACACTTTTGATTCTTCACTCTAATATGTTTTTTTTATTCCCTTGACATTTCAGATAAAACATAAAAATCACATACAAGTACAATCATTATTTTACATGTTTTACAAGTGAAAACAGGGTTGCATGCAAAATATCGCTCCTAATCGGAATATAGGGCAGAAACTAAGGCTCTCCATCGAGTCCTGTCCCGGACCATATACCTGATTTCATGCCAAGAGGCTCTAGAGCGGGTCTCGGCTTAGATTATGCTTAACCATATTTAGCGTGGGCAGCCAGGTTGTCGGCTGCCTTGAGGATTTCATTGAAACGCCATTTTCGCTATGTTGTCATCCTCTCTACGCAGAGTGTGACCAATCCAGGTCCATTTGCACCTTTTGATTCACCATCCAAGTTTCAGAGCGTTATAGTAATAAAGTTAAAGATGCATAATTTAGACTTCAGAGACAGGAACCGCGAGTGCCATACTTTATCTAATTTATGGAAGGCCGTGCGAGCTTTACTTATACGTGCGGCTACATCCGACATGGCGCCTCCATTTTTCGTAAATTGATTACCAAGATAGCAAAATTCGTCCACGTCCTGAATGGTGACAGTTTTGCCATTGAATTCTACGGTTAGAGGAGATACAGTAGCAGTCTTAAGGCCAACTTCTCTTGCATATTTCATGAGTTTTAACAGCTTTGACTTTGCACCTTCCAAAGTATGCGTCTTATGTCATCAGCATAGTCTAAATCGCTAAGTTTCTGGTCTAAGTGCCATTGCAGGTCATCTTTGCTTCCTCATTTCTTCGTTTAAGGACGCCGTCCAACACAAGAATAAACAACAGCGTTGAGAGGACGCTGCCTTGACGTACTCCTTTCGAGATGGATAATTTCTCACTTTCCTTGCCGTTTAAGCGGACAGTACACTCAGCATCATTATACAAGGCGCGTATTAAGCTAGTAATTTTTTTAGGGACACCAACCTGCGCAGGCTACTCCAGATTGAAAGTCTGTCAATTGTGTCAAACGCGCGCTCAAAATCGAAGAACAACAGGAAGAGGGGCGATCTCCATTCGATGAATTGTTCCTCAATTACAATTAATTTGCTAATAGCCTAAATTATTATGAGATTTTCAGAACTTTCTTTAATTTTTTATTTTTGTATTATTTCTCTTGATAAAATCATGTCTCAACAAAATTATGGCATTGAACTATTTTAAACAGTGCCAAATTTACTCCACCGACAATATTACAAAAAGTACTCTATGAGGTCTTGGACAATTTTATTTTGGGACCCTTGATGATAAAAGCAACAGACTAGTAATTCTGACATTTGTATATTTAAAAATTACAATTGAAAAACTATGTAGTGAACCTTGTTGGAAATTTCAATATTTATTTTGGATTAATATTATATTTTAAACTTAAATTTCATATTTAATTTCACTCAAATTAACTTTTCAACAGAGTTAATTTTATTACCAGTCCTTTTCATTGCATCGCATTTGCATATTTTCCATTGTCCCATCCCCCCATTGCTTACCGTTCATTTTGGTTATTGCATTTCCAATTAAAGTAAGTAGTAAATTTTAAATATTTATATATAAATATTCGCATAAAAAATTTTTCGTAATTTTTTTTGTAAAACAAATTTCATTTTCATTTCATTTCCATTTCGTTTCATTGACATTTGTTTGCCTCAGTGTGCGAACAATTCATTTCCGTTTTGCATAAATATATTCATATATTTACCAACATATACATACAGATATACATTTACCGACATATATGCATGGAATAAAATCTATTTCCGGTTTTATACAATTTTATTTTTTTCTCTTGTCATATACTTGTATGTATGTAACTAGCAACACCAACACAAGCATGCATATTACATGACTTCATATATATACCTCGTATATGTGAATGCATGCATTTAAAATGGGCAATAGATTTTGTTATTGCATGTTTTATTGAAAACCACAAAATATTGGTTGTGCTATTTTTGTAAAGCATCATCATCATGCATGGGAATGTAAAAGCAAGTGTTAGTACTCATACTCATACATACATGTGGCTCTATGGTATATGAGTATGAAATCAGTGCAAAATTTTTATTTTTGCATATCGCATTGGTATTTTATTTTACTATCTACCAATGTTATTAGTGTTTTGTTGGTTGATCGCCCACTGACTGTAATGCAATTACCAATGGCAATACTAACACCATTAACCGCTTCAGCATCATACTACATATACTCGTATATATACTCCTACATAATATCCGCACCATTTTAAATGGCAAGTAACAACCCGTTGGGAATGTATATACATAATATTAGGTTTTAGCGCGTTTTTAACAATTTAGTACTTTTCAGTTGAACTTTATTAAATTTTCACCATTCTAATGAAAAAATATAAAATAATAAATGAACAGTACGCGAATGTGTATATATGTATTTATTGATGTACGTGTATATGACATGCATATGTAAGTGCATTCATTCTTTATGTTTCGAATACAAGAAGGAAATTGCATTAAAACCCACAATTTTTCATTTTCCTACAAAAAAGAAAATATATATAAAAATTCAGTTTATATTATGGGAATTTATAAACGGTCTTACCATTAAATTTACAAGGGTGTTTTTTTTTTCATTGCCATAATATCGTATTAAAATAGGGCACATAAAAATTGTACAACTGACCTTAATTTTGACTTTATGCGTTCGATAATTTTCATGTAGTATGATATATTTCTGGCAGCGTCTGGCGCAAAAAATGAGGCAAAACTGCAGCTTAGGAAATTTTTAATGAAAGTGTGGCAAAACCATTGATTTTTCTGACGATATATTTTAATATATCGATATATTTCGATATATTTTAATATATCGATATATTTTAATATATGATATATTTCGATTTCGATATATATATCGATATATTTTAATATTCATTTTAAAGCCAATATATATATATCGATATATTTTAATATATCGATTTATTTCGATATCGATATATATCGATATGTTTTCATATTAATTTTAAGATCGTGGGAAATTATATGCTAAACTCTTAAAGCCAACCTTTGTATATTTTGTGGTTGTAAATAATATAAATTTATTATTAAATACTGATCGATAAATTTTTCAGAAGAATATAAAATGTTTCTTTAGTCAAATGTTACTTTTAAAACAAGCAATAAAATATAATTGCATTGATTTATTCATTTTCATGATTTTTATTATCATTTTGATAATTAAGCTAAAATATTTGATGCAGTTTAAAGACGTTTAATCACTATTGGAAAAAAAGATATCCTAAAAAATGCACCCTTTATGTACATTTTTAATTTATAAATGCAGAAAAATCATATTTTAATAAATTATTGCTGTTTTACGGTCTATTCTTTTATTTATGCTACTTTCACTGATATGCTCATGAATAAATCATTTGTATTTAATTTGAATACTCATATCTACGAAATTGGCTACTCAAAAATGCTAACCTACAAAGTTGGTTGGTAAAAAAGTGTAACAAAAAAAAAAAAAAGCAAAATGCTTATAAATGCGATTTGAAATATCTGCAAGCATGTAAATGTACAATATAAATAAAAAAAAAATTTTTAAGTAGAGTGATTTGCCGAATTTTAGTAACAAGTCACTTGATATAAATATTTTTTTTTTATTACAAAATGAAAAAAAAGCACAATTCTTTTTTTCTTTTTAATATACTATATTATTGTGCTATTTTGTAGAAAAACTTAGAAACTTTTATTTTTGGCATTTCTATTTCAAGTTGTGACTTTTTATTGTTACAACTTTTAATATACTTTTCTATTTTCGTCATACAAATACACACACACATACGTACATACGTTTTTTTAGCTACATTGTATAATACAATTTTATTAGCATGTTTTGCTTTTTGTTTGTAAACAATTTTACAATTATGCTCATTTGACAATTTCGCAAAAAAAAAAAAACCAAATTGGAATTTCTTATGACATACATGACATGAAAAAGTTCAAAGCTATTATAAATACTACCATATGTATCGTAACACAAGTGCACTCATATTACTCCTATTAAAAATGACAAAAAAATATTCTCTGTATATATGTTGTACCTACATATATGTATTGTCTAATGATACTATACATTTGACTATAGAATATAAAATTTACTCTATACTCGTATAATACTTTAACATTTATCTCCAACGAATAAACCACGACCATCATTCGGACTGAACTTTTAAAGTTGGACTTTTGCTGCAGCATCTTTTCTTCTTGTCTTCTTCTTCTTTTATACATTTTAGTGGTTTGTAGATGTCTGAACCGTAAAGTCGTAAATAATCTTAAAATTACGTTCATTTCATGGTTGTCTTAGTAGTGTACAAATAGTTTTAGATATTCACAATAAGCTATAGATTTTAATTCATACTGGGAAAATTCAATAGGTAATTTTAAAAATAAAAAATACATTTATATGCATTTGGATAATATATATTTTTGGAAGTTTGCCATAATTCATGTTTTTTGTTGTTGTTGTTGATTTCTAAAACGTCTTGTTTACTGAATTGAGTTTTCTTTTGAAATGCTAATGATAGAAATTGTTTAGACAACATATTTTTGAACTATGCTTTTTCATATCATGAATTCAGGCTCTATTTGAACACGTCAATATTTTCTATTTAATAATAGAACAACAATGCGGTTCAAAATTTGTTGACACATCGAATATAATATCAACATTATTGCAACATTTTTCGCAACATTGTTGACAAACATGTTTTTTTTTACATATAAACATATTTCAGCGTTATCACAAAAAAATTTCAATATTAATTCGGTCCACTAATTCAGCAAGATTTTAAAAAATGATCTATTGAATTTTATGTTCAACTTTCGCATCTGCCTCGCGACGATTTTTGCAGTTTTTGAGAGGAAATATAGAACGCAAAATCTACAGACCTATTCGAATACCGAATAATAAAGTACAACCGCGAGCAATATAAGCTATGCGCTAAGATCGTAATGGATACTGGCTACTCAGCCATATTGAATGAGCAGACTGAAGCGAACTACTTTAGGAATGAAAACATCGTGTGTAAAACCCGATAGCAGACGTTAAAGTCAGACATAACCTATATCAACACCAGGGGCTTCCAATTGCGTAACAGAGCCGACTCATATAAGTTCAATATGTGTCCATAGCTAATTGTGATGTTCAAATGAAGAAATACATAAATATTTGAAGTATTAGATCTAGCACATAAGGCGCTTGTGTCAATCACAGCAATAGCACCGGATGCTGAATAGCTAAAATTTTCGTTAAAAAAGATTATTTGAAAGAAAATCTATTTTTTCATGTGGCTGGACTTTTAAATTGGCAATTATTATTATGAAATTACAATTTCAATTGCACTACGGGCGATGCATGGGCAATTATATAGATATTTGTCGATTTTTAGCTGCTTTTAAGTTAATTTTGTAGGGAAGTCTCTCTAAGAGGTAAGGGAAATATGTATATTTTTTAAATATTGAGCAGTAAAAATTATTAGAGGATCGTCATATATTTTATTCCTCTAAGATAACTCTTTCAACGATGAAAGCTACATTTATAAAATCGTCGATTTTGCAGAGAAGCCCTTTTAAGGGATAGAGATTGGTGTTAAGAATGTTTAGAAAAAATATTGAAGCGAAAAAATTTATGGATCTTGATCATACATTTTAGCTATCTACGAGTGATTTTAGGTATTTTAGTAAATGTTTCAACTTTCAACTTTCATCATAATGTGACCGATAATTTTCTACAGACAAAAATATCAAAGGTTACAAAAATCGTGTTAGTAAATTGACATTCCAAAAAAACGTGATGTGAAAGCTATCTATAAGAAAGTTATCTATTTTGAAACAAAGAAAAAATAAATCATTTATTAACATAGGTACTTTTTTTTTTGTTAACAAGCATAAAATCACATAATAGCTAAATTCTTGAATACTTTCAGTTTTAGAGATTGGCTTAGTTTGGGGCCGCACAATTTTTGCATGAAAAACCATAAAGATAAAATTCAATTTGTCCAAAGTATATTTCCTTGCCTTTTTTTGCTTTGCTGTTATACATTACTTCTATAATAAAAGAAAATAATTATCGCATAAATCTTCTTCAAAGCTAAGTTGTTTATTTTTGCTGACTTCTTACTTTTCATATTTTTTTGTTTGTTTGTGCATTTTAATTTCATTTCCTTTCTTTTGGATTGTCATATGCATACGCATTTTCATTATGTCAAACAATACAAAGAATAAGTGCTTTGACATATCCTACACACACACACACATGCGCACCCAAACCAATTGTCACCCCCCAAACACAATGCGATTGACCCCGAAACAGACGAAAAATAGGTTATATGTAAAAATGATAAACATGACGACTGAAAGAAGGGACACAGAAAAAATCTGTTGTATGACGAAAACAAAAAAAAAAAAAAACAAACAAAAACGTAATAACAAATTTTCTAATGTTAAAATAAGAGATGGTTTTTTTCTTCTTCTTCTTCTTCTTCTGTGAACCCCAAGAAAAGAGCAAGCGAGGCGAAAAAGGATAATAAATGATGTCTTTTGCTTTGTTAGAATATAAAACATATAACAATAGAAAACAGTAAAAAAAACAGTATGTTAGAACAATAGAGGCAAAATGAGAACAACAACAACAACAACAAACAAACAAATCAACGAAAAAAATATGCGCCAACAAAGAAAATAAACTAGCTGAGCCTGTGGACCTGTGACTGTGGAGCATCAGTAGCCATTGTTTGTTGTTTGGTAAATGTACTCGATCAGATTTTACAGTGCGTATCTAATATGTGTCCTTTATGTGTTGGTTGACTGCGTAAATATGTGTATATATTTTGTATGAATACAAGCAATCAAAAAAACATGTTTTTTGTATTTTTTTTTTGGTATTTGGCTGCCTTTCACTGCTACTATGTACGAATATATAGTGTACTATGTACATATATAGCTGTCACTGACATTTATTATGTTACGAACCATTTAAGCCACGCATAAACTCATTTGAGTGAAATAATTGCGTTTTGTTGCGAAACACACAGCATTAACTAACAATAATATACTTGTATTTGTACGTAGTAGTAGGTACCTACCTATCATACATACAATCATACATACAGATTATATTGTGCATAATAATATACTCGTACTCTTGTGCTATTATTGCTGCTAATGTTTATATGGGTGTGACTATGAGTGGAAATGAAACACGTTATTAACATTTCATATGAGTTATGTGTCGTGCGTGTGATTCTTTGTGTCTGTATATGTATGCATGTGTGTGTATGTATTATTGGTAATGGAATATTGTTGATGTGTTCTTTTGGTTTTTTTTCGGTGAATTGTGTTAACAAATTGGTTGAAGAGGCGTGATTTTGCTCTTTGTCGTCATTTTCATTTTCATGCCATTATGCTGATATTGTCATTAATTAAATTTTATCTTGTTTTTTTGCATGTTTTCGACATTTTCATATGTTTTAATTTCATATTATGTTTATTTGGTACGTAACATTGTGGTAATGGTATTGCTTTAATATGTATTCCATACCATCATAGTGGTGAAGTGGATACTATGTACTTGCCATCTTAATGGAATTACAAATGAAGTGGCAATGGCAGATTAACATACGATAAATATTAAAGAATATTAAACGAGTCGAAATATATATTTATTAAAAGCTCAGAAGAATGCTTTGGTCGAATTTGTATTTGAATATGACTTGTTTATATTGAGCGAATCCGAATATCAGAATGTCTTTTCGGCTATGACCTCTTTGATATTTTGAATAATTAATTAATTAATATTAATATCTCAGTGTATGGATAGGATATCCCAAATTAAAAAAAATTTTTTCATAAATTTATATTTTCTATTTGAGTTATATGTATGTCAAAGGCCACTTACAGTTGCTCAACATCAACCACTGAAGATGATTCTCTCATAATAAAGTTCTAGTTTAATTTGGGCATTTTCATATAAAGAAAGTATTCTTTAAAATCCAGTACATTGCCACATAAATGTCAGCAACTACCGTCTCAATCATTTTAGTTTGGCTGATATCTTCAAACCAATCACTCGACTAATTTGCTGATTTCGTACTAAATAAACCAGTTTTGTTATTGCTTGACTCAGTATTGTTTGAGCACTCGTCAAAGATGGGCACCAGTAAAGGGAAAATACGCCATATTTTACAATATTTCTTCGATAAAGGTGAAAACGCAAGACAGACGGCTGAAAGTGTGAATAGTGTTTATGAGACTGTAACAGCCAATTACGTGCAATTTTGGTTTCGTCGATTCTGTTCCAGTAATTTTGATGTGAAAGATGCACTACGCGCTGGAAGGCTAATTTTCGAAAATATCGATAAAATAATGGAAATCGTCGAGTCTGACCGTCATGTAAGCACTGTTTCTATTGCCCAGGAACCGTTTGGAACCATTTAACTAAGGCTGGATACGAAAAGAAGCTTGATGTATGGGTGCCACATGAGTTAACGAAAAAAAAAAATTCATGGACCGAATTTCCATCTGCGAATCGTTGCTGAATCGCAACAAAATCGATCCATTTCTGAAGCGGATGCTTACTGGTGATGAAAAGCAAGTCACTTACTACAACGTCAAGCGAAAACGAATCGCGGTAAGCCGGCAAAAACGGTGGCCAAGCCAGGATTCACGGTCATAAAGGTTTTGCTATGTGTTTAGTGGTATTGGCAGGGAATCATCTACTACGAGCTGCTCCCCTACGGCCAAACTCTTAATTTGGATCTGTACTGTCAACAATTGGACCTTCTGAAGGAAGTAATCGGCCAGACGCGACCAGCTTTGTCCAATAGGAGAGGAATTGTATTCCGTCAGAACAACGTTGGAAGGTTCTTAAGAATGTACTTTATAGTCCGGACCTGCCAACAAGTGATTACTACCTGCTCCTACCTGTGAAAAATTCGCCTCAAGAGAAGCTTGTGAAAATCGACTGTCCTAGTTTTTTGCCAATAGGTACGAGGGTTTCTATGAGAGTGTCATTATGAAATTGCCCTCAAAATGGCAACAAGTTATCCAACAAACTGGTGTATATTTCAGCTAAAACGGATCATTCTAACTATGCTAAATAAATCCTTAAATTTAATGCAAAAATAATGGATTTATTTTTACTAGGCCTTATGATGTTATACATCAAATGAGTAGTATTGCATACTACACATATTACTACTATTATTTTACTATAATTCCTGTATAATTTTCAACAATATGTAGCAGCTTTAAAATCACTCCTTATGCATTTGATTATATCCATTTAATTGGGATTTTACACGCACTATTTTTTTTTTTGCAGTGTATATAAAATAGTATTTATGCTTAAACAAATACACATAATGAAGCCCATTATATTGTCATTATGCATTTATGTGTACACTTATTTATTGTATACACTCGTATACCAGCCAACTAGACCGTAAGGATATTAATTTATTGTATAACTTGATGTTATTGTTGAACCAGCAGCAACAACAACAAACTGACGTATATTTATATACGTACATACATTCAAATACATTCAAATGCTCTGCATAAATAACATTTATTTTTTCTTTTCCTTTATTTCATTTTTTATTTATTGTTTTTTTTTTGTTCTTTTGCAATCTTATTCTATATTATTGTTATAATTTTATTATTCTATACTAAGTGGTTTCAAAGTAATAAATCGTTAGTTAAGATTCTGATTATGTAGAATAATGAACAACCACAACAACATACATTAAATGTATAAGTATTAGTTGCTTGTTATTTACATAGAAATGATGAAATTTAAATTAATAATAATCATAAATATTTATAATCATAAATGGTTATAATCATAAATGGTTATCGCAATTTTCAATTTCTTTGCTATTAATTTAAAATGATCTTACAAATGAGTAAATGCAAATTATTACAATCGCAACAATAAAATGTACAGATCTGCATTTACAATGCGCTTGAAAGTATGCAACACTAAAATTCTCTAGCAAATATTTGCTATGCATCATATATGCAATACCAATTTGAAACTTCAAACAGCTAATATAAAGCCAAATGTAAAACGAAATTGGTTCAGCAAAAATATTGAAAAATAAACTTTAAAAGATTTCTTCGTAATTGATTGAAAATATATAATTTTTTGCAATTTTGCCAGACCATATGCACGAAATAGTCTACACCACTATTGTGTAGATCCTTCAAATTTAACATTTAAAAAAAAAAAAACAAAACAAAAAATGCAAATTTACTGCATTCATTATATTACCATATACAATATATTATTTATTTATTTATTACACCTTTTGATTATTTTACTTCTTTTTTCTTTCGATATGCATAAATTTACGTTTGAACGCAGGCAGATACTTAATATAATGCTAACGATATGTTTTTAGTTTAGTTTTGACGAGAATTCTCTTTTCTTAGGGAGTCACATAGAGAGAGAGTGAAAGGAGAAATCGACTATAAAGTACTTCGATGAATGATGAAAGAAGAAAAAAAAAACCCAAACAGAAAACAGCAAATAAAATGTCTGGGATTACCGGAATGATATGCAAATGAAATTTCGTTGTGGGTGATTCAGTCAATCAGGGGCATAAAGTGTGTGGTTGAAATTGCGGCGGCGGCGGTGAGGTGAGTTTTTGAAAATGTATGTATGTGTACGATATGTATTTTATCCTGTATACGGTATGAGAATATAAAGTACATATAAAATATTTCAAGTGGTATATTTAAAGTTAGTGAAGTGAGATGATTGCAAAAAAAATCAGCTCAATTTGTATGAAGAGAAATTCAGTTTTATTATTTTTTTTTGTGGCGCCCTTGAATTATACAGCGAATTTATTGTAACGCACTGGTAGAGAGCACTCTATTCGTATTTCAGTAGTAAATTTATAAAAATTAAAGCTATAATAATAAGAGGTCAGACATCTAAAATTTGTATGTTAATCATAAATTAAATAATATCGCTTTCCTGTATGGAAATATATTTGGAAGTATGATATGGAAGTAGTTGTCGAAGAACATTTTTTTTTAATGCAGCTTTATAATTTCACTCAAAATAAAATTTTTTTGGTAGAATTCATTGCAAATAGTATATTGAAATATTTAATTCTGCATATGCAACTAGCTATGGTTACTACATTCAACTAATGAAGCACATACCTTTACTAATTCCGGTCGCTTTATCACGCAATACATTTATCGAATGTACTGAACCATATTCTTCAAACATTTCACGTAGCTGCGCTTCATCCATCGATTTTGGCACCTGACCGACAAACATTTTTATATTATCTGGATCGGGTTCCTTATCACCGAATGTCTTCACATCGGTATCACCACCCATGCGAAAACATGTATCATCATCTATGCAAACATTACGATTCGTGCTGCATATATTGTTATTATTGCATAAGCTAATAGTATTGTTATTGTTGTTGTTGGGGATAACGGTAGTACCTACCGTCGCCGCGGTAGTATGAATAGGACTATTCGGAAGGCTTGTGGTGGTACTGCTTTTATCACTCATACCAAATGCACTGAAATGAGAAAAGAACAACAAAGAAGCATATTAAAAACAAGTACTTGAATATTATGTGTGAATAAAAATAAGAAGAAGCATTTTTCTCTTGGAAGCATAAGGAAATTCTTGAATTTTACGCAGATATTTTCTAGCATAAATAGCAATTATTAATAAAAATAAGTTAAAATAAAAAATTGAACAAAATTATAGTCGAAAAGAAGAAATTTTTCAAGAAATTACATGATAAACCCCTATTTATCATCCCCCAAATTCGTGAAATAATCAAAATCTATATGGTTACCAAAAGAAAAAAAAGCAAAATTATAGCATATATTTCCGAATGAAATTGATATGGAAAACAATATCTGCAATGACGATAAATAAGTTTCTGGTGTGAAGAAATAAAACTGTAATATTTAAAATCAATTTTCAATTTGGTTCACCTATATGCAGTTATACATAGACTAGCTAGATTGGTTACTTTTACCGGTTTTATTTGACCATGTACTCGATTAGTATAATTTTCTCTAAATATGTATACTTACTCCAAATATAGATCATGATTTTTTTCAGCAAAATCAAATATCAAACGTCGTGCTCCCAAATAATTTGCACTACCGTTATTAAACATATTGGTAAAATCGATTTTAAGCTGCTTCTTTTGAGTTGAAAGCAAATTTTTTAACAACGTATAACAGTAATATTGTCAATGATATACTAAATATACTATGTACAAATGTTATATTTAATTTAATATACACTGCAGATTATTGATATTTAAAAAAAAACACTTTCTATCAAATCAATTCTCAATTTATGTTTTATCCACAACGTTTGTAAGAGTTTAACAATTTACTATGACACTCTGACAATATACAGCGAATATTCAGGAAATTAAGACAATATTTAATCATTCGTAATAATATTAAAATAGCAAATGCAAAACTGTTTTTAAATTTAAAGAAAAAAAAAAGAAATACAATCTCACACACTGCACATTTAAATTAATTATTTTATAAAATAATGCAATTAAATTAAAATATGTAGAATGAAGACGTTTTTAAAAAACAGTAATCGAATGTGCTACAAATGTGACAACGGCCAACAAGTAAATGAACGATGCAGTATATAGTTTAACGGCAAATTATCTCTTCTCATTCTTCTCCACTCTTCCAATGCATTATTAATATTGTTGTTAGATGTTTAGTGTTGTGTAAATTATTATTGCATTATTGCTGTTTCCTGTAATACATTTTGCATTTCGTTCAATATTCAATGTATGATCAAATTTGAAATTAACAACAATTGAGATAGAAAAAGAGAGAAGCGAATATAGGAAAGAGCGTATAATCATGTTACAACAAAAGAGCGTTAGAATTGAGTTAATTGTGGTTAGAAATATTGCCGTTATTTTATTTTATTTTTTTTCTCTTCAACATTTTATTAAATTCTTGGCAAATATTGATAAACAGGGAGACAAATATTTTAATAATTTTTCTGATTAAAAAATTTTGCTTTTCGAAGCGAGACCCCAACCTTTCCTGACAACAAAAAAATATTTGAGTCGTGGTAATAAATTGTTCAATTCTAATTAATTCAATGGATTTATATTGGAATCCCTAAATGTTGACGTCATGCGCTCAGATTAAAAAAAAAATCAAAACATATAATTTACCAGCAAAAAAATAAGCATGTTCATATATACTGAGATTTTTTTTCTCTTCAACTTTTTATTAAATTCCTCTTGGCAGAAATTAATAAACAGGGAGACAAATATTTTAATAATTATATTAATTAAACATTTTTGCTTTTCGAAGCGAGATCCAAACTTTCCTGACAACGGAAAAAATATTGTATTTTGAGTCGTGGTTATTACCAATTAATTCAATTCTAATTAATTCAATGATTTTATATTGGGATCCCTAAATGTTGACGTCATGCGCTCAAAGAAAAAAAAAATCAAAATATACTGGGATTGAGAACTCAAACGTTAATATTAAGAAAAGAGAATTAATATTGGAGCAAAAAAGAACTTTAATTTTATTAATAATTTTTGGTTTGAAACATCAATAAAAAATATTTCAATCTAGCCTTACCATGGCGTAATAAGAATGTGAATATTACAGAACAAGAATAAAAATTGTTTTAAATCAGATTGTCAGTTGGACTGTCAGATAAAAGTGTAAACAGCTGATCATAGTTGAGAGCCTAAACAATTATTAGGTCTGTTCGTGCCTTTTGTCATTTTTGCAAATTATTAGCAATTATACTTTTTTTTTTTACTAATAATATATTTATAATTGAAGACTGATGGGATGAATGCGTGAAAATAGATTTTGCTATGTAATATCACTAATAAATTCTTACTATAAAAATTACGACTAGCAAAAGTGAGTGTGAAAAAAAAATTCTCCTCTTTGGGAGATGTTTATTTAGCAAATTTGTTCATTTAAAATTTAAATTAATAACTTTTTTTTTATTTTTTTGAATTTCAGTCCAAGAAAATGGGTCTATGTCTAGTCTGTGAAAGTCAATTATTCATCCTCCTAACGATGTCCTTGATTTACGGCCAAATTATCAAGTAAATCAATAAAATTATTGAAATTTAATAGAGCTTATAATTTCATTACTTTAAAAATCCTAGCTCAGAGCTCAAGCGTACCACAAACATTATAATATAAGAGGCAAAAAAAAATTTCAATTAATATTTATTATTTCGAACCGAGATCCAACATTCCCTGACAACGGTAAATATATTTTGAGTCGTGGTAATAAATACTTCAATTCTAATTAATTCAATGGATTTATGTTGGGAACCCTAAATGTTCAGATCACGTGCATAAATATTTATTTGATTGTTTTATATGAATTATTTTTTACAAAAACTCATATTTTCATTCTTAAAGTGTGTAAATTAACTGAAATCATTCTAATGCTCGGCTTAAATTTGAATGTAAATTCTCTTGAGTTAACGCGAGTGCAATGTTTCCCAGAGGAGTATTTTATATAACAATATTTTTAATTTAAATTATTCTCTATTGATATGATTTCTTGGGGAAAAAGAAATCCATCAATATCACCTTTTTACTCTAAATTATAAGGGTCGGGTCTAAATAAAAAAAAGTGTATTTATTTTTCCTCCAACCTGATATTTGAGAATAATAATATAAAATAGACATTTGTTTGATTCATATTCTATTTTATTGTTATAATGTACCAATTTTATAAAATTGTTCGCTTCTCTTTCTGATGATTTATCTATTTATTACATTGTATTGTATTGTAAATGCATTCCTATTATGCATGTGCATGCATCCTGTTCTCTTTTTGTTGTTGAATAGTTGGTTGCTACATATAGTTCGTCGGTTTACTAATTTCAATTTCACAATTATGTTGAAATGTACCAAATGTGGCTTCCTTTCATCATCTACTTCGTCATCATCATCATCATCATCATCGTTCTCATGATTTCTTCTTTATGCACATTCATTATTTTGTAAAGTTGTCTATTCTTCTCATTGCTTTCATTGTCCCGTTGTTGTGTTATTTTAATGTCTTCCATACAAATTGCTATTGTTTGTCAATGCGTAGGTATCCTTAGTTAGTATACGATATGACTCTTCTTATTCTCTTATCCCCACCTACATATTTCATGCAATGTTTAACCTTTTGTGTTTACGATTTTGTGCATTGTTTTTATCACAATTGAAAGTTTTTAACTTTTCACAATTTTCTACTACTTACGAGTGCAACTAAGATATTTATTTTTATTTTTATTGTTGTTGTAAGTCTTTTCTTTGTTTTTTTTTTCTTATTTTTTCTTATTTTGTATATGCACTTTTTCCCTTTTAATGTTGTAATGTTTATAGTTTCCTTATAATGTTATTGCTTTTTTTTTTCACTTATATTGTTTCGTTGGGTGAATAAAACAATTTTCTTGTTGAAAATGACATTGTTACCGGCGTTGTCAAAAACTAGCTGGTCAAATGGATGGCACGAAGAAGTAATGTACTAAAAGGATTTACTATAAAAATTTATCTATTACATTGTAAGGCACTTGGCAGGGTATTGCAATTAGTTAGTTGTTTAAATAGTTGTAGTAAATGTTAAAGAAATTTCGAAGTTTTCCTACTTTAGTCTCGCAAATTGTGAAATGGATCTTCAAAGGTGAAGATCTTTGGATGAAAAGTAACTCTTAATCTATCCAAATGCTCTTATACAAATATGTAGATTTTTGATATTTATTTTCACTAAAATAAAAATCAGATATGTTGTTAGTGTGTCTTCCAAAGTATCTCAGATAATTTTCTTAAGTCTTGTGAGGATTGAATTTATAATCATAATCACTCAACATTAAAAAAGAGCTTGCATTAAAGTTCAATATGCAATTAATTTAATGAATTTTGCCTTCACTATTAAAATCCGCTATATTCCCTTACATTATTTACGAATAAATGTACCCACATTCCAATGTATACACATATATATTTCAAAGTGAGAAAGCAAGCAATCGCAGCACATATCATCCGTTTTTCGAAAATGTTGTTTTAATGCCATGTTTTCTTGCCTTCTATTATTTATTTATTTTTTATTTACATCTTTTGTTATATTATGAGGATTTACTACAATTCATCATCATCACTTATGAAAACAATTTATCCTATTTACTGTTGAGTTTGTACAGCTATCGAAATGTTCTATTTCTACTTTCTATTCAAAGTTGATGCCTTATATAAATGTATATCCACTTATATGCAATATAAACTTCAAAATTTTACTCGACGGCTTAACAAGAATATCGCATTTGTTGCAAATCAAGTGCGATTCACTATATAAAAGCTATCAATTTGTTTTTTCTTTATTATTTTTTCTTCATACTTTTTCCATACCATTCATTCACATTCATAAACAAAATAACTAACTTCAAGAATTACCTATTTAAGGATGATATCCTCAAAAGTCTATATGCAGACATAATGTACTTTGTTCATTGAACTCAATTTGAAAGTTAGAGTTAGCAGTAAGAGCGATGGTGCGAAATGGAAGAGTACGCCTTTATAGAAATAATTTCTTTGATAGAAAATTGAATGATAGTTCGAATGGTCGAGGAATTTGTACAGATAATAAGATGACAGCTCGATTGCTGGAGTATTCGTTCAGTGTGATGGGACTCGATTCAAACGGAAGTATTGGCATTTATCAATATAATTAATTATGTCATAGGAAACATATGTATAGTCGAGCTCTGCTTAAGACCATTTCTCAGGCTTTCACTACTTCTAATTGGTACTTCCATGCAAGGTTAAACTAAATTCAACTGGTATGTGTTTTTCTTGAGATGCATCGTTCGCATTCACTAGAGGCCCTGAGCAATAAAATCTTAGATGGTTGAACTACTCAGATGGAGTACTCTGTCTGGATCACCATTTGCTTTTTTGTTAGTAAATTCTAGAATTCACTATTTGTAATTTGATCAGCAAATTGTATGATCATCCATAAAAGGTCATATTAGGCTACCGTTTGGCATACCGTTTTATTAAAAAATAAGATTCATGATGTTTCAAAATGATGCATGGAAAAATAATACTACATTTTATAGATTCATCTGTAACTAATTTAAATACCATATTACTACATATTAGGCATAAATACGCACCGTATCCAGATATTTAGAAAAAACTCTCAAAATTTATAACAAAATAAAAGGATTATTGTATAATTTCAATTTCAATTAATATTATTTGATCAAATTATATATTTTATTAAAAAAACAAACGTATGAGTAACATTAGCAAGCAATATGGTTACTAGCACTGAGTTCTTCGTACACTAATTTGGTATAACGACATATTTCCTATATCGTAGAATTAACAACAGCATGTTTTGTTATTGTTGCTTACTCGCATAATCTCCTTATCTAAATTCTTTTATATATGTACATACATGCTTAGGTGTTAACTAAGAAAACTCTAAGCAAGTTATTTAAAAAAAAAAAACATATACACTTATATATATTTTTACATATAATAAATACAGTTAATTGGATTCAGTACAGAATTTCATATGAATTTCAATGAAAAATTGAACGGTGTTATAATAATGCTCATTTATCACACCAATTAGATATCAATCAGGGGAATTGCAAGAACATTTTTGTTGAAATTCGAAATCCATTAAAACATCTGCAACAGTGTATAACACGCAACAACAAATTACCGGGCCCCCTCCGTTTCAACGGCATCATCATCATCATCATCATCGATATTGTCAGGAGATTTTATTGATGTAAAAATACACCATAATAAAAAGAGTGACAGAATTGAAGTTGTCGCCAAAGACGAAGACGGTGTATCAAGTTAGAAAAAAAAATGAAAAAAAAACAACAACAGCGAAGAGAAAGGAGTGCTGAAGTGAAATGTTGAAGAAAATCAATCTCTTTTAGTAAGATAACACACAGCAGGACTACGACGATGATGATGACGATGTGAGGGACAAAATTGAATGCGCTCTGCATCGATACATGTGAGCAAGCAACGCATACCTACTCCAATGATATTACATACCTATGTGTGTACAATGTACGATATATGGGATAAAATAGGATATTGTAAGGATAAAACGACAACTTTGCAAATAGGAAATAAAATTTAACTTTGTATACTCTTATATATATGTGTGTGTGAGTGTGACTTACACACTTATACATATGCAACAGCATTGACAACAAGATATTCACTAAACAAGTAGATGGAAAAGAATGCAATATGAAAAAGAAAACTGAAGAAAAGAAAAATTACAAATAAATCAGTAGAAAATCTATTAAATGAAGATGAAATTCTTGAATGTTGAATGTCTTTACGATTTGTTGTCGATTGTTGTCGAATTGATTCAGTAAATCCACTCTACAAATAACGATAACATTGCTGATGATAATGATGATGATGATGATGATGATGATGGTTGATGACAATAATGAAGACGCCAAGACATTAGCTTCAAGTTACTTTTGTGCACAAAATGCAAAAAGTTATACAAAATTGATGAAATAGAAAATCGTTAAGATATTTATTACCCAAATGCACACGTATAAAGCAGAATAGAATATAGCATATTGATAGCATACAAATCGAAGATGAATAACTTGTATTGAGGAAATTATAGCAATTCACACAGAGATTACCATGATTAGTGATAGGAAATTATATAAATGATGATGATGATGGTTTGAAGAAATGAGAAAGGAATGCATGGTGAATTCAAAAAGTACTTGTTGCACATATTCACCTTAATTTTAATAATAATATCAAATACTTAATGAGTTTGTATGTGAATAAAAAAAAATTAAATTCACTAATTAAATATGAATTGATGCAACATTTTTTGTACTATTTAATTGCTGATAATCGTTGTGGAGAATTCAAAGCAACAATTCATATACTCACCGCACACCAACTCACACCACATTGTGGTGTATGGTGAACTACAAAGATTATCCGTTTGCTGGATAAACTGCTAAAATTACAATTCCCAAAGGGAATTCTACTAATTCAACGAACAAAATTAACAAATTATTTCTATTATTATATACTTATTCTAAATTGAGCTATTCTAATTATACATGTATATTGTATAATATTACTTTCATTCAATCTCATACTCATACAAGTGAGGGTTAAGCACAATGTACAAATTATACCAGAAGAATTTTTGGAATATGAGTATTTCATATAATAATAAAAATAACAAAAAGTTAAAATTAACTTAATGGTCATACATATTACTGCTATAAAAAAGGAAATTGAAGAAGTAAACAAGATTAAGTTCATGTACATATATTAGTCTTTGACTCCATAATAATAAACAAAAGATACAATGAAAAAATATCTTATTTGAGACCGGACTGGACACTGGACACTGGACTGACCGTCTTCATTTGAATTGTATGAATTGGATGAAGAATAAATTGTATACATGTGCCATGTATAATAAATGCTCATGAGTATATCTTTGCAAAAGGGCTATCCAGCAAGGAAGCACTGATATAATGAAATCAACTTTATCCATTCATCCCTTTATTTTGTGTTGAAATAATATTTCATTCTTATGAACATAATACATTCTTGAAATTAAACCATACAAACGATATCTACCTAAATACGATATTATGCTAGAGAAAAATGAAAGGACTTGCTCATATAATGTATAATATTTCTAGTCATTTTTATAATAACTACTTCTCAGTTGTTCGACCACCATCACCACCACCACCACCACCACCATAACAGTACACCAGCACTGTTAAAATAATTTTGTCGAATACCTTTTGCGTGTTACTTTTGTTGTGTCGATGAAAACCCCTTTGGGAGAATTAACTAAATTGACTCCTCATTGTACGCATAATAAAATCCATTCAGAAAATTTTGTTGTTATTGTTGTTGACAATTTTATTTTTAGCTTCTTCGCTTTACATTCACACAGATCTGGAGGTGGATAAATAATATGTACATATTACTACATCAATATAACATACCTAAAAGATACACACTAGACACATGAGAAAGAACGGAAAGAAATGTGAAGCCAACAACAACAATAAGAAAATACAATAATATATAATTCGTATTAAAATGACTCTTCAGGGAATCACCAACCAACCAACCAACCCAACAATCCAGTATCAATATGAGAGACAAAACAAAAGTGAAAACATTGCCATACAAAATTCACACACAATTCTGGTTTCAGTAATTGCCATTGTAAAGCCCCATTAAATGGAACCAAGCACTTACAGACATGCATACTGTCATTTCATATATGTATATGCTCATATATTCGCAGAGTGAAGAACGCATTGGTACACAGAAAAAAAGGAGTTTCAAAAGGAAACCTTTCTATATTTCCATACAAAAGCACATTTTGCTACAATACTTTGATGGAATGGCACTTTACTTAACTAAATAGGAAGCCCAAAAGGCATTAAACTCCCATGTTGTTATTTTATTTATTTATTTTTTTCTCATCTTCAATGATTTGCATTAAAATTATAATGGCATAACTAAAGACGAATTTCCCTCAAGCCAATTATAAGGACCACAAAAAAATCCCCAACGACTGTGGCAAAGTTACTCTTGAAGTTATGATTCATCTCAAAATGAAGAGTGTAAAAAAAGGAATCACATACTTAATATCATCATAACATAAGCCCGAAAGTAAACATAACAATATAATGTTAAAATTTTATTGTACTATCACCTTTATTAAATAGATTTTCAACAAAAGACACCACTATGTATGTATGGTCGATACAGGAAATGCTTAATACCAGAGCATAAGACAAACAACCGCCGCCGCCTCCGGAATGAAGAGAAAAGAAGCTAAAAGGTGAAATTTCGGTTTAATTTATAATCCCACAACTCATCTGCATACACTTTATATGAATATATAAAGTATGGGGATTAGACCTCATCGAAGAATTTATGAGCTTAATAGAATATAAGAGTTTTAATGTGTTTCAAGCTTTTTTCAAAGATTCTTTGCAAGACAAGCAAGTAAGAAACGCAATTCTGCATCTACGAAAATTAAAAGATGAATTTTTTTCGGAAAAAATAATTGGATTTTCCTCAACGATAAATTTTTAAATTAATTTTCTGTCAATTTTTCTTCAAAAAAAATTTTTAAGTAGAACTTTTGCTTAAATGCCTCGAATTTTCTCTTTCATTTGATACCCATATCATTATAGTGTGTAAAATTTAAAAATATTTTCGATTTTTTTTTTATGTCAAAAAAATTGAAGAACAGTAAAAAATGATTTCTAGAAAATTTGACGTGAAATAGACCTCTAGTGGGTAGTAATTAACTCAATAGGCTTGCTACGACCTCCCTAATTTACTAGAACTTTGGTTAAAAAATGATTTTTATTCAAAAACTTCATCATCATCAGTTCCTGTATCTACCACTGGACCATAGGGCCTCAATAAAGCACTTCTACTAGGTTCTGTTTGTCGCCAAAATCTTCAGCTCGTTCCACGTTTTTCCGGACTCCTCGATTTCTTTTTGCAATGTTCTTCTCCATGTGTTTTTAGGACGTCCCCTCGTACGGCTGCCTTAAGGGTTCCAAACAAGAGCTTGTCGTCAAATCTCAGTGGCGTCCTTTCGCAATGTGAGATGTAGCCACCGCCATTTTCGTAGTTTTATGTAATTGGCCATTGGTTTCAATTTACATTTTTCATATAAGTCGGAGTTACTTATGACATTTGGCCACCACACCGTGAGAATACATAGGAGACATCTGTCGACGAAACTTTGAATTTTTTTAGAGACTTACACACATGAAAAATACATTTTAAACAATTTTTGACATATCTAATGTAGCATATAGAAAGACCTGATACCAATTTTCATATGTATGCACAGAGTGTATAGTACGTACATGGCAAAATAATAAGAATAAGTGAAATTGAAAGATGGGTGAAAGGAAGTCAGTCAACATCGTCTGTGCAAAGTTATGCCCAATAGACATTTTACACTGGCATTGAGATAGATAATTTTCTTTTTTATTTCTTTCTTTCTCTATGCTTGTACTTAGGAAGCACATGGATACATTTAAAACATATATGTCTATATGTATTCAGAAAAAAGATGGAAAGAAGAAAACAAAAGAATAAAGAATGAGCTAATAAAAAAAAAAATGACAGAAATACATATTTTAAATGATAGGCAAAATAGAATAAAGTATCAAAGCGACTAAATGAAGAAAAGTGCCTAATATGGATATACTAGAAATGAAATGTCATATTAGGGCATATATGAATCATTCATAGGAACAGGGCGCCGGAGAATCCAAAAGCATGAGCGATCAGTGTTGGAAAGACACTTGAGGCAGTTAGACAAAATGTATAGAATGTCGTAAGCAACAGCTGAAAATCTGTGAATACATCGATTTTCATACTTGACAGCTTTTTTTCAACCACTCGAATAGGATGTATATAATCTTTAGTCCAACCCTGCACTCATATATAAAGTACGGCTGGTGAATAACAAAATTAATATTGTTGGAATTATTCAATGTCCTGTTGCATACTTATGTTGAATACATATTGTATATGTATTTTCATCGCATTATTTTTTCCCCCCACATAAATAAAAAACAAACTTCCTTCAGTTTAGCAAAGGATCAACAACAATTGCTGGGGGAGTTGTGAGTGTGATGGTAGTGGTGGCGACTTGCATTGAAACAAACTGGAAAAGGAAGATGAAGTGCGCTTTATGTTGATACTTATATTTAAAATGAGAAGAATAAAGAAGGCAAGTATCGTTTTTATTTTTTTTTTTTTTTTTTTTTTTTAATTTTTCATAGATATATCGAAGCGAAAAGTCAAGGTAGTGTGTAGATATTCTGGGGGTTTACAAAAGAAAAAAACATTTTTTTCTTTTGAGGCTACAAAAATGTTTGGAATTTAAAGCAAGATGTGGAAAGAAGACCTCTTGATATTTTCCAAATATAATTCCAAATCATTGTGTTTATGCAAATATTCAAGAGGCTTAAGGTTCATTTTCCAAATATTGCATAGATGCCAAAAGAAATTAGAAATGATGATTAAGAAAGTATAATAAATAAAAATAACTATGAACATCTAAGGGTTTCGAAACCTTCAAAGCTAATATTTAAAAAAAATATTATAGAATTTTAAAAACCCAACTAGCACAATAAGACTTTGATCTCTTTTAAAACCTTCTTACGAAAATCTTTAGCTATGTCACTGAATTCGAAAGCTTATTAAAATAACGAACAAATCAACAAATAGATAAATATGAAAATATATGATGTGCAAACAATAAATTGGCATATTATGCAGCGTGTAGCAGAGCACGATGAAAAATAGACCGTACAGAAAAATATTAATATTAGCATAATATAGCAAATTAAATATAGGACTGACTGATGTATAAAATAAATGTATATGTACACAGTATAAATGTTACCCTGCAAAATGTATAAAGAAATGCGCTGAATAGCCTATAGGAAACAGAAAATACGAACGAAAACGAAAGCTGTTTTCTACCTGAAAAATGTTAACCAATTGGAAGCCAAACAATTGATTCATACTACATATTATTCTCTATTATTTTAATTCAATATATAATTTCTGTTCACGAATATCGCGTACGTTACCCATGGTAAGTAGTAAGTAAGCAAATAATTCTTTAAAAATATTTTCCAACAATGCGTGGACAAAATACATACAATGACACAATGCAAAATACAAAAGAAAAAAAAAACAAAAATAATTATGCACTCATCGTACGTATTTGGCTTCAAGTGTACTCATATAGTTAAGTAAATATGTAAAGACGATTCCAAAAGGATTCACACTCACATATGATCAAAAGGGATTTACGCAAAAATAAATACTATACAATAAAAAAATGAGAAGAACATCAGCAAACTTGAAAAATACACAGCTACGCATATTCGTACACATACGTATTCGAATATATATGTATAAGCCCAGTGGGAAAATCCGTAATGCATCGAAAGCAAATAAAGAAATTTTTCAATGAAAAATTTGCAAATCTTTATTGATTCCATAATAAACGAATATTGAATGAAAAGTCGTTATCGGTCAGTGCTAATAACCTGAAAGCGCTTAAAGAAAAGTGCATTTGAGCACAATATATCATCTCATTGTAAAATGGGACTGTATAGAAAGCTTTTTTAAGACCCTTAGGGGAACCTCTTTATATTACCGATTTCACTTGTGAGATGCTTCGTAACCTTAGGGTTATGGAGATGTTTAATTGTGCCCAGTATGTACAAGACTGTGATCTTTCATTAATTAATTTACTAATTTCCTTTGTGTACCTCTTAGCTTTAGCTTAGAACTGAGGTGAATATCCAGTAGGTCAGTTCTGGGCTTTTGACTTAAGATGTCGATTTTCGATTACTCTTGATTACATTTTCCCTACTGGAATGTAGAATTATTTTGCGCACACACACACACACTTGTACATACGTATATATTGTATAAATATGAGCATACTCTGTTCAATGTGCAACATTAAAGAACATACTCGTATTCGCATTTTGCTGATTTTGCACTGTCTGGTATTGACAATGTGGAAGGTGGCTGGCTGATGGTATTGATTGTATCATTGCATTATCAGCAAGTACACAAGTTGTGCTAATAGGTATTATTGTTGTTATGATTATTGATTAATTTTTTTTTTTTTTTCATTGCTATATATATTCTGTACTGATTAAGTATACGAGTACCTAAATGTCAACGTACGAAAAGAGAACGATTTTCATGGGAATTTCTAAAAAAAAAATTATTTGTAAATAGAAGAAATGTATGAAATATCACTATGCATCCAATAAAATTTGAAGGAAATACTTTTCTGCTATTTTTATGTGTGTTAAATTGAGCCAGTTTCATCTGATTTTTCAAATCAAATTTAATGCCAAAAAAATCACCTTGATTTATTAGGACGTTCATTTTTAGTCACCATTAAAAAGTTTTACAAATCAACCATGGAAAAATATTTTTGCATATTTTAAAATTACTGTATTATTAATATATTAATTTTATTTGTAATAATACAGCTTTAACGGTTGCGGTGTGTGACAAGTAATTATCGCTTCTCGCAACAATCTTGCAACCCTTGCCATGCAACGTCGTTTTTCGCACCTCTTCTGTGTAACGTCGTGTCACTTGTGTCCAGCTCTTAAAAAAGTAGGTAAAAGTATTCAAAAATAATTTTTTTTTTATTCACGAAACTTTATTGAGGATTCTATTTTAAGGATCAATAGCTATATAACCGATTTTTAAATTTTGTTTAACCAATATAACTGTTTAAACAAACAAAAACGTGGACTAACATTTTCATATGACAAAACGCTAAAGATTTTCTTCTACGATTAATATCTCAGATATAGTTTTTTATGTGATTGTACGTATGTGCTAATGTGGCAATAAAAAATACATTTTTAATATGAAAACTATTAATTTTAACCACTGTGCATTAATATAAATCCTTTCAATTTCCTTTTATAGCACATACACATACTCGTATGTGTATGTCTGTAAGCAGACTCATCCACCAGCCATACATAATATATACATAACACTATGTATCAAGGACAACAATAACAAAACGGAACAATAAGCGTACAATAACTGTAAAGTGAAAATAATTGCACACATAAATTTTCATCACATGCTTACGATTTAAAGTGAAGAAATTTGTTTTCGTTGTGAATGATTTTTTTTCACTTTTATTTTTATTTTTATTTTTTACGATATACAAATGTATATGTTTATACATACATATATATGAGTCTGGGAGTGTGTGGCGCGTGTGTGAAATATATTGTGTAAATTCAATTTATTTACATTTACAAGAGCACAAGAGTATACAACAAATTACAAGAGCGAACGAATAGTATAGGCAGTAAGGACATTAGTGCGTATATGGGTGGAAATAATATGTACATGTGTGTGTGTACGCATATAAATAAAAATAAAGGGAGTGAAAAAGAAGCAAAATGAACATATTCGCTTCAAACCAATTTATGGATGAGTAAGCAAACGTAGAGAAAATGGTAGTAAATAAGAGAATAATTGGAAATAAAAATATAAATTCAAAAGAAAGAGAGAGAAAAAAAAAAAAAAAAACAAGAGAAACTCATATAAAAAACAATCGCGGCTCTACAAAGGATTGTCGTGAGGGTAGCTTGTTTTTGTTGAACAAAGGAATTTCAAAGGAGTAAACTATACAAATGTACAAACGATTGAACTCGAATTTTTGGGCAATTTTGTCTACTATCGATTCATATAGTGAATGGTGAAACTGATACAAAAGGCTGTAAACACGCACGCACGTGCGTACCTCTATCCTTTTCACCTTCTTTTGATCTATGTCATATGAGAGCTTGTTTGTGTTTTTGGTTATTTGGTATCTTTCTCGTGTTTGTGTCATTTTTGAAAGAAGAAACTCGTTTTGTTTTACACTTCTTTTTTGGATTTTTCTATGTAGCATACATGTATCGTATTTCAGTGCATGCAAATCACTTTTAAACGAATCAATAAATTTTTCAACAAATGCCGAAATCTACACACACACAAACACACAAGTGAATGTATTGCAGCATTAAAGCGTAACGTCGTGTCCATGTTTCTCCATATATATTATATGTATATATAGCACACACACTTTCAACACAATCTACCACTGATCCGTTTCACGGTGCCTCCTATGTTTTACACAAAGAAATAAACAAAAAATACACAAAAACAAAAAATATCAAACCCACAACCCATTACAGTCGAATTCGATTACTCAAAGAGGTAAGCGTTCATACATACACTATACACTTATACGACTTTGATAAATGTGTATATGTATTGGTTCATACCACCAACAGATTTATATGCTATTCTTTCCGCTTTCCTCTGTCTCACCAACCTCATACATATATGTGTGTGTTTTCCTGTCACCAATACTGTTGCGCCTTTACTGACTGCAACTATATTGCTACTACATACATATGATACTATGCTATGCGGTTCACCCCTGCAATTTCCGTTGCTTGCAATTTTTTCTATGATACAATTTTGCTAGTATTTTTTTCGCTTGATTCTTTTTATTTTTTTTTCTCCCTCTCTCTCTTTTATTTTTTATTTTACTGCATCGATGTGTGCGTGTGCTGATATCCTTTTCAATTGAGTGTTATGCATTTTAATTTTTAATATTCGACTTTTTGATCAATTTGTGTGCTGTTGAACGGTGAAAAATATGGCGATATTGGATATACATAGTCAAAATGAAAATGAAATGAAAACTGAATGAAAATAAAATGATGAATTTTTTAAATTTTATTAAATATTTTCATTTGTTTTTGGCAAATATTGGGAAAACTGCATGAAACTTCAATGCTTTGCCAGGGAATTCTTTAATTTGAGATATTATTTGCATTCATTTGATAGCAATATTATCACAGTTCGATGATGTTTCTTCTAATGAACTACTGAAATATAGTCTAACTATTGCCAAAGCTAAAGGGTATTTACTAATATGTAGCCGAACAATTGCTCTAATAAAACTGTCGCTCTTATTTTTATTGGGACACTTTGCTCTGATGACCAAAAAAATTATACAATTTTTATCAAAATCAAATTTATATTTCTTCAAAACGATATGTTAAAAAAATTTACTATATTTCTTCGCAGGACTGACTGACTGATAGACTGTTTGACATGAAATTGTATGCACAATAAATATATTAAAGATTCTCCAAAAATGTTGTCAAATTAATGAGTTTATATTGCTGAAATATTTTCTTATTTACAAACATTGCAAATTACTTGACAACAATTCGACTAAAAGCACATAAGTATCCGTATAAAATTATGAAAAAATATAAGTAAATTCCTCAACTCATCAACAAAAAAAAAAACAGTTTTATAATTTTAATATATTGTCTACAAAGACAGCTAACTCTTAATGTTCAATTTGTTGACGCATAAAATGTATATGTTGCAAACATAATAATTAAAATAATCTTGACACAACTACAATCTCATCCGTAAGTACTCCTATTAGATTCAGGCATACACATAGATATGTACCTACAACAATGAAAACAAAGACAAATTTTCCTCATTTCGAATGTATAAATACTTTCATATACACATACATAATATACATATGTATATGTATGTATTTTGAAAAGCGCGTATGTGTGTGAAAAATTTTTATTCGAAAAATGTAAATGTGCCAACAAGACAATTAAACGGCAAGCAAAGCCGAAAAAGGCAGAAAAACAGCAAAAATTAGGTATTAAATTGTAAGCAGCTTTCGTCATTTCTACACAAATACATACACATATAAACATATACGTGTACACATATAAAATCATCACAGATACCAGCGAAAATATATATTAAAAAAAACAACCAAATGTTTGTACTAAATAAAAATGAAACAGTTCATCATAACATGCTCTTGACAGACAGACATTCATGGAATTATAGAGAAATATTAGTGGAAGCCTTAAAAGGCAATATTGACAATAAAGACGAATTGTCGATCAATTAATTTATCCAACGAGAAGTAATATATAAAAATTCAGGGCTGTCATATTACTCAAATTTGGAGGAAAGCCATATTGCAATAAGCATTTTTAGCGAATTAAATATTTTTCTTATAGACCTATAAAAATAATATCAATGATGAGATTGTGTCCTATGAAAGATGTTTGTTTGATATTTTTTTAATAGCAAATGATATTTTTTAATAACTAAGATTATCAATTGTCAAATCGAGTTGATTGCCATAGCGGTATGGTATTTACTTATGACTTGTGTTCCACGATTTAATAAATAAAATTTGTATTGTTTAACATCAAAATATTTTTGAATATAATAATTGACCGCCTAACATAATCTTGGAATAAAAAATTTACCAAAATCATTTAATATTTTATTATGGCAATTTCAAAATTTAAAATTACAAAACTTATATCAAAATTACAAAACTTATATCAAAAATATATGTATGTCACATAAGATTGTTATCCTTGTTTGTCATTTTATATAATTTGCTTAAAATAATAAATTTTCAAGTGAATAATTAAACAATAATTACATCATGGTATGGAAAAATCTGTGTCTGCGTGTAAATGTAGCATAAATTTATTTACACTTTTTAGTTGAATGTGTAGCTAAATATACGCTTGCACTCATACCTATAGCTTTATACATACATTCAGATATATATATGCACATACCAATAACTAATATGCACACTCTAACATAATAGCAGGTAGGTACGTACGTACCTATTTAAAATTACTCACACTTATAAACATGTCACGTGTTTAATTATTTACGTGACTATAATAATATTTGTACATTAGAGTGTTTCAAAAAAAATTATATCCAATTTGATATGTTGCTTTCGTAGACTAAAATGAAACTTGGGCCTAGTATCTTTATGGAAGTCTGAAGTACACTAATGTAATTTGGTATATATATATATATATATATATATATATATATATATATATATATATATATATATATATATATATATATATTATTTCTATTGTCATTGAGAATATATGAGAAGGCTATTTTTGTCAGTATACCAAATGACATATACACAAGATCATATGTAAATAAATAAATCGTTGATACACATAATAATTTTATATAGCATCAACTTCATACACATAAATAAATGCTTCAAATCTATGACCACCCTTTTTTTTCCACCATACTATGATCAAATTGAGACATATTCCATACATTTTATTGTAGCAACATAAAAATAAAAGAGGGGGAATATGAGAACATTAAAATGTTTATAAACATGTTATATAGACATATTCCATACATTTTATGGTAGCAACATGAAAATAAAAGAAGAGGAATATGAGAACATTATAATGTTTATAAACATGTTATGTAGTTGCTATCTTCTAATTACAAACACCCAATTAAGATTTTAAGATTTCTACCGATGTAAGTGACTTATTGATGATCAATATACATGAAAAGTCTCTAATGACATGTTCATATCAATTTTGCAAACGCCATGCATCCAAATATTGAATTTGAAGAAAAGGAGAGATAATTAAAAGACATGTTCCTTGCCAGTTCATATACATTTATCATCATGTTGCTAGTGTTCATATTAGTAAATTTATAGATTATGCCATTGTTAAAGAGGACACAACTTCTCAATTTATTATTTTTTTTTTTTAACAAATAGCCTTTAAAGTATTTATTAATTATATCTTAATCATGTTGATTATCTTATTTTACGCTAAAATAATGGAAAAATTCGTGAAAAATATTTTAAGCGACGGAAGCGTCTTTTTAATTATAAACTCATATGTACACGAGTGTTGATGAATTGTGTAATTCATGTAGATTTATTGAAATATTTTAAAAATGTACCTAACAATGTACATCATGGTTTGCGATATTTCGCAAAAAACTACTTTATTAGTAAATTAAATAAACAATTTCACACATTGCTACATATATATGCGCAAGGGGATTGCTGTTTTGCAAAAAAAAAAAAAGAATTATTTAACCATGTGTAAATCGAATATCGTATATATGACACACATAAAGAGCAATGAAAGAGAAAAGAGCAAATATCAATATGGACATTTTAAATGGTTTTTTTTAATTATCAATAGTCAAAAAAAAAAATTAAATAAAACCACAAAAATAGCAACTAAAAATTTATATTTTTATAGCACATAGTATATAGTACACTTATACATATGTAAATATTGAAATTAGAGTGGCTCAAATTTTTGGCTCAGAAATCGTATAGCGCGCAAATTAGAAATAATCGATGATTTAAACTGATGCCAAGAAATCATTGGTCCTAAATCAATTTTTGCCACTCGCATTTTAATAAATGCATATTGGCATTTAAAGAAATTGTTTTATGTAGCTAAACATTGATTTGAGACTCATGTTGCATTTTACAAATATGCTTAGAATCCATGCTATTTTCTTCTACCCTATACGTGTTCTGATGTTTTTTTTTCGAATTACTAATTTTGCGCGCCTTAATGTATATGCCAATATACATATAACTTTTTAATTTAAATTTTAATATTTCATATGCATTTTTTACGCCTATTTTTTTATTTTTACGTAACACGCAAAGTGTAGGCGCTGATGAATGGCAAAATGTTCTATACGTTTACACAGCTTTATAAATGTAAACAATTGCAGTGAAATTTATTTTTCGAAACAATAATTTTTTTATGGATTTTTTAAAAATTCCTTGTTCAAAATTGAACACACACAATTCATCAATTGAATGTTGCTTCAATCATTTAATATTTTCGGTAATATTAAAATAACGAATAAAGAAGAAAATTTCAATTGCATTTTGCTATCCAAAAGATTATTGAGAACATAGGCATATCATTTTAATTTGCAGAGAATATCATTTACGCATAGACAAAGCTATCTGCAGTGAAGAAATCACGTGCTACAAGAGCCGTTTGTAGAAGTAAACCTGAAGTTAATTCAAACGAAAATCGAATCCGCCGTAAGTGACTATTTTCTGTTTATAAAACCAAAAAAATCAGTTGGCGAAAAGAGATTCCGATCATACCCTGAAGTCATTGCTGGTATGGATGACTGTTTGAATAACTAACTTATTCATATTACACCCAATATCCGACCGAACTCTGCGAATTATATTATTGACTGCTAACCGTTCTAAATACAATAAGCTATACATCACAATATTAAGTACTTAATACATTCAACCTATAGTTTTCCTATTTTACCTCTTTTTTAAATATCCCAATGGACCATAACCAAGAAAAAAAATATGTTGAACTATAGATAAAACATCATGTATATTAATATATATAAATATTACATTTTGCCTAGTAATTAAAATAAATTAAAAAATTCCTAAAAATAAATAGACCAACCTACGCCATAATTTAGTTATCTAATTTCATATTTATAACTTTCTGTAATATAGGGGAGACTTGGAAAATTCGGGATAGGTAGCCAGTATCTGCAGGAGAAATGGTTAACAGTAAAAAAAACGATATATTTGATGATATATTTGATATCAATATTATCACCCAGGAAAAATTATTAAAAGTGTTAGTAGTAATGTCACCATGGCTGCGGTGATTCTTATGCAGTAATAAACTACACTCCTTAAGGAACTCCCATAAGGGTTGTAGATAGGAATTCGAGGAAAATGTTAGGGACTAGAAATTATTGGTAATCCCTCTAGGGGTAATTTTTCTCCCATATGTTTCAACTTTGACTTCGAGTCAGCATCATTTACTCACATTCGACTTCTACCTCTTATTGGCCCATACAACTACAATTATTAGTAACATGTGCTTGTTAAGTTTCTCCAATTTCCCCTATATAGATGTAGATATCAATTTGATGCTATTATTGTGTAATCATTTTTGTCAGCTGTCAGATGTCAGTTATATGTAGATATACAATACATGACGAATAACACAATAGATTATTCATATCAATATTATCATTATTATTGTAATAAACATCATTGTCATCATAAATTTATTAACTAATATTGTCCATTTTTTTTATAAAATAATCATATCGAAAGTAATCCACAAAAATGTGGTTCATTTCACTTTGGAATTTTATGATATGATTCAAAAATTTCACTTACCTATTTATTGTTCAATTATGTTTATATGAAAAGAAAATAAATTGAAATTAAAGCATTAGTAAACTATTGTATTAAGTTCATCAAATTGCTTATCTATCTTAATTATATTAAATCAGTCAGAGAAATTATTGAAAACTTTTCGTATTATCAGATAATATAAAGAAACACAAAGAAAAAAATAATACAATAATTAAATAAAATAATTAAGAGTTAAATGAAATGGAAGACAACATCAAACAGAGAATTGTAGATAACTGAAAAAAAAATAAAATAAAAATCAGAAGAATAAAAAAAAAAATTCCACAATAAATTGCAATAGCCACAATAGCAATGACAGTGTCAAACTAAAGTTAGTCAACTTTAGAGACGCCAAAAGCAAAAGTAATTGACAAGAGTTGGTCGCTTAGTTGGTTGATATTGCTTGTTGACTTGTTCTTTCGCGTTTGGCTGGCTTGGCTTGCTGTCTGATGATTTTGCTCTATTCATCCTTCGTTCATAGTGGTAATAGCAAACGAATAATTTCACAATTTTGCAATGACATTTTCGTTTTTTTTTTTTGCCTCCCCCTTTTGTTATTGTTGAACTTTCAATGTAGTTGTTGTGGTGGTTTATTTTCATTATTTTTTATTTTTACTTTTTTTTCGCTTTTCGCTGATGACAACTAATGAAAATAAAGTTCACAATACAAAAGATGCCATGACAAATGTTGATACAATATTTTGTAGATAAAATGTACATTTATAAAAAGCGTGTTAAAAAAATCTCCTTACAGTCGGCTGGGGCCGACCAAACTATACCCTGCATATGTAGATTTATATATAAAAAGTTTACTCGAATATCCAACTTTTCTTTTATTTCCACTTTTCGAGAAACAATTTTTGCATATACTACTAATTTACACCCGAAATATGGTTGACTTTGACGAAGTAAAAGGATTTTAAGATAATTCCGTGGCTTAGTATGGGAGCTATATAAAAAGTGGGCGTGGCTTACCACTTTCTAGTAAATCCAATTAATTTTTCAATGTTAATCCACACCTTAAATTTGGTATCCTACGTTGAATAGTTTCTAAGTTATGGTGGTTAACATTTTTGTTTAATTTCCTCAACTTTGTATGGGAGCCCCAATAATAAGTGGGCGTGGTACGCTGATTTTCTGCCAGATTATTTCCGACTACGATATTAATTTAAGTGTCAATTATGGTTATTGTAGACATAAGATTGCCTAAGTTACAGCTGTTTCAATTTAAAATTTGTATGGGGGCTACGATAAACACTGGGCGTGGTGCGCCCATTTTCTGTGAGCCTAGTTGCTCGTACAATACTAATCCATACCCTAAGTCTCGTTGTCCTAGGCTAAATGGTTTGTAAGCTATGGAGCTTAAAATTTTAGTTTAATTCATTCGACTTTGTATGGGAGACCCATGAAGGAGTGGGCGTGGCACACTGATTTTCTGCCAGATTTTTTCCGACTACGATATTAATTTAAGTGTCAATTATGGTTATTCTAGACAGAAGATTGCTGAAGTTACAGCTGTTTCAATTTAAAATTTGTATGGGGGCTACGATAAACACTGGGCGTGGTGCGCCCATTTTCTGTGAGCCTAGTTGCTCGTACAATACTAATCCACACCTTAAATCTCGTTATTCTACGCTGAATAATTTGCAAGTTATAACCGGTAACATTTTTTTTAATTTCCGCAACTTTGTATGGGAGACCCAAAAATGAGTAGGCGTGGCACATTGATTTTCTGCCATATTATTTCTGACTATCGTGTTAATCTAAGTGTCAATTATGGTTATTCTAGACAGAAGATTGTAGAAGTTACAGCAGTTTCAATTTAAAAGAAGTACAGACACTTTGTATGGGAGCTACGCTAGAAAGTAGGCGTGGCTCATCTACTTTTGGTGAGATTATATAGTAGTATAATATAACTCTATGTGCAAAATATTGTTGTCCCAAGTGGTATATTGTGTGAGTTATAGTAAGTTAAAGATTTTGAAAATTTCGAGGTTAGTCGCTTTGAATGCTTGGTGTGGGCGTGGTTATTGACCGATCATGCCCAATATCAATCCCCTCCGTACCCTTGGATCATAGATTACTTATGCCAAATTTCATCGAAATAGCTCAATATTTACTCAAGTTATCGTGCGAACCAGCCAGGTGACAGACAGACGGACGGACGGACGGACGGACGGACGGACGGACGGACGGACGGACGGACGGACGGACGGACATCGTTAAATCGAAAATTTAATCGACGCTGATCACGAATATATATCCATGTCTATATTTCCGGAGATTCCTTCAAGTGGACACAAACATCTGACCGAAATGAATATACCATGCATATTGCATTATGCAGGGTATAAAAAGAATGGGAAGAGAACATTCAGGTCTCAATATGTTTATGTGTCATTAGAGTGTATTTTAGTGCGAACAGCATTTTTTTTTTGAAAGACAACAATACACTAGGTTCCTTTCCAATGGTGCCGAAATATTGCCAAATAGTTGAGAATTCTTCCGAAAGTAGTAATTTTCCGCGAAAAGGTCTCTGCAAAGAAAGTCTGTACACCTTAACTAGATCACTTTCCAGATTTATTTGCGCCTTGGATCAGCACCTTAAGCAATTAACTGATGGCAATTCGAATGGCAAACGTTCATACACTCTAAACAGGTCTAAATTATTTAATCGACTAAATTCAGATGGATATTTCTACGAAGGAAGGTAATAATTGCATAAAAATTATTATAACTAATTGTTATGATACTATTTCCGTCAGCTATTACAATGTGTGCAATTCAACCTTATATATACATAATTTTGTTTCACAACTACTTCAGCTATTCAGCTATTCTCATGCATATATACATGTGTCTACATATCTACGTATGTTTTCACAACTTCTTCATTTCAAACATTTCGTTCGGAACCTTATTGTTTACGATAATGTTGTCGCTTCATTACTCATGTATATTTTTTTTATTTTTTTCAAATGAGGGTGATTTCCACAAGCCTTTGAATACTTAGTACGAAATTTGTATGGAATTTCCAGTATATATGTACATTAAGGTGGTCGTTTAATGTATAGACGAAATATTTTAAACAAAACTGCAAAGTTTTCATAGACTAAAATATTTCATTTGATTAAATAACTAGAAAAACTATGGGTAATTTTCGTACATTTTGTGTGGGAACTGCCATAAAAGATCCAAATACAAACTAAGTATGTTTAAGAAAAATATTCTGTAGGTAAAAATAATAGTGATCATAGATATATTTTACCCTCCGAGAGGCGATTCCTGGGCAGTTATGTTGTTCATTGTCGATATTCTAGTGATTTTAGGTTCATTGGGTATGGTCCAATGGGATAAGTATGCTTGGGGGAATATTATAAAATATTATCCATTGAGGTCCTTGGAGCGTAATTTATAAAAAAAAAGTCGATTTAGTAGAGAAGCCCCCTTAAGGCGTGGAGATAAGGATAATTTTCGGAAAAATGTTGCAAATATAAAATTAATGGGAGTTAAGTATAGGAGTGGGTGTCGTAAATCAGTGGTTAGTCTGTTGACCTTCTGATCAATAGGTCGTGGGTTCAATCACCGGATGCAGCATAACCATTTTTTATCGCACAGAATTTTCTCTCGAACGGTACCCACCTGTCGACTAGCAATTGACAATTCTTCCGGCTGTAACAATTTGCCATGGAAAAGAACTTTGTGACAAGGCCCAGGAAAAGTGATGCTACAAGGGTTCTGCCGTTCGTAACCGGTTAAAAAAAGTAGATCCCTTCTAATAAGGTCCAAAATTTAACACGCGCAACAGTAATGGAAGTAAAGCTCGGCCAAAGGGTACTTCGGGGCTTATAAGTGCCACGTATGAACTTTTTTTTAAGTAAAAGAGTGAGAAGAAAACTCGATTTTAGCTATTTTTAAGACTCGCCAAAGGCGAAAAATTTGTATGACCCTAAAATCCTCTCAAACTAAGCTTCCAAACTAAGGGTGGTAATTGTAAACTTTTTTCCATCATATGGGTACCCACCTGGTTTATTAGTTATCCATTTAAACCCTCTATATGCGATTTCAGATAGAGAAAGGATCAATTTTTGTCAAAACATAAATTTTGAAGACGTCAACCTAGGGCGTATACATAGGGGGTAACAATGTTTCGGAAAATTGTTGAGGAGAGAAAATTAATGGAGCTCGTTCATACATTTGACCTCTCTAGAAGCGAGATTTTATGATTAAATAATAAGTACAATTATGAAAAGTAATTTCGCTTTTTTGCCACTTTATGGCTCATGAGATTTGCTATATAATGACCACCTTAATGTATTTATGTATGTGCATGAAAATACATATCAACAAGCGTTGCAGTAAATATCAGTAACATCAAGCAAAATGAAATAAGTAAGTAGAAAGCCCTTAAGGCAAATATATATATATATAAGTGGGTATGTAGATATAGTTAGTTGTCTCCATCACATGGCAAGGATATGTCTTGTTAGCAACAATCAAACATATTATGAGGCATATTTCCGCACAAAAATTTAACACAATAACTACAGAAACAACAACAAAAAACAAAAAAACGAACAACACAGCAATATCAACGATAGCAATAACATCAATTACAAGAACAACAACAGCAACAACAACAGTATTAACGAGTACCTATGTTAACAAGATAAACTCATTGTAGAATTTTGTTGGTTCGTTAGTTGTTGACTTTTACGTTCGAGTAAATGCGGGTGGACGCAAATGAGTCGTATAAGAGTACTATATATGATATGTCGGTAAGTTTGCTTTTATTCCACACGTAATTTGTGTTCTTCTTGCTGTTGTTGCTGACTTTTAAATTATCGTTTGCTCCTTTTGCCTTTATCGTTGGCTGTTAATTAGCATATTAGTAAACAGGATATATTGTCAATAAAGTGTTTGTTGCTATATATGTGTGCTGAATTTTTTGTTGTTGTTGTATTTTAAGAAAAAATTTTATTCACAACTTATACATATACATACATACTTGTACATATATTCCAAGTATGAAGAACAAAATGAGAGAAAAAAAAAACAACAATGAAGTTGAAAAAAAATAAAAAGACGTCAAATCGTCAAAGTTTGATAAATTCTTTTCTCAAACATTTTATTTTGTCGCCTCTGTGTTCACCTTCACTTCCTCCTAAGCTGTTGGAAAAAGGCTCATTGTCCTCCATGGTATTGTTAACTTTTGCCAATATTAATTTCGAATTTATCGTCATGCTTATATTTAGTTTGGTGGTATACACCGTTATTATTATTATTATTGTTATTGCTGTTCATTGTTCATTTTCATCTACGAGTATATGTATATGAACAGTGTAGGCTTAAATGAAGCGTTAGCAGCAATGCCAATGAAGCATTAAATGTTTCTGCATGGTAATTAATTGAGCGCAAAACAAAGTTATGAAGCACAGCCAACAACAATTTCAGTTCGTGTTTGTGTGGGTACATAGTAATATGGTGTGCTTTGGTTTCTTTCAAATTTCGTATAAACTTAACATGATGAATATTGTTCATAGTATGTAGGTTAAGTTATATTCCACCAAGGCTATTATTTGACATTTTATTAAAAAATTTTTAGAATTATTTATTTTCATTCAAAAATTTCAAGGAAATTGTGAATATTATAAATAGCAGCGCATATAACTTAAAATATAATTTCTTTATTGTTTGCATGATTGGAATTTATTATTGTTTCCCTTTGAACCAAATGCACTTTAACCTATAATTATTATGCATTCGTGCTAAACATTATTAAGCAAGCACACAAAAATAAAAATGCATTAAATTAATTTTAATTTCAATTTTACATATTTGAAAACTTCTCTACTGCACTCACAAAATGTTTTTTTTTAATAACAGATAGCATATGCTGTGTAATTTATGATACACTTGACACTTGAACATACACATACATACATTCATATGTCAGAATAAATAGTAAGTATTTAAGTTTCATGTCTAGACATTGTCGTCATTGTAGTAGTACATAGTATAATTACATGCAGCACACTAATTCTTCTAGCAGTATTTAAAACTGCAACGACAAGTCTCTATATAAAGAGACCATTCTAAAGCACAAAAAGCACAACATTCTTTATGCATATAGCTCATTCAATAAATTATGGGTTTCGTCGTTTAGAGACCCTTTTTACTTTCTTCCATACACAATTGACTATATAATGCCATTATCACAATACCAAACAGACTGTATAATTCTATGCCTACGAGCAGTGGCGGCTTTAAAATTATGGACGTATATTTTTACTATTTTTTTTTTTACAGTACTATTGTGGTAGTATACCATATGCCTTGTATATGAAATACTGACAAGGTTTCAAGAAAACTTCAAAAATTGCATAAAATCACCCTCATAGATCCAGCACTGCATATATGTATGGTATACAATATATTATTATTATTTTATAGGTTTTTGGTTTTTTATTTTCTTCTTCTTCATCTTTAACAATAATAAAAAAGCTAAATGATAATTTATATTGACTACAAATTGTTTAAAAGTGCAATGAAAAGGGACAGAGAGAGACAGAGAATGAATAAATCGTAATAGGTATATACATATATGTACATATTGGTTTGCAAAATAAAATAGCTTGAAAATTAAACTGTGCAACACAATTTGTTGAATGAGAATGATCTTTTCCAATCCATATTTAAAATGTTACGAGTTGGCATCAACATTTTTGTGGATGGACTATGGAAAATATTTTATAAATATTTTTTATTATAAATTTTTCGGCTTCGTCATTTTTTTGGATTATTATTGAATACTACATATTAAATACACCCATCATACCTCGCTAAAAATATATATTTTTTGCCTAACAAAAAACAAATTTTCACAAGATTTTGCCAAACATTTGTTGCACAGTGTAATCAAAGTTCACACCAGCATAAAATATGGTCCGTCTGCCTTTTGGAGAAAAGTTTAAACATATTTTCAAAATTTATATTGCCATAGCAAGCAATAATAATAAATACTTAAGAGCGTCGCACACCTGCGTCACAAAATGAACATTTTGAAAAATTCACATTTCTGTTGCATATTTTGTGGCTAGACAACCGCCTACTCTTCATAGAAGTATTTGTTGTATCTTTAATATTTTATTATTACTCTACGCCTACTCTTCATAGAAGTATTTGTTGTATCTTTAATATTTTATTAATTTTTTACTCATAGGAGCCGCCGGCCACCCACTTGCAGCAACATTTTTCACTTTCTTTTAACTTCAATGTCTCAGGCATACGTACATATAAAATACTATTAAACATATGGTAGATAGTCTACTATTTGCAACAAATTTATTTGGTGTGAGTTCATGTAGACATGCATATATTTCTTAGTGCATAATACGACCATAAAACAAAAACAAGAAAAACAAAATAAAAGAGTTGATCAAACTTTTCCGTCTACTATGTATGCCTGCTACATGTACTATGTACGGATATGAGTGTAGTACAACAAATACTCCAATGGCTCCTGCAATCAGCAAAATTGTTGTCTAAATAGCGATTGTTATTCTTGTTGCTATTCATATTGTTCGTATTTTGTTGAGTATTTTAAAAGAAATAATAATTATATGATGTAAACCACTCTAGTACAAATAGGTTGCATAGTATATCACTCTCACTCTTTTGTAGTGTGTGTGTGTGTGTGTGCACTTTGCCAATACAATCATATGAACGGCATGTTTAAATACACTTTTAAGTCAATATAACAAGCACATTTCGAGCATATAATTTCATAGACGAAATTACCGTTTTGTGTTATATACTTAGATTTATAAATCATTAGGGTGTTTCATCGATACATGGAAGCTATTTGTTTCTTTTTCAAAAATCGGTACGCCAACTAGTTTTTTTTATGCTACTTTATTTGTACAATGACATTGTATTTTATTGATTATTCTTGTTTCCAGGTTTACTTGAGCTTTTTTCCAAGGAATTTTATTGAGAGAAAACAAATGAATTGGCGAAATTGTACTGTGGAATGACGATGGCCAAAGTTTCTTATTCATTATTTGATTATTATCATATTTCTGTGTTTTGATTCACCTTAATGTAAATAAATACGTAAATACACATAACATATTACGTACTTATGTAATTATTGTTCTATGCACATTTATGACTTCTTTGCAAAAGTGTATGTATACAGTCACAGACCCATCAAACCATAGCAACATATACATATGTTGCTATACATGTATGTATATACTGATACATACAAAGTGGCAACAAAGAATCCTCATATCAAGTGAGCTGCAGTTAGCATAGTATTTTTCTGTTTTTGTTATAATTTTTTTTTTTTGCTTGTCCATTTTTCGGTTAAAAGGATAATTATGTATGCTGCAGTATACCAGCAGCACTTGTGTTTTGAGTTGAGTGTATGCTTATAATTTTGTACTTGACGTTGTAATTTTCACAACAATAACAGCAACAACAACAACAACAAAAACAACAACAACAACAACAACACTGCAACAGCAGCAGTAGCAACAATATAAAACAAAGAAAGTTCCAAGTAAATAGACGGAGAACAACACTAGAAATGAACGAGAAACAAAACGGTTAAGCAATTATTACTTATACCAAAGACCATGATGATGTTGATGGTAGCATTTGGTAATGGCTCTATGTTCTAACGAAAGCAGGATGGGCTAAATTTAATGACACAACAGACGTTTGGCATTGGCATTATATACGAGTATGTAAATACATACATGCTAGAACAGGAACCGTGCCACATATGTGCTATCATGTGCACATAAAGAAATTTTCAAGTATATTAGGTCGATCAAATTGTATAGAATAAAATTTTCACCATTTAGCTCATCGAAAAATGTAAAACTTAGATAGTTTCAAGCATTTCCTCCCAAAAGAAAAATAAAGAAATTCCTGATTTGCAACCGGCGACTTATTCAGTATTTTACAAAACCCTCCAGTGTAGGTTAACCTCAATGAAAAGTGGATAAAAGTGGATGAGGTAAGTAAGTTCGGCGAATATATTGATAAACTAATGGAGCTTGATCATGCATTTAACTGCTAAGTAAACAGTATGATAGACCCACATTATATTTCCTTCAACCATATTTACTCGCTATCTCCACCGTTTAAGAAGATCGCCATAGAAATTGACCGAAGTCATCAGAAAATCGAAAAATATCCCCATATCTGCCCATAAATCTCGTCTAGAAGGGTAAACAGAGTGACTGACTAAACAATAAACAGTATTAGACTAACTAAAACAATTCCGGAACGATGATGGCATTTATTTTTAATCGAAAACCAAAATACCCGACCATTTTCTTAATAAATTTTCTAGTTTTTTTCCATTTATATTACTTAAATAGCATGGGTAATTTCTTATTTTCATCCTTTACTCCTATCCTTCCTTGTACTGTATTTACTGTATTTAAACGAATAATACGTTTCAATTATTGTTTGGCTAAAATGAAAATGAATGATTAAATATTTACAAAAATTAGGCCAAAAAATTTCAATTTCAACTTTAAAATTTCAATCACAAATGAAATTATAACAAAAATTGGCCACAATAACAAACAACTGTTGTAGGTATTTAATTGTTTCAAAAGCATTAAAAGCAACCATCTTTTTGCTTTAGTTGCGTTTTCATCTAACAGAGTAGACTAACAACACACACACACCCACACGCATATACAGAGTGAGAAAAAGGCAACCAATTAAACATATTTTTAGCCTAGGCTAAATATTTTGATGTCGATGTATTGCATCTGTGTGTGTGTGTATGTATGTAAACTAACAAAAGTACTTTATCACAGCTGCAAACGAAATAATATTTCGTTTGTTATAATTACCATTAAAATAGGCAAACAGTCAGTCAGCAGGCATGGAGTCAAGCAGGCTAGGCTGGCTGGCTGGCTGGCTTGCTGGCTGCCGGGCTGACAAGACCGGAAGGCATTCAACTACATAAAATCCATTCAAAAACCAAATTCTGAAGAGGTAACATATGTATTGTACAAAAATCATAAAAATAGAGAAGAGCGTGACAGCAAAATAGAAGAGTCAGCAATAATAATTAGAGAAATTTTTATTGTGAGAATTGTTGTTGTTTTTAAATGTATTTAAATTGTATAGCAATCATGAAAAAATAGAAATTTTTAAATGTGCTGTAGCATCATAGGCAAAAGCAGCTAATTGGAATAGCAATTGCAACCAAAGTACTTAAACATATGTAGGCACAAGTGCTTTATCGTTCTCATATATGTATGATAATGTAACCATGTACCTAGTTAAAATATATATAGCGTAGAATGAATGATTGTTTAAATGTATTTTCTTTTTTATTATTTATTATTATTTTCCAGTCATATAATGGTAAATAAATGTATGCAATAAAAACGTACGTATTTGGTATTGGATTAAATATTTAATTTCGTGTATGTGAACAGTATTGTATGTTACATATTATGTACGACGGCGGTCCCAGAACTACCCGACCTAACAAAGAAATCAACAAATTTGGGAAAATTATTCGTTATTTCTCAACATAATCTGCTTTTAGCTCTATACACTTTTCCCAGCAATATTCTATAGCTTCGATTCCTTGTTTATAGTATGAACTGTCTAGCTCATTAAAATTAAATCTTTTACCACCAAGCCATTTTTTCAAATTTAGAATTAGAAAATAATCCGAAGGAGCTAAATCTGGTGAATAAGGTGTGTGCTGAAGCAATTCGAGCTTTAACTAATTTAGTTTGGCCATCGCAATAGCGGATGTGTGAATTGGTGTTTTTGTTCTATTGTAATCAAATCCAAATTTTCGGTTAATATACGATGTAAAGCACTTTTTGAAATCCCTGTCGTCATCCAATCCAATCATCCAATCCAATCGATCCAATTCGATGGCTCCAAAAAGAATACTTAACAACGTGGCGCCTTGAAACTTGAAACATATGTTTTATAAGATTGCCAATTTTCACCAAAGTAATTTTTTTAAAACTACTGCCGCCATCTATATATCAGGTCGGGTAGTTCTGGGACAGACCTCGTATATTTAAATAGACGTTCCTTTCAAAATATAGTAGGAAGATGGAAAGTATTATATAAAAATATCAATTATGTAGGAGATCTAAGGATTGAGGTAGGAAGTATGTTTCCCCCAAATATAGAAAAAAAGTAAATTTACAAGGGTTGGTCTTGTATTTGACACCTCTAGAGGTGAGATTAACTAATACAAAAAGTGTTGAAAGATCACTTTATTCCAACTTTTCGGCTAGTGAGCGCTTTCTAAACTTACATCAATAAGGACAACATTTACAATTTCGTAGTTTTATATATAATCGAATTTATCTAGTCTATGAGACTACCTTAATGTAGTTGCATGACCCTCACAACATTTATATGAAAATGTCAATGCCACGGTGACAAGGGCTGCATGCTACACTCAAGACGTCATCTTTCAATATTGAACGGTGTACTTAACATATTTTAACTCTTTCATAATCATAGCATTAACTACTAAATGCCATTTCTCTTGTTATGATATGCTATTACTTTTTCAATGCTTAAATAATTATTGATATTTATTTGTTATTAAATGAGCAGAGAATGAAAGTAAGTGATTTCATTGTAAACATAATAAGTATAAATAATATGGAGTATTTCATTTGTTGCTACTAAGTCTTATACATGCATATAAATATGCTTACATACATGACTTCTACCATATACCACATGTACCACATACCAGTATATGAAATGAATGAATGAACTGAGCAAACTTTTTCACAAAACAAATTTCATATGAGTGAAAGAATGTTGCTATATTAATAAACTTTATTATTGTTGTTGTTGTTGTTGTTGTTGTTGTGGCATTCCCACCCGTCGTCTGTTCGTCTTTTGCATTATGCTTCTGCAAATCAATTTGTTTGATGTTCATTTTCATTTCGCATAATTTTCTGCATACCTACCTACCTACTCAATTGTCTCTCAGATTTTTGTTATGCAGCAGCAGTAGCAGCAGCAGGTTGTTACCTATCTATCTGTATCCTTGGTAACAGTTAATATATGTAGTTTTGTTATTGTCTACCACTATTTTTACTCGCATTGTTGTTGTTGTTGTTTTTGCTATTATTGTTTATTGTTATACGTTCTTTGATTGTCAACAATATTCATTATGTGTATGTGTATGCAAGTATGTATATATGAGTAATAGCAAAAGTACATATGCGTGTGGCTTAATTTTTGCAATTTTGACTAGTATGAAATTGAAGCCTGCTACATTGTTGCCGTAGTGGTAATCATAATTACACTATATAAATGCATGCACACGTATATATTTATGTTGGTAAAACTCGCATAGCATCACATTCGTAGACTAATACAATATTAATGTTGTTGTGTTCATGGTTTTAATAATACTAAAAATATTGCAAAAATTAATATTATGATGGTAATAATAATAATAATAGTAATAATAATAATAATAATAATAATAACAACTGGTAAAGGTCATCATGTATATATAATATTTTTCTAGAGTAGTATGTAATAAGTTGGCACTGTTGTTGAATTGCACTTTTATAAACTTTTCGGTTTTATTGTATAACCGTCATAGTAACAATAATTATTAATATTAATAAAGTTTGTAATACTGCAGCTGTTTAAATAATTCTCAAATAGTCAGAGCTTTTTGCTTCCAGTTTGAACATTTAGAACATTTAAGATTTCAATGCATGCATTGGGAAAGAAAGTCTTTCACATCGAAATCAACATGGCAATGATTTCATGTATAATAATAACATAAAGCAAAGTATATTAAAGAGCCTATTGCAGCACTTTTCTACTCCATTTTCACTTTCAAAAATAATTCTAGATTAATTTAAACAACAAAAGACTCATGTGAGTCCATATATGAGTATTACTTGTAAATACCTGATTGAATGATAATGCGAAAATGTATTCTCATTATATATAATTTTGGATGTGCCAAGAAGAACTTAATTAAAGAGAATGTATGCATTATTGTAGCAAAATATCAGATTTCTTTAGAAATCTACATACCAACGCACATCTATGACCACACATACAATAATAACGACATGGCTTTTAATTTGCTCATATACTCATACAAATATTTGGATATATTGTATTTATATTAGGTTGGTTCAAATTATATGGAGCAAAATTTTGACAATCAGGATAAGCTCATAGCATGCAATTGAAAAAGCTCGTACTTGGAATTCCGAATTATATGGCTAAACAATTTGATGTTTTCCGACTTCTTATTGTCAAAAGCAGCTCCCTACCTTTGTTCAGTTTTTCTTAAGACTTCTACATTACTCACTCTCTCTCTCTCTCTCTGTGCAGGATATTTTTAACATTCGCCAATAACACCACATCTCGAATGCTTGCCCAACTTGTTTATGGATTTAATTTTCAATGTCCATGCTTTAGTTCCATTCAGCAATTTAGACCAGATGTAGCATTCAAGATGTCACAATCTTAGTTTAAAATTCAGGTTTCTGTATTTATAAAACGCTGTTCTCGCTGATTCTACAGGCTTGTAATCACGATGAATTGATAGTAAAAGTATTAAAGTAATAATAGTACTGGCACATTTATTAATGTTGTACACAATGATTAGACGTAGATGATATCACAATAACGATTATATTTCATTAGGTAATAAAAATATTAACAAAAAAAATTTAAAAAAAATAAATATTAAATAAGAGCATGACTTGTACTATCGTATATAGCTGGTTTGCATTCCTTCATAATAAAGAGCCTTATCGTGTTGTCCCAGCCGATACAAAAATCGATTGCATCATGCAACACAACAACACATTAAGAGTTCAACTCCAAGTTAAAAACAAAATAAAAATGAACAAAAAAGTAGTGCAGTCTAAACACAATAAAAGCATTTCTCCATTCAACTCATCACGATCATGTACTAAGCTATATATGTATTATATGTGTCCGTATGTATTCGTGATTGTACATCCATTGGTGCTGACAGTCATAAGAGGCATTCTAACGACACGAACAGCAATGGCAACACCACTAGACGGCATATTGTGACTTCTAGTTATACATACTTGTATATATATACATACATATATATACATATCGATATATATTTGTATATATAGTGTATAGTATGTTCTCAGCAGTCACCACTTAACACGAATTTCAAACAAAAATTGAAACGGAAGCGAGCATTTATGTACGGGAAGTGCAAGAATTGTTGAAATAGGTTGGCATACAAATACATATGCATACATACATATTTCTATATGTATGTATGCTTGTGTGATATATACATATATATAAACACACACACACACACACACATACGCTAACAAAAGATGAAGTTTTGCAAAGTAGCTCAAAATTGGAACAAAAGCATCTTCCGATTCATTTTGCAATTATGAGAGCATGACTTGCAGATAGGTACGATACGTATATACATACGTTAGATTGTTAGCTGCTACGTATTGCTGTCAATGCTGCCTGTTGCAGAAAACTTCTTCCGGTTCGTTATAGTAAAAGTCATATTTAATCAATAGAGTAGGCCAACAGGATGACAGTATGAATCACCACGCTTCATATACTTGTATTAAAAATGAAATCAATTATTTGTATGAATGTGAATTAGCAAAAAAGAGGAAAATCATTTAACAAATGAAAAATAATAGAGATAATAATGCAATATTTATAGAAAGAGATGAAAAACACAATGATGGTAAAGTTTGAGAAAGCAATGAATTTTGCTAATAATTTAAATTTTTTAATCGATTTTCACATAAATGAAAAATATGATAATAAATATTTTCGATTGTTGTTTATCCTCTCAATTAGGTTTTTGTATTAGCTAAATCGATTTAAAAATGTTCGAGAAAATTCTATTAAATGCAATAGAATTGTTGTAGAGTGTGGGACACCGTACGATTTATGACGTTTTTTCCACATTTTTGCTACCAGTAATATGATTCTTAAATTTTGTTGAAAATATTTATAAACTGATTTTTCATGAGCATTAACAACAACTAGTCTAGTTCAGTGTAATTGTGGCAATCGGATTTTAATCGATAATTTTACATAGATCTCTGAAAATATGAGTTTGGTGCGTGAATGACAATACGGCAAATACTAAATATTATGACTATATTTATTGGATGATGCTCGATTTTTGTATGTCGCAACGTGTTGACTGGTCGATTGTATGTAGAAAACAGAAAGAGGAAGTTTGAGAGTGGAAGCGGCACACGTCTTAACATATAATGTCCATGACAGCTGATGTTCGAAACAGCTGATTTCATCACAGCTGATGTTCGAAACAGCTGATGCTTGGGAGTTGCCAGTATAAATATGTTGGCGATGACCACTAGTTGTGGGTTGCCACATGAGAATTGTTACCAGAAAATTTATATATTGGAAAATTGGCGTAATTGAATGGAAACTACACCTCCCATACAAGAGTTTGTAGAAGAATGTGTGATTTTACACCCTGCTCGCGAATATATATAGTTCTCGAACTGAAAGTTAGTATGTAAGTGTATCTTAGCACAGCATTAATATATTGGAAAATTGGTATAATTGAATGAAAACCACGCCTCCCTCCCAAACAAAAGTATGTTGTTGAACGTATGATTTCACACTTTGCGCTTGAAAGTGTAAAGCTATCGAACTGAAAATTTGGATTGTAAAGTTATTCTTACCATAAAATTATAATAATATAAAATAGGCGTAATCAAATGAAAACCACACCTACTAGATCCTATACAAAAGTATGTTGTTGAATGTGGATTTTCAAAATATTCGCGCGAAAATATATAATTATCCAGCTAAAACTTTAAGAAAATAGCCGAATTGGATAAAAATCGGACTTTTGCTAATGAATTTTACAAGTTTACTCACCCCTACTTCCAATATAAATTTTTTGTTCAAAATATGTCTGTCTAACTATCAAATATCTAATTTCTAAGCTCCCGTAATACCGAATTTAAGCTTTTCAATATTGTTTTCCCATAAAACAACAACAACCATAATATTTTAGGACATATCTAATGTACATGTTTATCAGCATGTGAGCATATATTGATTTCCAGTATCTCAGCCCATCTCTATAATCAGTTTCTCTTCGTAAACCTGCTGTTCCACATTAGAAAATGTCACGCAACAACGGTAAAAGTGTATTGTGGCAAGTTAACGTTCATATATATACACAGGAATAGACAATCATCATATTACCCTTACCTACATTAGACAGTAAACTCAGTCACTGCCAATAAGTAAGTATGTTACTACATACGTACAATATTATTCTGATGATGTGGGGTGCTGGTGATGATAATGGTGATTGGTGATGCTGCTGACAGAAAAGTTTTTAAGAAAATTTGTATTTATCATATTTTTGCTTAAAATGTTTTGCCTGTATTAAGCTGCTGCTACACATCAATAGCTTAAAGAGTTTTAACCAAGTGTCAGCGACAACAGACGATGGAGTGAAGTGCTCATGCACAATGTCAGTACATACTGTTCAGTTGTGTTCCGTTCTACTGTGCTAAGGCTGATAAGCTAAAAAGGTATGAATACTCACTCGTACGTACTATCAACAGTATGTGTGTATGTGTGTGTGTGCGTGTGGGTGGGTGCTTTGTTGTATTATTATTATTGTTGTTGTGCTCAGTTAGCGTGACACAATTCGTTTGGCATCGTCGCCATTCGTGTCGCCGTTGTTCTCCTCTCTTTCTCTATCTCTCTCTCCCCCTCTCTCTTTAACCACTTAACATATTTTGTTGTGTGCAATTCTCGGGCATTGACAGCTTGCGGCAGCATATAAAATATAAAAATTTATGCACAAACACACACACACACACACACACACATACGCCAACATATACTTATATCCACATAAATAAGCACATCCATACATATGATTATATGCTGAGAATTTGGTTTGTATTTAAGTGCGCTGCGGCTTTGGGTGGTGTGGTGTGGTAGAATGGCTTATGGATATTGTATGGAGTGCGTGCAAGTGATTGGGGTAATGGTGTGGAGTGGTGCTGGTGCAAAATTTAATGGTGTGAATTATATGCGTTGCCACGAATAACGATGTATATGCATGAGCAGCCACATATGCGCATAAATACCAAATACAAGAAGCTATGTATGTTTTCGAGTATCCCTCGAGGGAGCTACTAATATGCTTGGTTATTTTTTTGCTTTTTATATATAAATTGTATTCCCTTATTTTTTCTGCTTCTTCTTTTGTTGTTTTGGTACTTAATACAGTGTTACATACTATAACTTTCCACACAAAAAAAAAAAAAATAAAATCATTCTATACAAATTTATGTTCAACCTAAATGTTAATGATGTGTATATTTATGCGTTTAGGGGTTGTCTGCATGTTGTTTCCTTTTATTAGAATAACAAAAAAACAAATAACAAAAGGAAATAATACAAAATTAACAAACTCAACAACAACTACAATCACAAATACTATACTTTTAAGCTTTTAATTAGAGAGTTGTTAAACCTATATACACAACAGTATTTGCAAAATTGTTTGTGTTCACATTTGAAATTTTGTTCAATATTGTATATACTCGTACAATACAATTTGCCTTTGAGAAAATCCAAGAATTTTGCCAGAGTAGAGACGCAACAGCTCGTTAATGTGTATCAAAGCTTAAATTCACATTGAATCAAGTAGTTGTAGGCAACAAATTCAGTGACATCACCCACATTGGTGAATTTTATGAATGAATTTTGAAATATCTCAACATAGTCATACATCTCTATTATATAGAGATCACTTGAAAACTATGTAGGCACTTATATTTTCTAAAGATTAAGATAGCTTTTTTCATAAAGAATAATAGTAAGATACTATTCTATTGAAATTCCAAAGATATTACAAGTGTGTTTGTATAAGATATAAAGAATTCTCTTAATAGTCCTACGTTAGAATAGTGTAAAGGCAGCAATACATACAAACTAGCAGTAAGCTTACAAGTACCACTTTTAAAGTTTTACAAAGAGAAATCATATATAATACAAGTCGGTCACCTGGTAACTGAACATGAATAGGATTTACAAACTTAAGAATATAAATTCTGAGCTTATAAAATATGACCACGCTTATAAATTATAGAAATTTAACTTTCTAAGTACCATCTTCTATGTTATCTTCTTCAATAACTGACTATAAGCAAAGAAAATGAAGAACAATGTAATAAGATTGTGATGCTAAATAGATTCATTCATATCTTATTTAATTAGTAATAATAATTAAGTATTAAAATTAAACTATAGATAATGAGATACTACCCCTATAGGTTAAGGGGTCTCATTATACATATAAAAAAATCAGCTAAATATTAGGTTAGGTTAGGATATGCACAAATATACATATTTCTACTCAAAAAAATTTATTAGTCAGCTAAAACATTTAAAAATTACTCAAAATGAAGTTTTCTTAAAAAAAAAACAAATATCGATTAAACATTTTGATTTCAATTTGTTCGAGTATATGATTTTTTAAAGATTTCTTCGAAATGCTTTAGTATACAAATTGCCTTCTATTCCATTGAATTCTTTTGTTTAACATATATTTTTTCAATAGATGGCTTTAATAATCTGTATCTCGCGTTGTATAAGTGCGTTCCGCGAGATGGCATTAGAAAGATAGGATTTCGTACTAAATAAACTTTTCAGGCAGTTTTGTGATTGCTTAACTCAGTATTGTTTGAGCACGCATCAAAAAAGGACACCAGTAAAGAGAAAATACGCAATTTTTTGCAGTTTTTCATCGATAAAAGCGAAAACGCAAGCCAGACGGCTGAAAATGTGAATCGTATTTATGGTCCTCATACTGTAACAGCCAATCATGTGCAATTTTGGTTTTGTCAATTCCGTTCCGGTAATTTTGATGTCAAAGATACACTACGCTCTGGAAGGCAAATTGTCGAAAATATCGATAAAATAATGGAAATCGTCGAGTTTGACAGTCATGTAAGCATTGTTTCTATTGCCCAGGAGCTAAAAATTGCACAAAAAACCGTTTGGAACTATTAAAATAAGGCTGGATACAAAAAGAAGCTCGATGTAGGGGTGGCACACGAGTTAACGCAAAAAAAAACCTCATGATCCGAATTTCCAACTGCGAATCGATCCATATCTAAAGCGGTTACTGGTTACTGGTGATGAAAAGTGCGTCACTTACAACAACGTCAAGCGAAAACGGTTGTGGTCGAATCGTGGTGAGCCGACGCCACTATTGACAGTCAGGAAGGTTTTGCTATGTGTTTGGTGAGATTGGCAGGGAGTCATCTACTACATGAGCTGCTCCCCAAACTCTTAATTCAGACCTGTACTCTCAACAGTTGGACCGTCTGACGGAGCAATCACCCAGAAGCAGCCGGCTTTGGCCAATAGGAGAGGAATTGTGTTCCATCAGGTCAACGCAAGGCCACACACATCGATAGTGACTCACCAGAAGCTCCGGAAGCTTGGTTGAGAGGTTGTTATGCATCCACCTTATAGTCCGGACCTGGCACCAACTGATTAATACCTGTTCCTGTCTGGGTCTTCTCTAATGATGCTAATATGATACTCTAAAGTAATGCTTTGATTTGTGCGTTAGTTATTTTCCACAAGAGTTATGGAAAATAAATTTGTTAAATTATACAAAAATACAACCACATTAAATGAACCTAACAAATTTGCTTCGGAATTTTTTGCTAAGGTAAGCATATACACGTAGCTCGTTAAACAGAAGGTGAAATGGTGAAATTTGACATTTGAGATAAATTTCGAAATTTTATGCAAACTGTGATAATAAATTTAATTAATAAGTACTTCATAATAAAATTTATAATGCAATCCAGATAAAATGTGTGTAATAACTATTAAAATTTTGTATATAAACACATATATATTTATTTATATATACATAGGTAGCTGGTATGTTAACATTTATTACCTGTAATATAATAAAAATATACAAAAGTTTTGGTTCCTTCATAACATGCACATATACATACATACAAACATATACATATAATTCATGTATTCATTTATTCACTCACTTTTATTGCATTAGGGCTAATTCATTAAAGGAAACACTTAAAAAACATTAACGACCTTAGGTATGAGTTGAATAAGGGTATTGACATCTACTGGTTGGAGTTGGAGTTGGAGTAAAGTACTAAAGCAAAGGCATTTTTTTATTTTACTACATATATACGAGTATATATGAGTATTATCAAATGCGTGCCACTCATAAACACCATAATGTATACTTGAAAAGCAACCAATATCATATACGAGCCAGTGATATTTTTTATATGTTTCCATTTGTGTTTTATTTCATTCTTGTATTTCTGTACTTAATATAATATATAATTTTTTTTTTCAACACGAATTACTGGTTTATTAAGCAAATAAATACATAAAATGATTTCGCTTTTTATTTGTACAAAAAAAAAAAAAAAAAACAGCATAGCAGTTATATTCTACAATCCAATATATTTTATTCGATATGAGAGTGCATATATGTGTAACACACACATATGGGGTGATAGTACCTGCCATATATTTGCTATTCGTTCATATTACGAGTATTCCATCCACAGAACAAATAAATAAACAAACAAAAATGTACAAATAAGGATGAAAATAGGCATATGTATGTATGTGTGTTTATGTACGTTCATTCATTCGTTCATATTATTTGTATTTATTGTGATCATAAAAATGACAATCTTTCTTTCTCTCGCTCATATGCTTTCTCGTCACAATGCCAAACAAACAGCAAAATTCCTAAAAAACCATTCATAGCCGATGTGTGTATCGTATTGTACATATGTGTGTGTATGTGTGTATTTATAAATTTCTCCCTGGGGAGCTTTCAATAAGACTATATTGTTGTTGTTTGTTTATAGCTGCTGCTGCTGCTGCCATATTGCCCAAAATGTTTTAAAACCATCATTTTCAATAAAAAAAAAGAAAATAAATAAATTCAAAAAAAAAAATGAAATAAAAATAACAAAACCAACAATAACAACAACAACAATACCTGTCGTCTACAATCGCAATTTTTAATGAGACAAACGGAAGGAAGCAAAACACAAATAAATAAATACATGGATGGCATAAATGAAATTAAATAACATTGCAGCAAATATACACATGTTTTAAAAGGGTGTTCTTTTCTATTTGATTTCTTTATAACTATTGTAAAAATGTCACTTTCAAAAAGTTCAATAAAATGTTGCGGAGTAAAAATGAAAGGAATTGCAGTAGGTACAGGGAAGCTGTAATGGGAGCCACTTTTTGGAAAAAAATATGAATTTTGTAGAAAAGCCTTCCTCAGGGTTAAGGATAAGGGATAAGAATGTTTGGGGAAAATATTGGAAAACAAGAGAGAAACAATGAGTTTCGCTAATTTATTCAGTCATCCTATGGCACAGCGGTAATGGAGGCAGCTAATTTTTAAAATAAAATATAATTTTTGTAGTGGAGTTCTTAGGACTGGAGCTATGTGGTATGTATACGATAAAAAATACATATATTCAAGCTTTCTTAAAGCGATTTACGGGAAGCTATGGAGCTATTAGTCGATATTCGGTACAAAAAAATGATACGATTTTTATTTTGCCCGATTTAAAAAAATTGAGTTTCGATGAACATACAAGAAAAAAAGAGACTCAAAATTTTTTCCGTCACGAAATTTCAAATATACATAAAATATTTTGATTACTAGTTAAAAAAAAAATTTCACATCAATGGGTAATTTTGGGCTGTCGACTAATGATATTATCGGAAACCCTAATTTCAATTCACTTTTCAACCGAACGAAGATCGATTTAGACACTGCGCCCTATGTAGTGGACCCTTAGGGTGTCTTTGTATGATCCAAAAAGAATGTTCACTGTGATATTCTTCCTATATTTCATTTTAAAGGTTGAATGAACTGGAAATGAACACCCTTTATATGACGAGACAATAAACAGTAGCAAATAATGTATACAATATTAAATGTAAATAGCAAATCATTTGCTACTACATATAATAATCATGATGAAGACGATGATTACGATGATGATGATAATTATAATGTTCATCATCATCATTATGATGATGGCGATGCTGCTCGTAGGTGTATATAATTTAGTAGGTGGAACTCAGTCACAGCCTTTTACAAATACACTCTCAAACACACACACACACACACTAAAATGCTTATACTAGCATATGTTTGAATGTATATAGACCTATGTAATTTAAGCTGTTTGTCGTTCATTCTGTTGTTGTTGACAAATTCATAAAAATGTTTGATGTTTTGTCATACTCGTATATATATATTTTTTTGTCATTTTTGTATGTTTCAGACAGATCCTTTTAATTTGTAATTTGATTTTTGAAGCGTGTATAAATTATGTGGCTTTTTTCGAAATGATTACAAAAAAAAAGAATGATTTCCTTACAGATTGAATTTTAATTGTTTCAATGGTACAAGAAAATAATTGACTGAGATATAGTTGGAGTATTTCTTGGAACATAGTGCCTTACTCTAGGAGTAAAAGACTACCATCACAGAATATTAAACTAAGAAAAGTTACTTTAAGAGAGAAAATTCACTTGAAGATAAATAAAACCAAAGAAAGCAACATATCGAAAATAGTCAAAGAATATGTAAACATAAAAAGGGTACATACATACATACTAAGCAATAGGAAAATCCATAAACAGCACATACTGCATTAGATATTTGTAAGTTCATATGCCATCGAACGGATAAAAAATATGAGAAGCAATGGAAATATATATTTGAATGTATGAATGTACATACAAGTATGTACATATATGAATAGAAGTGATGAGCCGATGATAATGATGATGATAATGATGATGATGATGATAGTGTTCATTTTTTGTTTGTTTAAAATGATGGCACGTGCGTCACGAAAATCCGATTATATATAATATTTTGTTTGCCTGCACTGAAGCTGCTTACAAGTACATCCACATGATTGTATTCTTATTGTAGAGATTATAATAAATACGTACGAACAATATTTTAACAAAAAAAAAATTGTTTTTTTTTTTGCTTCTATTTATTTTTATTTTTGCAAACTTGTATGTAACATAAAATTATTTATATGTTTACTCGCTTGTATTTATGTATGTATGCAGATATTTATTACCTTGGAGATTAATTAATTTACTCAACAAAAAGGGCGTAAACATATTCATAAATTTTCAACAAAGTCATGACAATGTATGGCATCATGTACTCTTATGTATCAACAACATATGTATATATACATACATCCATCTAGGGTAACAAAATTATCATGTAATAAAATATATTTTTGTGGAGAGTGGAGGAAAAACAAAAAAAAAAAAACAAAAAAAAAGCAAAAAGTGCAAATTTCAGCATATTTTCGCCCTTCTACTCATATTACAAACAACTTCAACATTATTTATTACTCTTAAAGATAAGCAACATTGTGACTATACATGCGTACGATACATGTATACACATGAGTATGCCATAATCAAGATGTGTCATGAACTTGAAATTTTGTAGACAAGTCTTCTCCTAATTGGATGAGTAATTGTATATGAATATGATGCAATTTATATATGTATATAAAAGGAATTCGTGCGTGTTTCGAAACATTTTTATATCTTGTTAGATAATATATTTATATACATATTTACTTATGTAAAAATATGAACAGAATGAACTAATATTCAAATGAGTGAAAGAAAAATCGATTAACATTACTAAGATTTTAAAAGTAGTCAATAGTTTTGTATTGAAATTGAGCCTTCAAAAATATTGATTAATAAAATTTAATACATTTTTTAATTTAATATTATTTCAAATTATTTCCAAATTATCCAGCTAATCTGCTGGCATGACAAAAAAAAATCTATTATTACATTTTTCCACATAGCATACATTTGCCATATACTAGACTAGACTGTATTGAAAAATTGCATATTGTCCATACTTGCAAATAGAAAATCTGATTGACGTCAAAAAAAAAAGTAAATAAAAAATAGAAGCAGAAAAATTACTTAGAAAAGTGATAGCTATTTATTGAGAACTACATACATAGTTGATGTTGTTACGTATAGTAGTACCACCATTCTTTTATTATTTCAATATATTTGCAAATTGTTTTTGTTTTTATTTTTGTTACAAAAGCAAGTACATACTATGAACTATCGCAAGAAGAAAACAAGTAAAATGTAGTAAATAATATTTCACTTGTTTTATACTTTTACCATTTTAAAGTTCTCAATAAAAATGCTGTCAAATACAATCCAATCGAATCGAATCGAAACGAATCGAAAGGGCAAAAAAGTTAACGAATTCCAGAAAATATTATTGAAATATGTATGTACATAGGTGATGCGGAGAAGCATAGCATAGCATAGCATAGAATGAATAACATGAGAAACAAGTCAGAGCAGAGAATCGATATCAAATGCGATGCATATAACTAACCACAAACGAAAATAAAATAATAAAATTGGAATAAGAAAACAAATATTATGAGAAAAATATACTTATACATACATACATACATATATACATACATATGCATGTAAGCCAATATCGACCACAGTAACAAGCAAGTTCATATCCACATATTGATTCAATGAACCTCATCGAGCAGCATCGAGCAGTCATCTAATACAGTATGCGGTGAGGATCGAAGGATAACTAGGTGTAGCATAAAGTCGTCTCATATACATATATATGTATGTAACTAAGAAATTGAGAAGAATGTATATATATTAAGGTGTTTCACCAGTAGAACAGAGAGTCTTGATCATTTTATGGCATACAACAAAATATTTAGATTCAATTGGAAGGCATTTGTAAGACAAATTATTTTGAAAAAAAAATATAAGTATATATATATATATATTTTTATTATCTGAGATTATTTTATTTTCATAAAAAACTCATTTTTATTCTACGGCTTTATTGTTCATTTAAGGAATGGGATCACGGGGTAAGTGTCTTGGGAGAAAATGTTGGCAAGGAAAAATTAATCAATTCGGGGTTCAATTCTGCACAAAATCGCTCTTAGAACGACTCTTGGGCTTATTTGTCGATTTTTAAATTCGAAAAAAAAACTAGAAATAACCCCCGAGCTTCCAAGGAATCGTCCGTAGAAGGATAAACTCTATGAATTTTTCTCCCCAATATTATTTCCAAACACACTTATCCCCTATATTTACCACTTTAGGGAACTCTCATACAAAATAACGGAAAAAAAATCTCCTTACAGTCGGCTGGGGCCGACCAAACTATACCCTGCATATGTAGATTTATATATAAAAAGTTTACTCGAATATCCAACTTTTCTTTTATTTCCACTTTTCGAGAAACAATTTTTGCATATACTACTAATTTACACCCGAAATATGGTTGACTTTGACGAAGTAAAAGGATTTTAAGATAATTCCGAGGCTTAGTATGGGAGCTATATAAAAAGTGGGCGTGGCTTACCACTTTCTAGTAAATCCAATTAATTTTTCAATGTTAATCCACACCTTAAATTTGGTGTCCTAAGTTGAATAGTTTCTAAGTTATGGTGGTTAACATTTTTGTTTAATTTCCTCAACTTTGTATGGGAGCCCCAATAAAAAGTGGGCGTGGTACGCTGATTTTTCGCCAGATTATTTCCGACTACGATATTAATGTAAGTGTCAATTATGGTTATTGTAGACATAAGATTGCCTAAGTTACAGCTGTTTCAATGTAAAATTTGTATGGGGGCTACGATAAACACTGGCCGTGGTGCGCCCATTTTCTATGAGCCTAGTTGCTCGTACAATACTAATCCATACCCTAAGTCTCGTTGTCCTAGGCTAAATGGTTTGTAAGTTATGGAGCTTAAAATTTTAGTTTAATTCACTCGACTTTGTATGGGAGACCCATGAAGGAGTGGGCGTGGCACACTGATTTTCTGCCGGATTTTTGCCGACTATGATATTAATTTAAGTGTCAATTATGGTTATTCTAGACAGAAGATTGCCGAAGTTACAGCTGTTTCAATTTAAAATTTGTATGGGGGCTACGATAAACACTGGGCGTGGTGCGCCCATTTTCTGTGAGCCTAGTTGCTCGTACAATACTAATCCACACCTTAAATCTCGTTATTCTACGCTGAATAGTTTGCAAGTTATAACCGGTAACATTTTTTTAATTTCGCAACTTTGTATGGGAGACCCAAAAAGGAGTGGGCGTGGCACACTGATTTTGTGTCATATTATTTCCTACTGCTATGTTAATCTAAGTGTCAATTATAGTTATTCTAGACAGAAGATTGTAGAAGTTACAGCAGTTTCAATTTAAAAGAAGTACAGACACTTTGTATGGGAGCTACGCTAGAAAGTAGGCGTGGCTCATCCACTTTTGGTGAGGTTATATATAAGTATAATATAACTCTATGTGCAAAATATTGTTGTCCCAAGTGGTATATTATGTGAGTTATAGCAAGTTAAAGATTTTGAAAATTTCGAGGTTAGTCGCTTTGAATGCTTGGTGTGGGCGTGGTTATTGACCGATCATGCCCAATATCAATCCCCTCCGTACCCTTGGATCATAGATTACTTATGCCAAATTTCATCGAAATAGCTCAATATTTACTCAAGTTATCGTGCGAACCAGCCAGGTGACAGACAGACGGACGGACGGACGGACGGACGGACGGACGGACGGACGGACGGACGGACGGACGGACATCGTTAAATCGAAAATTTAATCGACACTGATCACGAATATATATCCATGTCTATATCTCCGGAGATTCCTTCAAGTGGACACAAACATCTGACCGAAATGAATATACCATGCATATTGCATTATGCAGGGTATAAAAACATCTGATATCGACAAGCGTTGCCCAGGAATAGAGCTTAGAGTGTGAAAATGTAGGATCGACTCACTTATACCATACTTATCCCATATTTTCACTTTTCAGGGGGCTCCCCTACAAAATTGAAGGTTTTGTATGAAATTGAAAAAGTGGTCGGGTCCACGTTAGAAATCTCTTTATGCTTCTTTGGGAACAACTACTACAAATGTTCAAAAATTTTATGTTTTTCATTGACATAGATGGCGAAAATTTTGCTTGATTCATTTCACCACACCCTAATATACATATCGTCGTATGTTGAATATATAAGTGGCGGGTTAGTTGAACGACAAACACTATTTGCTAGAAAAACAACCACATTTACGAAACCAACTTGAATATAGAACAAATGCTAGACCCATTGGTGGCAAAAATCAAACCAACAACAACAACAACAACAAAGAGAAAACAAACCCCAAACCCTAACTGAACCACAACTCTTCTACGAATATACGAGTATGAGCATTCGATGAGTACTAGTAGCACAAAACGATAAAGAAGCAAAAGAAGAAGAAGAAGAAAAACTGAAATTGAAGTACTTGTACAAGTGGCAGTAGTAATATCACATGAGAAAGGGTCAATAGTTTTGGTCGATAGGGCTTTGTGGTGATGCATGTGTACATCGTATGATGATATATCAAAGAGGTTGGGTTCAAGCTTTCATAACACCAACAACACATAAAAAAAAGAGAGAATATAGGATAGCCACTCGAAAAAAATAAAGCAAAACAAAAAATTAGTCCATAATGTGAACAAAACGGTAGTGAAAGAAACCAACTAAAGGAATAATAAGAAAGGAGGTAGCTTACTGTCAGCAAGTGTATTTTATTGTATTAGTAGGTATTGGGGCTGGCATACTTCTTGCTATTTGCTATTTACTGCTATTTTGTTGCTGTTGCTTTCACTTTTATATTTTGTGATAAATTCACAATTTTTTTTGCTTTTGCTATTTTTACTCCTATCCATAACATTGAAATATCGTATATTGGAACGATGAATGCTTATTTGGTTTGGTGGCTTGTTTTATTTGGTTAATATAATGATGAGCAGTGTTGTAGTTCATATACGAGTACATATATACATATGTTGTTGTGGTTTATTTTTCATATATTGTATATGTATATGCATGACCTTTCTTTAAAAATATTTTTTTTTCTGTATTTTACGAGTATTTGGTTTTTGTGGTTTTTTCATTTAGTAATCATTTTTGATGGGACCAAATGGAGAACTGTTTGTGTATGGAGGGAAACAGATTCATATTAAATTATTTTCCCGTATTGGTTATTGGTTTCCGTATCCAAAGTTACCACACCAAAAGTTATTGTATCGAGTTTTAATTGCATTTCTGTGTGAAGGTTGCATATTTAAACTAATTAAACTATATTGCAACTAATCTCTTTGTTATATTTGCTAAAAATTACATACAATTTCAATTTATGGTAACTAATGAATGAACGTACCTTAAAAAAGTAATATCATTAAAGTCTTCCATTCAAAACCAACCAAAATGAAGAGATTTTTGTAAGAAGCTCCACAAATTTGAAAGTGAAGGCAAGCCCGGCCTTTAAAATGTATCAGTCATAAAATATAAATCATACGAACCACACTCTACGAGTCTCATCATATCTGTTCTAAAGTAAGGTAAATAAGGCTGGACACATTCCATTCTAAGGTGAGAGGTGGCTTGAAGTTTTCGAGAGGAATGCGGTACCTTCAAAGATCTGCAGCCCTATTTGCGTTGGTGGAGAGAAACGTAAAAGTTATAAGTATGAGCTGTATCAATATCGATGGCACTGGCTTAGTCATGTCAAGTCGATAGAAAGCACGCTCCAGTCGTGAAGGTATCGGTTTAGTAAGTCAGTATATCCTTTGGTTCTTTGAACGTTTTATAAATTATACTCCTCGATAAAAGAAATAATACCCATTGAGGTGATAATTTTTATTCTTTAACTCCAAAATCGCCATAACAAATTTCCTGCTTTGGGGTTCTTGAGAAAATTATATTTTTACATATTATTTCGACCACATATCGGGCAGCAAATTACCACTTAGAATCTGATAAGTATTAGAATGAAGATAATATGACAAGCTGATAATATGTAAATCGACATTTTATATTTTAGCTGATCAGAAATCACTTTTAGGGGATTAAAAAGCATGACTGACCTCTTTAGCCCCCACCAGCCCCTTAATATTTTTTTCACAAAACATACTTACACCCAAAATCTACCTTTTGGAGGCTCCCTTATGAATTTGCTTTTTTATGTAATTTACCTCCACTACCAATTTTTTTTTTGTAAATTTACTATGATTTAATATTTAATCACTGATGAAATTCTACCATATAAAGCTATTCGATTTCATGTATGTTATACTGAAAAATATACATTAGAGAATAATTTTCTTTTGGACTTTATAAAGAAGCAAAAACAAAATTTTAAATGAATTCCAGAAAAAAAGGAAAAAAAATGCACCTCAAATAGAAGTCAGTAAAACAATAACACGTAAGAACCGGAACACATGAGAAGTGATTAATATTATTTTTCCTGTTATTTTTTATTTTTATTTTTATTTTTGTTGTTGTTATTGTTGTATTACATTATTATTTTTCTAGCTTGAAGTAATTTTTTCCATATACGAGTACCTTCCTGTTTTCATTAATTTTTTTAACTTTTTTTTTGGTTTCCCTCCATAACGTTCAATTTTATTTGAACGCATAGCGTAACAAATATGTGGTTTTAAAAGGTATTTGAAAAATTACCGTAATATTGCAGAACATGTGTAAACGAAAATACAAGTTAAATAATTTAAACAGTAGGTACAAAAAGGAAATGGCCAGCATGGAATGAAGTATGGAATGGATGAAGTAAAGGAAAAAAATGCTGACAAAGTCGTTACAGTGGGTGTGAGTGAGTGTGTGTGTGTGTGTGTGTAGTATATATTTTTGTACATATACGTATGTGCTTTCTGTACACTTTCATGAAGGTACAAGTACAAATTTTAATGTTTTGAGAATAACCGGTTGTGGCTTTTGGAAGGTCGAACAATTTATTTATTTTCATTGTGATTTACGTTTGGCTTTTAAAGTTAATTGCATGTGTTATTTCATTTATTACTTAGTTTAGAATTTGTTCAAAATATATTCATATGAAAGAGCTAATAGTTCAGAGGCACATTTGTTGAACTTTGCTTTCACTTTGTTGTTCTGTGAGTTAAAATAAAAAAAAAAGGCACTAAATTACTATTGAAGCAACTTTCAATTTATTTAAATACATTCAATAAAATTCAAATCCCTTACTACTTTTATATTTACTGGACTAAATGGACTAAATGTGCTTCCAATAGTAAATTGATTGAATCCCTGCTGCATATTGAAATAGCCAAATTGAAGCTCCAATTTTTTTTCAATTCAGTCCAATAATTCAATATAATTTTGACGGGTGCTTGTTCGAACTTTTCTGGAAAAAATCTAAAAGAATTTTTCACTTCGAATCAAAAGAAATCCTCGGTAGCCACGTATGCCGGGTGGAACACAAAATCTTACGAACAATAAGGCTAGCAGAGCATTGGGGAGAAAGAAAATTTTTTATTGAAAACTTATACCGCATATTTTTCAATTTCCTATAGAATACATTCAATCTGAAAAAAAAGTTAGAAATGAGTCGAAGTTCGATGCATTCTTGAGAAACCCGGAATATGTGTGAAACAACTGGTTGTCAAATACAAACTAACCTTTGATTTAGTCTTAAATTTAATACATGCCGATTATGTCAACATTCTATAGCAAAGCCATATGTCTCGATAAATGCATGCTGTTATGACGTCATTGCTATCATAACCTTGAAAAGACATACTTTGAATTGCCAAATTCGATAGGAACTTGTCTGTTACTATGATCAACTCTAAGTAACATATTTGTACTATATTATATCATCCTTGAGGATAGTATTGTTCTTGTCTGGTTGTCTGATACGCAATTTGAGCATTTTCCTATAATACGAATTTACTAAGCAACACAATATACTCGTATATATTTTCCACACTTTGAATTCATTACATTAAATTCGTATAACTTCATTAATTTTCATCAACTGTTGATTCTTTCCAATGAACTTAACAGCAAAACACAGACGAGCAAAAAGATTGGAAATTCAACAAACCATAAAGTATCGAATTTAGTGTAAACCAAAAAAAAAAAAAAAATCCATTCGTTCTGCAGGAATTTCAGTATGAATGATGTTGCACGCAGTATAAGGATACGAAACAGTTCAATATATTTTAGGAGCATAGTACAAATTTTCAAGACGCAAAGATAAATATATAAGCAAATAAAATAGGAGAAGAAAATCGAGAAAAAAATTATCGAAATAATGAAAGTCAATACTTCAAGTAAAAAATAAAGAAAGGATAATAATATGAAAGTGAACACAAGAAAATATATATGTACATCGCATGACGATGAATTCAACAACCAGTAATAAATGATATTAGGAAAAAGGAAAATACAAACGGAATCAAAGAAACGCTTTGGAAGATACGTAGTGAAACGTGCTCTGATGAGAAGTAAATATAACAACAAAATTGTATACTTTTGCCATGGAACTGAAACTGAGTTGAGTTACTGAAATGATGGTAATTCCATTGGGATGATATTCAAATGCAGATGTGTGAACGTTTTGCCATTCAAATTGTGCAAGTAATATGATAGTAAGAAGATAAATGATACAAAAATATAATCAAAGTAGGTCTTTTTGTCTTGTCTGCGAATTATCCAAACGGACGATAGACTTAAGAGAGACAAGTTAGATAAAAAAAATACTGACAGCAAAATGAAGACAGATAAAAGCGCAGGCGTTTATAATCTACTACTGTTTCCTCTTGGTATTCGATTTACTTTCTTTTTTTTTTTTTCATTTATTGTTCGATGCAAGACTTTTTCATGATTTCTCTCTATCAAAGTATTGGATTAAATTCAACGATGACTTTGGCAATATTGGCATCAAATATCGAAGGATTTTCATGGCATAAGAAAGAAAATATTCCACCAAGAATGAATAGAAAAACCAATAATATAACAGCTTAATAGCGCGATATCCGCTAAATCAGCTAAAAGATGTATGAGCAAAAAAAACCAAAAAAAAAATTCCGAAATAAAATGAAGACAAATAGTCAAAGTGAAGAACGACAAGCAGACAATAATAAAAGGATATTCGAGCGAAAATGATACAATCATACAAAAGGAAGAGCAAAAAAAAAAAAAACGAAAAATACCCGGATAAATTTAAGTAAGTGGTAATGTTGAGAAGCGATGAGACAACAGGGAAAACAAAATCTAAATTGAGGCAATGGAGTAGAGCAAAAAAAAAAAAAAAGGATAAGTAAATAGGAAATTCTCATATATTGTACTTGCATACTGAATAAAATTAGTGAAAACGAATTGAGAGAAATTACTAAGATTCGCGTTAATAAATTAAATATCAAAAAAAAAAAAAAAATATTGTGAAAAAGAGAAATACCTAAATTTTATGATGCCGCAGGGTTTCAATATCCCCTTTCTGATCTCTGTTTATGTGTACGACTGAATATATTTACTTGTATATATATATATATATATATATATATATATAAATATTGATGAATTGACTTTTGCACTCAATTTCACTTCGAATCGATTGGCAACTTATTTCATATTCTTGTTTATTTTGTTTATTTTATCCATACGTCCTTCAGACGTTAGACAATGACAGTACATACATTAATAATAGCAATCGTATTTAATGTTAACATTCGCTCCCAACTGTGATAATTATATGTACCGACCGGTCTGTCAATGTCTGGTCTAGTTAATTGTAAAAACTATTTACTCTCATCATTCTATTGTATATAGTCGTACATACAAATGTAAATATATAGTGAAGTATTGTTGTTATAAATTTCTCTGGAAGAACGAACTAAATGAAAGCTTTTGATACCAGAGGTTATTTACTAATTAAATTCATTAAGACTGTTGATTTATATCAATTGAGCGATATATATGTACACATTCTATAGAGGAAGCAAGTACATGTAAATGTAGGTAGACAAATTTAGAGCTTTGATTAATAATATTTTATGTACTTATGTGGAATTATTGACATGCTAGAAGCTTCATTAATGAAGTTCGATTAAAGCCTTTTCGTTGTGTTCTATAGATTCTTATATGATTGCTTGCGAGTTAAGTTGAACTAAAAGTATTTCTATTAATATTCAGCGAAAGCACCAGGTAGGATAATCAATGTTTGAGAATGTTGCCGCAATGGTAGTTGCAACTTTCATGTGAAAATACATGACATTTTTGGTACCACACTGTGTATAAAAGTGACAAAAAACTACTACTATCGCCTATTCGACACGCCCTTGGTATTTGGGTAGATGCTATAATGGGACCTGACTAGCCATATCGCATTGGCTCAACTGTACCTAGGAAATTTGCTATGCTCCATTCCACGATCAAAATGTTTTAAGGTATATTTAAATGAGATCCGCCATTTATCATGTCTATGAAGTCTGAAATGCTGTCTGTTTAACATAGTGGTATTAGAATGTGCTTCAATTTGACACTTCAAGTTGTAACTTATACAAAATTTTAATTTTTTTATTTAATTTTTTATTTTATTTTGAAGATTCCAAATGCTTAGTAGAAATTTTTTTCATCATACGACTAGATGTAGCACTAGCTGTTTCCAATCTTCATTTGCTCTCACCAACCATATCTCCTAAAACTTAAACAACATTTGAAACAAACTACGCCACATCAAATGAGGTTATTCTCGAACGCTAATGATATAGAAAGATCTTTATATTATTTCTGAGAATTATTAAGGGAACAATATCGTTCATCCATCATATTAAAAGCTTCAACAATGACTAGCAATGACTAGTATGTAATTACATATGTAGTACATACTATTGGATGTTAACTGCTGATGATGATACAATACAAAAAAAAAAAAAAAGAGAAAAATAAAATTAATAAAACAATACAAAATTGATGGTATTTAATTTAATATATTTAAGTGTTGTTTCACACTTGGGCACATCATACTCATAGTATAACTAATGTATACATTGTTGTATACATTGATGTATATATACAAATGTATACAAATGTTGATGTACCTACTCTTATGTATGTATATACATGTTTATAACGTTCATATAAAATATACATTAGCACAACAAATAAACAACAATGTATGTAAACAATAGCAATGTCAATGTACACATTTAATAGTGACGCATGTCCTTTTTCATGTAATATTATCATTGTACTATCTACGAGTACAAACGTAATAATAGACATTAGTCATAGTTGTTGTTGTTGTTGTTGTAATGTTATTGTTGTGTGGTGATGTTAGTTTAAAATTTATACATTTTATTTATTATTCATACGAACAAATAGAGAAATACTCATACAAACAAAATGAATAAATACTCTCTACTCATTTATGGGCATATTCAAATACTATATACCAATATGTATTTATGCAAATATAAATGAAAGTGTTTGTGTTTGTTTGTACTATATACAATATGTATACAATATATGTTAGTATGAAGCATTTGCTCATAATATGCTAACTATTATGCTATTGTTGTAGTTATTATTTTTTTCATATTCTTTACTTATAGTAGACCTATATATGTATGTTTTGTTGTGTAACATATATGTACATGACCCAGTCTAATATTATTGCATCACATTTTTATTCCTTCTATGTTATGTATGTCACTCGCTTTAGGTTCATAATTTAGTTGTGTTTGTTTAATTGTGATTTCTTTTTTACGCGGACTAGTTACGTATTTATACAAATACAATTCTACCACCATTTGTACCACCAGTTTGCACTTTAGTCATAATTTATGCATGCAAGCGTAAATCTTTGTATGAGTGTGCTTTACGAATGTATGCATTTAGTTGCAGCCTATCCTGATGCCATGGCATAGTAGACTTTGATTTTTTTTCTATATACATTTGCGAGTTTATCATACAATGATAGTGAGTAGTAGGTATGTGTTTGAGTGATATAAAAAAATATTGTCCTTTACACACTACATTGTGTGTGGGTGTGTGTGTGTGTGTGTGTTTTTTTATTTCAAATATGAATTTTGTGACTACATATTGCTCTCTGTTGCGTTTCATACATTTCTATTTACGTAGTCTGCTTCCTTATGCACACCCACACATATACGACGAGAAATTGGTATAAACATCATTAACAACAGCAACAATATCTGCATCATCATCATCATCATCACCATCATCAGTACTACTCATTTGCATATCCAGGTTAAGTACTAACTAACTGCAACATTATCATATACCCATATATACATAAAATATATGAGATTTCTATACTATATTTTATGCAAAATATTCTCTACTTGTATTCGTATCTCACTATATTCTCTCTATCTTTTTATATCTTCCTCTTGTTTTTTATATTTTTTATTTTTTTCTATTATTTTGCAAATTTCTCTTTTATAAAGCTATTCGTACTATTTCATAATTCTATAAGCAAATACTAATATGAATATATGAGTGGTGTATGTACGTAGGTGTTCATAAATGAATGTCGCGGACATTTCAAAGTAAATTCTATTTGAAATTCTATTGAGTTTCTGTGTTTGCTATGTACTTAATGAAAGAAACTATAAGTATCGATGTAAAAAGAGGATCCGAATGAATAAGTATTTATATGAATGTGAATGAGTTTAGATCTCAGTATATGCATACTGCACCTATATTTTTACAAATTACATCATAATATTCATAAATTGATTCTACATACTAACGTCTGAAGTTCAGAATAAACAAATTAATTTTAAAATATTAAACTTTCATTACAAATTTTCTCAAATTGATTTCAGAATATTTCCAATATACATTTGAATAACCAAATTTAAATTCATAGTCATACAACACTCATATGTACCTTTGGATGGCTATGTATATACACATATGTATTGAACCTATTCCTTCAGACTGTTTTGTTATAAATTATTCTCAGGAGTAATATTTAAATAATTTACAATAATATATTAAATCTTTATATGAGCAAAATACCCATACACAGATTCGTATCTAAAGTTACTAAAGTCTGTGATAACAAATCATTTTGATAGCAGACAAATGGTTGAAGATAATGTGAAAACATAAAACTTTTCAACTTTAGAGATTTTTCAATGGATATTTGACCATTTTGAAAATCAATAGAATAGAACTTAACTTGCAAAATGATTCATTTCATGCCCATGCAGGACTAAGAATAATTTAAACTTATAAAATAAAATTTTTAAACAGATTTTTTTTGAGGTAAATTTCTATATAAATATAATAATAAAATCTAATTACAGTTTTTTCCACAGAATTATAAATTTTTATATTCGTAAAGGTATTATAAATTGTAAAAATATTTATATGAATTTTTCATATTTATTATTCAAATATTATACATCAAATACATAATCACTAATACTGAAGGCATATAAATTTTGGTTTGTTTATTTCGTTTTTTCACTGTAATATTTCACGTTTTTGTTGGAAAATATTTACGACTTTAAATTTCTAATATGTACATATGAGTATTGTGTTATAATTTTTTTTATTATTTTATGTACCTTCATATTTTCCATATACTTATATATTCATATAACAACATACTTCATTTTGGCTTATTATCTAAATGAAATATCGGCAACATGTTCTTATGGGACATTTTTGAAATAATTTGACTATCTTTTGGGAGCTCCTGCTGCTGTTACGGTTGATCTTTAGCTTTTATATTATAGTTATTTATGGTAAAAGATATATAAATTTTATTTATGCGAGACGCTAAAGTGACATAAAAAATTTAAACAATTGTTATAAATACTCACATACACATACGTACATATGAGGGAACATAGGTATTTAGGTATTATTATTATAAATTTATATTGCTACGCATGTATGTATATAGAGAGTATTTGTATTTGTATAGTGTAGTTATGTTAGGCGAATGATATTATTCTTTACATTTTTATTTCTCCTACTGTTTCTTACCGCAATAATAATAATAATAAATTTTTTTTTATAGTTTAAGAACATCATAAAGCAAGAATACCTATAAAAATATCGATTTTTTTCGCACAAAGGAATTTAAGCATTGTTATTTTATTCGCCCTTCTATTCTGTGAAATTGTTTAAGGTTGCATACATACATATTCTAATCGTGTTTACCATTAAGACTGTAATTTTGTAATTCTATGTACTATGAGCAAGCGATGCTAAGCATAGAGTGATAAAATAAATGGCATAGAAAGGACTGTCGACTATTTTGACTGAATGCATTTATGCAGGCTTTCTTAGAGGATGAATTCATATTTAACATAGATATAATATACGGAAATATCATTAAGAAGGTTCAAAATCTTACTTTTCGATCAAGATTTGAAGAAATAATTTAGCATTCAATACACATAGAAAATGCTACACCTTTGTTCAGCATTATGCATAGAAAAATAGTCATATCTGCTCACTTTTCACATAGAAGCTATTATGAAATTATTTTCAACGAACTTCAACAAGTACTTATATTATTGTATTACAACAGTGAATCTTAATTGGTCTAATTATGCCTTCCGGTTGTCACTTACACCTACTTAATTATCTTGCAAGTATAATAATAATCATCATCATCATCATCATCATCATCAGTATTATCATATATTCATCACATATAATTTACAAATCCATACAAATCATACAAATCAAATTAATATCTATATATGATATATATTATGTGAAAACAATATGTCAAATATTATTATTATATATTGAATTAGTTAAATATACTTAAACACATGCACGCACGCTTAATAAGGCATAAGCAGATATTTATTAATTATACCCAATAGGAAGTAAAGTGAGTTTAGAAGTGACAAAACAAGAAGCATATGAAACATAGAGGTAAAGTAAGAAATATTATGAAATAGTCTAGCTGAAATAGCGAGCTTTAAATAGATTTTTTAATTTGAAAAATAAATTTAAACAATATATTTTTGACAGATTTTTACATGGGAAATACTATACTTTATACTTTGACTATAACTGGCTGGTAGTTTAGAATATATTTAAAAATGCCTAATGATATTTATGAGCCTGAAATGAGCACAAAATCCATTTTTGCATTTCTTTATATGTGCATTTCACCATAAAAATGCAATCAATGTATTATTTTTAGAGAAAGTGCAAAATCACTGCTTCATAGTTAGATTTGATTACTTACATTTCTGCTGGGTATTCGTGTATACAACTATACTCGTATATATAAATTTGCTTGCTAGTTGCTTGAATATATCGTAGGTATATATATTTATAATCTATTTCTTCAAGGCGTTTGGCATAAGTCAACTAACGTTGCCTTTCGTAATTTGTCATGTGAAATATATACATACATACGTCGCTGCCATTTCTATTATTGTTATTATTTGTATTAATATAGTCATTGTTGTTTCTTACTATTGTATCATACATACACATATAAGTATAATACTTGCCGAAGTAAAATTTCATTTTGAATGTGTGACATTTGTGTGGCAATATATATATATATATATATATATATATATATATATATATATATATATATATATATATATATATATATATATATATATATATATATATATATATATATATATATATATATATATATATATAATGCTTCTGGGTTACGTACACAATCACAAAAATATATGCTTCAAAGTAAAGGAAAATATACGAAATTTACAGCTACATATATTCTTAAAAGCTCAAATTAATATGTTTCCTTTAATTTTTCTTTCTTTTTTTAGTATTTTAACTTCAAGTCTAGAGAAAGGTTTTCGTTATGGACTTGATTTATACTAATGTATATATTAAATTAAACGAATATTACTACATTATGATCGGTAGATCATGGGTTCAATCCCTGGGTGAAGCATAACAAAAATTTTAAATGGATTGATTTTTCTTTCGAACAGTACCCACCTGTCGGCAAGCATTGGCAATTTTTCCGGCAGTAATAATTTTCCAAAAATGCTTCTTAAAAGAGCTTTGTGACGAAACTAAGTTAAAGTAATATCACAAGGATTCTACCGTTCGGAACCGGCTAATATAAGTAGATCTCTTTTAATGGTGTCGAACTTTAACACCCACAACACTATTGGAAGAGAAACTCGATGGTATCACAATGAGTCTTTCTGACCAAAATATGTCCTCTCAGAGAGAAGATAGCCAAAATAACCTAAACCTAACCTAAATCCACTACATTAAACTAATCCCAAGATTTATATTTGATGAATTTAAAATACAAAATACAGCACAAAAAAAAAATTGTGGTTTTATTTGGAAAGGAAGAAACTCAAGGAATTCTTGAAGGTAAAACAACACGAAAACAGCTATTGGCTACATCTCTACTATTTGAAAGATGGTAATAAAGTCTTTAAGTGATAAAGTCTTTAAGTCACAATCGGACCTGACAGTGAGTGGTGGTGATTGCTCAGATAAAGTCTTTTGTCGTGAGTCTCCAATCGGACCTGCCAATGATTGATGATGGCTGTTACTGTATCACTAAGACACTAATTGTTCTTTGAATGGGCATTCATCATTCATTCAAGGACAAGTAATTTTTATATCAGACACAATAGTTGAGAAGATACTATCATCACGCCGCTGACAAAACTTGCAATTTCACGAAATAATATTGTGACTTGCGATACTAAAACTTAATCGTGAATATGGATAGATTTGGATAGTTTTAGACAATTAGTTGTGTTATTTTTAGGCATAAAATTTCACTGCATAATGATATGAAGCAAATCATTTCTACAGCTTCATTTGTTTTTTTTTTTTTAATATATTTAACAATTTTTAAATGGTTAATTGTTTTAACAAAAATTTTCAAACATTTTTAGTTGATTTGAGTCATCTAAGAATTTGCATACAAAAATTGCTTAAATGTTGGTAAAGAATGAATTAGAAACTCTCAATATCAATGAACATGAACTCCTATACCCCACTATCGTATACCGATCAGTTGTTATACCACTTGCGGTTATAATGTCATTTTTCAATTATGACGTATTTTCGATTTACGCCCTTAAAGCCAAAATATGCTATTCTATTGGGTCGAAGACACACAAGACAGTGAAATATAGGCAATAGTCTTAGATAGTGAAATATACAGCAAAATAATAGATTTAAAGAGAGAGAAAATGTATGACCATGAAAAAGTTAGTTCAATGATTGCCTATGTTATTGCTGATTGTCTTAATTACATAGCACATATATACACATAAACACGCATGGATGGAAATACATACTTACAAATAAATTAGTAGTGCAATTTAATCATATTCACTCTGAACAAAATACTGAACAATAAGTAATAGTAGCAACATTTTCAACTTTGTATAGTGCATGTACCATGCCGATGATAAATTGAAATATATGTATCGTATATGTTGGTACTATATATACACGAATAACAATGAGTGTAACAAGTAACGTAGAACAAATAACGTTAGTTATTGTACTTACTTTTCCTTCAGACAACTGCGAAAATCCGGCTGTGAATCATTCTCATCAAATTGCTGTTGATGCTGGTCTTGTTGAAATAATAATTCATGTTGCAATTGTTGCTGATGATGCATTGACACATCTTGATGATGATGATGATGATGATGTTGATGATGATTGTGGTTGTTGGTATGATTGTTATTATTGTTGAAATTTTGTTGTAATTGTTGCGTCGGCGATGATGATGCAGTTGATGATGTTGTTGACGCTGGTGATGGCAATGATGAGGATACCGAAGACAATGATACTGATTGCAATTGTTGCTGGTACTGTTGTTGTTGTTGTTGCTGCTGATGGTTTTGCAGTTGTTGTGTTTGTTGTTGCTGTTGTTGCAACGTTTGTTGCTTCTGATAAGGATGCACTGATGCTGTTGTATGATTATGATTAATGTGACATAATTTATTACAATTATTATCCACCAGCAAGCCATTATTTGTAAAATTTTGATGGTGATGATTTGGATGATTGCCATTTAAACGTAATGTGTTTTGTTGTTGTAGTTGTTGTTGCTGCTGCTGCTGCTGCTGCTGCTGCTGCTGTTGTTGCTGTTGATGCTGTTGATGTTGCTGTTGCTGTTGCTGGGATGGACTTAGTTTCCCTGTACCAGGTGATATTTTGCCAGCTAAAGCATCAAGCGAACTTAACATTATGTTCTAACACGCGACACGTTTCAAAATGTTCAAATTAGCTGATCGTTTTCTGTGTTTTTGTTTTTACGGAGGATTATTTTTATCCCTGTTCTTATTTTTAGTTTTATTTGTAATACAACTAGTAACAGATTCGTCTCTCTCTCAAGCATTCACTTGAAGTCAGTGCGTTAATTGTATAAGATGTAATACTTGCAGCAAGTAATAATTTATTTTTCTTTAAAATTTTGCAATTATTTGTAGAGTTTTTTTGGGATTTTGTGGTTAAACAGCTTTCTTTATTTTTTATATTTTTTTTTTTGCTTTTTTATTTGATTAATTTTCGTTCTGTTGCCTGAAGGAAAAGCATAAAAGTGTTGAAAGAGAAATATATTGCTTTCATTAGTATATATGACATTTATATGATTTTTGGTTAGTAATACAATATTTTTCAAGGTTTCATAATACAACAAAAAATATGCTATATATAAAAATAAATATATGAAAGTTCTTATAAAAACCATACATTCTCACATAATTGAGCTAAACTTAAGTTTGAAAAAGTAGAAATAACATGATAATTTCAAAAGTTTTTTAATCTGACATCATATTACATTTTATTACATCACCTTGACCATGTAAGTCTTGTACCATAGTGGTAGTCTTCGGTGTATATTAGAGTGTATCAAAATATTTATTGCAAATATTATGATAGAGTGGGCAAGTGTTAGCATTATTTGAAGTCTTAAAAAAAATCTTGAATATATTCGCAATTTCTTTATATGAAATTTCTTTATTAAGATCACTGTTAACCTGTTAATAATCGTTCGCTGTTGATTTCTCTCTGTTGGCAGACATTAACATTAACATAAAATTTAACATCACTGTTATAGAATATTCTGTTGTTAACAGGTGATAATTTCATTCTCCTTATAGGCTTTTGAATCAGACATATGGACTTTTTGTTTATTTTAATGGATTTTTTTTTTTGTATTACTAAGCAAGGTAATGGAATTACACATAAAACTGGAAAATAAATGCTTACAATAGCCATTCTTAAATATCTTTGTAAGCTTTTAACATAAATGTATGAATACAAAACAAAGTTTACATACAAATTTTTTTTCCATTTATTGCATACAAAAATGTAAAGCATTAATTTTGCATTTTTAAAAAACACATAAATCATTTTATGCTAATGATTTTATTGACATTTTTGCTCAGAATTATACGAAAAAAAATTTTTCTTTACATTCCTATAATTTCACACACTCTAATGTACATACATATAGACCATCTTAAGATATTTTAGTAAAACAATTTATAGACTTTTATTCACACTAAACCACATGCATACATCATAAAATTCTTATAAAACACCTATGCCCATAACACATAAAACACACACACTCACACACCCATAGACTCACACAACTGCAAGTAATAGAATAGAGTCTACAGAAGATGATGATGATGATGATGATGATGATGTTCACTATAACGATGAAATGCTCAAACACTTTGTCACTTTCTAAATAATTCTAAATATGTCAGAAACATAGGACAAAAAAAAAAAAAACAAACAAAAACAACGTATGACTTCTGACTATGCGTCCATCCATCTGTCCGTTCGTCAGTGTCTTTGTGCCGCCATCAACTGTCTATCTTATATGTGTATGTATCCTGTTCTGTAATTTTTTGTCTTTCTACTACATACATCTCACTTTGAATGCCTTTGGCATGTCTTTTTCTTTGCTTTAGGAAGTATGTGAGAAAGCGAAAGAGCAAAACAAAAAAGATAAACTAGAAAGAATAAATGCGAGCACATATGTATGCATTCAGTAATGCTTTCTTACAATTTATTTGCTCTAAAGCTTGCCACAAATACAAGTAGTACTTTACACTTACTAGCTAGCTGTAGTAATACTTACTATTCATCCAAGAGTACATACACTATATAGTAGTATTACGTAAGTATACGATACAAGCGTAGAAGCACGTATACGTGGATTTTTGCAATGCTATATATATGTACATATGCTTATGGGCGGGTGTGTGTGCATTATAAATGTACATAAATATGTATATATGTATATTTATATTGTAGCTTAGGTCAGCTACATTTCACTTAAGCTCTCTTTCTCTGTCTCTCTCTGTCGCAAAAAAGAGATAAATAGAAACAACAATAATAGCAAAGGAACTACTATCAGACTATTGTACCACATGCTTGAGCAGCGACTCATTCATTTGTATGTAAATATTTATTCTCCTTAGCTCTCTCAAATAAGTTACATATAAACACTTGAAATGCAAGTATGTAAATATGTTGGTTAGAAAAATAACCGCATATTCACATAAGCAGATGTATTTTATTGTACTTACAACAAATGTAAACAAAAAATATAAATAAATTGGATAATGGGGCGTATAATTAACCACCAAGTGCTAAAATATTACTATTATTATTATTTTATTATCTATTATTTAATTTGATCAGATTACACCAACAAAAAAACTCCTTCATTGTAGGGGATGAATTAGTGGTACTAAATATTTTCGCTATGAAAATTATAGTGAACTTAAACGTTAGGCGTTTTATAATTAAAAATTGTACGAAAATATAAAACAAACTGTAAGAAGTGATGATAAGTTTTAGTCATTGAATCTCATCAATACGTCTTGCAATATATTTACAATGCAACTATAGCAAAACCAAATTGCATATATGAAACTTAGCTCTTTAGACTATCATATACACAATGTATGTTATTAAAACATATTTACAAATTTACACGTACTTACATAAGTATCAGTATAATAATATATTATATATTTATCATGTACATATGCATATATATAAACTCAAAACGGATGTGTGAATACACTGATAATGGCAATTCAAGAAGAACATACTTTAACATATAATACCTACATGCACCATGGCAATAGCAATAGATGGAAATGTTTAAGAAAACATATATAGAATAAAAAAAAAAAAAACATATATACATACGTATAGCCAACGGTGGTCAAAGGCTTAGTCTTTGTAAATACCTTACTTTAGGATATGTATATGGTATAGTAAGAGTATATAAATGTCAATTTGTGGCATGGAATAAAATGACTGTTCAGGTTAAAAGAATACTAGTAGAGTAAGTACTTAGTGAAAGAAATGTTCAAGGATTTGGAAAAGGTAAGCGTAGCAACAACAACAACAATAACAATATAACTTAGGTACAACTTTTGTACGAACAGTGCCACTCATTCATATCATCATCACCATTATTATCTGGATAATTGTAAAAATGAAAAGCTAACATTGACATAAGTGTTGCAATAACATGCACAAAATATGCAGTCTGTGCTTTATGTAGTATATTATATTTTATTTTATTTAGTATATTATATTTTATTTATATCTGATCTGTAGGTCGTGGTGGGTTCAATCCGCGGCTGAAGCATAACAAATTTAATATTGAAAAGATTTCTCTTTCAAACGACACCCGCCCAACAAGTTGCCATCGCAAATCTTCTAAAAGAACTCTTTAAAAGAAAAAGTGATGTCCCAAAAGTTCAGCTGCTCAGAGCCGGCTAAAATAACTAGGTCCCTTCTGATACTGTCCAAAAAATTTAACACGCAAAACAGTAATGGTTGAGAAGCTCTGCTAAAGAGCACTTCGGGGCTTATAAATGCCATATATTTATTTTTTTCTTTTTTATATTATATTTTATTTATATTATATTTATTATATTTTTTTATTGTTTATCTCGCAAAAATGCATATGAGCTTGAAAGTAATGGCCAGTCGATCATATGGGTCTTCTAAAATGAACCAAAACCAAAAAAACGTTGCTCATATACCGAACATTTCACAGCAAATTGTCGTCGGTTTTTTCCCAAAAACTATCCATGACGCAATCGTGCTTTTAGAGAATATTAAAATGATCAATTCTGTATGATAAAATAACATTTGTTTGCCAGAAGTCTTTGGACAAATAAGGAAAACAAACCGTAAACAACGGATCGTTTTCCACCATGACAATGCAAGCTGTCAAGCATCGGCTCAAACAACTAAATATTTGTTCGGTGAAGATATTTAATTGATGGAACATCTGCCGTACAGCCTTTATTTCGCATTTGTCAGCACATGTGAATCACAAACTCGGTGATAACGATTTTCTACATCAGATGGGACTGTGTTTGAAATAGCATCAAAAACCCATATTTTGCAGATATAATTTTCACAGTGGAAAAAATGCTTGCTTTTTTTTATTCACACAATATAAATGACAACAGTCGTGCAGATGTTTCATTGTGATATTACCGCCTCAAAAGGAAGTCATATTAGTAGCGCTCATATGATCTTAGAATAAAAATGGACAAGTGCATTCCGCTATCCTAAATTTCATAATTGACCGACACCAACTAAAAATAAGAACACCAAATATTATGAACTAACGTCATTGGATAATGAATACAATTTTCGCTTTGGAAATAACACTTAATTATTGTTCCGGGAGGAGCTGTCTGTTGCACAACATTTTTGGCTGCTTAAAGGCCGCACTAATTCTGCAATTTTTATAAATTTTCTACATGTGGCATAGATAAAACATATCTTATTATAACATAGAATATTCAATGAATCTATTAAGTTTTGAATACTAAAAAACAATGTTTCTTTGTTGTTGATATTTTTCGAATACCAGTAGCAATCGAATATGTCAGTTGTGAGGTTATCAAGTCAACAATACCTGTGAGCCACTATAAGTAATAGACACAGAGCAATTTCAAAACTTAATAGGAGCATATTTAATTTTAAGTTCTTCCCTTTAACTCTTGACTTTTTTGTGATATTTTTCATATATCACAAAGATGATGAAATCATTTTTATTATAAAAAGTACCAATTTAATTTTTATTATTGTATATATTTGAACTAAAAACTAGCATCATAATAACATGACATACTGTCACATATATGTATTTATTCATATGATCTATCCTAGAAAAATAAACAAAAAAAAAACATGTTCACTATTTTATAAAAAAAAAAGCAAGTAACGCACAAAAAAGCAATGTACCAAATGTCAACATCACTTACATAAACAAAAAAATTTTGCAAATAGAAAGAAAATGAAAGGCATAAAAACAAATGTAATTTGTACGTACTGAAAAATTTTGTGGGGCAAACAAGAAAAAGTTTACAAAATATTTTAAAGGACAAAAAAAAAATTGAGCAAAATTATATTTCACGTTTTTACACCAAAATATTTGCCATGCACATGAAATACATTGAATGCAGACACTTTTTTAAAGGCATAATACTCATATATGTATATTTCTCATAAACAGTTTTGTTCAAATGTACCTTATGTATAGTGGTATATAGATACATTTCTGTACATATGTGTGGCAATGCATTTTATAAATTCAAAAAAAAAAATATATATATATGAATATATGAAAGAAACCGGATACTTATATATTATAAAGATCCTTCACGTATGACATCACAATGTTGTGCAACAATCGCATTAGCTTAACGATAATACGACTAGATAAGTACAAAAAATTGGCTAAACTTAAATGCTGAAGAAAAATGACACACACTCACCCACACACACACACACACACAAAACAATGCCAAGTACACAAAAATATAGAAAGAATGATAGATAGTGAAAGGGAGAGAGAGAGAGAGAGGTAGAGAATAAATAAAAAAATATGTCAACTTGTGGGCTCAAATTGTGATGGTAGTTACATATACATATAGTATTCTTGGTTGGTATGATGGAAAGCTTATAGAACAAACAAAAGAAAAAAGTCATAGAAAATAGAAATATATCACTTCTTTATTTTATTTTCTTCAAAACGAAATGAAAATGAAAAAAAAATTGTAATAATAAATTTTCATACTTCGACGATAGTCGAGGCAAAAGTAAGTGGGACTAAGCCACACAGAGCGATAGAGGGATAGAGAAAGAGAATACTGATAAGGAGAAGTGCCACAAATAAATTTGTTAACTCGAACAAAGCCAAAAAAAATGTATATATATTAAAATTGCAGAAGGCAGACAACACCGAAGATTGTGACAGTAGCTAAAGTGAGACAGAGAAACAGACAAGTACAATATGGATTGACAGATTAGACTAGACGATGAACACGCCGCAGCGTTGTTATTGTCATTGTCATGACAAACAAAAATATATATATGTATATATTTTTACTGTAACTATTATTTGTAACATTGAAACTGTCTGAATAATGTCTGTGTGGGAGTAAATACTTACGAGTATATACGGGTGGAGATGAATTCAATGAATATGAGCGCTGAGTATGAAAAAGTTAAATGAAAAACTTTTTAAAAAATTGTGACCACGAAATTTACTTGGAAACTTTTTTTCGGTTCTTCTTTTTTTTACTTTTGCTTTAGCTTTAAGCAATAACCAAAGCAATCTTATGAAAAGTTGGAGAGAAAATAAACGAAGCTACAGGGACTGTTAGTATGATAGAAGACAATATTAATATTTTTACTGGTCTTCATGACTACAGTACCTATGAGTATATATATTTTACATTAAAAAAGAAATAGGTTGGCTTTCAGTTAGTGTCATAAATTATTCATTCAACAATTTACCAACTATGAGAGTGAGAAAGAGAGACGATTATCCTGAGGTTTAAGTTCTTCTCTTTCTCTATCAAATACAATAAAAAAATTGTAAAAAATAAAATGAAGAGAAGAGAGTAGATTTATGAAAAAAAAAAAATAAGAATATTTTGCTAACTCAATTTTTTTCAAATGCTTGAATATTCATGAAAAAAAAAGTAATAGTAAATACCAATGCTGATGATTACATTTTTGATTAACGTGTTCTTGTTGCTCTTGGAAACTTATAACCAAAAAAAAAAACAAAAAAAAAAAAAGAAAGTTCACAAAAAAAATTGGAAATGTAGAAAACAAACTTTATTTGAACTTCTTCTAATTTCGTATGCAACAAAAATTGAAATAAATCATGCGAAATAAAAGAAAATTGAAATATAGGTTGGTAACATTTTTGAAATGCAAGAAATGTTAAAAGACAAACAAATACTCTAACCGTACGAATATACATATGTTAATTGAATTTTGAATTTTCCATTTCTTATATTTTTTTCCGTGATTTCTAGAAAATCACAAAGTCAATCCTTTTTTTTTTTCAATTCAATATGCATTGCAAATAAATTCAATAATTTAATTTAGAATTTCAATGGAAATTTGTAAATATTAATGACAAAAATAATTCAATAAAAATTGTACAAAATATGTAAATTTAAAATTTATTGAATTTCTATTGAAATTAAATTTGCAATAATTAGTGAATTAATGTACTATAAGTGGAACGATTAAAATAAAAAAGTATGGTTGATCATATTTTTTTGCTGATCACGTTTGAGTTTAGTGTTGCCAGAAAATGGATATATTCAAAATAATGGGTGCAATCAAATAAAAACTATGAGTAATTTCTGCCACACAAAAATATTTTTCAACTTCTATTATTCAACTATTACGATTATGCATGAAAACATAAAACGATCAAATTGACATTTAACATTTTCCCCTTTTAAGACTAAATTTTGTCTTTAAACCTCACTTTTAAATGCAATCAAACCATGTTAAACTTGTGTAAACTAACATATTACATATTAGTATTTATTTTGTTTTAATTTCTTTGTTAACATATTTATAACAATATTTTTCGAATATACACAATTTTTTTCATTTTTCCATAAAATGCCAATTAAATGCTTATATTTTACTCCTGTAGGTATGAAGGATTTAGGTACACACACATTTACATAAAGTCGACAAAAAAAAATATTACAGAAAACGAATAAAACATACATAAATATAAACAAAGCCATTTTATGGTAAAATAAATATGTATTGAAAAAAAAATGCATATTTTTTGTAAACTCTCTGCGCAAAAACTCTCACACTAACTGGTAATAAAAAAATGTTAAGTAAACATTTGAAAATTTTGGGGAAATAGTAAAGGGATGTACAATATATGTATGTGCTATGGTACTGAAGGCACATACTTGCTTTGATAAGTACTCTGCTGACATATTTGATTGCTACTGACTACTAGTACCCACGAAACGCTGTTTAATTTTCGTTCTATTCCATAATAGCAAGAGAGTATTTGTTACAATTCGGTCATAACATTGTATGGGTCTCTCATCATGCCTGTCCTGACATATGGCGTCGAATCTTGGACACCTCAGATGAGAGAATGCTCAACGTTTTCGAGATAATAGTCTTACGCAAGATATGTGGACCTATTTGCGTTAGTGGCGAGTATCGAATAAGGTACAACCAGGAGCTGTATAAGCTGTATGCCGACACCGACATAGTAAAGCGCATTTAAATTTAGCGGCTAATGCTCCATTGTAGAATGTGTTATATTCGGAACCCGCTAGTGGACGACGCAGAAGAGGCAGACCTAACCTCCAATGGAAAGATGAAGTACTGGAGAGCCTGTCAACGCTTGGAATCTCTAACTGGTGCCAGCTAGCGAAGGCAAAGGTTGGCTGGCGAAGCATGCTAGATTCGGTATAAATCGATATCGAATTTTCGATCAAATAATATAACAACACTATATTATGTACAAATATAAAAAACTCAAATAAAATTTATTTTAAAAATAAAAACAAAAAATATTTCATCAAAATAAATAAAACGAGAGTTTTACACGATGTACCATTTTGCTGAATATTATTGTATATTGCATATATATAACAAATATTTTTTTGTCTCTTACTCATTCCTATTTATAATGCAAATTGTTGTTGTTATTACAATATCTCTCCTTTCTATATATTTTATATTCCTCACACCGATTTATTAATTAAAACAATGTAACAATAAGGTAGAAAAATAGAAACATACGCACGTAATTCAATAAAAGATTAAAAAAATAAAAGGGACTAAAAAATCAATGTCAAGAGTTCATGTGAAAAAAAGAGAAAAATGAAAAACGTAGAAAACAAACATTTTCAAAATAACAAATGTGCGAAAAAAAACATCTAATTTGAAGCCAAATTCAACATTTATCTTCACTCACGCAATTATCCATTCTGATAACAATTGTTTGTTAATTCGAGTGTTATTAACAAAAGTTTTATTATTATCTGTTTTTCTTTTGTTACAATTGACCTTCTTTTTACTAAGAAGAGGGAAAAAAAAAGAATGAATGAATGGCATAAAAAAGGTTCTCCCAGTAGCGAGACTATGACAATTTATCTGTTTTAACATTGATGGGATTAAAGTGTTAAAAGTATGTAAGAGGAAGTATATGTATATGGTAGATGTTATGTTGGTGCTGGTGTTGATTGTAATGGTGATGGCATTGTCTGTCGTTAGGTTAGAATGTAAGCATATTCTGGCCTATAAATATCTGGTTTCTTTCACGATTGTTTTGCCTGCTGAGCTTTTGTTTGTTGATTATTATTTTTCATTTCATTTTTCAGTTTTCATTTATTATCTTTTCTTCTTAAAGGATTTACTTATTTTTTTTTTTTTTTTGACATTGTTTGAGTCTTCTGATTAAATTTTTAAGTGGGCAATTTTCAAATTGTGAAATTCCATGATAAAAATAAATCACATTAAAACATTGTTACTACATACAATGTCTTCAATAAACTCATAAATTCCAAAAATAATATTTATAACAAATTCAACCATACGTTGTATATTATTCTGAATGTATATAATCAAATTAAATTTTACAAGTATGTTGCCGCAACATACACATAACTATGACATCAATATACATGTTATTAAACATGCATACATGTATGTATACATTTGTGTATATATACAGCAAACTTTTGTTGTATGACATGTAATAATTACAACATAAACTACTAACTAACTAACAAAACCAAAAGGAAAAGGTATAAAACTAAATTGTCGCGTGCCTGCAACAATATTTGACAACATTACAATACTACATAAATTTATTGAGAAAAAGTAATACCTAATAGGAAAACAAGCAATAACTCTATAATAACAATGATGAAAATATTGATGAAATACATTACACACACACACACACACAATATATATCCTACTTGTTACCTATAAATATATTTGTATTTTTATACAGACAAAAGCTACACATTCAAACATTCACATACTATACATTCAACAATTCAATTCGACAAGTTTTTTCTTTTTCATTCAATTTCCTTTCTCCTCTTATTCATTCATATATATATATATATATATATATATATATATATATATATATATATATATATATATATATATATTGACAGTCTTTTTCTATGGTAAAATGACAGCTGTCATAACAATTGTCAAAGTTTATTAAATAATAATAATAATAATAATAATAATAATGATAGCGATAATAACAAAAACAACAACAACATCAGCATATACAACATAATACAACATAAATTTCTTAAAGAGTATTATTCCATGAACAATAGTAATAACGAGAATAAGATAAAGCTGCCGAAGCAGAAGTATAGGGGGGTATATTTAACAGGTAACAAGTATATAACTGAAATGACAAAACCAAATTGATGACATGAATGAGTTATTATTGTATGTATGCATGAGCTTACATTCAATTTATTTATTTATTTTTTTTACTCCATAAGCATAAAGAAAATAATATAATTTTTATTTATATCAAATGTTGATTGTGAAATATTTTTATTATCATTTTTCTTATTATTACTAATTTTCAATGATTTTTTTATAACAAATATTATGACATTATGACAAATTTCATCGACCAATGTGGTTTCCATTTTGTAAAATATATTTTAAAAATAAAATCAAGCGATAGATATGACAAACAACTTTTTATAAGATCACCGCAAACATATGATCTTCATCATAATGGTCGTAAATTGTTTAAAAAACTTATTGGTCTTCGAGTAATCTTGTCTCTAGTCTCCATATTCGTATATTGGTACGATCGACTTCTGAGCAATATTCAATAATATATTCAGATAGCTCATACTGTCTTAAAAGGTGACTAAACTAGAAGCTGCATTGAATCTGTTGCTCTTTTCGGCTAACTAATAAGTTGTCACACTTAGTTACACATGAATTTTATAAACATTTTTCTCGCATCATTAACTTAACTTTGGCTATAAAAAATTCAATTGATTATCAGGTGTGCCACATATAGTACGCTCCTGTTGCGCTTTTCATGCATGTAATAAATTGTTACAAAGATTTTTTGCTTTTTAAATGCATAACATAACATATATAATATTATAGCAATAGTTGTTGTTTTTGTTGTCGTAGTTATTGAATCTGATTTTAAAATCAATCAGATTTTCAGATTTTTATTTAAACATTATCCAATGTTGCATACAAGAAAAAAAATCATCTCAACCGCATCGTTGCACAACACATCCTTAGATCATGGTATCATGTAATATTTTCTAAAAACAAATTCTCCATATACAAGTACATAAGGATATCTATTACAAATATAGTATGATCAGACAATATTGGAGCGTTACAAAATTTCCGATAACAAATGAAGCAAAATATAAGCGTATAGTACCTACTCGCATAAATGATGCACCTAAGCAAGTTAACAACAACAAAATACTAGTTACAATACAAACAAATACACCGAATGATATTGAAAAGAGCACACAGAGCAGTAATATGTACGTTTTGTAAGCACAATAGTTGTAGCAGCAACCCTAGTATGATATGTAGTAAGGACAGACAATGCATGCTCTCACAAATCATTCAAGTGTCATACAAGCTCATACATGTGCTCTGAACTGCAACGACCCTGTTATAACTGCTGCTGCACATGAATACACGCAAAAAATATATTTTACCTATCTACTCCTCGTATAGTAAGTACATAGATGTGGTGCATTCACATAAATTTTCAAAATGAGTAATGAGCATTGGCCAAGTGGCATTACATATTAGCGTCATCGAAATTGTGTGCGTAGTAAAAATTATTGTGTGCCATTGCAATTGTACGTACAAACTTGCACGTGCATATGCACATTCATATGTGCATGTTTCATGTAGATATTTACAGAATTCTATACAAAATTGTATTGAAGTAAAATGAATTAAAATAATTAAAGAATTATGATGGAGAAAATTCGAATTATTTTCATAGTCATATATGGCTGCAGTTTGAGAAGGCTAGAGAGAGAGGAACGTATAAAATCAGCCTACTTCTGATATGAATCTAAAATCATGAGATTGATATTTTTTATCGTCATTTGTAATACTTTTCAAAAAATATTATAAGAAATATAATTAGCAATCCAATAAAGTGTATTTAGGCTAAGTGGAAATCATTGCTATTTCGTGTATCTTGGTCTTATACATTAGTAGCAATAACACAATAATCATATTATAATCAAGATAATTTCAATTTTTTCTTTTATTTTTTTTTATTTTCTTTAATTTCAAATAGTTACAAAATATATGAAAAATAAAAAACGTTGGTAATTTGCTGCAACATTTCGAGAATTTCGAGAAAATTTATATTTTTTTCGATGAAATTTTATTAAATGTTGTAAATTTGTTGTGATTTTAATAAATTTTTTATTATTTGGTTACTATTTCCCAGCCAATGGTGGCTGAGTAATAAATACTCTTGTATATTGTAAATCACTAAAGTAAGCTGAGCTCTAAAACAAATCCCAAATGAGAACAAATTCGTCTCTAACTTATACATTTGGAAGTATCATACTTCCGTATGCACATTATAATTATTATCACTGCCACCATTACCATCAACATCATCATCAACATAATGACGACTATACTTTGTAGCTACACATAATAATTATCATTATACATCACGCTTCAATGTTTATATACATGAAAAGAGTGTTGCACTAATGAAAAGTCTCATATTCTCATTGAATTGCAACGTACCGTGATATATGATAGTATTCTATAATGTAACTAAGTATTTATTTACTCATTTGATATTTACATGAAATGCATGTTATATGCATATATAGATAGTTACAAGCTTATGGATGAAACGTATTATTACAATATTATGAATTAATAATTACACACACATACACACACTTTGTTGTTATGTGATATTTTAGGTACATACAATACACCCATGTACATATCATACATGCTAACTATCGCATAGTCAGCTATCACTATAATTTAATGGAATATACTCGTAGTTACTCATATAATATATGTTGGCATATATATGAAATTATCAAACAAATAGTACATTTTATCAGTGTATTTATTGTATGCAATATCTAATGCATTGCTTTTTAATTATACCAACAACATCAACAGTTGCAGTACTAGATATATTATCACTAATATTACATAAATCAAATTAATATGCTGTATATGAAGATACCACCCCACATTGGTGGAATGAAAATAATATTGAGTGAGTAAAAAAAAAAAATAACGAAAAAAAAAAATAAAAATTTGAAATTCCATTGCTATTCAATAGCTCTGAGTACCTAATACTAATAATCGAAGTGATTCAACGTAAGCACAATGATGAGCAAAATATTATTGAAAAGGTCTTCATACTCATATGTATATAAACATATGATGTATATAAACATATAAACGTATGATGAGTATAAAGAGTTTTCTTCTCTCTTAATATGTCTACGTATTTATTTCAAATCTGTACCAATAGTCTACAAAATTATTTGGTTTATTCAACTGAATATTTGGTACAGGTATTTGAGAATGATTAGAAGCTCAGTCCAATCAGCATGGATCATGAAGCACTGTATGTATAGGGTAGTTTTTGGCCCTTTTTCATTAATGCTAAATGAATAGTAATGCTTTTTGTATTAGCAACAAGCTTATTATGTCATCTACCTTCGACAATCTCATTCATACACGAACATATATCATTCATACACTTATGCCATATGAGCCGGTAAGCAAGCAAAATCTGATAAATTCACATTTGACATATTCGTGAAATTTTTCGAAAGCATACACTTTTTGACTACAATTTTAGTTTTGTACAATTTTAATGCAGCTTGTAATTTTGTTAGAGATTTTTCAAGAGACAATATTAATTCCTTGTTGAATCATTTAGGCTAAATGGAAAAATGGAACCACAAATTGTTAACTAACATTGTAAAAAGTTATAATACGATTTATCATGTTTTGTATAGTTACTCGTCATATATGTTGTTGATACTTACAGGATGAGTATGACATGTCTACTTAATGAAAGTTCTAATAATAGAATAGAAAAAAAATGACTTTAATGCAAATATATATGTAGTATGATTATACGTATGTTGGTAAATATTGTACATCAAAGCAAAATAATGAAATATCATATTGAAGTAGTCATAATTTCTATAGTCAAGCAAATGTAATCATGTAATATGGGTAAAGAATTTGTACATTTATGCATGAGAAAATATAAATGTGTATCTTCAGTAGCTACTAATAAAAGAAATCATATTTTGTATTTTGGTATTTTCAGAAGTATAAAGTGCATCTAAAGGTAATTAAATTTTCAGAAGAGTGAAATATAAACTATTTTTCACTTTTGTTTCTATTTCCACGCCCCATATTTTCACACTAACGAAACAAAATATTAAGTTATTAAGCTAAAAATTAGTACATATAATGGAGATATTTGAAAATGGACTGAATGTACGCCTATCTTCCCTATAAACTTATGTTTTCGAATGTATTTTTTCATATTTTATACGTAAAACTAAACATCAAGCCGAAGATGTGTGTATATGATTATTTTTACCAACTAAAATAAACTTAATCGAATAAAAACCATGCCTAATTTCCATACAAATATATGCTTTCGCATGCTTGCTTTCACTCTTTTCGTTCGAAAATATAAAGTTATCAAGCTGAAAATCGATACATATGATTTGATTTAATATCTAACTGACACAATCAAATTTGAGCAAAATCGGATAAAAACCACGCGTATCTCCCATACAAAATTATGCTTTCGTTTGCTGGATTTCACACTCACGAGTGAAAATTTTAAGCTATCAAGCTGACAATTGGTACACACGATTGTATTAAATATCTAACTAACATAATCGAAAATGGTATAAATCAGATAAAAAGCATGCCTATCTTCAATACAAACTTATGCTTCCGATTGTAGATTTTCATACAAATTGTGAAATTATTCAGTTGAAAATCAATAGAAATTGTTATATTTGTCAACTAACGGGAATATTCAGAAATCTGAAGTTATCAGCCTGAATCTTAGTACTTATGATTATATTTGCTAATAAATTGAGGGGTTCGAAAATGAGCGGAATTGGGTGGAAACCACGCTTAGCTCTTATAGAAAAGTACACTTCCGATTGTAGTCTACGAACGAGTAAATAGGGCTTAAGGACTGAAACTCAGCGCACGCTATTATTTTTAACAAAGTACGAGAATGTTTAGAAATCGTCATAATCGTATGAAAACCACGCCTACCTATGGAGCAATAATATGTTTCGTTTTCGAAAGTATTTATGCTTAAGCATGTGTGACGTACGTTAACACAATAATACTAAAAAAATAAATAAATTTTCCATATAACTACAAATACGTTTTTTGGGGACTATTTTAATGAATAATATTCATTCATTATAGGTGCATGAATATTAAACAATTTTATTATTGAATTAACAAAACAGAATTTTAAAACCTTTATTATATGTAATTGAAAATTAAATACATTAAAATCGTTTTCTTTCTATTGTTATAGTACTCTCTGAATGACAACATTACATTAAAAAAAAATAATAAAAATAAAATACAATAAAATAAACGTAAGCATATAGCAACAATTATCCATGACAAGTTTGCCTGTGATATTTGCAGGTACATGAGAATACCATTTGCCCCGTTGGTATTTTCATTTCTTCATTTATTTTATTATTTTATTATTAGGTTTCGTGTTATTGCCAGTCGATTGCGTGTTAAAAACTCATTAGTATACTGACAATATAAAAATGGTCGTTTCATGTATATACTTGTGGTGGTACAAATTCCTATACAGTTACATAAAATGACATTAACTAACTAACTAATGGGAATGGTGTCTATTTGTAATACTGAATACCCATACCATAATCATCATCCTTGATTTGATATCATCATATTGATTATTATTATTATTTCTTTTTTTTCAATTTCTCACTTTTTACTTTTATTTTCTTCTATTTCCATTCAGTGTTGTTGTTGTTTTTTTAGTTATCCTATTATTTACTGATTTTATTGATCATCAACATGCCAAAATATAGAAAAGTCAGACAAATATTCATTAGATACAATATACCTTGTGTATACAATGTACCTTTTGCTAATTAATAGCATACCACCTTTTTATGTTGTGTTTTGTACAATTTTTTTGTTTTTTTATTTAATTTTATTTTTTTTTTTTTTAACAATTTTAGTGCTCGTTTGATGACTTTGAGATATGTATGTACAACATAGAAATTGTAAAGAATACTCATGCCAAATCAATTTTCATTGCATGTCAATAATTTCTCCATCTTTTTTTGTTCGTTGTTTTTATTTCTTACTGTTTTCCCCTCATTTGTTCTATGAAAACTTTGACTTGAATGTTTATGTATTTTTAATGATTTTATTTCACATTTATTTCAATGCATTGCATGTCTATCGTATTATAGCAATATCCGCATAGAAGTCAAATTCATTTACACGCAAATACAAGTACACTCGTAAATTGCATACCGAACATTTCTTTGAACAAAAGGTTGTATATATGGCATGTATGTATATAAGCATAGAGAAGCCAAAAAAAAGTATAATAAAATTGGTAGCTAAATTAATTTATTATATTACGAATGAAATTAATTGTGATTTGAGTGGAAAAAATCGTGCTTGTAAATGTAGAAAAAGAGAAGTACGATAATTTTCACATAAATCATACGCACTCGAGTACGACGTATTGTATGGTATGTATGCATATTTATATGAATGTCGATTTTTATTAATATTTATTTACTTTTTGACTTCCGGATATGATGTTTTTTTTTATAGCTATTTCTTTTTATTATTATTATTATTTTGTTTTTTATTGATTTAAGTGCTTATTGATGTTGTTGAAATTTGCATGCATGCATGCTTGCTCATTTCAATATTAATGTAAAATTGCAATAACATTAATGCACATAAATAATATTCATTTGCATAAGAGATGTTCAAAATTTATATTTTTTTATATTTACATATACTCACACGCACACACACACACATATGCATACATAGTTGATTAAACAAATGTAAATCATATAAATTCAATAAATTTTGTGCATTCAACATTCAACAGGAAGAGAGGAATATTCATACTATCGTACCTATATATATATTGACAAGCATACAAATAAAGCATATTTATGTAAACAAGTAGATGAAATTATGAAAACTTTTCTTTTGATCATATTCATATGCAATAACATTACATAGCGCTTGGCATTGATAAGGTAGCAAATATAATATAATTATGGTTAGTGTGTATGAGAGAGATGGGGTGCCAGGTGAGCTCGTTCCAACGGTGGTAACTCCTTGTCTGTAGGTGTTGGTGAGGTGGTGATTGTCGTGTTGGTTGTAGATTTGAAGTTGTTGCTGATATAGATCGAACATATAAAGTAATTTACACAGTAACGCACTCACTTTTTCATTTTAATGTATAACAATTTGAATTTATTGTTCGATAATGTTTGTGTATGTGTCTTAATTTAATTTACATTAGTTTTTATTTAGCTATTGTACAATGTTTTATTATGAGAGAGAGAAAACGGGGAGATAAAAAAGTCGCGCACACGGTTCTGTCCTCTTGTAGATATAATTAGAGAATGATAATAAAAAACGACGTTAACATGACAACGAACAGTTGGTAAAACCAATGTTGCCAACACACTCAAAAATAAAAGAAAACCAAACTTGCAGAGCAGTGTGCGCGTATTTCATTCTGGCGTAGACATTCCGCCCCCCTTGCAGGAATACTGCAAAGGACACAAAAGATCTACCCCAGAGAGAGAGAGAGAGAGAGAGAGAGAGAGAGAGAGAGAAGATAGAGGAGTTGTACAGTGGTAGTAATATTATATATAACCTTAAAACTAATACAATTCATTTAGCTTAAACTACGAAGTCTGGAATGATCCAATCCAAGCGGCAATCAAATGAGGAACACTGCACGGAGTGCATATCACAATCGTAATCGTATATCAATGATGTTCAACAAAAATTGAAAAAAAAAAAACATTTCGAGAGGAATAATAACTGTTCAATGCGGTGGGATGTTGATTGATGAATATGTTGAATGTTGAATATTGACTGCAGAGTGTTGATTGTTGAATAATTAATACTGAATGTTGATTGTTGTTTAAATCACTGGCTGTTGATAGCTGAATGTTGACACTTCTCAATGCGATAAGAACGATCTTGTAAAGATTTTGATCACCTCTGTATTTAGAGTAGTGATCTGTTTCTGGGTGCTTCGAAGATATCGAACGTGTGGTTTCTTAAAGTACTCTTCCTTCCATCGTAGACCAGCATAAAGGCTGGTCGTAAGCCAGACATAAGAGAATGGCATGCCAACGTAATTGTCTAACCAAACTAAAGGATCTCGAGTTGGGGTAAGTCACATAAAAGAGCATAGATCACAACGGTTGTGACAGTGAGTTTCTCCGATATTGATTCCATATAATTGAGCTTCAAAGCCCTTAGCGCTTGCTGCTTTTACGATCCTGAGAATACTTCACATATAGTTAAGAAATTCTGATATTCTCGGCTCGTAGAGCACGAAAGTGAAAAAAAGTGGGGATGCCAGATTGGCGGGATTTTCGGAGATGGAAATGCTTTTGACGATGTCTAGACTCAGCTAAAATCCAAATGAGTTTCGGGTTCGTGACCGTATGATGGTTGACTTCGTTTATGAACATGTAGCAATTAGTGTACTATATTTAACACCTCAGATTTTTCATACGCATGTACGCTATGCCACTGCATAGTTACCTTGACGTTCCGCCGAAATCTGACAATCGGATAGTTTAATTAGAGTTTGCTGAACACAATGAAAGAAGAATGCATATTACGGTCCGATTCGTAGAATCTGACGAAACATTGCTACATAATAAGGGTGTGGCTTCTGTCAATCAGTACGAGCCACATTCGCACGTTAACGTTTCCACTCTTATAAATTTGTGGGGACAATATTAGGCTGTATCGAGTGCTTTGGGATTCGGGTACGATTTATATCACTGATAAAACTAGAGTGACGAGTGGAAAATACCTCTTTAGATGGGGTAGAAGTGGTCGACTTCTCTGAAGGGAGTTGCATTTTGGATTGGCAAGATCTGGAAGATCTAAGCTTCTCTGTTCGAGAAGAAGTTTGGAAATCTTGGCGATTGTGCTTTATGTTCGGATTTTGAGGTAATCGATGAAGCACGGAGTGGTGTCGACTTCCACAAATACGGCATGAGAACTTGCTATGGCACTCTGTAAGAGTATGCGATGTTGCCAAGCAGTTGACGCATAAATTGCACTTTCGCACAAGGGATATTCTCTCGTAAACTGTAAGTTTTGAGAGCTTCGTGCATGTTCGCAGGTGGTGGTTACCTCTACATAATTGACAACATGCTTTAGTAGATATTCCATCGGATGAATCAATTGACTTCTCGTTTGAATTAAAGTTGCCGGGAGTTTTGGAATAATGTTGTTTGTTGCTTCCTGTTTGATACATGTCGCATGAACCACCAAAGGACGAATTGGAACTGTTCGGGAATTGACACCGTTTGATTTCAGTGTAGAATGACAAGATCCTTTTATGGCATTGCTTTTCCCGATTTTTGTCTGAGTGGATTGAACTGATGGACGGGGTATGCTGTTTCTCGTTGGTGACAGCTTGTCGCTGAGGATCAGACGACTGGCGAGAAACTACACCTGATGGCGCAGTTGGAGTTGTGATAGTAAATGGATCGCGACTAGTACTGAACGTGTTATGAAGCCTATGAAGCAATGAATGATGCCGTTTTCTACATGCGGAGCATGTGAATCGGCTAGTGCAATTGCCGATATTATGTGAGTTGGCAAAACAATTTGTACATAGTTTGTTTCTTTTCACAATTGAAAGACGCTTATCTACTGAGAGTTTGAGGAATTCAGAGCAAACACGTAGTGAATGTGCTTTCCTACACAGCGAACAATTATGATGTGCAATTGTCGTGCGAAATGTATTCAGCCTTCGAGAATTTGCTGGAGTTGTAGTATGCCGCTTGAAAGATTCCAATAAGCCGGGTTGTCGATTTGGTGCCTGGTTGAATTGACGATTTTGTGGTTGGCTGGATTGCGGAGAGCCACTTCGTATGTCCAACACCGATTCAAGCGTCTGAAAACGTTCTGTCAGGAAGGCAACAAAGTCACTCCAATTTGGGATTTTACGTTTGTCCTTGATAGATTGTTCCCACAGACACAGGGTGGTATCGGGCAGTTTTGTGGAACACAAATACACAATAATTGCATCCCAATGACTTGTGTCAACGTTCAACAACTTCAAGTTTGTGATGCAATCATTTATCGTACGCTGTAAGCGCTTTATGTGAGAACCGGTTTCTTGCACAATTGGCTGCAAATTGAAAAGTGTTTTCAATTGAATGTTGATAAGGATACGCGTGTTCTCATACCGTTCCTCCAGATTCTGCCATGCTATTGAGAAGCCATCGTTAGTCAACGGAGTTGACTTAATTATACTATATGCTTCTCCACGGGTTTTTTGTAATAAATGATACAATTTCTCAACCGGGGATAATCGGGGATTGTTTCGATATAGGGCCGTGAACATGTCTCGAAAACTTGGCCACGAAACATAATCACCAGAAAAACATGGGGTGTCACATGGAGGAAGTTGTACAGCGGGAAACGAATAGTTGTGAGAGGGACCCTCAGCAGGAGGAGTTGAACTTGCGGGATTTGCCACCTTAGCGTCAAGCTCGTGTAGCTGAGCGTTGATGGCCGAGAAGCATTGGACATAAGCGGTTTTGCACCTTTTATATGTCTCCTTGATTTGAACAAATCCATCACCAACATCGTCCCTTCCGATTGAAAAATATGCATCTTTACACTCGTTCCATAGGGCTTGAAACTCCTTTTCTTGAGCTTCCAGAAAAAATCGGTCATGGATATCAGCAAAAACCGTCTGGAAATTTGTTTTAAAATCGATGATCTCCTCTGCGGCTGCATTGAATAGCTTTAAAGCTGACATTTTCATGCGTAATTCGTAGAATCACAGAAAAACCGAGAGAAAAATGCTGGTGAATCTGGAAATAAGCCTGTTTACACAACTTATCAAAACAAATATGGTTTTCCAAAATGTGCCCAGTAAAGTAAAGTGTGCAAACTTATAAAAAAATGCGATATTTATGTATAAAAGTACACTTACGTAATATGTACAAGTTAATATTCGCGCGGGACCGAATAAAAGTTTGGCAAACACTGATAATTACTTTCCTCAACTTGTATTTTTTTTTTATTTCGCACAACAAAAATCAATTATATTATTTGTTCGCACTGTAGCAACTTAGGGCCGATAGTGACTACTTTTCTCCCTGGGTGTTTTCCCAATAGAAAAGACAGTGTACAATTGTTGTTACAATTATATTCCTTGTATATAAGCACCAGCCAACGTAAATATATTTTGTTGTTGCGTATGTAATACGTTTTATTGCCTAATTTTGGGTGTACCTGTTGTTGTTTGTTTGTGCATATACGAACAAATGTAGATTTAATGCAAGTGACGAGTATTTATACCACCAGCAATAGGTAATAGCATGTGAATTTGTATTGCATTGCATATAAAGCAAGCACAATTATTACAAAAAGAGAATATGTATGTATGTCTATACCGCAACAGTCGAGATTAATTCGTAAGAAGAGACAAAACAAATCCAAAAACAAACAGCTGACCTGTACTTTTGATCTTTGTAGTAAGGAATATGAAATTACCATCAACAAAATGTTGTTTTTGGCAAATTTTGTTTTAGAAACGAGGAAACGAGGTAGAAGTATTATTTTTGTTTTGCTAAACAACATATACTTAATGTTTTGCTTTATAATATTTCGGTACTAGCAACAATCATGTAAACCGCGAAGACAGTCAAGATATATGAAAATAAGAGAGGCTAATTAATATGTACGTAGTACAACAAAATACCTTTCTTATTGAGATAGAAATAATAATCACAATAACGTAGTTATTGCAATATATTTCATGTGCCGAAGTAAACGAATGCGTCGATATGGCCAATATCAACAGCAACAATAACTCTTGGAAAAGAGTTGTTTTTTTTTTATTATTATTTTCAAGTTTTTATACGTAGTATATTTAAGAAGAAAAAAGTACATACATATGTAACATATGCACTCAAATAAAGTACATATAAAATTTGTATATATATTATATGTCTATTATAATGTTCGATATTTATTGGGAAAGTATTTCCACAATAAATACGCAAGTAGATTTGAAAGGAAAGTATTTCCTACTACCTGCAGGCAAGATTGTCTCTTACCAACGTTGCGAGCCGATCCGGCTCGAAGGACCAAAAAATGTGTATGAGAGAGATGGGGTGCCAGGTGAGCTCGTTCCAACGGTGGTAACTCCTTGTCTGTAGGTGTTGGTGAGGTGGTGATTGTCGTGTTGGTTGTAGATTTGAAGTTGTTGCTGATATAGATCGAACATATAAAGTAATTTACACAGTAACGCACTCACTTTTTCATTTTAATGTATAACAATTTGAATTTATTGTTCGATAATGTTTGTGTATGTGTCTTAATTTAATTTACATTAGTTTTTATTTAGCTATTGTACAATGTTTTATTATGAGAGAGAGAAAACGGGGAGATAAAAAAGTCGCGCACACGGTTCTGTCCTCTTGTAGATATAATTAGAGAATGATAATAAAAAACGACGTTAACATGACAACGAACAGTTGGTAAAACCAATGTTGCCAACACACTCAAAAATAAAAGAACACCAAACTTGCAGAGCAGTGTGCGCGTATTTCATTCTGGCGTAGACAGTTAGGATTGGTGGAAACCAACTACTTATATGTAGAAATTAATAAATTATGTTAAATTGTATGGAGTAAAATTTTAAGTAAAAAATTTTGACTACAGGACAAGGAAGTTTAAAGAAATTCTTGATTTAAATTTGCCTACTTTTGAAGTTATTTTTTTTTTGAAATCATAGATTTTGTTATGTACCGTGATGGAAGCTGGTTTAGAGCAAATACATACATTTTATTATTCTAGAGGTAATTCTTGCCCAACAACAACAACTATTGTTGATTTACATGTTTTTATGTTCATTTTGTATGGAAATCCCTAATGGGTAGAGATAGGCGTAAAACTGTTTAGAAGAAATATTGAGGAGGAAAAATTGGGAGAGGGGCTTTAGTTATACGCTTTATTGCTCTAGACGTGAGTCACCTTCATTGATTGTTTTTTTTTCGATTGTTAACACATTTCAGTCATTTTGTATGGCAGTCCCCTTAAAGGGCATCGATAGGGTATAAGTTTGTTAAAAATAAATATTTTGAAAAAAAATTAATGGGGGTCAGTCATACATTTTAACACTCTACAGATGGTTCCTGTGCCATTATCGGCAGTTTGGCTGATTTTTAACAGATTTTTTCGGTCATTTTGTATGGGAGTCCTCTTAAGGAGTGGATATAGAGGGTAAGTATGTATGTTCGAAAGAAATGTTGAAAAATTAGCTTTGGGCCGGTCAAAGACTTGTCCCCTCTTTGGGAAATTTCTAGACAGATATGGGGTTATTTATCGTTTTTCGGGCATGATCAGGATGTCAGTAGCTTTGTGTGGTATATAAATCATTGCAGCTGAAAGTATGTGTATTTTTACAACTGACTCTTATTGTTTTATAATATATACCTATATGTACGTAAGATAAATATATATGTATATATGGTGACGATGGTGATTATGATGATGATGATGACGATAATGCCAAATGAAGCTTATATCCATGTAGTTAAATGATAAATATAAAACAATTAAGCAAATATTTTCTTCTTTATGCCTTTTTTAGTCACTATACATTATATATATTTTATATATGTATTTTGAGTATATTAAAAAATCCATTTTAAGACTTTGGATATATTTAGAGTAAATAATAAATATACTTGATAAACACTTGTAGATATAAAGCAGAAAATTTATATAAAATCTATGCTAGAAAATAGTAAAAAATCAATACCATCAATATTATTCGAATTTTTTCTATTTAAATGTTCCATTCTAGAGTGTATTTGAATTTAGTTTCAATAATTGTTATATATGGCTTTTTAATATTTACACATTTCACTTTATACATTCTATTGGCTCATATGTAGTAAAAATATTAAAGATTATCTCTAAATCAAAGCAGTAAGTATTATGAATAAAAGCCCGTATCATATTTACCACCTAACCATTGTGGTATCTATTCTAGTGCATAAATATTATTTACACTGATTTCATTTCATTAAATCTATGCAATGCAATACGATACTACAAATATAGGACTACAATATAAAAAGAGTTCAAAGCAAACCAAACGACATACGTTAGCAATTATATGTTCATACGTGTACATGGTAGGTATCATATGTACATATATCTCTCTGTGTGACGTATAGCCTAGCAATTCATATTGTTCGTTCATACATATATTACATAGAGATGTATGAAGAACGTATCGTATATGCATGTGATTATTTGGATTCTAAACACTCAACTGCCTCAACTCTACTACATATCACACTGCTACCATCAATACAAATTGTATATGTATATAACTATGGTCAATAGGATTGAATAAGTTCTGTTATGAATTCAGTTGTTATCACACTAGGCATGTATAGTAGTTACCTGGTACATACAATATGTATGCAAAGTATGTGTATGCATATACATATATGTTTTCCTGTATTTGATTATTTTGTTTGGAATGTGTGTGTGTGTGTAGTGGAAATCTCAAATGCCACATAAATGTGTATAGAAAATACTATTTTTATATTACCTTTGGTCAATAATAACTATCTGCTGCTGCTGCTGCTCCTACTCTATGACAATGTATTGTAAACATCTGTGTGTGTGTATATATTATTTTGTCTCATACAAAATTCTATCTCATATATCTCACATACATATATGTGGATATATATGTATAGATGTGTGAATGAGTGAATGACTGAACGATGAAGAGAGATATACATACATACAAATAGGCATCCAAACAGACATCGATCCATAGTCATACACACATGCAAATGTATTTATGCATGTACATATGTGCATATTTGCTTATGAGTATGCAATTTCATTTATTTTGCTGTGAATTTGTTGTTGTTGTTGTTGTTGTTGTTGTTGTTGTTGTTGTTGTTGTTTCTCTTGTTGCTAATATTATTGGACACGAATATTTTTTGTTAACATCATGATTGAAGTATGTCCCAATAAAACCAAAACAACATGGATATACATCAAAAGATAAAATCACATAAGGATATTGAGTTATGCAAGGTTTTCTTATTTTACATAAATGATTTTTAATAATTCTTTTTAATTCAAATATCTCAAATTTATATTGCATATATTCATACATGATACCTAATATTACCAGAAATTTCCAATAAATAGTAATATTTATTCAATATTCTTTTTTTGCATAGTGACAATTTTTAATTTTAGTTGCAATTTGAGAAAATTCATAAAATTGTAGTACTCGATAGAATGAGAATTAGGTTTCTTTTTCATCAAATATTTTTCTATTACCGAATGCTTCATGCTTTTGTTTGTAACACCTGTATTTTATACTTGTAATAAATATGTCTGTGTAAATATGCGAAATTTTTATTTGATATTTATTTTTATGCAGAAAGTTGAAGTGATCAAAGTGAAATATGGTAGAAATAGATTTTTTTTGCTCAACTAACTAAGAGGCTGTAAACTTGCAGCAATCGGATAAAAATTACCCCTACCTCCCATACAAAAGTTTAGTTTTAAATGCATTTTTCATAGAAATATGAGGCTATTGAAATGATATTTGACATTTCGATCAACTAACAAAATTACTTTGATAAATTAACGAAGTGGTTTGAAACTGCCTGTAAGCGAATAAAAATTACAAAAACCTTCCAAACAAGAGGAGACTTTAAATGCATATTTTCACACTGTTTGCCAGAATATATAAAACTATCAAGTTGAAATTTGGTAGAAAAAATTATTTTGACAAATTAACAAAGATGAATGTAATCGGATAAAATTCTAGCATACCTCCCATACAAAAATTTGTTTTCAAATGTGTGTTTTTAAATTTTGCACACGAAAATAGATGAACCTATCAAACTCAAATTCAACATGTATAATGATTTCGAACAATTAATGAAGAAATTAAACAAAAAAAAATGATAATTGAATGAAAACCATAACAATTTCCCATATGAAAATATGTAATTGAATGAGTATTTTCAGATTTTACGCTCAGAACATAGACAAATCAAAGTCAAACTTGGCAAATATGAATATTTTTAGCAAATAAAGAGAAAATTTTGAAAATCAACCAATTTGGATAAAAATCAGACATACCTTCCATACAAAAATATGTTCCCAAATGTAATTTTGCAGACTTTTGGTATGTAAATTAAAATGCTGTGCATTAGATTATTTTTTGCCATCTAAAAGTTAAAATGTAATCGCTTACATTCAATATAGTGGTATAATTTTAAATATTTTGTATATGGGAGAATAAAGCTATCACAGTGAAATTGTGCACTGTCTGTTTGAGTGCCTATATGACATATTTATAGTAACCTATTGCCTCGGAACCATTTAAAATAGGGAGATTCTTTCTTATACTGTCCAAAATTTAACACGCACAACAGTAATGGAAGAGAAAAGCTCGGCCAAAGAGCCCTTTGGAGCTTATAAATGCCGCGTATTTATTTATTTAATGCCTATTCAAAATTTACACAACTTTTTTGTTTTCAAAATTCCCATTATACAATATATATACAAGCGATCTTTTTCCCCTCTTCGTCATTATATTGATCTTTACACAATAACGACTGTTATGTATTTTCTAGCATTATTAAATATATGTTTATTTATAAAATAAATATATACCCATAACAAGGTTGTACAATGATTATATATCAACTAAATTTACAAGGAGAACATCTGAGGGCATTATTCTATTTTATCACTTAATCCACTACTGACGTATGCCTTTTTGACATCAGCCATCAAGAACACACTTTACTATACTTATTGTAGGTAATGTAAAAAATTTTCTAAAATAAATTCAATGCAAATACACATACAAATATACACTTAAGTAGTATATAAATAAATACTCAATTCTACTAACGTCAACATACTCGTAATTGTATGACTAATTCTAAGTTTTTTGCATAAAATAAACGTCAATTAAATACTTCATTTGAATGATGAATGTTATATTTGTATCAACGTACTTATATTATCAGAATCAACATCAACATTAATATTATCATCATTATTAGATTTATCATCAACAACACAGTCAACGTAGCAATGAAGAGAAATAAGTATCTACTTTATACACATAGCTAAATAGATAAATATCAACAGCGGCAGCAGCAACAAAACTTGTTGTCAAAAGACTTTTCGAGTGTGAACTTTTTCCTTTCGCATATAATACACATATAAAGTGCACAAAGTTGAAATATATCAAATGTACAACATGTCGTATTAGTAATATGTATATGCTTTACAGTCAGATATTGTAATGTTTATTGGCTTAATTCATGCATAGACATGTATGCATGTGTACAGGTAAAAACGTAATAAGTTTGTTGACACTTGTGTTGAATTGCAATTCGAAAATCAAAAAACATACGCGCATAAAGAATTTGAGAGAATAAACGTACTGAATAAATAAGAGTTCTACAGTTATTTTCGCTTTCAGAAAATAAGGCAAGCAGATGCTAATTAAAAAATTTTCCAACATTGAAACTTACAAAAAAGAGAAAATTTGAACGAAATCATATAGGAAATGTGTGCATGTAGATTAGAGCGTATGTAAATTCAAATGAAATGTGCTCAACTAATGACTCGTTTGACAAATTTACTCATATTTACAAAATTTTTACGCATAAAATAACATTTGCAGAAAAGTCAATAAACTATAGTTTACTTTATTTATATCCATGATATTGTTATTGTTGCGACTCATTCATATTTTCATCATCATCAACATTATCAACATCAACATTATCAACAGCATCTTTATTAATATTTATGTATTCATATTTTTAATGATATGCATAACACCAATATATAGATAAACATCCGTGTATTGTACATATAAATATTTTATACATACATATATATATAGTTTTATAATAAATATTAGCATTTTATTCAAGTGGTACATTACGTAAAATTTGGTACGAAAATTTGTTATTGTATAGAATCAATGTGTACATAGGTACTTGAACTCAATTATAATGTTAATTATAAATTCCGCAAACAAACCCAACCATTCAACTATCAATTAACCAACACTTGAACGATATGCCTTATTATTGTTATAATTATTATGATTATTATTCTCAAGTTATTTTATACATATACTTGTATATACTTACTATATTTGTATGTAGCTAAATTCAATATGCCTCAATTTGAATTAATGTTATGATAAATTTATGAAATTTCTAATAATTTAAAAGCAGTTAAGTGTTCTTGATTAATTATCTTATGATGAAGATCTCTGAACATCAATTTATTCTTGAACATTTAACATTATTGTAATAATAAAGATTGAAGAGTCAACAAGAGAGTAAGAATCAGATAAAAATATGTTGTCTTGTTTGTAAAGGCCTTGTTTAGAAAAGAACAAAACTGGAAAAAAACCCAAAAGGCGTTCTTTTCTATAATGAAATATAATTTTTTAATTTATTTCTTTTTGTATTTCTTTATGAGAGATAAGTCTGCTTTCGACTCGATTTAGCCCATTATTGAAAACGATTACGAATTACATAATCTATTGTACCTCGTTTTAGCTTGATACATGTATTGAAGCTTGGATTCGTATGAGAGGTAGAAGTAATTTTTATAATAAATTTTAGTTGTAAAGATTTAAAATTTCACGCCCATTCGAAAACATACTTTTGTATGGAAGGTAGGGATGATTTCCATCCGATATTGCTTACTCATTTACTCGTCAGATTGTTTATACCAATTACCAATTACCGGTACAATATATACCAGTTACAAATAAACAGAGATGACTAAATCGCCTTAGATTGAGATTGCCATCAATATTATATGTCAGCTCTCCATGTTCATCGTACAAATCGACACTTGACTTCAATACATCCTTGACTTTGAGTACATGATTTAAAAAGGGAAATCAACTCCATTTAAGTACATGGTTGAAAAAAAAGTGGATCATCTCACAAATAATATTTTTCTGACTTAAAAATCAAGCAAAATATTATATTGCCTTTCGGAGATTAAGAGTGACTTCATAAGGATAAGCATCGCTTACAAGATGACAAAATATAACAGCATATTCCTTCTCATTACTTTAAAATTTAGATGGCATTTGATTGTAAACATTCGTCGCTGCCTTTCTAAGTTTATTTATCAACATTAATAGGATGTTAATTAATGGAATACACAAATTATGCAGGTCACTATGCTTGAGTTTCGGTTCATTCCAATCTCTCTACTAAAATCAAATTGTCATATAAATTAAAACGAGAAATTATGTAAAAATGAATGGATGAGATCCAAATACTAAATTATTTTTTGTCAATTTTTGCCTCTATGACAATAAAATATATCTTTTATGTTAAAGTAAAATGAATTCTTTTTTTTCTGCAACACATACTAAATAGTATATAGATATATATACATTATTTATGTTATTAATTACTCCATTAATTGCATGTTGCTTATGCTCAATTTTTATATTTGTTACTATCTAGGGTATTGTTTGTGCAAATAATTCATATTCCTATTCCTATTGAAAAACAATAAATTATATGAGTGCATTTGAAATGCCAACATATGCATACATACTTACATAAGATACAAGTGTATATATATATGATATATATTTTATATTCTATTCATAATTAAGTGTATATATTGATAGGTAATCAATGATGTTTTTGTGTTTGTGATGCTTACTTATTATTGTAATTATAATATTATTTTATCAGAAGTCTTATAGGCGTTGTTTTCATATATGTATGTATATGTATGTATAATGATTTCGTATATGTAAAATACATAATATATGTATCATTGTATTTTCGTATGCATACTTAATATATATATATATATATATATATATATATATATATATATATATATATATATATATATATATATATATATATATATATATATATATATATATATATATATATATATATATATATACTATAATTATTAAAGTTCAGTGTAAGCAGATAATTGAAATTATAAATTCTCATACTTTTCGCTTTATATTTGAATTAGAAAGATATACACACACATATACATCCATTTATATATTGTAAATATACACGGTGTCCAATAAGTTTTAATAAAAATGTTTTTCGCTATATTAAGGCAAGTTGACGAAATGAATGGAAAAATTTTATCCAAATGAGTTGTCTTATACATTTTGAAAAATTATAAAAGGTTTTTATTTATTACGCCCCCCTTTGCTTTTTTTACTAAGCCCAATCTCTTTTCAAAAGAGTCGCATGCGGCACGTACATGATTCATGGGCATTTCCTCCCATATCTTTTGTAAAGTTTTACGTAGCTGCCCCAAATTTCTTATTTTATAGTCGTTGAGCTTTGCTGTTACATATCCCCATGCGAAGAAATCCATAGGATTAAGATCAGGGCTGCTTGGTGGCCACTCATCCTTCCTCAAAAAATCAGCCAAATTCTCTTCGCATCAGTCTTGACAAATTTTTGCAGTATGTGATGGCGCTCCGTCTTGTTGAAAACAATAGTAGTCGTCACCAAACAAAATCCGCCCCAAACCATGATCGAGAGAGCACTCTGATATCTGGGGACAAATAATTCTGATTCAGGAACATCCTCCAATGAAACAGCCCATACTCGGTCGTTCTGTGCATTATGCGATTGCTGCAACACGAAAAGTTTTTCATCAGAAAATACGAACTCGTCGCCACCGTGCCAAGCCTGAATACTGCTGACTCTTTCAGCTCTCTTGCCCTTTGAAGAAATGGAAACGCCGTGAATTTTTTGTTTTTTGTACGGCTTAAGTCCAACATCTTTTTTTAAAAGCAAATGAGCAGATGACTTGCTTATTTTTAAAGAGGCAGCTATTTTTCTCACGGAGCGGCACCTTTTTCGTCGAATTTCTCTTACAATTTTGATATTGCTCTTCGTCCGGGCAGTGCGTGGACGGCCACTTTTCGGTCGATTTTCAGTAGACCCAGTTTCCTTAAATCGTTTTATGGTCTTATAAACAAAATCGCACTTGATTCCACCTTGTTTCAATGATTTGAAAATTGCATATGGCTTTATGCCTCGCAAAAATTGATTAATAATTACTTCGCGCACGTTCTTCATCGTTTTTATTTAACTCAACTACAGCTGAAATGAAATGAATTCTATGACACGCTGCTCAGAAATCTAACGGGATTTCATATATATCAAAATAAAAACATACGCCTACTTTCTGTTATTTAAAATTAACGGAAAACATATTTATTAAAACTTATTGGACACCGTGTATACAAATGGAGGTCTCACAAATAATACTAGTATTCCTTTTATTAGGCAAACATACATATGTTAAGGCTTATGATAAAGATGTTCTAGAATATCTTTAATAAATTTTAATTTCACAGAATTTTAATCAAATTCAATTATTTGGATACATTCATTCTTATTATTTAATTCAAATAAAGAAATTAATCTAGTTGTTAATATACAACTTAAGAATCTTTTCAGCGACCTCAAATGTTTTTCTCATGGTGAACAAAGACAAGTTTCCTAAGTTTTCTTTATCTACCTGTATTATTTATTTATACAAAATATTCATATCAACATTCTCAAGTAGAATTGTGTTATCTGTATAATACACATGTATTAAAATATATATATATATACTTAAATATACAAATAAATCCAAAAAGCTATTGCAAAATGTTAACATCTAATATTAACATCAAAAACGACATTAGCAATAAATATAGTAATAAAAGCACACACACAACAAAACAAACAAAAAATAAGAAAGATATTAATTGAATATGAGAAAACCAGAAAAAGATAAATACACATAATCCACTATGAAAAGCTACATACAATACATACAATATTGGACAATAAAATTGCTTTAGTGGTTGGTATAGTAATGTAATAGTACATAAAGTAGATTAATATAAAGTAGAGAAGATTGAAGCAGACAAGAGCTCAAGACAAAATTTTATTTATATTGATAATACAAATCACCAGACTATTAGGTATACGAGACAAGCATTAACTACATACACACACACACACATATATATATATACATATAAAGAAGAGATAACATCAATAACATAAATAAATGAATAGACTAAGGACTACTACATATATATAAGCAGAGAGACCAAACAAAAGAAAATAGATTAAAAGTAAAGCAGCTGGAAATTAATTATATTTACAAATATCACTCAGCTATTGTTCGCCCTACAAAAGGTGTTTCTGTCGAAATTTTAGAATACATTTGCACCGAATATCGGACCAATTAAAAAACACAAAAAGCGAAAATGTTTACTTTATTTATGTCTTTACGTTTATCTTCTTAGAATTCACCTTACACTTAGGCCTCTTATTATCTGTTATACAAAAAAAAAAAAATTACCTATAGACTGGAATATGTAGATTTGACCTTGATACATTGAAATGTTCAACTTAATATACAATACAACTTTGAACAAGAGAATACCGCGCCCGTAATTCTAATCACTTAACTTGAGGGCAACAATTCAAGCTAAATGTTGTAACACCACCACGACATTATATATATGTATGTATGTATATACTAATACAAATAAAATTGAATAATCTCGTAACTCACTACAATCTACAAGTAATAAAATAAACGGTAAACATACTTTTAATGCTTTTTGATATAGCCCGTACAACTTTGTATACAAGAACAAGAACAATATCATCGCGAACTGCTTTTTGGTGTTGGTGGATATACCAAAATCGTCACTAATACCAAAATTAATGTCAAACTGTTGGTGTATATAACTTATTCACTCGCCATGAAAGAAATAACGCAGCCGAGATAGAGAGAGAATGACAAAAAAGATTATAAAAGTGGACAATTTGCGTATATTGTAAATAGATTTATGCTAAGGCTATATTGCTTTCTTTATTAGTATATATTACTTATACATAGTTACACATTGCTATTGTGTTGGCAAGAGCGATGGCTGGTTGGTTGGTTGGATGGTTGGTTCGTTGGATATTGTATTTGTATTATATGTTTAATTGGGGTCAACCAAATTGTTATGGCCAAGTCGTTGAATATTCAATGAAACACACACAAAATAGATAGAAATAAGAATGAGCTATAATAACTAGCTAATAAATCAGCTAACTATGTGATATTGTATTGTAATAAAGCCAGTGTCAAAAGTGAAAAGCTATCTTCTTCTTTTTTTTTACTTGTGTTTTTATGTAACTACCATTAAGAAGTTCAAGAAAAATAATGCTTTCCATCATGACATTATTGATTTTACTATGTAATATTACCAGCGCCATGTGCCTGGAGAATGTCATCAAAATATGGCTATGGAATATTGAAAATATTCATAGAGGGAATAAAATAATATTGTAGTCATGAAGATCGCTTAATCAAATTTTAATAATCTATTGTCATAGGTCGCCCAAAGGCCGACACTGCAACCTAAAAGATCCTTTGTGTGTCCCGCTAGATTTATAAAATTGTGATCCGTGTGATCACAACCACCTAATCTACTATACCAAACAGGTCTAGCAGCAATGTTTCAAGTACGCCATAGCATTACATCACTTTCTACCTAGATATTACCTGTCTAAGGAAGGGAATCAGCTCAGAATCCAGTTTTTCCAGTATCTTTGCGGATGAATTTGAGTATGTTCACAATAGGAGCCTTTTTTATTTCTTTGGTATCTAGTCAATTATGGTGGAAAATATGCATTCTTGTTTTTGGCAATGCAATACAGTCACACAGTATGTGTTCTGTAGTTTCATTCGTTTCAAGACAGAGCCGACATTCCGTATCGTCAAGAATGTGGATTTTAGTGAGGTGAAATATAAGGTAGTAATGAAACCTACTATTTTTCTGATATTTACCTTGCACATATTGCACAGTTCCCTATTGTAAGTGTATGGCCTAGCCAACCTTTTGGCTTGGCAAAGTTTTTGTATCCCTTCCCTGCGGGATACTCTGAGATTATGCTCCCATTTATTCACCTCCATTTTAGCCTTCGTCCAGCTGATACCACAATATGGCTCTGGGACTATAAGTTTTGCTGCGGAGCTGGGATTGGTCAGCTTGTTAGCAATTTCGTTTTCCTCAATGCCAGAATGGCCCAGGACTCAACAGAGTACAACCTTATTCGTTGTACCTAGGAATTGGATGTAATTAAAGCATTTCTCCACAGCTAGTGCTTTTCGTGCAGCTTGACTATCTGACTGGATAGCTATGTGTGCGCCTTTGATGCCTCTTACCAGATTTATTCTCGCGCAGATCGAAATTGCTTGAATTTCGCCCTAACGCTACATGCTAGGCCACTCGCTCATTGACTCTGAAATTTTGGTGTTGGGTCCATAGAACCCTCGCATCAACTACAGTATCCGTTTTTGACCCGTCAGTGACCACCATTCTAGGCTTCTAGGATCGACCCAAGACCCTCCAATGTCCCATTCCTCACGGATCTGAGATAATAATCTCAAAATTACGATCAAAGCGTCGTTTAGCAGATACTATCTTGATCTGATATATCTCTTAGAATATTAATATGACCAAAGTCATGAGGTTGTTTTGTTAACAAGATTATCCATAGACTAATTATTTTATAAATTCTTTTCGCGAAATCATCCAAAAAAAAATCTCAAAATACTTTCAGTCTATGCCACAATTCCTGCGAGTTGCTTCTTGCAATATTTTATTATTTTTAATTTTACAATATATAATTTCTTTTTAAATCAATTTAATAAAGGGCTGAGGAGAAATTTATCTCAACCACATTTTGTCTACTCGAAATTAAAGACTCTACATATTTCATTAATGCTTTTTTTTTTTCAATTTGCAACGACACAATATCGATGAAATTGCAACAAAAACTTAAATAATATTACAACAAATAACTTATATAAACAAGAAAGCAAACAAATAACAACAACAGCGCCATCTTAATCTTCAACTCTATATAAGAGTATATAAAATATACTTAGGCGCATACATACATACATACAGAAATGTAGACACAGACACTGATAGCAGATACAAGCAAATATAAACATAGATACATATAAACCAACAAAGAGACGTTCATCATGTTTCTTTACTAAAATGTAACCATTGGCAAGAGAAGTGAAAGTAGGTACAAAATGAAACAGGAGAAGAAAAATCAGCAGCAGCAAACAAACACAAAAAAAAAGAACGGGGAAGTAGCTGAATGAGCAAAAGAAGCAACAGCTTACTAGAGTACAACGTAGAGAACAACAACAATAAGTTATTGCTTTCGCCATTAAGGCTGTTGCTACTATTGCTGCTGCTGCTGTAGCATGTATAATAGGGTGAGTTCAATTGTTCGCAAGGTACAGAAAAAAAAGTGACCAAAGAATATTGGAAATGGAAAAAAAAAGCTACTTAAATCTACCAATGCTTCTAAGAATAAGATCGATGTCAAAGAGATGCATAAAATGTATGTATGTTTTGCCATCGCTTTTTATCAGTGATTCTGAGAAAAGGAAGCATAAAATGTATTTTGTCATTTTCATTAATTTTTATAAAAAGACATTTAAATTCAATACTTTGATTATGCAGACAGTCGTAATTCAGCTCAAAACAATAGCTTCATTGTAAAATTATTTTCTGCTAAAAATCATCTACAAGGGTCTATAATTTGACCCTTCCTAATATACATATTTGTTCTGACATACAGACATGCCAAGTATCATGCTATGCTATAGTCACAGTAAGTAAATGAAGAACACATAGATACATACATATACTCAATGTACTTAAAGGAGGCAGCAAGTGATGTAATAAGCAAGCAGCAAACTTGAATACAACTCACTTTCGTATGAATCTTTTATATGTGTTGTTTTTTTGTGCAGAGTTGATTTTGTTATTTTTTGTTATTTTAATTTGGATTTAGTCGTTGTTGTTGTTGTTGTTGCTGTTTTTCTTTAAAAATTCTTGGAAATTAAATTTTCAACTTGTCTAAATTTCAACTTGTGTTTTTTTTTGTATTATACTGCTTTATTTTCTTTGTTAACGCTTTAAACCACTTTCAATTGCGTTGCTTCAACTGATTTTTGTGTACTTTTTTCTCAGGTTGGCTGCTTGTAATTTTTAGTGGTCTTTGGCATATTGCTTTACAAAATAAATTAATGAACTTTATTTAGGGTAAACGGAGCGTAGATTGGTATGAGTATTGTTTTTGGTGTAGAAAATTATGATTGATGATATTTTTACGAACCTGAGGATAAAACTGCATAGTTACAAGAACATTGGATTTTTATTTTTTTTTTAATCTTTTGATAATCTTTGATGAAAAATTACTATTTAATTAAAGTATAAAAATCGATCATAGATCTCTTCTACATTCTACATTCGAACTTATGATCTTTTATCTTACAAATAATCATGTATTTGTGATGAATACCTTCTAGTTTATTTTATATAGGAAAGATAAGAAGGAAATATGAGAAGTCGATTGAAAATGAACAAATTTTTATTTTAATATTTATTATATAAATTTCTAATTAACTCTAGTACTCGTACATATAAAATCGAGAATTGGTATTCTATTTAATACCTATATTTTCTCGAAATCTATCACAAAACAAAAACTAATTAAATATCTAACACTTGTAGAAAGATAACCAACCATTTTCATATATGTAATTTGTATGCAAAATATATTCCTTGATTTTTAATATTCATGCAATGGGATTTGGATAAATCTTATCAAAATGTAAAGTAATACACAAAAGTAATTAACTTGGCCTTTGGAATAATACGAATGATACACATGCACAAGCATATGTTTAAGTAATAATAATATTATATTAAATTTCATAATTCAAAATCGTATGCATAGTCATTCATAGTAGTGATATAGAGTTCTACTTCTGATATACATATGTATATAGAACTTTAATAAATTTTAAATTAAAGTCGACTATTTAACATTAAAATGAAATATTTTCAAATTTAATTGCATAATTTTATATAGAAGTCCACACTTCTAGTTTTGTTGTTTCTATCAGCAATTCTGGTGCATAATTAACTGGCACATGATTAATTGCTCTCCCTATATGAATTTGAATAAATAGGATTTATAAAGGGTTATCCATTTCGCGGTTTCAAAAGTATAGGGCTAGAATTCGACATCTGTCAAACTGAGTTGTTAAAACAATTTCTTTCTTTTTCAGTTCAAAGTCTGACATTTGCGAAAATGGATCGCTTAACTATCGCACAACGCATTAAAATTGTAAAAACCTACTACAAAAATGGTGATTCTGCCACAGCCACATATCGTCCAACTACGCAAGCAATTGGCAAAATTGTGAAGAAATATGAAGAGACTGGATCGGTTACAGATATTGTAAGGCCTGTACATCATCGTTTCGCTCGTACCACCGAAAATATTGCTGCTGTAAGTGAAAGTGTTACCTAATGTGTCGATTCCTCATCGTTCTCAGGAATTAGGACTGTCTTACGGCACATTATGGTGTATTTTGCATTTGGATCTACACCTACATCCATATAAAATCCAGCTCACACAACAACTGAAGCCAGCTGACCATTCACAACGTCGTAGATACGTCGAATGGGTGCTTGAACAACAGGCGGTGGACGGCGATTTTTCGAACAAAATTTTCTTCAGCGACGAAGCACATTTCTCACTCGGTGGGTATGTTAACAAACAAAATTGTCATATTTGGGGTTCGGAGAATCCTTAAGTAATTGAAGAGAGGCCACTACATCCACAAAAAGTCACTGCGGAGGTGTGATTGGACCTTACCGACTGTCACCGTCAATTCGGAGCGTTATGGTCATATGATAACCGACTTTTTTTTGCCTGCTATTGAATAATACGACTTAGAGAATATGTGGTTTCAACAAGACGGTGCCACATGCCACACAACTCGAGCGAATATGGCTTTATTGCAAGAGAAATTTTCTGGCCGCGTAATTTCTCGTCGTGGCGATATCAAGTGGCCACCAAGATCATGCGATTTGACACCGCTTGACTTTTTTTTGTGGGGCTACGCGAAAGACCGTGTTTATGCAGATAAACCTTTAACTCTTGAGCACCTAAAAACCAACATTCGTCACGTTATGGCTGAGATACCGCCCAATATGTGTCAAAAAGTGGTCGAAAATTACCTCAAAAGAATCGATGCTTGCAACAATTCGCGTGGTGGTCATTTAAATGATGTAGTATTTCACACATAATGTCAACGTTCAAACTTTATAATAAAAAAGAAATATCATGATAAAAAATATTTTATTTGTGTTTTATTTACATTTACTTTTGAAACCGCAAAATGAATAACCCTTTACTTTATTAAGCATCAAACCATTTAAATCTAATGGTTCGAAAAGTCTACTATCGGACTTTTGTGCTTTTGTATAACAGGGATCAAAATTTCGATGTTCTAAAACCATCAAAAATATTCCACAAAAGTATGTGAAGCCTCTCAATAAAGGATTTAAAGAAATGTTTCATGATCAATTGAATTCAATTGAAAACCGATCAGTGTTTCCTTAAAGAGACCATCATTCAACTTATATTGCAGCATAGTGGAGAGTGATCTCTGGTGATGTCATTTAGCATAATTTTTGCAAACCAAAATTTACAATTATGGCAAAAAAAAATTTTTGTAGTAGTTTATTCAGCCTCTCAGTAAAAGGTTTGCTCACAAAAAAAACCGTGGAACTAAAATATATAAGTATTATTGATGAACTGGTAGAAGAAGGCATGAACCTTAGAAATAATGATTCGTTCGTTCCTTCATTTAATTTTTGTTTTTTCCCATTGGCTTGTGGAACCTCTAAAGCACTCATTCATCTATTGGTTCTCTGATTGACTAAAGTAACTATGCTGATTTTGAATGTCAAATGGTAGACATTTTGAATAATCTTCCCGATGTCGTATTCGTAGACTTTAAATGAACATATTCTGCCATTTTAATGTTTTAACTAAAAACTCACTTCAAAAAGTTCTAAATGGCATACATACTTGTACTTCTCAGAATATGGAATATGTAGAGCAAAGTTTTCAAATGCAAATTCTCCTACTTGTGAAATTACCATCAATTTAATTATAAGTTTCTATGTTATATGCTAAAACATTTTACTCATAAATTTTGTAATGGTTAGTTTCAGTTTTTCAAAGAAAACATTTCAGCACAAACAAACAAAACCAAAAAATGAACGAAAAAAAAAAAAATAAACATCAAAAAACGTGGACAAACTCACCTACCTAACCACTAAAGTAAATCTGTGAATGTATATTTGTATTGCTTTGCCTATGTGTATATATGTAACGTACTTACATTGAAGATAAACTAAATCAGTGTCTTTATGAAAAAAGCCTCATAATACAATTACTCGTACCATCACTGCCACCATCATCTTGCGTTGTCAGTGGTGTAAGCAACAAACAGTCAGTAGAGTAAATAAGAGTGCCTAGACTTCTTATGTATATCAAACAGTGTTAGAGCAAGCAACAGTGTGTAAATATTGTAAATAAAGTATGATGATGTCGTTGGGTATTAAGGACAACAACAACAACAACAACAGCAACAACAACAACAATGATGATGATGGCACTCCAACCTGTGCGATGACATCGTCAAAAATCTTTTATACAGTCATATTTAACAACCAACAAATGACAGTAATGGCAACAGAAACAGCAACAACAGGAACAACAACAAGGGCATTAATAACATTAGCAAATACAACAACAACAACAAGAGTAGCAACAGATTTAGCATTAGCGACAACAAATGGGATCAACAACACAAAAATGTCCTTGACATAAAGACACTGACGATGATGACGACAATGATGGTATCAACATAATGTTGATAAACATAATGATGCTGTTGGATACAAATGTTATGATTGTAAGAAAATGTTGCAGACTTTATTAGAGTGAATTTTTTCAGCAACAATTCTCTCCATGACAATTCATAGAAAAGAAAATGATTAGGCAGCACTAAATTTTTCTTGTTCGGTGTGACTTTTATTATTTTTATTATTATTTTTGTTGTTGTTGTTGTTGTTGTTGTACGTATAAGATGCACAAGATTTATTCTTATGCAGTAAATAACAAAAAGATAAAAAAAATAACAATATACTATAAAATACAAAATCAATAAAAATAAGAAAATCACGTGTTGTTGCCATTGCTATTAAAATCCACAGTTGCACAGTTGTACTGGTAATAAAATTAATATTCTACTAAAAATATTTAGAACAAATACCAGATGAGAGAAAAAAAGAGAAAAATATTTATATACATGTATACAAGCACATATACGTGTGTATATAGCACACTAAGAAAGAAATAAATGCTGAGTGGTGATGCCCGACGTTAGGATGATGATTTGAATGTACTTAGTAGACATTTCAAACAACAGGTATAAGTTTAACGATACCGTAGTTAAACAAATATATATTTGTATTATGTATATATATACATCCAATATTGTTGGTAGTACATTTCATAAGATTGCATATTTCTGTTTGTTGCTAAGAAAACCATCTGTTCTCAATATATATAATAAAAATATTCGTAGACGACGTAGTGAGAGAAGCATGAAGGAACAGTAATAAAATGTATTGGAAATACATAAAATGTTTGTATAAGACTTGCTTCCAATATAGCTACACACAGAGTTTATTCATCTAGTTATATAGAATTAAAGCAGAATAGAGTAGACACAGCAGAGTTAGGCTTCAGTAGACCATTAAAAAAAATTATGGGAATTTTTCAGACTAAAGAAGAATATTACCAAAAAAAAACCTGTCTTTTTAAGGGACAATAGTACATTTAGATGATGCAGGTACAACCCATAAAGCCATTTCAATGATTTCTTAAATTATTCGTCTGAAAGAAAAACTAAAAATCTCTTAATTTACACTAATTTATATTTATTCATAATCTCAATTTTATATCAACGAGCTTAAATAAATTAAATATCGCTGCGTACTTTTTTTTCCTAAGTAGCCACTTGATTGTTAAGTGAATAAATTATAAAACGAAAAAAAGAAACATCATCATAAAGAAAAAAAAAAGAAAAAAAATTTTACCTGCTATTATCATTATTGTTACTAATAATAAAGTTTCGCTCTATCAACAACTATGTAAGAATTGTTTTCATTCACTCCCTCTAAAGTGAATGAAAACTTGGTACTTTTGTTTTTAGTTCATTCTAAAGTTTATATTTTCAATAAAAATTAGTCAAATTCTAATTTAATATAGCGCACAATACTCAATACACTGCTATATTTAGACGAAGAGCAGAGGTATATTTTAGTTCTTTAATTATTAACAGCCCATCACTTAGCTCTCAACATTCGTAATTGATGGCGGTAACCTCAATTATGTACTAGAAATTTATTTTCATGGTTTAGGTAATAGCAATAATAAGTTGAAAGTACGTATATTTTTTATTTATTATTTAATTTGGACGTTTTTGTTTTTGTATGGCTACATAACATTGGAATCCATTAAAAACTTTGAAATTGTGGTTGTGGTTAATAGTACCTATGGAATAATGTATTTTATATTATTCTTTATATTTTATTATTATTTTTGTATTTTTTTATATTTTATTTTATTGTTATTTATATTGAAGAAAGCTTTTGGACTTTTGTTTTATATTATGTGCTGCAATGAAATCATTCCATTAATAATTTAGCACACGAAATTTAGTCGTAAATATAAAAAAAAAACCAAATTAGACTCTACATCACCTAAGGATGAGTACGAAATATTCGGTAAGAAGACATTTAGTAAGCAAAAATTTGTACGCTTATGCAAATCGATTATTGTATAAAGCTAAGACAGATTATTAGTGGTTGATATTTCAATATAACTAATTCATATACATGTTCGAATTTTAAAATGGCACTTGCTACGATTTACTTTAGACAAAACATTGCAGCAGTGATTCATAGACAACTATAAAAACTACTCAAGGGGAAAAAGCAATGAAATTGGCAATAAAACCAAAAATCATTCAAGGCTGTCGATAATGCAATGACAACCAATTGAGATTGACAGAAATAGCAAAAATAGAAAATAGAGACAGAAAGAAAATATACGTAAATGTATAAATAATTTATAGCAGCATTACAAGTAGTTGAGTTGAGTACTTGAGTAGTTGAAGTGACAATAGAAAGCATAAAATTTAATTTAAGAAAATTAATTTATTAAAGTTATCAACGCTACTCAATTAAAATGTAACAATTTGCAAAATATAAGATTTGCATAAAGAAAAACATTTCTTTTTGTTTTTTTTTTTTTTTTGCCAAATTTTAGTTTTAATTAGAACTGTCAATTGGTTCTCAGGAGCTATAATTAATATAAGCACGATTTAAAAATGGAAAACAATAATAATTACTGCTGAGTTTTATTTTAATAAAAATCATTTTTTGGTTTACATTTTTTTACTCTATCAAAAACATTATTTTATAATTTTGAATTTTTTCTTAAAGACCAAAAATAATTTTAAAATTTTTAATATTTTGATCAGGAACAAAAATTACTTTTTGAGCTTTATTTTTGTTCTTTTTATTTTTCTTTTTTGTTTTTTTTTTTGGTTGGAAATAAAAATTAATTTTTTTAAGTTTAACTATTCTGTCAAAAAATAACCATCAAAATGCTTTATATTTTTTCTATACATTGTCGTTTATCAATTAAGCAGAAATAAAGAACATCAAACTTATAGACTAAACAGATATAATGACAACCATCCGGAGCCACAATATCTTAGAGTAAGGCGATCAATTAAGACACTTACGAAACAAAGCCGCAAAGATAGAACTAATTGCAAAAATACACATTCATCATACGCACTGGTGTACATTAGAAAATTATTTATAATTAATTCAAAGAAAATTAAACCAATAAAGCCAAATATGCTCAATTGAAATTAAAGCAGTTCTCCAATAAAATCCCAACCTTCAGCTTCAAGTTCTTTGCAATTCAAGGAAATTAAATTTTGACGATTTTTCCATAAGAAATATATATTTACGAGTCCTCTTCGAGTGCTATTCGAATGTCAACATAATAATTATTTTATAAGTTCTTCTTTATAAAAATATAGCTTAATATTCTGTACTGAAGATAGTCAAGATAGTCCAATTTAAGCTTCAACAAGTAGATCAAGCTTTCGTGCATCATGAAATTAGTTGAGGAATAATTCTGAACAAAATTATGCACTATTCTTCTACCATCCTATGTATCAATATATATATTTTCCCCATATGTTCGTTGTGTATATAGCTATACGAGCGTAATTTCTATATTCAAAAATGAATAACTTCTTGAACAATTGAATCTACCTACACACACATGCACTATAAAAATCCACTATATGTACATGTGAAAAATGCACAATACCATCTTGATCAAAAAGTTCCCGGAATATCTACCGTGTGGCTGTGAGATAGATGTATTCTTGGCTACGTAACTTTTTCAAATGTCCAGCTAAGATTTAGAGGGATAATCAACAACAGATGTATCGAATTGGAACGATGGGAGCGCCAGATGATGGTTATTCCGGGAACTTTTTGAACAATGCGGTATATACTATATGTGAGTACATTCATTATTTGCAAATATGGTATATGTGGTATGCTATATTTATATATATAAAACATGTGTTGTTTAAATAACCACAAAAATTGCAATGTCCATCAAGCATAAAATAACAACACAACCAAAAAAAAAAAAAAATGTTTGCATTGAAAAAAATAAATAAATGAAAGCGAAAAATTCATTCACTTTTGCATTGTTCCCTCATTGTTGTTGTTATTATTATTATTATATTGTTGGATGCATTTAACCTTGCTGCTACCAAATGAGAATATACTCATGTGTATGCGTGCGTATTTGTGCACTTTTAACCATATATATATAGTATAAGCAGTACTTCATATTGATGACTATAGTACACATTCGTACAAGTAAAAGTTGCGTACCTTTGTATGTGTATGTGTATATGAATAACATGAGTATGAAGTATGTGTTACCATTGGGGCATGTTTTTGGTTATAGCATAAACATTGTTATGTGTCTGTAAAGTATTTTTGTTGTTGTTGTTGTTGTTGTTGCTTTTAGTTGCTATTGTACTGCCCTTGCTGTTGATTATTTTTCTGCCATTTTTGTACCAAGTTTGCGCTATAATGGTTCTCGCGTTAATTGATGACCGCTAGGATTCTCGTATAAAACCTTAGCATCAGCATCATTCATTGTTCACTCTTGGTTCATTGTTATTATTATTATTATTGTTATTGTTTTTTTGTGGTTGATGTTCTTGTTGTTGTTGTTGTTGTTTGTTTATATTTATTACTCTTTACTTTTATTTGTACGCCACTTAAACCACAAATTAAAGGATGGTGTTTTTATTTTCATTGTTTTTTTTATTTTTTGTTTTTCTTCTTCTATGTTATGTGTGCTGTTGCTTGGTTGATTTTTTTTTTGTTTTTTGTTATATTTATTATTTTATTACATCAATGCTTATTTGTTGTTTATTTTCTACATAATATTCAACAAGAGGAGTTGTTTTCAGGCTCTTATCTCATTTGTGTTTTTTATTTTTTTATTTTGTTTCCTTCATTTCAATTTTATATTTTTCGACAATATGTCTAGACCATGCTACATACCATGCTACAGGCGCTCAATTGTATACTGTGTGTGTGTGTTGTCTCAAGTGTCATAAAGTTTTTATCAACCAACGGAGCGTGTCTCATTTTAAAATGAAAAAAAAAATGCTCCTTTACAAGTGCACTGAAATTGAATGCTTTATTCGTTTCGCTAATAAACGCTTATAAAGTGAAATTAAAATCAAAATCACCCTCTAAATTGCATATAATGTGATGTAAAATATATTTCGTCAAAATGAAATGACTCAAATTAACGCAATTTTATTGTACTCTGTCAACTACACACACACACACAAACACACACACACACACACACATATATATATGCATATATATATTCTCAAGTATCGCTTTTAATGAAGCTTTTAAAGTCTCATTCAGTAGATATCAAATTAGAGAATACATAATTTACATTCTAGTGTTTACACATATTCACATCGATGTATGTATGTATATCTTTTGTATATAATACAATGTAAAAATATAATATGAAAATCACGCACAAAAGTATCTAAAATATGCATAAATACCATACAATAATGCTAAAGTAAAAACGTTGATGTTTAGTTGCCGACATGACAGTTCTTTTTTTTTATGGAAATTATCTAATATAATAATTTCTTCGAACATTTGAAGCTAACAAAAGAAAAAACAAACATGCAGCCAACATACAAAAGAATACATATACTCATCATCATCAGAGAAGCAACAAACGATGGTAGTAAATAGATGAGATATATATCTAAGGCGGCATCAAATAACACTCGTAAAAATATGTCTACCTACGACAATGCATGAGAATGACTATGACTCAGATGATGATGATGATGAAAAATATACAAAAATTATACACACACACACACATTCACATAAGCGCAAAAAGACATCAATCATAAGTCATAATACTTACATATGGTCTGTATAGACTGTAATCATAAGTATACTATGCATACAATCGCAAAACATCTAACAGATATACTCATACGTATCCGCTGAAACATACCTCAAGTCATTCAATGATCATCCACCAGCTACAGCAATCATAAAACTTATTTACTCACTCACTTCAGATGGCACAAACAACAAAAGGAAGGAAAATCCAAAAATATACATACTTATATAGGTTTTGAGACAGCAAATGGCATAATGAACAAAGTAAATGATGATGAAGAAGAAGAAGAAGAAGAAGAAGAAGAAGAAGAAAAATAAATAAAATAATATAACAGCAACACATTTCTTTACTTCAATCACAATAACATAAAGTGATGATGAAGAAGAAGAAAATGCACGAGCAAAAAATATAAATCCAAAAAAAATAAAAAAATAAAAAAAATGGAATATAAACTTCAAGGCCTGATGTCTTCAACGACAAGAAAATATGATGTTCATGGCAGCACTCATCATATTGTATATACATATACATACATACTCGTATATGACATATGCTTGCATGTCAGTATATTTGAGATGTATGGTACAGCATATGTAGTATATATATGAATATAGGTATAAGTACATTCGTACTTACATATATTATCCACTAATAATAAACCCACGTATACACGTATACACGTATATTTAATGTGCCAATGAACGCTTTTACGTTTTTCCACAATTCTGACCGACCGTATGTCATACAAAATTGTATAGTAAATTTCATCAACTTTGAAATTATGCCGCATATGTTGCTATTTGAATTATGTATACATACATGTATAGCATCAGTACTCTAGCAACATTGTAATTGTATTTTGTGCCTACCCATTTACATTTGGACATTCATAATTCATTTATGTATATACTATTAATTTCTACGATATTATACAAAAATTTTCTTTGTTTTATATTATTGTAATAAAATATTATTACCATATGTTGCAACTATGGTAATTTAGAATAAATTCAATTAATTATTCAATTTCATATAAAAAATATATACATACTATATTATATAGTGGACTACAAGGACCTGGTTTCATTATAGTTTAATAATAAATAAAATTCTAACCAAACTACTATTTTACCTCAACATGTTAGAAATGTTCGCTTAAGTTTGAGCAACTCTGGCACTAAACAATTGCACGTTTGCCGCAAGAATGTATTACTTCATTATTTTATTTGAAAAAAGAGTTCAGGTTTCATTTATTGAAACAAATTGATAGCAATCATGCGCCATTGAAATCATCATTTGTATATTGAATCAAGTGAGTGGTTAGTACGTTGGCCTTCTGATCTGTAGGTCGTGAGTTCAATTCCCGGCTGAAGCATAACAAAATTTAATATCGAAAAGATTTATACTTTGAATGGTACCCAACTGCCGGAAAGAATTGGCAATTTTTTTGGGCAGCAACAATTTGCCAAAAATGCTTCTTAAAAAAGCTCTGTGACAAAACGAAGTTAAAGTGACGTCACAAAGGTTCTGCCCTTCGGAACCTGCTAATATAAGTAGGTCCCATCTAATATAGTCCAGATTTAACATGCACAACATTGTTGGAAGAGAAGCTCGGTAGTATCATAATGGGTCTTTCTGGCCTAAGTGTGTCCTCTCAGAGAGAGGGTAGCCACATAACCTAACCTAACCTAATGTAGCAGACAAAAAAAACGATCAGGACAGCTAATAATGTTCGAGTTAGAAGAATATTAACAATTACTACTGAAGATAAAATATGAAACAATGAATGAATTGATATATCAACCACAAGTATCAAGTGGTTACATTCAAATGGAATGATCCATAAATATGAACATTCGGTTCCAAACAACTTGCCCGAAAGACAATAAGGTAAACAGAAAATCACTTGGGAAATGTTGGTTAAAATTTTAGAAAAAAATGTTTATATTAGATAATTACTAGAGATAAAAAGTGGATATATTGCTTCTTCTTCTTTTTTTTTTTCTTTATTTTAGGATAATATCCAGTCCATACAACAAAAAACCGATTGATAAATTCTTTAAAATAAAATTAAATTAAATTAAATAACTTTAAATAACTTTTCTAAAATAATTACGCATCAGTAGAGCTAGACGTACAACATTGTCGCCATCTTTTAGGGGGTTAACCAGTTGGGCATGCGCTCTTTGGTTTTTCGACCATTACAATTCCAGCTAAGCCTTGATTACTCATTCTCTGAACGTGCTGGCTCCATTTTTTCCTCCTTCTCATTCGTCATATTCGTATTATCGTCATTTCGCATCAGGTCCCATCGCGTGAAGCCCCCTATCGATTGCAGCGTTTGCATTTCAATTGTAGTCATATATCACGTTAGTATCAAATGGGAAAAAAATCCAGGTTGCAGCCTCTTAGCTTTTTCAACGCAGACAAATCGAGATATTATATGTATCTGGTGAAACCTAAGAGATGCTGTATATTACGAGTTAATGAAACCATGCTAAAACCATCACTGCAGAAGACAATTAATTTGTTTGACAAAAATAGGTGACTTTACATGATGTCAATTTTGCATTAAAATGACGCTAGACTTCATGTTACTTTACTCTGTGAAAAATAATTTAGAAAATCTAATCGGAGAAGTGTTACAGCACCTGCAGTATGCAACACATTCACAGAGAATTTTTTAATATTTTTCTATCAGTGGAAAATTGTTTGAAAGGTCAACCATATTTACCGGACACTGCTCTTCTAGAAAACTATTTATTTTGATCGGAGCAGGCAACCTTTTCTGAAGAGTGCTTTCTCTCCTATGATGCCATCAAAGTTAGGCTTAATAATATATTCATTGTATATGTTTTTAACTCATGGATGAGATTATTCGAATAGAAACACTGCTCTGGTTAATAGAATTTTCTATTTGAAATTGCATCAAATACCAAACAAGAAATCAATCAAGAATCAAGTAATTGATGATCTGATAACGTTTCATTTTCCAACTGCGGCTAGCAAGAACGAATTTTGTATAATAAAATGTTGTATTCAAAATCAACTATCAGCTTTAATAAGTAGAAACATAAAATTAAAATATCAATTAATAAAAAAACAAATAAGTAATAATAAAATGAGTAACACGTAAAATACATACACATATATTTATGCTACATGTATTTAGTACGTACTGAATATGTATTCATAAATATATTGCGACATTATTAATTAACCATGATGCTAATTAAAAACTGCATGCAAAATTAACATTACCACCAGCGCCACCACCAGCACCAGTAACACCGCTACCACTGTCAACCACTACCACAATCCAGCCAATACTACCGTCATTACCAGCTCACCACAAAATAAATGCATTTTTAATTATTATTTGAGTAGTTGTTATATTTATTATTGTTGTTTTTTTTTATTGGTTCATTGTAAAAGTCATTGTATGAATGTATCACAAAATTAATCACAATAAAAATGCAAAAAAAAAACCGAATAATAACAACAATATCGAATGAAACATGATTCTTTTCTCAGCATAAAAATACAAACAATAAGGGAACAAATAAGAGAAAGAGAAAGAGCGAGATAGAGTAAGCTAAAGTAGGAAAAAAAAAAATTACTTAAAATAAAACAATCAATCACAGTAGAATCTCTGTTAGTGGCAACTGTACATATCAACTGCAAACTGTAAACTGACGGTTGAAAGTGAAAATATTGCATTTCTATGTAGTGATATAGCAATATGTTGTATTGGTCAATTTAATAATACATACTAGTAGGTAGTATGTTGTACAATACTAATAGTAGTAATATCTAGTAGTCGTAGTTGTAGCAGTGACTAAGTGCTATCAGCATTTACAATGGCAATGACAATGCCAACTAGCAATGGGCAACTGTCATTTGAGCTTAACTGACAGTAAATTAATTAGACACGTTAACTTCTCGTTTCTTTTTTTTTCTCTCCAATTGTGTCTGTGGCTTTTTGGAAAACAGCACAAAAAAGATCATACAGACACAAACACATACGGTACTTTGTTCATTTCCGAATGAAACAATGACTCTAGAAGATTGAATGTGGGCGCATGCTTTAATAGCAAAATTATAAAAGACTTTTTATGGATCTTTTTATGCCTTTTTGTTGAAGCAATCTCAACATTTGTTAAAAATATCGTGAGAATAAACAGACAGACAAACATGGCTAACTATTAACTTCCATAAGAGCCTTAATTTGCCAATAGTATCTAAACTACACCCAGCCCCAAGCTAGCAGAAATTAAGGACGCAATTAGGAAGCTGAAGCTTAACAAAGTTGCGGGCGAAGATGGCATGCAACCGGAACTACTTCTTGCCGACACGTAAACCTCAGCAGAAATCAGCGAAAAAATGCCTCTGTCGTGAACAAAAGGCATCATAGTAAAGTTGCCTAAGAAGGGTGACTTACACGACTGTGGTAACTGGCGGGGAATAACCCTACTCACTCACCATCTACAAAATAATAGCCATGAGCATTCAATGCAGACTTCAATATGACGAATGTTCTCTAAGAGACGAACAAGCTGGATTTCACCCACACCGAAGCTATGTTAGCCAAGTCAACACTCTTCGAATCATAATAGAACAATCAGTGGAGTGGCGCTCTTCACTATACATGCTGTTCATCGACTTTAAGAAGGCTTTCAACACAATCAAGTGAGACGCAATCTGGCTGGCATTAGGTAGGAAAGCCTTTTACGAAAATTCTGAACTGGCTGTGCTTCATAACGGTAACATCAGCAACCCATTCTCCAACAATGCGGGTGTAAGGCAAGGTCCCCTGTCGTCCCTTCTCTACACCATCGTTCTGGACGACGTCATGAGCCTAAGAGAGGCATCGCATGGAATTTTAGCAGACACCTGGAGGACTTGGATTTCACCGATAATATCAGTCTCCTCTCACACAAACATATCGACATGCAAGCGAAGGCGGACTCCTTAGTCGCGCTGGCACGTACTGTCGGACTGAAGGTCAACATCACAAAGACCAAGGCCATGAGAGTCAACTACAAAAACGCAAGCCATTTAATTGTCGGCAGATGCTCGATGGAATTTGTTGAAAGCATCTATTACATCACGACGATGTCAACTGTAGGTTGATCGATCAAGTAGTAGATCTACTTGAAGTAGATCGATATTACGCGAGCTAGCTAATGTCAACACAACATGGGATGGCTCAAAAATAACAGCACATAAGCATGTACGATGGAAGAGCCTTGTTGAGGGCCTATGCTCCCGAGAGGAGTGAACAAGGAAAAAATCTGAACCAGACGAGATCTCCATAATCTCAAATTGCCGAGAAGGTCTCTTAGATTTGAATACCATGTATATATCCGCCCTTATGGATATTACAAACGAAATCACCAACTCAATGTACTCTTAACTGAGAGAGTGTAAAAGATACGACCAAAAAAAGGGGGTAATTCAATTAAAAAAGGATACAAAAATTTAGATTATTTAATATCGCAAGGCTTAGGTAAAACAAATCTTGATAAACATAGGTAATTGTAAGTACTTGACAAAGCATAAGAAATTCAATGAAACAATGAACACAACACAATGTTTCCGAACAACGTACTTTGTTCTCTTCCTTATTTATAATCCTTACATAAGATGCATTATCTAGATAATGTGTAGAAAAGTTTGTAATTAAATTTTTAAGCCATTTTGTACAACATTAATAGCATAAATAAACCATACTAGTACATATATGTACATACTCGTATATGTATACCTCTGTATATGGTACATATGAATATGAACACGTACTTACGTAGAGTGATGATGATGAGCTGGCACCGAACTGATGACAACATTGAGAGACAAGAGATAATATGCCAGGCAAAATGTAAGCACGCAAGCCAGCATAGATGGAAGCTATAGTAGTGTAATGCAGCAGCAGCAACATCATCATACTATTCAAGCATCAAGCAGGCCTGCCAACTGCCAATGTTAAAGTGTATAAGTAATACAGAATATAATACAGTGCGAAGGATGAACCAAATCAAACCAAAACTAGGAAAGAGATACAAAAAGTAAATGTAATTATTATAAGGAACTGAGCTAAGAATGAAACGCCCATCATAACTAACATCACTAAGTCCACCATCATCATCATCTCCGCCATCAAAAGTGTTGCTTGCATATTCGAATAATTGGTGGAAATGGCTGGACGGTTGGATAGCACATAGTATTGTCAAGTAGTCGAGTGCCATAGAATAGAGAGGTACTAATGAGATTTACATTTGTATTAGTGTCATTCGTATCGTATCGTCATTCGTTGTGAAACAAAATTACGTGTTACACGCGTTCAACGATTTTCGCAATGTAAGCGGATAATGAATGGAAATGAAAACGACATCAGATAAACATCATCAGAAGCAAATGGACATACATACATACATACATACATAAATAATTGGAGAGACACAACGGATAGATGAACAGACAGACAGGCAGTAGAACGGATGTATGCCTGAATGAAACCAAAAAATATATATCTATGTAATACAAAAATACAGCCACTCGTCAGATAGAGGCTCGAACGGATGTAAATGCTATAGGAAATGGCAATTCATGTTACAAAAAAAAAAAACGAAAGAGAGTCAGACGAAAGAAGATATGCAGATATATGAGAGAGATATGTATGAAGCACTGTACAGCACTGCAATGAAAATGAAAGTGTCGCATTTATATATGTAGAGAATATGGAGAGAGAACTGCTTACGTACTACGTACCTTTGAATTTGCATGCAACATGAAGCAGAAGAAGTAGAAGAAAAAAAACTTTTGCAAATTAAATAAATATTGTTTGATTCAGTAGGAAGCTCGCAGTTGTACTCTTTCTCATATTCATACAACCTACATATATTCTATGTATTATCAAATTATGCAAGTCATAATGGTGCTGATAACGATGATGGTAATTAGCATTGAAAATGACAATGTTTTGTTTTTATTATTAATTTTTTGATTGTCTAAGCAAGTAATACACAAATGTATATCTACATTTATTTTAGATTTAAGGAGCTTTCTACTTATACAGCTTCTTCTCTGATTGTGTAGTATATTTTTATCTAAAGCAACCTTGAAGAGGCTCGTCTTAATTGATGTTAATATTCAAATTCAAAATTTTCACTCATAATGAAGTATATTTACACTAAATTATGACCTTACGTTAATGTGTAGTCACAACTGATTACATCTCTTCGAATATTGGGTATAATTAAGTAGGTCTAGACCAGTTGAAACATTATAATCAAAGATTTAACTAAAAATATTAATTTTTTTATTTTTATTTTTTTTATTTTTTTATCCATCAGCTATCATTTATAATTTAATTGAAAACTAATTAATACAATGGTTCATAGTGCTCACACTTTATTCACAGTGAAGGTAATTTTAATGAAATATGTAACCTACAGAATAAACTATGATTCGGTAGTTTAAAAATTTACATTTCAAATGAATTAACTCTTTCTCTGTTTCTTTCTCAAATTAAATCACATTAAATGTATTGCTTCCATTATTATAACTACATTTTTTCTTATTATACTATACTTACACATTTCATGTACGACTCCCATCAGGACGTTCTCAATAACAATTTTTCTTTTTAATTATCTGCTACAAAATGCTTTGTCCATGTATGTGTACATATATATATATAAAGGGTTATCCATTTCGCGGTTTCAAAAGTATAGGGCTAGAATTCGACATCTGTCAAACTGAGTTGTTAAAACAATTTCTTTCTTTTTCAGTTCAAAGTCTGACATTTGCGAAAATGGATCGCTTAACTATCGCACAACGCACTAAAATTGTAAAAACCTACTACAAAAATGGTGATTCTGCCACAGCCACATATCGTGCTTTAAGACCATTCACAACGTCGTAGATACGTCGAATGGGTGCTTGAACAACAGGCGGTGGACGGCGATTTTTCGAACAAAATTTTCTTCAGCGACGAAGCACATTTCTCACTCGGTGGGTATGTTAACGAACAAAATTGTCGTATTTGGGGTTCTGAGAATCCTCAAGTAATTGAAGAGAGGCCACTACATCCACAAAAAGTCACTGCTTGGTGCGCTCTTTGGTCCGGAGATGTGATTGGACCTTACTTCTTCGAAAACGACGATGGAACGACTTTCACCGTCAATTCGGAGCGTTATGGTCATATGATAACCGACTTTTTTTTGCCTGCTATTGAAGAATACGACTTAGAAAATATGTGGTTTCAACAAGACGGTGCCACATGCCACACAACTCGAGCGAATATGGCTTTATTGCAAGAGAAATTTTCTGGCCGCGTAATTTCTCGTCGTGGCGATATCAAGTGGCCACCAAGATCATGCGATTTGACACCGCTTGACTTTTTTTTGTGGGGCTACGCGAAAGACCGTGTTTATGCAGATAAACCTTTAACTCTTGAGCACCTAAAAACCAACATTATGGCTGAGATACCGACAAATATGTGTCAAAAAGTGGTCGAAAATTACCTCAAAAGAATCGATGCTTGCAACAATTCGCGTGGTGGTCATTTAAATGATGTAGTATTTCACACATAATGTCAACGTTCAAGCTTTATAATAAAAAAGAAATATGATAAAAAATGTTTTATATGTGTTTTATTTACATTTAATTTTGAAACCGCAAAATGGATAACCCTTTATTTATTATATACCAGGCTTAACTCTTTCATTCATTATTTATGTAAATCACACTTTTAAATCACCATTAAGCACAGACAAGAAGGAATGAAGAACAACATAAATAAAAAAACAAAAAAAAAATAAAATGAAATGTAAAAAAAAATGAAAAAGTAAAACAAACGAAAAAACGGTGTTAAAATAAATTTACACTCTTAACATGGCCGCACTCATACATATTACATATATGTGTCTGTGTGTGTATATGCAATGAATTACATATAGTACACGTATGCCACAATATAATACACCATTGACACAATTTTCTTTTGCTTAATGGTGTTCTTACACACACACACACACACATTCAAAAACTGTACTTTGTGTTGTACACATTTACTCATATGTACATATTAACATGCACACAAAGGCATTAACACTTATTTTAAATATTTAAACAACGTGTTGAAATTACAACAACAACAACTTGTATATATCGTATACACATATAACGACAATAATAACAATTGTTAATGTACTTAATACTTATTACAATTGCGTTGAGGTGAAATTGTGAGAAGTATGACTATTATTGTACCCATACACACATACATATATATATACGATAGCCACCACGCCTATTTGCAGCAGGAAACAAACGAGGTAGTGAGAGCGAAAGTTGTAAATAATGAGATTTTAAGTGAAAAGTAATTTCGAAAAAAATTTTATTATAATAAAAAAAAGCATACAATATATTTCATGTATGTATGTGTGTATATAGAGAAATGTGAAAAAAGGATAAACTGAATTGATGGAAACTATTTTGAGAAATTAAAATTTAAATTTGAAAATGGCTTAAATTTCGACTTGGAAACAATACAAATTTAAAAAAAAAAAAATAAGTGTTTTGAACAGAAATGTAAAATATGAAAGAATTTATTTTGTTTTTTTTTTTTTTGTTTTGCTTAACTTAAATAATTGAAAAAAGTGATACGAGAAAGCATTAACGTTACAAAAACAGTATTTTCCAAAAAAGAAATGACTCACAAATGACGACAACAGCAACAGCAAGTAAGTATGAAAATGCATAGAGGAAAGGATCATGTGTAGGTTGAAAAATCTGTGTTTGCGACGTATAATTTTAAACATCTTTGACAGTATCCACTTGAGACAATAAACAATGCCTATTAAAAAACCCTCAAATGATACTAAAATTGATTTTAAATGCCTGACTTGAATCCGGCTACTTTTTATCTTTAGCAGACTATTTTGACAAGAATCCCCCTCAAATACAATGAGTGTCAGTCTTAGACTCCACCTCTCTTGGGCGATTTCTGGAGTTATTTGTCAATTCACTGGCTTTTCTAGTTCTTTTTTGTATGAGAGTCCCATCTAAAGGGTACCTCTCTTCGGAAAAAATCTAGGGAAATTTAGTGGAGGTCAGCCATATATTTCACCGCTTCTATTCAGTTATGAGGTATATTTTATTGTAGATTTTTAAATAATTTTGAATTTGGTCTCTAAGTCCCCCTAAGAGGTCAATATAACCCTTGTATGCTAAAAATTGTTATAATGCTTCTCAATCATCCATCATCATATACTAGAGTTTCGTTAGAGCTTTTTCCATGTAAAAATTTGAGAAAGAAAAAACTTCTTCTTTGCTATTTTAGAGTATCATCTAACTAAGTTATAAACCAAAGCAAAAGATGTCACAATTCTATATGATCAAAAATTGGGAATGTAATCGAGTTTACCTACGACCTATTAACTGTCCCAACTTATGAATATATCCCTTATATAAACAATAATCGTCAACACAAGCTTGCACAAGCAGCCAAGCAGCAATGGAAGCAAGGAAAAACTGAAATAACAACAATATAATTGCCACAACAATTGTCTGTTGCCAACAAAAACACACATACGCTCCACAAGCACGCACACACTCACACACACGCACACATATATAACATCAAATATATGAAAATACGAAAAGGACGAAAACACTCATCACATGGCACTATTGTTGAGTAGCCATTGTCATTGTTTTTATTTTTGTCGTTGGTATTTCTCTTCATCACCACCACCACCAGCACATCACACTTAGTCTTCAGTATTAGTCAGTGCCATACTGTTAGGCAGCCCAATTCAGACGTTCACTGAATTAAAAATCCGCAAAAAAAATGTTTATCACGAATGTGAAGAAAATGAAGAAATAAATATAGAAAAAAAAAAAATAAAAAAATTCAAAGATAAAAAAATGAAAAGAAAACCGAGTCACGTTTTTCAATTAAAATCTTATTTTTTCACTGGCTTCATTTATGCTTCTCTATTTAGGTGGCTCTTTTGTGCGTTGTATTATATTATGTGAGTAAGTGTTGGTACGACAATTTCGTTGTGCTTTTAGTTGTTATGATTTTAATTGCCCAACATTTATACATTGACATATGAGCCCACACACACACAAACAGTCGCTTCATATATGTATACTATGAGCATTGCGTCGCATCACAGTGCCTGCACTGACATTATCAATAGTTGTCAAAATTAACAAACCGAAATATGCCAGTACAGTTGTCAGGGCAAATGTCATCTCAGAAAAGACCACGGCCGTCAGCAATGCCAGCAAGAGCCAATAACCACTACACGTACACATATGAAATATTGTAGTAGGTACGAATGTAAGTATCATATTATCATTGATGTTGATGTTGATGTTGATGTTGATGCTCATGATGATGATGATGGCGATGACTTTAATAACGATGATGATGATAATGATGATTGTGATGGCGTTGACAAAGATATTGTTGATGCCTGCGGCAGTAACGACATGATGACAAAAGTGTACGTGATTTGTTTTATTTATTAATTCATATTATTACTATTATTATCATTATTATGAGCATGAGTTGTTTTCATTTTTTTTTATTTTTATTTTTTTTTTTTTTTCTCTTGTCGGTAGGGGCCTTATCCATTGTTTTCGTTTCATTTCATCTACGTGTTTTTTAGTTTTAAAGCTGTTAGGCTTTTGTGTGTGTTTCTATTATTTTCAATTTCTTTCTTTTATTCTTTCTATTGTTCAATATAAAGTTTTTATTAGAAAATCACTTAAATTTTATTACATTACCGTGATGGCTAATTAAGTGTACAATTGACACAATTTAAAAGCAAATCTTTTGCAGGATTTTACACAACAATTTTTTTTATGCGATTGAACATACAACTTCTTTAAATATATCAACTAAAATGAAGTTTAAGAAAGTTTCCGTCGTTTCATGCATTTGGGTAAGATGGTGGTTTAACGCAACCCTGCAAATACTTATTTTTGAAATTAACTTCTATGCATATTCAACACAAATCAATTAAAAACAAAATTTTCCTAAGGCCACAAAGTCCTATATTTTGGTTCTAATAATTTATTTCCTCCGAAACCTATTATTCAAAAAAATTTGAATTGGACGCTAAGCACTGCGACCTAAAAGATCACTATATGTGTATAGAATTTCCTCCATAATTATCATGTTCTCATATGTATAGGTTTTAAACTAATTCAAAATGTCTAAACTTCTAACAAATATTTCAAATTTAATGTCCAAAAAAAAGATGGCTTACATAAATTATGAAATTAGTTTAAAAACATTTTTTTATGTTTGAAACTGATAGACCAATTTGCACGATTCCAATTTAGAAAACAGTTGAAATAAAATTCGAAATATACAATTTTGAAGCCGAAATCTATCTTACATCTTACATCTTACAGTTCATTTTTGACAAGTGACATAAAAAGGATTTAGTTAGCTTCTCACGATTATTTTATATAAATTTTCTGTAAGAAATGTTGGAAAAATACTTCAGCATCAACTTAGAAAATATTAAAAATAACGGTCCTCAATCGAAATGTGTAAAAAATTTCAGAAAAAAACACAATTGAAAATTTTTTCCAATTGTGCATTATCGGACTTGTCGAATTATTTTACGCCTAAAAGTATGCAAACATACTGACAAACGCAGAAATATTGAAAAAATTGAAATTGGTGCATGCAGTAAAACCGATTATGTTGCAAAACAATTAGGACTTATTAAATAACATTATTTTTATTTAGTGATGATGTTCACACTACGCAAGTAAAAAAAAATCTCTGAGAATTTGAAAAATTTCTTGAACCATTTTCTAAAAGTAATAAAGCAAAAATTGCATCAAGTATATATATTTGGCTTTAAAAATTTCGGAGAATCTTGATCTATGGTATGTGTGAGTATTGCATCCCAATTTTACAAAACTATTTGAATTGAGAATTGTTGAGTCCTTTCCTGGAATATCTGTCAGTCGAATCAATAAATGATTGCTGTTAGATGAGCACAGTTTTCATGAACAAACCTGTATTCTGGAAAAGAAAAATTATGATTACATGGTTGAGTTGGGGTACTAAAACGTCAAGTAATGTACTAACGGTAAGAATTTCATTTAACATAATTTGTGATTTAAATTCAGAAATTCCAAATTGACTATCATGCAAAATATCATTATATAATAGAAAAGCGTTATTTTCTCACTTTTTCTAGAATAAGAAAAAGTGTAAATTATTGAATTACGAATTGTTATGAGTATGTTCAAAAACTCACCCTATATTTTTCAATGTCATCATATGCATCTGTGACTTGTACTGAGTATAAATTACTTTGAAATATATAATCAAATGGATTTAGAAGAATAATTAAACATTTTTGTTTAATTAAATAATATTGTATTAAATTTTTAAATTCAAATATTTTATTTAACTCAAAAAATTATACAAAAATTGCTTCAAACTCGGGTTGTACGATTAATCGTTTAGTCGAACAGTTTGATTAATCTAAATCACGATTAATCTATTATTCGACTAATCGAAATTTTTATTAATCAAAAAGCGATTTTGACTAATCAGAATTAAGATTCATCAAAACATTTCTCATTATTAGTTCCTTTTCGTATTCGAATAATTTCTTACTTGATAAATCAACATTTTGGTTAGTCGAATTGTTCTACTAAGAGATTAATAGCACAGCCCTATTTCAAACATCGTCACTTAATTTTTAAATACAACACTTTTGGAATAATTATACTTGTCTGCATCCAAATTACTTTTAGTTCAATGTCCTAAAAAACATACGAATTATAAACCAAAGAAAACTGAATGAAATAATAGCAGTACATATCTTCGTCATCACTTTAACCTACTTTATTTTCAAGCACAAATATACATATACATAGAAGAATAAATATATTTAGAAATACGCTTATACACATGTGAAAAAAATATGTATATCATTTAACTATACTATACCTATATGAGATGTTGAGAGAAAAAGTAGTACCTACATATACTACATACTACTCATCATCATCATCATCATCATAAATCAAAAATTCTATCAAATGTTAATTAAACAGAATAACTTTCTTTTTGACTTTTCAAAACGAACTAAATACATATTCATGTGCAGAAGAAGAAATGTACTAAGTCAAAAAAAAAAAAAAATAATAATAATAATAAAATAAAAAGAGAGACATGCATGTCCTAGTGCAATTTAGAAGTAAAGACAAAAATTCACCAATAGGAGTACAAAGATGATGATGACGATGATGTTGAAATTAGTGGAAGTCGATTCTAAACTGGACATTTAATTAATTTTGTAATTTTTTTTTTTTTGTGAACTATACACTGCTGATGATGATGAGCATTTCGATTATTAAAATAATTATCACAATGACAATAATATTTATGGCAAAGTAAATGTTTAGTTAATTTAATATGAGATTTAAATAAAAACTACTTCGATCTTTTTAAAAGATTTCCAGTAAAAAAGTTTAACGATGTTAATTTCTTAGCTAAATATATATTACCTAGAGTTATATCAGTTTTTGCTTGTTACAATGTCATATCATTAAACATCCAGTGAAAGGTGCCGAATATATAACGAGCATATATACAATATTTTGTAAAAAAAAAAATAATAAATATAATAACATCGATCATTCTTCACTTACACCAATCGTAAGCGGTTTAGCGCTATAAAGATCTAAACAAATACTGAATATTCATATAAAAATTGAACCAGCATCAAATGCAACCAGCTCTGAGCACTCTGAACTATGACACAAAAATATACAGAATTTTGCATGCTTTTTAAAAATTTGCGATTAATTTTCATATGATGCTCTTCGTTTTTGAACGTCTTTTTTAACCTTCCTGTATATAATTCACAAAATAATTACAATTTTATATTATTTCTGAGATTTTAAAATGAAGATTCATACAATTTTCTTATTTCTTATTATTAGTGACTTAAAAAATATTTCTCCTTTCTATATTTCCTAAGGCTTTCGAATTAACACGAGTATTATTTTCTAGTTTCTAAATATTTTTGGCACATTTTTATATTAATAATCACAAAAATGTTCATTAAGAGTTTTTTTTTGTACTCTGAGCAGAGAGAAGAACAGTAGTTTTAGTAAATGTTGTGTTAGTTTTAATTAAAAGAAGAAGAAGAAGAAGAAGAAGAAGAAGAAAGGACGAAAATTGGATGTACCTTACAAGTTACCCAATGGAGGTTGTAGATCTAGTCATGTACAATACGAAAATTAAAACACTATTAACACTATCTATCAAATATTCTAATCACAATCAATAACATTCAATAATTCAGTCATTCTAAGCGATACTTTCTAGAAAAGAGATAAATATCTAGAATAAGAAAATATTAATGTCCTCCTCAAATTTTCGATTTATATGTTATTTATATTTATCAATAATTCCGCATTTTTTTCAATCGATTCTCTATTACTGAAATGGAGAAAAATAGTGCTTTTAAAAGATTAATTTGGATTTATTGGCTTAATGAAATGATTTTTACAAGAAAAATTTAATTTGGCCATTTTTTTCTCATTTCTTTTATTTTAGTCAGCAATTTTGTTGAAACAGTTTGTTCATAATGATAATGATTTGCGTCAATATTTTAAAAATTTATAAACTTATTCATAAAATAATATATAAAATAAATAAAATTGATAGTTAAATGAGGCAAATGACCTAAAAATGGGATTTAAGACAAATCCAAACAGTAAGGAGGTTATAAACTCAACCAGATCCACCAGACCTGTGCTAGCTCACTTTAACTGTATATTCAATTTTTTAAATTTTGTAACGCCATATATTTTCCAAAAAATGCTCTTTTAACAGTGTCGACACCAAAGGCAATGCATAAAAATTTCATTTATTTTTTTTTTATTATTTCTTTTGATTTTTTGCAAATTATACCCCAATTAGAAATAGAGATCTTCAGCCAAAAATATCAATAATATTGACATTTCTTTTGATTTTTAACTAAAACAAAAACACAGTTTTATTCAAATTTTAAATTTATTGTTTTTTTAATAATTTTTGCTTGTTCACTCCGTTTCATCATAGAAGAAAGCAACACACACACACAGACTGAAAAAAATTACAAATTATACATAAGCTCTTTTGCAATTAATTAAGCTCTTCATTAAAAAATCATTCAAAATGAATTAATGTCAAGCCAAAAAAAAAAAAACAATTTTTTTACAATTCCTCATATCCACATATACTTTTTCTGTCAATACAGGAGACTTTTTGGCTTAAATGAGCTGTACATGAATACACACACATGAATATTTAAATGATGTACCTACACACACACACACACATACAGAGAGCTTGTATTTAAAACTCATTATATTCGAAAAAAGAAAAATTCTCCTTATTATGGTATACAACAACAACAACTTATGATGGTATTAAATATTAAACGGCACACTGTTTATAATTAGAAAAGGGCATTAATGTTGATACACTTAAGGTACCAACATTTATTTTGTAACAACTCATTGTATGAGTGAGGAGTACCTACATAAAATAAAGAAAAAAGTAATTTTGCAAACACAATTTCCATTATGTAATAGAATAAGTATATATATATGTATGTACCTCATGTATGTATAAATATGTATGTGTGGGACATTATATTTACATTGGTGGCGTATAAGTGTTATATGTATGTGACACTATTATGCTAAAAGCTACACAATTGTTCTCACATAATACAATATGTGTGTGTACCTTTCTGGATGTGCAATTGAAGCTAATGAAATTTGGTGTTGTTTTTTTCTTATTATAATTGTAACACTTTGTTAAAGTTTTATTATGCCGCCGGTGTAATTGCCTACAAATGGTTGTTGTAATAATTGTAGTACAATGTAGACTTGTTTCATTTATTCATTTGCTCACATTTGCTCTAACATTTGTAATATAATTTTTTCTTATATGAGTAGTCCATGTGAGTACCATGAACTCTCCTGAATTTTATAATAATATTATAATATGTATGCTACAAGGACGACACATTTCTCTGTGTGCTCGTCATACATGTATGTTCCATTTAACATATTTACATATAACACTTGCCTACATGTGTTTGCTATATATTTGTGTATCTATAGATATACTCGTGTATAACCCTTTGCTGGAAGAAAAACACTCACTCACTCACTAACTAAGCCATATACTTGCCTATATGGCTTAGCACGAATACACTAAAAATACACTATTCGCATATATAAAAGAGCCTACTCATGACTCAGCATTCGTTGTGTTACACATGCAAACAAACATACACACACTACCACACTACCACACACACTCACAGACACTTAAATATTCCCATACAAGCAATAATTCTTAATGATTTCTTATCTCTTTTTGGTTTTTGTTGCATTTGTATGTAAAACATACATATACATAAGTAGTAGTTTACTTGGCATACTAGCCACACTTACATTTTGGCTCTTGCTGCTACAACTGTTGGTTGTTGGTTTTGTTGCTTGCTGCTGATGTTGTAATTACGCTTAATAAATAATTAAAAAGCGCGCAATTTAATTTCAGCCTTTTGCTTCTTTAGGATGTTACTCTTGTTGTACGTGTTTGGTGTTTGTGTGTGTGAGTGTGTTAGTGTGTATGTGTGTGAGTGTAATTTTTTATTCTTTACTATTTTTCACGATTTTTGCCTTTTTTCTTCTTCTTTTATTTTTCGTTTGAAACACTTTTCGTTCGCTTTGTTGTTATTGCTATAATTGCGCCTGATTTTATTTTATTTTTATTTTTCTTTACCATTCACTTCAAGTTGCTACTTTATTATTGAATTTGTTGCTTTGTTAATTGAGCACTTAAATGCTTTTTACGCGCGCGATACGTACCATCGAGCAAATGAACGAAAAACAAATCAACGAAATCAACGAATTGTGAATGATGAAAAATGTAAAGAATGAATGAACAAAGGAACATCAACGAACAGCAAACACAAATAGAAGCACACACATTTTGTTGCTGTTGTTGTTGTTATTGTTGTTGCTTGTGTTTGTTACGCTTTTCGAAGGATGCAACTCATTAGTGTGTAAGTAAAAGAAATGCTTCTTCTATTACTTAGTCGTCGTCGTCCTCGTCGTCACCGTCGTCTTCTTCTTATTCTACTTGAAATGATAATTGCAAAATTGCTTTAATTAATAATTTTTCACACTTTGTATGCAAAAGGAAATTTATGTTCACAATAAAGTCGACGATGTGATAAAAAGAAAAATTACACACAAAAGGAAAATGATGCAATTTACGATGTCGATGTGTTTTGAATGTGTATTATATGCTGTTACACAAATACATAAACAATTTTTTTTTTAATTAATAACTTCCACGCACTCTCTTAAAAGGTGGATTTTTCAATAAAATCACTTTGCTAGAAAAAATTCTTATATTTTGAAAAAATTTTTCCTTTTGCAATATTTTAGGTCTTGATACAATGATTTTGCGATGCGAAAAAAAATTTTCCGTTTAATACACCCGTGCCGTATGAATGCACAATTTGTACTAAATTCATGCTGATAGTCGGAATTTTCGCATACAATTTTCTGCATGTTCGTTTGTATGTTTTCATTTAAAAAAAAAAAACAAATATTATTGTAAACAACAACAACAAGTCTCATTTTCAACAGAGCTAAAGAAACAGAAAAGTTGGGAAAATTCTCTTCAAAACACACAGCCATATATACTTTCACATACAGAATGTATCGTTTTGTCCGTTCGTCCTTTCATATGGTTTTACTTACAAAATACTCGCACAAATACACACTCTCATTTTGATTTCGTATTACGTTACGAATTCAATTCAATTCAATTCATCGTATGTAATATTACTGTGTGAATGCTATCCAGTAAACATGTGCTAGTCACTATGCTGTCATGCGCATTCTTTTCATGTTTTACCGTTAATTCTATTGATTCCAATATATATACGGAAAATTTTCCGAAGTAAATAACTCTTATCTACTCTCTTATTTTTCCTTATTAATGTTTGCTCTTTCTCTCTAGAAGTGGTTTCCCTTAAAAAAAAAGGATACCATTGTACAAATGTGAATACCAGTGTGGCCAGATGATAAATTTAAAAACGGAAATTCTTAGAGTAAATGAAGCTCCGGAGAACCTTGGCTGAGTATTCGCTTCGAGTAGTCTTATTAATATTAAACTTTATTGAAACGGTCCTACTTATATTTCAACAATGATTTCAAATTACAGAGCTATTTTTCTGAAATTTCTCACAAAGTTCTTTTACATAGAAGTTTTTATGTCAAAATGTTACAATCGAAAGAATTTCCAATTGTTTGCCGACAGATAGACACCAATTTGAAAGACCGAACACAATATTTAGGTGTTTGAACCATTGTTGTTAAATTTATTTACGGTGTCGAACAAAAACAGATGTTCTTAAGTTATTTTTCTGAGGCAGACCTCTAGAAAAAATGTCAAAAAATAAGAATTAATATGGGTCGGCCTTAAACTTAACCCCTTCGAGAGGGGTTCTTGACCAGTAACTTGGTGGCTTTCAAGTGTTTCTACGTTTATTTTGTAGTGGAGCCCCCCTTAAGGGTGAAGAAAGATGGTAGTCGGGGTCGGCCCTGTATCAGGAGCGGACATATACATATTCAACCGCTTTAGGTGTGACTCATACATAGCTGTTAGCTATTTGTGAATGTCCATCCAATTTTTATTTTTTTTTTTCCAAAAATTTTATCTCAACGACAACAGCGTCATTTCCCACACATCAATGGCGGACTGTCTTTATGGTACTTAATCCAACTGAGAGCGATTACTAGATTAATTTTTTTAAATTTTTTTAAATACATCTCGATACGACTTCTGTAGCTTCCTTGGTAATGGTGGGCCTCTAAAGGTCTTAAGGCCTCTAAATGCGATTTATGGGAAGTAGTAGTCTTATATATCGATGTATAGGTGTTTGTATGTTGATTTTGTAGGAAGCCATCCTCCTGATGATGGAGCGTAAGCATGTTTCCACCACAACCCAACAATTTTTAACACATGCATTTTTAAATCAAATTTCGCAATTTGTGGGTCACATGCCAATTTTAATTATATGCCCCTCTCATTTAAAAAAAAAAAAAAAGAATCATCTGAGGTTCTAAATTTCACACCTCAAGAATTTACGCTAGCCAATTCAATATTTTTATTATTTTTTAAGATGACATACACTAAATAGTCTCAACTGGGTCCATACTTATAATGGTGGTATAATTTTTGAAGTCTAAGCCCAAGTTTCCTTGGTTCATGTGTAACTCACATGCCATTTTTATAAAAAAAAAATATACAAATATTTACCAACACTCTCATACACCTCTTTAGCAAATTTAGACGTTCTTTATCTCTCTCTCCCCCTATTTTTATCTTTTCCAATACCCTGCTTCAATAGAATGCAATCTCTCTACAAATTCCCACAATTTCCCTACATTTCTCTTTTTCTACCATTTACTCTTAGTCAGTTCCTAATATTTTTTTAGTACATTTTACTACCGGTCTAAATGAATTAACGACAATATGAGAATCTAGAGTACGATATCGTAGTATTCGTAAAATAACAATAATAAAAAAAACGACTACAATGAAAAAATTTCCCATCAAATCACGAGGTTTCCGTACCGTAATAGTACAGCCTCACCATACGTTTGGTCCACATTATTAAACAGGCACCTGTTAGTTCCAAAAATTTTGTATACATATTCATCGTATATTTTAATACCATAACAATCAGTATTTTGTATGTATACATGTTTGTATGCATTTGTGTATGTGTGTGTGTGGCTGTGTGCATGAAACACGTGAATGTAAAAATTCGTTGAGTAAACCTCGTCTTGTGACCCGAAAAGAAATACGAGCCAACAAAAAAAAAACAACGAGGAGTCAGAGCGACGTAAAAGTTTATTGACATGTCACATCTGGCCATGCATACGAGTACTCGTAAGAAGCGTACGCATAACATACGCGCTTATATTTATATCACACTTACATACATAGCTGACTGTAGCTGACTGTTTATGACATTTTGTAATATGAATTGTGCAAAAATGTCAGAAGCACTGTTGGTTCGTTTTTATTTTCATTATGGTACTCGGTGATTATATTTAAAAGTATGAGTATCTTATTCATTCGATGATTTTATAAGGAAATTACTATGTAAGGTACATGTGTATGCTGTCAAAGAACTTTCCAATTTGTATTTTTTTTTTTTTTTTTTTGTGTATTAAACTATGTTTTTTATACAATATAAAAATGTATGTTCTTCTGAAAGATTATAACAACAAGCAACGAAATAAGCTCAAGGAATACAAAAGCATAGGAATAGGAATAGTAATATTAATTTAAAGCGGTTAAAATATTTTACTGAAATTTTATACAAGGGTCTCCCGTATCATCTGGGAAGAAGAGGATAGACAAAGAGGCTTATACTGGGAAAACTTATCGGGGTTAACACACTCCAAACTAGCGCTAAGGACATACAACCTAAAACGCTACGAAGACTGTATGAAACTAACGAAAAACAACTTGAGAATCATTACAGGATTATCAACAGGGCACTGTAGGCTAAATTATCACCTATCAAAATTGGGAATTTTCTCTGATGCTCTTTGCAGGTTCTGCAGGGAAGAGGACGAGACCGCACAACGTGTGAAAGGAACTTGTTCCGCACTGATGCAGAAGAGAAGGAAATACCTGAGAGATGTCATCATACCCGAGGATTAACTTAGACTCTGTGAAGTAGTAGGACCAACACTAAAATTCATCGAGGGAACTGGCTTAAGAGACATGCTCTAACTCCACGAAGGGGGCACAATAGATCTGGTAGGTTGCGATGCAACATCCCCCCAACGATAATAATAATGAGAGCATCAAGATTGCATGTATTTACTAACTACATGATTAAATATTGTTGTCATAATCGGTAAGAAAGTAGGTTATGGTGGTTCAAAATTAAAAATATATTACGACTTTATATACGGGCGACAGTACATGGTGGGCATAGTGTGACTCAATGATTTCTATACAGATTATTACCAACTACAATACTAATCTACAGGATGATCATGAACATTAGTAATTGGTCAAATGAAATAAAGTTGATCAGTAAAATGTTCGCCAGATATATTTCTATAGAATTCTCTTAGCTCTCTGATTACACTGTTCAACAATTTTAAACAATGCATATATATTTAAACATATGGTGAGCCAAACATCATAAAATGCATCTACCATACTACACAGAGTTTTCTTTTTTTAGCCATTGTACAATATTATTTAATATCACAATTACCAAAAAAAAAATTTGTCATAATTTTCATTAAAATACTTAAAAAATATGTGTGAGGTTTATTAAAATAGTCTATTGAATAAAAATTTATCAGAAGAAAATATATATAAACTCTTTTCATAAGAGAAAATACATGCATGACATGAGTATATGGACATGCGCAGCAACATGAATCGGTTGAAAAAAAAAGTAGGGAATTTTTTTTTTTTTTTGGTGCTTCAGAAAACGGTTCACTGGAAGAAATATCCCAAAACAAAGAAGAAATAGAACAAAATAGATTATAAATTGCATTCATTCATATGTTGAGCATCATACAATAATGTTGCATTGCACGGATGTTAAAATGACAGAGATGTTATTTGGAAAAAAATAAAATCAAATCCAATATATGTTAAATATTTTTAAATTATACTAAATCATTCATTTTTTATACAATATACATATAATATATTTTGGCACATTTTTATCATTTAAATATTTAAATGAGGACTTAAAGTAAAATCGAATTTATTCAAATATTCAAAGCAACCATCATTCCCAAATGATATTTGATCAACTTTAAAATAATAATATCAAGTAATGGCATCATCAAATACCTATATACTCATATACCACATATGTATGAATGTTTATTCCCAATTAATTTACACATGCTTACATTTGTACGATGACTAACTGGTTTATTATTATTTTTTTTCGAAGAGCAGCATTAACTTTTTCTACATGAACAAATTTAGACTTCCTCCTTTGCTTCATTACTTCCTGAGTTTTCTCCAAAATACACTCATATGCATGAGCATACATATACGTATGATAAACATCTATGTACTATGTACCACCCGCAACCAAAAAGCACAGATATGAACAACATTATCATCCAGTGGGATATACCGACGACATACCATACGAATATATGTACATATGTATATATGTATTGTATTGTGAGATCGCAGTTTGTTTGGTTGTTTATTTATTTGTATATTTATTCTCTTCCCCTCACACCCATTGTGGAGATGTATGGATTTGTAACAACCGAAAAATGTGAATGAATATGTTAACGTAAACAGAAAAACAGGAAAAACAAGAGAGTCAAGAGCGAAAAAAAAATGAAAATAAAAGAAAACATTGAGGGAAAAAAAAACAGCAAAATAAACAAAAATAAATACAAAACAAGCATCATGACACTCAAACACATATGAGGACATATGAAGAAGAATAAAATACTACACATACTGCAAACCGACACAGACACAACCACATATACAGACTCGCACATTTAAAGTTAAGGTACATTTTTAAGCCGATAAGAGCTGAAATGGTGAGGAATTATTTTATGCTACTGTATTAATATAGATCCTTTGGGTACCACAAAAGCCAACAACATCAAGCATCAACATCAGCATAGCAGCAACACAAAAGTTCGAAGAAGAAGAAAAGCAGCAACAGCAAACAATATGAACAGTCATCATTATAATCATCATCATCATTCTCATCATTGCCACCATGGTTGTCGTCGTTGTCGTCGTCAGCAACAACAACAGCGGTAGCACAATGGTAACACACTGTTGTAGTGTGAGGTAAAAAATAAAAAAAAAATACACTTTTTGGGCGCACACATACTCATATGAAAATAACTACTATACCTACTATACCTATATTTTGCTTATTTTGCACAAACATGAAACAAGCACAACAAGCATTACCGTAAGCATAATATTTACCTCGAAAGAATTAAAACTTAATACATTTGCATATTGGTCCCATCAATTCTTTTATTCTCTAAGGCTTTAAAATAGCCTCTCTTAAAGCCGGTAAATATTTGCATATCAATTTAGAATTATTGAGTTTGCTTATATCATCGAAAAGAATATGTTATTCTAAAAAAAAAAAAAATTTGAGTTAAATTTTATTCCTTTTTTTTCTTATTTTTTTGAACATTTAAATACTGAATTTTTTTAAAGATTTTTTTAAAGTTTTACAAATATAAATGGAATACTCGAAGAACCATTTTCGACATATTTTTTAATTTTACTTGAAAAAAAAGCCAAAATGCGACGATCGAGGATCAATCACTTCCGTTCACTTCGATGTGAAAGATGAGCCCCACTGTGGTCGGACTGTGGAAGCTAACGGGACGATCACGCTGACTACCTGATGATATTGGAAAACAGTTCTAATTTACAACTATATCGACAAATCGACAATTTGAGTATGGCTAGTGATGAGTGAAGGCAAAAACTGATGGATAGATAGGATATTTCACCCTCCTTACCAAACAAACCCGGCCCCTTGGTATTTTCAAGGATAAAGGTGCTACGGACCGTAAAAATGAACAAAGTTTGTATGTTCGTTTAATCTCGTGACTGATATCACTATTGAAGTTCATGCTGGATCGTAAATAGACAATATATTCAACAACCGCTGGTACGATTTAAAGGGATAAAATATTTGTCTGTCTTAAAAAAGGATATTGAGCTAGCCAAATGGGAAACTAGATCAACGGCTTTGTGCACGGAAAACCAAAACACTTCTACCACTGTTCTACGGTGCTCACATTTAAAAAGATTTTATTACTTTTGAATATATCTTGCCTGATATTTCAGGAAGCTTGAGATTGTTTATAATGTCTTGTCATGATGGATTGGACTTTTTCTTCTTTTCATCAAAATTTTCTGCCGAGATAAAAGACAAGCAATTTCTAACCCATAAGTGAGTACTGGCAACTCAATAATATAAGCCTCTTTGCTATATTTGGTCAAGAGTTCATGCAAAACGTTTGTAGAAAATTCTTCTTACAATATAATTCGACAATAATACCAAAATTTTCCATTGAATCGTTATAAATCATTGGAAATCTTAGGTTTTCTTCTAAATAATACTTTACACGGTATTTAAAATCATTCTGATTACGTATAAGAAAGTATCCGTTGGCAAAATAAAAATATTAGAATTCGTGCCAGTGTCTCCGTCCACTATTCAGACCAACGAGTGAAAAACGATCAGAATTAGTGATCTTATACCTTTTGAATAATTAATGTCTAAGTATAACTTAAATCTAAGCTTCTTCGTTGAACACAATATAATTGTTGCTTGCCAAAAAAATAACCACCAATGAAGGGTTACCTAAACGTTCTTATGAATAAAATAGAAATCCATGCTCAAAGTTGAAGTACAACATTAAGTAAAATATGAGAGAAAGAGAGAGTGTTATATTCTCTTGTTACTTCTCACTTGTATTATTACAAGAATCATTATCGGTTGATGGTAATGGGTGAAAATATTTATTTGACTATGACTAAACTCCAAACAATAAGAAGTAAAAGAGAAAAAGTAATTGAAGCACTGAAATACTGCGCACTTGAATCGCAGACACTCGTACACTCATTCACAATAACTTAGTGTCTTAGTGCTCGTACAAATAAGGAGAACATAGCATCCGTCCGTAACAGCCATAGCCAACGAATATCCTGTTGCAATTCCTTAGCAATTCAACCCCAATCCCCCTTCTTTTTATGGATTTCTCTCTTTTTCCATTCATGCATTCATTTGTTGGTTAGTTGCTTGTTACTCGCTTGTAAATGGTAAAAGTTTGCGATGCTTAATAGTAACAACAACACCAACAACAAGAACAATAAACGCAAATAGGATAAAAGGGTAAAATAGCAAGAAAACAATAGCATCAGCATCAGCAGCAGCAGCAGCAACAGTAATTCGACAAAACAAAAGCGCATACCCCACCATCGCAGCAGTAACGAATAACAAAAAATAACAACAATTCGTAGTTGGAGTAGCAACAGTATAGAATGCGCTGCATTGCGCTTCGCTACTTTATGTTTGCGTTCTTGCGAAAGTGACATTTGTCGCAGTGTCTCGCAGGCGCCATCGAAACTTTGACCGCATCAAGTTTGCAAATCGTCGTCCTGAGTGTTTCCGTATGTGTAATTTATATCTATGCCAGGGTGGGGGGGTTTAGTTTTAAAAGGGCACAACTTATTTTACTCAACTAAATTTTAAGTTATTCGTTCAACCACACCACTGCCACTACTATTGCCGTTTTGATGCTCTCGATGCCGTTTGATGCCAGTTTGCGTATTACCAACATATGCGAGCGGCTATACAATTATTCATGCATATAGCTAGTACATATGTGAACACGATATACTTACTTACAAGACATATGAACTATCCGTCCGTATGTGTCTTAACTTCATCTCTCTAACCTAGCAGCAGCACACGTATGTAGTCATCTGTCTGAGTGTGCTGGTTGGAATTTGTGGTTAGACTATGAAGTTGTGCACTAAATGAAATCTTTATCATCCAACATCGTTGTGGTAATAATGGTCGCGGTGGATATCCTTCAAATGTTCCAAACAAAAGAAACACCTGAACTCACCGCAAAAGTTCCTAATACAATTGAGCAAATAAATCGGCATTATAGTAATTGTAAAACTCAAACACACTAACAACAGAAGAAGAAGGTAAATTCGCACAAAATTCGAAGACAAAATAAAGTTTTAATTATCCATGTAAGCAGCAGCCTGAGAAAGTGCGACATAAAATGTTCCTAAAATTTTTTAATTGAAATAACTGTTTATTTATTTGTGTGTATGTATAATTGGAAAATATAGACAATAATAATTGTTTCAATACACCATTAAAAAACATCTTAAAAGAGTTAAAACCAACAAATAAATACCAGAAATATGAAGCAATCCCAGCTTTAACTCATTAATTTTAGTCATCGCAATAGCGGATGTGTGAACTGGTGCATTGGCTTGATGAAACAACACCTTCTTTTTCGGCAAATGCGGCCTTTTTTCTGTAATTTCATCACTGAAACAAATTAGCATAATACTCGCCGTTGATTGTTTTTCCTTTTTTGAAGATAATCAATAAAAATTATCCCACGTGCATCTCAAAGAACTAACGCCATAACCTTGCCTGCAGATGGAACTGTTTTCGCCTTTTCTTGGACACGATTCTCCCCTTTCAGTACACTGTTTTGACTGCTCTTTTGTCTCAGGTGTGAAGTGGTGGACCCACGTGGATGAGCATGGTTACGATTTGACATAAAAACTCGGCTTTATTACTGTGAAACACACACAGCTTTTTCATCTCCAAATTTTCAGTCAATATACGGTGTATAGCACTTTTTAAAATGCCTGTAATTTCACCTATCTCACGCACCTTTAGCCGGCGATCATCCAATACCATTTTGTGGATTTTCTTAACCATTTCTGGCGTGGCCACCTCAATTGGTCGAACACTATGGTGTTCGTCTTGGCAGCTCGTATGACCTCGTTTAAACTCTACCACCCAACATTTTATGGTCGTAAATGAAGAAGCAGACTCCCCCAGCAGAATCTAGTTCGGCTATAATATTCGTTGGACTGAGAACTTTCAAATGAATGTATTGAATTATATATCGGTGACCAATTTTTTCCATGTTTACAAATTCACTGAGGTTGTTAACTTTCGATGGCTCAAAAAAAATACTAAACAACGTGGCGCCTTGATACTTGAAACATATGTTTTATAAGGTTGCCATTTTTACCAAACTAATTTTTTTTTAACTACTGCCGCCATCTATATGTGAGGTTGGGTAGTTTTAGGACCGCCGCTCGTACAGTAGCTTTTGTGTCCACTGTTTTGCTTCTTCTTCTCCTTGCTTCTTCAAAAGTTAAATAACAACTGAGAAGCGAAAACAGAACATCATACTTACACATCGTTAGCGTTGACTTGAAAGCACGAAGGCAAACTATACAATGCGCACGTTGTGGCCGGCACTGCTCTGCATTATGGTAGAAACAAAGATAACAGAAATAAGACCTTTTGATAGCCATAAAAAACAAAACATTTTCAGGTTTTTGAAAAGCTTCATCGAATTCTTCAAGCCAAGCTTCAAATCTGGAACCTTCTATATGGACGCAAACCCCATCATAATAGCATCTGTTTACCTACTTATCTAATGAAATTTCCACTTGCAATCAAACAACAAACTATTTTAAAGATGACTTTTCAAATATATATACAAATTTTGTAGCATTTATCCTGTGAGATTTCGATTTTATATTGAAGATGCTATGTAGTATGTAGGAAGACAAAAGGACGACAAAAAATTTAGCGTACAATGATAATAAACTAATGAAGATATTAAGCAAATAAGGGGTTAAGGAGCGGGTAGTTGAAGCAAATGTCGACGACAATGTGTCGCGACACATACATAACTTTTGATACAACTTTTAAAGTTCGATATATTCCTCTATCGTTTGTACTTTGTTGCTTCTATATACATACATACTTCTTCTCTCCTTTTTTGTACTTCTTTTACTTACATATTTCCAACATATGTTCGAAACTATGTATTTGGCGAGTGTTTGCTCGTCATCCTTAATTTTTATGATTCTTACTATTATTTTCTTTTCTTTCTAATAAAGGGTGATTTTTTATACAATTTATACAACATTGAATTATTGACATCTGAAAATCTTGAAACTCTTTTAATAACTAACCTTAACTGAGCTGATATACTTACATCCATCAAACTAATCTTTGTCAAATATTCATTGAACTGTCGATAAATTTCGGACCATACATATGCTAATGGACGTAACATTGCCGACCAGACGGCGATCAGTGTATTTCAGTCTATGTGGTATAATAAATATATATAATAATCACCCTGTATATATTTTTGGTAGATATATATATTGTCTTCTTCAAGTTCATAGTTAGCCATATTTAGTACAGTGGCATAATTAATTGAAAGTGACTAGACTCCCTTGTTGCCAGTCGTTATTGTTACCATTCTCAATTTTCTTCTGGATGGACGGTTGAACATAAAAGTCGTCTAGTGTTTCAATGTTTTGCCCGCTCCTCAACTTTCACTTCGTTCATCTTAAACTTTTACACAAAGATAACGACGTCCCTGAACTTGATGCCAAATTTAATTTCTATCAGACAAACAGTTGCAATATAAAAATTTTTGCGACATTAGAATCCATTCCAAAAGTACGATTTGTTTGTGCAATGTTGTATTTTTTAACAACTACTACATATTGTGTATTGTAATTGTTAATATTCTTCCAAGTATTGAAATTGCTACTGGTCACAGTGGTTGATTGGTTGATTTTTTGGTTTATTGCATATCATTTTTATTTTTCGTTTCATCGGGAAGGGGTGATTTAGCTTTTTGTTTTCTCTACAGCTCATATATACGTGTCAAAAGTCGTCAACGAAAAGATTAAGCGGTCGTTTATATTATTGCCTACAATATTGACTTAATTACATGAAATGTATCAAACAGAGATGATTCATGTGATGCTTGCTTTTAGCAACATGTGTCTAAGTAAGAATATACAATATTTTGTACGGTCATGTGCCGCTGTGTGTCTGTGGGGGATGTCGATTTATTTGCACACTTTTGTAGCGCGTGTGTATGAAAATTCTAATTCTTCACATTGTTTTACATACAATAGATTTATTTCCACCTATTTATATTCATTTAGATATACTTTAACACCTAAATAAACATGTTAAAGGCATTATTATGAGATCACATATCATTTGTGTGAAATGGATGAGAGCTGTAAATTCACTTGATTATATCATTAAATCAATAATTCTAAAAATGTATGCGTGTGAATTTTGGACGAGCATCATAAAGGAACATGTTATATAAGGTCTATATAAGGTTTTGCATTAAATTGAAGGTTTTATTTAGCATAGTTAGAATGATCCGATTTAGGTCAAATATGCACCGTTTTGTTCAATAACTTGTTGCCATTTTGAAGGTAAAAAACTGGGACAGTCGATTTTCACAAGCTTCTCTTGAGGCGAATTTTTCACCAGCAAAATCATTCGCCATAGACAGGAACTTGGTGCCAGGTCCAGACTATAAGATGGATGCATATGAACCTCTCAACCAAGCTTCCGGAGCTTTTGGTGAGTCACTATCGATGTGTGTAGCCTGGCGTTGTCCTGATGGAACACAATTCCTCTCCCATCGGTCAAATCTGTCCCCTCCTGGGCGATTGCTTCCTTCAGACGGCCCAATTATTGACAGTACAGGTCCAAATTAAAAGTTTGGACGTAATGCAGCAGCTCACAATATATGATTCCCTGCCAATCCCACCAAACACATAACAAAATCTTCCTGATCGTCAATCCTGGCTTGGCCACTGTTTGCGCCGGCTCACCGCTATTCTACCACGACCGTTTTCGCTTGACGTTGTCGTAAGTGACCAACTTTTCATCACCAGTAACCATCCGCTTCAGAAATGAATCGATTTGGATGCGATTCGGCAGCGATTCGCAGATGGAAATTCGGTCCATTAGGTTTTTTTGCGTTAACATTTTCAGCCGTCTAGCTTGCGTTTTCGCATTTATCGAAGAAGAACTGTAAAATATGGGGTATTTTCTCTCTAATGGTGTTCATCTTTGATGCGCGCTCAAAGAATAGTGAGTCAAGCAATCACAAAACTGCCTGCAAAGTTTATTTAATACGAAATCCTATCTTTCTAACGCCATCTAGCGTAACCCGATCGCACTTATACAACGCCAGATACAGATTACTAAAGCCATCTATTGGAAAAATAATGGATTTCTTTTTACTACACCTGATATTTTGATCATTGACAGAATGACAGAAAACATTTGGCACAATGTTCTTGTCATGATGTCAGATGTCAACAATTTTTAGTACAAAAATCTACTCTATAAAATATCTAGACTCTATAAATATAGTTGAAAAAAAATGAATATACATTCATTCGTTAGCTATAGAGTTGACTAAAGTTTAACTAAGGTCTAACACAGTGCTTTGGTTAACAAATACATTGAAAATGAAAAAATGTGGTAAACTATTCATAATTTTCAATAATTCTATCGACAGAAACGAATAATTTCCATGAAAAAGCGTTTGAATAGCTCAAAGAAAATTATATCCCAAAAGAATTGCCATTCTAAATTGACTAATATAAGTAGCTCCATTATAGTAATATAGAGTCTAAATTTTAGTCGTATGACTAAAGTTCCACAATGCCAGTAATAATCAGTAATTATGTGTAAAAGTATATATCAGTAATAACTGAGTAATTAATTAGCAAACGAAATTAAAAATGCAAAATCTATTGAAAAAAAATCATGAAAGCAAACTCAAACTTTTTACCATATTTGTTAATAATAAAAAAATGCGTCGTATTTATACGTAGGTAGACACTTATCGTTGGCATACTTATCATGTAAAGCAAACAAGAAAAAAATTCATTCCATATAGTGTTCATAGTGTGCACCAACAAACCACCAAGCAGCATTAAAAGCGAAGCACGCAATTTAGCATCATTAAAATTTTACAACGAAATACAGTTGCATGAATTGTATGCACAAACGTACGATATATATGTATTTGGGTTTATATATAAGTACATACATATATCAGTTTATGGATGGGTTTTGTATGCGTTGAGTTGCCATGGAAATGTAAATGAATATGATTGATAAGAAAAATCACCAAACAATAATAAACACAAGAAGATTATTTTTCTATTCCATTCTTTTCCCTCATTTTTTGTTATATTTATTTTGCTACTCATTTCTTTTTGTATTTTTCCTTTTCTGAATAGAATTATAGTAACATTCTTATTAGTAGATCTATAGATGTGTATCCATGGGAGTGTGTTGGAGAGAAAATATTGCAATAGAAAAAATTGCACACACACACTGAAAGAAATATCACTAACAATAGCTATAACGACTTCTTTTATAAAAGCCATTTTTGAAATAAAATCAAAGTTGTAGATATGGTTGTTATACTATATGTGTATATATTGAAAATATTAGAAGAACAACAGCGGAATCAGAGAAATGATAATGATATTGATCATTCTTAATGGTGCAACAAGAATGACGACGACGACGACGATGATGATGATGTTGCATATGGGTTGTCATACGTTAGCAATAGAATCGAATGCATTGTATGTGAAATGCTTTTTACTAATGAATTCGTACATATATGCTCATATAAAAATGAGCACATTAATCAAAAGGATTATTTTATACTTATGTGTGTCGCCATATGAACCTATGTTTGATGCACATACGTATATGTATATATGCATTAGTTAGCTGCATTCAAGTAGCATCATTTAACAGCAAAATTCAATTAAATTACATGTGTTCTATGTTGAGATAACAACAATTTTTGTACATACAAACAACAGCAGCAATAATGACAATAACAAATACTTACACACAAGTACTTAATAGTATTAGAGTACTTTGTAAAATTAATTAGTACCAATATAGTCGAAAAAAACTATACTGCTAGTATCCTTTCAAAATGAAAGAGGATTATCAATTATTTTTTTTTGCTTAATTTTTTTTTTTTTTTTTTTTGTTCTTATCTCTTTTCGCTTTCTATGCTTTTGGCAATTTCACGCTAATTGATTTTTTCCACTGCAATTTTATTGCAATAATGGATGGTGGTAGGATTTTTTACTTGATTGTGATTGTTACAGATTTGACAGATTAATGGATCCTATATATATACACATATACGGACAATTTTAATTGACCACCTTTTACTTTTTGAAATTAGCTTGATTGATTTGCTTTGCACTCATTCGATCTCTCTATTTCTCTCTCTCTCTCTCTCACACACACACACACTTCTTGAGAGACTGTTAGGATTATTGAAGGAAACCAACCACAAATACTGTCAATTTTCACTGCATTAATTATATACTATACAAGTGACAGCATTGTTGCAATTACGGTGACTAATTAGAAAATGATAAGTTCAAATAATGGAATCATTTATTTGCTTAAGTATGAGTATATCGTAACTAAAGCATTGTCTATTTAATGCAAGTAGATAAGAAATTGAAATAATAAATATATTAAGCTGGACTTCTATGACTACTTAAGCTTTATCAGCCAAATCAGCCAAATTGATTTCATTTTGGGATCATCTATTACTTGCTAGCAAACAAAAAATTATAAAAAACTGCCACAAGAATATATGAAATCATGATTCTAGCATAGTTCGATGGCATCACTATTAGGGTGGAAACTTCAAAATGACTAGACATTATTATCACAATCAATATTAAGGAATGTCTGCCTTACTCTTCACTCTTCTAAAGGCAATTTTCGAGCAGTTCTGGATTTCTGGATTTACCTTCATTTTGTAGGACAGCCACTCTAGGGAGTTAAGATAGTGGGTAAGAATGATATATTTAGATAAAATGTGTAGGACAGAAAATTATTGGTGATTGCCCTGATATTTTATCCCCCTAGAAGTAATTTTTGGAGAGATAAGTCGGTGATTTTCTGGAATTTTTAAATTAATTTTGTATGAAAACCATCCTGGGGAGTTAAAATATCGTGTAAGAAAATTCACGTAGAATGTGAAGAAAAGAAAATTAATGGTGGTTGGCCTTATATTGCTCCTAAAAGCAATTCTTGAGCAGCTATGTCAGTGTTTACATCAATTTTGTATATGAGTATGTGAAGTAAGTTCATTTGGAGAAAATGTGTGGCAATAAAAATTAATGGAAGTCAGCCATATATTTCACTGCCATTGGGCCACCCTAAGAAAAGACCGCAAGTTTTATAAAAATTGTAATTTTGTAAGCAATCCCTCCTATGAACTAAAAATAAGGGGTAAGTATGTATAATAGATAGATGCAGTAGGGCATCCTCCTAAGAGGGTGACGGATACGGCAATCCCGCGGCTACCCTAGTCAAAAACCCAAATCTAAAGTGGAACAGCATATGCCGATAGATGCATGGCCGTGGAAGTGCACGGTAATTAATATGCGAACTCAGAATACCTGCCGCCCTTCTGTTTTGAGCTAGGCTTCCCTTGTCAATCTGGCTCTACCAAGTGGCTTCTACTTCCAGACTACTCCTGCGCGTCACCTACATGCCAAAGGGATCAAAGCAGCGCGCATTCTTTTTTACTCGGACAGCCAAGCTGCCATCAAATCTCTCTCCTCATGGGAGTTCTCCGCAAAACTAGTCACCGAATGCTTATACTTTCTTTCTGTCCAGAACCTTTCTGCGGTATAAGTTGGGCATCGGCCAAAGCTATGATAGAAAAGCATTCTCACAACAAATACCTACTATAATGAACAAATTCGACAGGTCTCCGCCAAGCGAAACCCCTCATCAGCTTCTATGCGGCTTTTGACAGAATTAGTCTTAGCTGAACAAATTTACGCCTAATAACCGGCTATCTCTCAGGATATAACTGGTTAAAATACCATCACCACAAAAAGGGACTATCCTCTGACACGGAATGTCGACTCTGTCTGAAGGAGGATAAAACATCAATCTACATCTTTTGCGAATGCCCGGCCTTGGCCACGCTTTGCCTCAAACCCTTTCAGCTGAGTTTCCCAACACCAGCTTTAATCATCAAAAGTTCGACAAAATCAACTCTATCTTTCATTAAAAAGGTAGAGGAGATTCTAGCGTCATAGACGGGGTTGGGTACAAAAGATCTCATTTGGTCGCAGTACCTGTAACACTTGTGGTTGGCCTTCAGAGGTATCAGCCGTAGAGCTCATACCCTCTAATAGACCTCGGTCTGGTTTCGCGTGGTCCACTTGATGAACAAGTATTATGTGCTTACTCCAACGTCACGCTCTCTTTTGATTGATTGATTGATGTATAATAAATGGAAATGTTCAAGATTCTCTTATAGATTTAACCCCTCTAAAACCAACTCAAGGAAAGCTATAGAGTTAATTGTTGATTTTTCGAAACTTTTTAGAAATTTCACCTCGATGTCGCATATTAATTACTTAAGTAAGTAAGTAAGTAAGTGGCATATTACACCACCTAACCTCACCTCGATTGGTAAATAACCTATGGTTTTTAGCAAAAGCAAATATTAGCATAGTATTGAGAAGGATATATAACACAAGTTATAACAGACAATTAAACATTAAACGGACAATGAACCTAGAGAATGTCTATTGTATATTCCATATGTTTTAATGTAATCACACATGACTCATTGGAATTTCTACTAACCATCTCTTACTGACCATCATCGTAGAGAGTTTCTATTATATATTCCATATGCATTAATCTAATCACACATAACTCATTGGCATTGAGATATTTTTGCTGACACTGTCATTTGTCACAATATTCATATTAACACATTTCCTCATGTGACTACTGGCCATTTAGTTCAACATTTATCATATGTATGAAGAATACGATTCATATAGTCAATTCACTTGTCTGTGCAATATGAGTGATAAGCGTTAATTTTATTCAACCAACGGACATAAGTACTCATATGTAAACCATTTTATGTTGAGTTGGCAAAATTTTAGGGAATTTATTTAATATACTCATCCATACATATGAGTATGTATGTACAATTTACAATCATCTAATAGTCATGCATATGTATGAATGGTTGGAAGGCATAAAGCCAGTGTGTGTGAAATAATTACTTACAAATGTATATAGTTTTGCATTATAAACACAAACACACACACAGAGAAAGAGAGAGACCATGATTAAGTAGTAATTTAATGGCATAAATATCATTAGTGTATACATAGTATATTTGTGAACCATAGCAACATGACATTGTATGAGAATCATAATATAAAATCTCTCTATTCTACTGCCACTTTTTGCGTCTCTCGGAAGTACTCTATTTCTACATTTCATGCACCACACAACAACTTACTTTATATCCTTCTAAATGACATCATTTTGTATGAGGGAATTAATTTAATTAATTTAACAAATTTGCACGCACACACAAACACACAAAAACATATAGAATGTATAGTACAAATTGCGTGCATATAATCTTATGTGCATGCATATGTGGACAATACATATGAATATATGTATGGTATATGATGATATTCTATGTATAATCATTTTGTAATGAAATTCATTGTTTCATATTTTAAATTAGGCCAATACATTTGTAGTTATCCTACTTATATGTATGTATATGTATTGTAGATATGATTTAATATGATTACTAAGAGAAGACAATAATGACAAATATTCACAAACATAAGCATATAAATGAATTTATAACAAGAAATATCATAGAAATCATAGAACAATTGTTGTTAAGTGCAATTAAATGTAGGCAAAAATACATATATACTTGAACGTAAGTATCACAACACTCGATACAGTCACTTAACTAGTATATAATATTCTCATGTCGGTACTACTCAAAAAATTAAAATTAAGTCTATGTTATTATTATAATAAACCACCTCAATCAAAAAGTTCCCGGAATAACCACCATAAGGCGCTCCCTTCGTTCCAATTTGAGTTTTGTTAAATTGGTACATCTGTTGTTGATATTTCCTTTAAATCTTAGCGTCATAGCTTGACATTTGTAAAAGTTACGTAGCTAAAAGTACATCTATCTCTGTGTGTGTTGGCGATTTTTTACAATTTTCGATCAAATTCATGCAAAAAAGAGACCGTGTTGACGTCGCAAAACACATGATTTGCGAGGCTGAATCCGACCCCACATTCATCAAAAGGATTATTATTGGATACGAGACGTGGGTTTATGAGTACGACGGAAAGAGACCAGAATCGTGAGCAGAAAACTCGTAGGTTTTGCACCATGATAACGCACCATCGCACAGTGCCATCATTATTCGGAATTTTTTGACGAAGAATGCAACAAATACCATCCAACAGCCACCGCCTGATTTGGTAAAATCGCAGGAAGCACTGAGTTGGTTGTACTCTTGGCTACGTAAGTTTTGCAAATGTCAAGCTATGACGCTAATATTTAGAGGGAATATCAACAACAGATGTATCAATTTAAAAAAAAAAACAGAACTCAATTTGGAACGATGGGAGCGCCACACGGTGGATATTCCGGGAACTTTTTGATCAAGGGGGTAGTTCTTTATGTATATTGTAGTATAATATACAAATTATGTATTTCATAATTCATATTTTCTTGTAAGTTACAATTAATCATTAGTGAGTAAGAAATCCTCAGTTTGGTAAGCCTACCTAATAGGAGATATTTATTATGTGCATAAGATTCGAAATTACATTTGAATTTGATAAGCATACATTTAAAAATTTAACCATGGACTAGGAAATGCTATGAATTTAACTCACAATAGTAACATAGAAAGCAACTCAAATTAGTTCAGTGCATGCCAATTTAAAAAAAAAACTATGTAAGTAGTACCTTTATGCTTAAATTTCATTAAACCAATTGACACCCCATACAATACGACAGGTAATAAGTTGATATATTAAAGTAAAAAAAAAAACACAAACAATACTTGAGGCTATTCTACATTTTTTGTAGGACCCCCTTTTTTGTAAGTATTTGCAAACGAAAAGTAAATAAACTTCAGTTAAGCAAGTGTCAAAACGATCAAATTACAAACAATAAAAAAGGCATCTCTTTAACATTGCAATTAAATAGCTTCATAGTTAGAGGTATTACATTGTAGTTGTAAAGTATTTCAATTGCAGCAATTTCAATTTTGTAACAAGGACACTCTTGAGAGCGAACAACACAAAACAAAAATAACAAGCACCATAAGTAGTTGTATATGGTATGTGTACTATACATATACAAATGTAAGAAATGCTGATGTGTCTGCTACATAGTAGTAACAATAATAATAATAAGAAGAGTGTCCATCCGATAGTATACATATACACTTACTTATGTACTTACATTTTAAGATTACATGAGGCACCTTGTAGGTACCTTGAATACTTATTTAATTACACTTTTACAAGTAGTTCCTTTTGAATGCTATACAAGTTTATGCAAGTTAATAATAGTCAAATATATTGACAACTTCTCATATACACTGTCAGAGAATGAATCCTCCAGAGAGTACAAAAATTCCACACTTGGTTTTGTACTAAGTCTTCAAGTTAACAAATATATAAATGCAAAAGAGAACAATCAATGGTTAAAGCTATAAAGTATTTGAATTTATTTTCAATTTATAACAATTGTGAATAATTCTCACATTTCAACTATGTAGAATGCGACTAGTTTTATGTGCAATTGTTTTTCTTAGCTAGCCTACAGAGCAATCCTTTGAAGTAAGTACATTGAATGAAAAGAAAAACATTTAAATATAACAACAAGCTGATCATATTGTCCGTATTAACGTCATTATCAACATCAACATCATCATCATCATTACCATCATAATCATTAAAGTAATCTTAGTTAACAAACAGCAACTAGAAGTCACAAGAGTACAATTGTATGTAGTTACGTACTCATACTCGAACATATTGCCTGGCCAGCAGCAAATAATCTATTGCAACCACACCAGACCAACAAAAACAATAGTTGTGGTAAGAAAAAAAAATATTTAAAAAAACATTGCTGTAGTTATTGAGAATATACTGTTGTGTTTGAACTATATAGAAGTGTGCATAGCATGATACATATGGGTGTATGTAAGTGTACAAAGAATCGCTGGTATATACTAATACTATTGGGTAATAAAAATGATGACAATTGTCGAGAACTCAAATAGGATTTACTTAGAGCTGAAATAAAATGAAAGTATTTGTAATAAAATTTATTTACATAGACAATTTTAAATAAAATATATTCTCAATACAAATAATTGAGGGGGAAAAGGAACGATGATATACATGGAGTATTGAATAACGGGTATACATACGATACATGCTACGAAATACGAGTAAATATTTTGTAATCCTTTGAATTTTAAAATAATTCCATTTATTTCAATTAATAAGTACTTATTTTCTACACTTACCTTAAAGTTGAACGAAAAGAATTCTGTATGAATAAATATTGCTTGAAGCGGATATTGGCTAATGCTATTTTATTAATTTTTTTATATTTCTTTATTACACTCACTATTTTTTTATAATTAATTTAATCATGTATTATTCGATTTTTTTTTCTTTTTATTTAAATTTTATATTTACACACAATTTTGAACTTATATTATTTTGCTTCTTCGGATTGTTGACGTTATGTCCTTGTTACGAATATTGAGGTATTATTATATAAATATCGAAATTGCACACTTAATTATTGACAACACTTAAAAAAAATTTAGCTATACTATGCAAAATTTTCCTTATAACTAATATCAATTTTTTTTTTTTATATATTCTTTATATCAATAAATTCGTCATTCTGACATGTTGCTGAATATTGAAATAAAATACGTAAAAAAACTGATTGAATGAATTTTGACATATTTTTATAAAAAAAATTCACATTTTTTATGAACGCATTTTCAAAGTGTATTTGATGAGAATATTGAAATGAGATGAAAATATTAAATTTCAACGAGCACTACACTTTTTCCAACAGTACTTTCGAAAATATCAAATTGATTTTAGAAAGTGTCAGTTCAATTTTAGAGAGTATCATATGGAATTTAGAATAGTCAAGTATTATTTATAAGGAGTCAAATATACTTTATAGCCTAGACAGACGGCAGCCTAATTCCGGATTACCGGCGCACTTAATCCGAATAAAATAATAACCTGACAGACGGCAGTATTGCGGATTAACTAAACGGCTGATTGCTGTTTTATTAGTTCTGCTCACTTATATTACTATCACTATCAATTTCTGTCATCTATCACTCTAGATATGAGAAAATCTTGTAGATTGACATTCACCGTTCGTAATTGACAGCTGGATTTATTTGTTCGCCAACACTTTTCATGTTGAAAACTGTTAACAATTGTTGAAAGTTTTTTGTTAGCGAACACGCCTAATATTTTGTAAAATGGATGGAGAAAAATTCACAATAGACAATTTTCAGCAGTGTTGCCATCCCAAATTGCCCTAATCCTCTTTTATTTTGAGAATTAACTCATAGAGTTTATGCGGATTAGCTACAGTTAATGCCCGAGTTAATTCGAATTAACTCGGTAATCCGGAATTAGGCTGCCGTCTGTCGAGGCTATTAGAGTTATCAAATACACTTTAGAAAGCATAATTTCGATTTTAGAAATTCTCTAATGTACTATAGAAGAAAACAAATGTACTTCAGAAAGTGTGAAATATACTTTCGACAATATCAAATGTGCTTTAGAAGATATCAAATGTAGTTCAGAATCATATTTTTAATATCTCCCTAAATTATCTAAATGGAAACTGACGTCACATTCACGAAGAGTAATAGTTAGAGGGGTTTCGGGGTAAAGAAAATCAAATGTGATATCGACATCGTAAAGATATAAAATGGCGAACCAACTTTGCAAAAGCACCCATACGTTCACGAAAAGTATTATTAAGAGTTTTTTTGGGGTAAAGATATTCAAATTTGAGTTAAACACAAACCTGTCAAAGTAACTCTTAAACTTTGTACTTTTATAGGAAACATAGCAGGGCAGCTCGAAGAAAAAACCCATTTCTCAAAAAAGCCATTTGAGTTTTTCGCCAACTTTTCCCACTTCTTAGACTAAACACTGTGCACCAGAACAATTCTCCTATTCGATTAACAACATTTTCCCATAATGTCACAAATGTCTATAGTTAAGGGGTCTATTTATCGGCCTATTTAGGGGTCTATTTCCGATAGTAAAAAATTGTATGCTGGGTGCCGTAGCTCAGTGATTAGTGTGTTGTCCTTCTCATCTGTAGGTCGTGGTTCAATCCCCGGCTGATACATAAATTTAATATCGAAAAGATTTTTCTTTCGAACGGTACCCATCTGTCAGCAAGCAATTGGCAATTATTCCGACAGTAAGAACTTGCTATGAAAAAGCTCCTAAAAGAACTCTGTGACAAAGCTCAAAAAAGTGATGTCGCAAGAATTCTGCCCTTTGGCTAAAATAAGTAGGTCCCTTCTAATAATGTCCAAAATTTAACACGCATAACAGTAATGGAAGTGAAGCTCGGCCAATGAGACCTTCGGGGCTTTAAGTGCCACATATTTATTTTTTTTAATTGTATGACAGAGCTTTCGAAAGAGCTTTCGATATAAAAATAAAAAAGCTCTGTAAGTTATGTTATGTAAAAGCTTATCTCTTCTGAATCGACTAATATAAATAGATTACGAAATTGTGAGACAAAACCAAAAACAGGTTTATACTTTTGATATATTGATTAAGAGAAATCTCATAAATTGATACCAGAAGCTTTTTGATTGTATTGGAATTTGCGGAATATTACCTAGGAATCTCTGTACGCCGTATCGAGATGAATATACTAATTAATAATATTAAAGAAAAATTATATATAAAATTCTAGAAGGTTCAACCAATATAGCGCAGAAGGGTGTTTTTTTTTCAAACTTCGTAGCTTGAAGTGTAAATAAAACACAGAAACTTGTACAAATCAATTAAAATTTCTATAGTACCCTTGTTTTATCCACTTTGTATTAGTATCGTATATGCTTTCTAGCATTTATCAGTCATACGGTAAATAATCTCAATTGGCTAACGTTACTCACTTACAGATATAACTTAAGAATTTCAAGTGTTCCCAAAGAATGTAATGCAAAACCAAAATGTAAGTATTGATGGTTCATTCAATAATTAAGTTAGGCATTATGTGGACAAAAAAAGAAATCATGATTTCTAAATGAAATAGTATCGCAACGGAATTTTATACATTTACGTATCCTATTCGATATTCTAAAAGAATACCCTCTGAAAACTAGAAAACTTCACTTCACTTCACAGGCAACAAATAATATAAATGATACAATTGAGTTGATCACTATGGATTTGTCACACTTGAGCTGAACTAAGCTAGCAGCAATAGCAGTATCAGCAATAATAGTGACAACAAGAAGAAGAAGAAGAAGATGAACAACAACAACAACAACAACATGGCCAATAGTAGCATCCAATATGAGCAACATAAGACGAGTGTAAGAATAACATTTATTGTCGAAATTGCATGTAATCAATGAGGAAAAACAATTTCATTAAAATTTAAATTGTCAATTCGACAAGAAATACGATAGACACAGAACAACTTATCTTATGATATAGCATAGCCAGTAACAACATTGGATATTATGCATCACTAAAGAAGGAAATGTATATAAATATAGAAAGAGAGAGGGGCAAAGAGATATGTATATGGAGTGTATTAGTGGCAGAAATGGTGGTAGCAGCCAAGAAAGTAATTTGGTCAAATTGCTTTGGTAACAAATAAAAAATATAAAATAAGAAGAAGAAACATTACAAATAAATGAGCAACAAAAATACTAAGAAATATAATAGAAGTAGAAAGCAGGCAGGTACTTGTACCTACATATATATATATTTATGTTTCTCAAATGCTTTTGGATTGTGGCCAAGTTGAGGCAATGAAGCAAAAGCATTCGTATTAGTAATTTAATTAAATGCATACGTATATCTTTTTACTATCATTATTACTTTTTCTTACTCATATTCTATTTTATTTTATGTTTATTTTTTATTTTTTCAAATAATAAACAAAAAGAATATAAAAATCATATAATGACTGTTCGTATTCTCATTGGTTTGGTGTTAAAAATTGCCACTCAAATAAAGAAGAGTTTTGTTCATTTTGTCAAACGTTATAATAGTATTTGTATCGTATACCTATAAATATGCTTTTGGATATAGAACACTACCAGATTAAGCATTAAATTGTCGCTAATATCATTATAATCACCCATAGAGCAGTGAAATGTAACCGCCATTAATTTATCCTACTCAACTTGTTCTCCAAACACACGTATCTCCTATCTCCGCACCTTTAACGGACTCTCATACAGAATGGCCTCAAAAACACTCACGAGAAATAATCTCATAACCGGAATCGCTTCCAAAGTGATCAAATTTATAGCTAGTCTTCCTTTAATTTCACTTCCGCAACATTTCCTCCAAACGTACTTACCTCATAACTCGACCACTTTAGTGTAGAGTAGAGTTAATGTTCGGCTCGGTTCGGCTCAGACTATTTCCCCATGCATGAGGCGCATTCTTGGGTCGATATGTGGCCGCACAAGAGATTTCGATCGTTCGACAGGGCATAATTTACAAAAAAAAATCTATTTTTATTATTTAACTTAATCATAATGACTTCTCAACGACACTTATATGTATTTTTATATCTATGACAGTACGGTTCTTCATCTCATAGCTAACATGAATTTTTGACACAAATGCAACGTGTAAAACCAAATATATATTCTGATTATAAACTAATATAAATTCTATAAATAAATAAATAAATATGTGGCACTTAAAGCCCCAAGGGCTCATTGGCCGAGCTTCTCTTCCATTACTGTTGTGCGTCTTAAATTTGGACAGTATTAGAAGGGACCTACTTATTTTAGCCGGTTCCGAACGGCAGAACATTTGTGACATCACTTTTTCGGAGCTTTGTCACAGAGTTCTTTCAGAAGCTTTTTCATGGCAAGTTGTTACTGTCGGAAGAATTGCCAATTGCTTGCCGACAGGTGGGTACCGTTCGAAAGAAAAATCTTTTCGATATTCAATTTGTTATGCATCAGCCGGGGATTGAACCACAACCTACAGATCAGAAGGCGAACACACTAACCACTGAGCTACGGCACTGAGCAAATTATATATATTATATAAATTTCAGCTTGGAGATCATGCGTAGGATAACTCTTGCTAACAGGTGTTACTTTGGGCTGAGTAAGCAATTGAGAAGTCGAGCCCTCTCTCGAAGAACGAAAACTACACTCTACAAGTCTCTCATCATGCCTGTCCTAACATATGGCGCTGAAGCCTGGACGATTTCCACCTCGGATGAGCGAATGCTTGGAGTTTTCGAGAGAAAAGTCCTTTGCAGGATCTTTGGACCTATTTGCGTTGATGGCGAGTACCGAATAAGGTACAACCATAAGCTGTACGAGCTGTATGCCAATATTGACATAGTGAAGGGCATCAAAATCCAGCGGCTGCGCTGGCTAGGTCATGTCGAGCGAATGGAAGAACACTCTCCAGCTAAGAAGGTGTTATATTCGGAATCCGTTGGAGGACGACGCAGAAGAGGAAGATCTAACCTCCGGTGAAAAGACCAAGTACTGGAGAACATGACGGCGCTTTTAATTTCTAACTGGCGCCAGCTAGCAAAGAACAGAGATGGCTGGCGAAGCATGTTATTTTCGGCCTAAATCGATATTCGGTTGTTATGGCCACATAATAATAATAAATAATATAAATTTCTTGATAATAACTTCATCATTAAATAAAGAAGAAGAAGTATAATTCCCTTCATACGAGAATATGATGGCCAATGAGTGATATTTGATTTCGTTGCAAAACTAAATGAAGAATGTAAATTAAGTAATTTCAAAAGAAAACACTACAACAAAAAGAGGATGTATAAACATTAAGAAAAAAAAATAAAAACTAAAAAAATAAGTCTAAGCATAAGTATAATCCAGATTATTACCACTTTTCTCTATTTTACTTTTACGTACCCTACACTCAAAGAAATATGAACATATTCAGTTTGCGTTTTCAATGGTTCTTACGAAACGCCAATAAAAAAGAACATTTTCAGACGTATTTTCATTTCATTTCAGACATTTTTCATTTGTAAATATAGACATATCGCGCCTAAACGAGGTATGTAATAATATTTTTACTCACGAATATATGAATTTGAGAATGAGCGTAATTGAATAAAAGCCACAGCTATTTGGCATACAAAATAATTTTTCCAAACGTGTAATTTATCGCTTTCTATATGTAAATATAAAACTATTAAGCTTAAATTCAGCAGTTAGGAATATAATTGTCAAAATTCCGACCACTTTGAAAACGGACGTGATCGAATAAAATCTACTGCCTTTCCTCTTCTAAAAATCGATTTTCGAAAATTTGTTATTCGGCATTGTGTAAAGTAAATATAAAGTTATCATGCTAAAAATCGGTATATGAACTTATTATCATGAATAAGTAAATAAGTTTGAGAATCAACATAATCGAATAAAAACTACGCCTACCTTCCATAGAAAATAATGTTTTCGAACATTTGTTTTCGACTTTGTACACTCAAATATTTAGATATTCAGCTAAAACTGTGCATATGAAATTATTTTTATTAAGAAACGAATTCACTTAAAAATATTCGTAATTGGATGTAAATCACAACTTCGTCTGATACAAATGAATATTTTCGAACACGTGTTTTCAGGATTTTTTGCACGTAACAAATCGGCGAATAAAATTTATTTTTTTTTTATCAACAAAGTAATATTTTCGAGAATGAGCGTAATTGCATAAAAAATCACAAAACCACGCTGCATATAATCGAGACTTATGTTTTCTGATAGTTTACCACACTACTCTCTCTCTCTCTCTCTCTCTCTCTCTTTCTCTCTCTGTGCCTTTTCATGAAAGTGTAGGGTTGCCAAGCTCGATATTACCATTTTCAAATTATTTTTATTTAATTCTATTGCATACTGCACCATTGTAAAATACAATTTCTTAACTCATTTTACTTAGGTAGAGCAACTATTGAAAATATTATGCAGCAGAGAAGAATAGAAAATAATACTCTTGCTTAAGAGGGATGAGAAGAAATAAAAAGCAATTAGTATTTTACTCTGATGGTAAATAATTGTGTGCGCTTTTGTGTGAGTGTTTATGATGATAGTTGTATGGTGCAAAAATATAATCAACAATAGCAATAATCAAGCAACCAACCAACCAACTGTCAAATTATAATCCCTAATAATCGTTTAAAACTTTTACTATTGAAGATGTGACATAAATATGGATATACTAAAATGTACACGCAAATACAAAATATATAAATATTTCATTAACATCACCACCGCCACCCTTTATGAGACATATAATCAAGTCAACTACTCACTAATACTTTTCACAAATAGAAACTTAAGCCTTTCTTTCATTTATTTTTTGTTTTTTTTTTTCCTTGTCATCATTTTCTGCAATTTATTTTCTAGTTGTTTTTAAGAGTGTCATTATTATTATTTCTCTTTCTTTGCTGCTTGCTTATGGTATACACATTGTGTCTTTAAAACGCCAAAGATAATAATATGACTGTTTGGGGGATTCAAGCGTCATAAGTTATTTTCATTGAAGATATTGCGAGAATGCATCAAAACAACGAATGAGACAAATGAGGATTGCAGTTGTAGCGAAAATGAAGAAGAAACTAATATAACAGAATACTAATTTTATGCACTTGTATGTGATTAAAAGCTATATTAAGTTACAGAGGCACTCAACCCCCAAAAAAAAAAATAACTTAAAGATTACCAACTCTTTTTATTATGAGAATTTATATAGTTTTAGTTGTATGTAGTTGTAGCATAGAAATTTAGTTTACTTGGGCAAATATTAATTGAAGGCAATTACAATGATTACAATGGCGTAGTGCGAAATTATTTTTAGAAATACACATTGGACCTAGTAACATTTAAAATGTGAATAGTATATGCATCATTGAACGTATATAAAATAGAATGACATTTCTAAACACTTAGATCACAAATAAACTTTGCAATATACCATATATATTGTATTAATAGATTAATGTGTTTAGAGTGGAATAGAGAGAAATACTATCAATTGTAGTAAATAAATTTGTTAATCATACAAGCATAAGAAAACATTAATATATGTATTATCCAGCACGTATTTATAGTTTCTGAATTAAAATATATCACTGATTTGACTCGATCAGATCGAACTTCATCAACGAATATTATGAAAATCGCCTCTAGAAAAATTAATACCTGATTGAAAATTCTTTATAGAATATTTAATATAAAGAAATACAAAAAATATTACAATAAAAAGGAACTGATCATATTAAATGCATCCATACAGCATAATCAAATGGTAACAATAACACAAAAAAAGCAAAAAAAAATTGCTTTAAAAAAAAATAAATATGTACTATAAAATTATGAACTACGCTAAGTGATTTCAAAAACAAAGAAAAATATAAAAAAACACACAAGTTTAAAATTCCATATACACATGCATACATATGTATATGTATAAATGAAAAAATGTAGACACACATTATTACACACATACATATATGTGAAAATAATGCAAACCTTATTGTAGAAGAAATAAAAAATAAAAATCTCCTTACAGTCGGCTGGGGCCGACCAAATTATACCCTGCATATGTAGAGGTATATATAAAAAGTTTGCTCGTATATCCATCCTTTTCTTCCACTACTTTGTATAGGACCTACATTAAGAAGCAGGCATACCTCACCAATTTTGGAGGATCAATTTCTCCCTATAATACTAAACTACATAGGTTGCAATGGGTTGACCTTGGAGTATTATTTAGTAAGTTATGGGTGTTTTAATGTTTAAGATAAATCCGACATTTGTACGGAAGCTATATGGTGCGCCCATTTTCTGTGAGCCTAGTTGCTCGTACAATACTAATCCACACCTTAAATCTCGTTATTCTACGCTGAATAGTTTGCAAGTTATGGCGGTTAACATTTTTTTTTAATTTCCTCAACTTTGTATGGGAGCCCATAGAAAGAGTGGGCGTGGCACACTGATTTTTTGCCAGATTATTTCCGACTACGATATTAATTTAAGTGTCAATTATGGTTATTATAGACAGAAGATTGCCGAAGTTACAGCTGTTTAAATTTAAAAGAATTTCAGTCATTTTGTATGGGGGTTACAATAAGCAGTGGGCATGGCGCGCCCATTTCCTATGAGTCTAGTTGCTCGCACAATACTATTCCATACCTTAAATCTCGTTGTCCTACGCTATATGGTTTGTAAGTTATGGAGCTTAAAAGTTTTAGTTTAATTCCCTTGACTTTGTATGGGAGACTCATGAAGGAGTGGGCGTGGCACACTGATTTTCTGCCACATTTTTGCCGACTACGACATTAATTTAAGTGTCAATTATTTTTATTCTAGACGGAAGATTGCCGAAGTTACAGCTGTTTAAATTTAAAAGAATTTCAGTCATTTTGTATGGGGGCTGCAATAAACAGTGGGCATCGCGCGTCCATTTCCTATGAGCCTAGTTGCTCGTACAATGCTTATCCATACCTTAAATCTCGTTGTCCTACGCTAAATGGTTTGTAAGTTATGGAGCTTAAAAGTTTTAGTTTAATTCCCTTGACTTTGTATGGGAGACTCATAAAGGAGTGGGCGTGGCACATTGATTTTCTGCCAGATTTTTGCCGACTACGATATTAATTTAAGCGTCAATTATGGTTATTCTAGACAGAAGATTGCCGAAGTTACAGCTGTTTTAATTTAAAATTTGTATGGGGGCTACGATAAACAGTGGGCGTGGTGCGCCCATTTTCTGTGAGCCTAGTTGCTCGTACAATACTAATCCACACCTTAAATCTCGTTATTCTACGATCAATAGTTTGCAAGTTATAACCGGTAACATATTTTTTAATTTCCGCAACTTTGTATGGGAGACCCAAAAAGGAGTAGGCGTGGCACACTGATTTGCTGCCATATTATTTCCCACTACTATGTTAATCTAAGTGTCAATTATGGTTATTCTAGAGAGAAGATTGTAGAAGTTACAGCAGTTTAAATTTTAAAGAAGTACAGACACTTTGTATGAGAGCTACGCTAAAAAGTAGGCGTGGCTCAACCACTTTTGGTGAGGTTATATAGAAGTATAATATAAGTCTAAGTGCCAAATATTGTTGTCCCAAGTCGTATATTATGTGAGTTATAGCAAGTTAAAGATTTTGAAAATTTCGAGGTTAGTCGCTTTGAATGTTTAGTGTGGGCGTGGTTATTGACCGATCATGCCCAATATCAATCCCCTCCGTACCCTTGGATCATAGATTACTTGTGCCAAATTTCATCGAAATAGCTCAATATTTACTCAAGTTATCGTGCGAACCAGCCAGGTGACAGACAGACGGACGGACGCACATCGTTAAATCGAAAATTTAAGCGACGCTGATCACGAATATATATCTATGTCTATATCTCCGGAGATTCCTTCAAGTGGACACAAACATCTGACCGAAATGAATATACCATGCATATTGCATTATGCAGGGTATAAAAATACTACAATAATAATAATAATAATAATAATACTGAAAAATTCAAAAAGTCAACAACAACAACAACAACAATGACAACAAGAGAACATTTTTATTTTTCAAGCACGTTCATTTTGTATTGGAAAATATCCTCAAGCTAAAAACGCATTGCAACGAAAATCGACTATATTGATATTCAAGCGTACATAACACGCTATACATAGTAGATGAAATAGGTATAAATCGGGAGAAATAAGAATGTGCAATAACACTACATAATAACGATAATAATATGAGCAAAAAAAAAAACCAACAAACACAAAATTGATAAAACATTTTAAAATCAAAAGAAGTACTTGTATGATCTTCAAAAATTCAAACAAAGTATGTAGTACTATGTATCAGGTTAGTCCATAAGTTCGTGCGTTTTTCTTAGGTGGATTTAAAATAAATAAAAACAAAAGTTCTCAATAATATATTTTCCTGCATTATTTGCAATGTCTTCCCAACGTTTAGGAAAATTTTTAATAATTTTTTAATTTTTTTTTTATAACTTCTTTTGAGGTGTAGTTCTTATTACTTAAATGGGACTGAAGTCCACGGAAAATGTGATAATCGCAAGTTGCAATATCCGGAGAATATGGTGGATGCGGTATTAGCTCCGATCCGAGCTCGTTCAGCTTGCCTAAGGTCTGTCTTGCGGTTAGTGGTTTTCCGTTGTCGTGGTGAAACAAAACTTTCAAGTGCTTCATTCAGTTTCGATAGTTGATGACAATAATAATCAGCTGTGATCGTCTGGTGTTTGGTTCCAGCAGATCAAAATAAATGATACCGGTTATATCCCACCATAATGTTTCATCTTTATCTAACCATTGGCGTTTGCGAACAGGATTTCGTCTCCAGTAACAATACGGTTCAAACAATTCTCATTTTCAAGCTGAGAATACACATTTAGTCTCTGCTGAAGGTTTGCGATCTAAAGTTTATGCGAAACCCATTTTCCCAGTATTGGAACCTTGCTCAGTTGAACCAGGCGTCTGTAAACTGTAATGAATAATAATCAGCTGATGATGAATTTAACCTTCCAGCCATCATATCGACTGTCAAACTTGGCTCAGCTTCCACCAGTTCCAGCAAGGCATCTCAGTACAACCAGAGCGTGGGGCATCCTCAACGTCACAATCACCATTTTGGAATTTAGAAAACCACTTTTACGCAGTCCTTACACTCACGGTATACTCCACATGAGTTTTGTTTATTGCTGCAGCAGCACTTGTTGCATTTTCTCCACTTTTATAAAAAAAAATACAAAATATTTTAATTTTTAACAACTCGTACTTATATTCGCGATTAAAATCACTTGTTAAATGAACAATACATTATAGAAAATTAAAATATTTCCTTTATCTCCCACGAATCACTTTTTGTACGTAAATAGCGCCTACTGTGAAACTATTGAAAAAATAACGCACGAACTTATGCACTGACCTGATATATACAACAGTACCGAAGTTATAAGGCCGCTCTCCTACACTTGTTGCGAATGTTAAATGTGGCAATTACAACATAGAAACGAACATTTCCGAAAAGTGTAGTACACTTGTGACGTCACAATTTATGAGCTTTCTCATAGAGCTTCTTGTCGGAAACGTTTGCATAACAAATTGTTTGACGCCAAAAGGACGCCGTTCGATAAAACAGATTTATCGAATTTAATAGTAGGGAATTTAACCAACGAATCCAATTACTTTGGAGTAAATTACTTTTTTACCATCATTAATTTACATTGTTCAATATATGCTTATTATATATTATCGAGCATCATATATTGGCATCTAATATTCTAATACGATCGAATTTTTATATTAGATTACAATTATTAAATTTCTCATACATTTTTATGTGCATACCCATACTCGTATACTCACTATTTCTATACAAATCTATATTCTTTTTCTCTTTTGAGTTGATACCAGTGTGCTTAAGTGAATCAATTTAAGTGATTCTTGTAGGAAAAACTAACTACATAATGCCAGTTGTTAAAGATGTACTATATATTTGAATTGTGATGGTTAGTCGATTGGTTAGTGGGTGATTGAGTCACTATTGGCGCTGCAGTATCATTTCCAAAGCGCTTACTCACCAAACGCCAAACTTTTTATAGTTTCTCACAAAACCCAGTTTATATGTCCCAAACTCGACAGTGCTAAACATTTGTAAAGCAATTGTGTACATGCGTAAGAATAATGTAATACATAGTTTAAACTATTATATTTGGCCCTAAAAGCTGAAAAACTTTCACGAGCATCTCCTTTTCATATGTTGTGCGTATTGAAATTTTGAACAAGACTAAAAAAGCAAAGGCTAAAAGTGAATGACATAACCTCTTTAGAATTTATTCGACATCAAAATTCGGAATTTTTAACTGGGGTCAGACTGCAAACATCGGAGATGACTGCGAGCGGCCAAACTCTATTATAGATTTTAATGGTAACATAATTTGAAATATTATATATCACATTATTTTAAGAGAGAATATCTTCTGTACTAAAATCTCTACTAAAGAGCGTAAGAGTGTCTACTATCTTAATAAATGCTCAGTCATCCTTTGTAAAAGCTAATTTGATATCAGACGGACCGAGGTGCGCCGTGCTCATCATTTGGTAACCAGTCTCTTTGTCGCTTTAAATGTCCACATTTCATCAAAGTACTTTCTGATGGTGTGATGATCTTATATTTAAGAAATGTACGTGTGTATTATCTGGTGAGCTCTTTGAATTGTTTAAGATTGGGGACGTTTTTTCGATAGGAGTTCCAGAGATTTTTTGAATGATCAATGAGTAAGCGGCCACAAGACCATCACATACCAAAGAATATTTCTGGACTAATATAATTAAATTTATACGCCATTTTATACGCCATATATATATATAATTTATATATATATATATATATTTTATATATATATATATATATATATATATATATATATATATATATATATATATATATATATATATATATATATATATATAATCTTATTTGAATTGTGGAATCAATCGTCTGTAGTGAAATTATTTTCTTTTCTTGAGATTTATTATAAACAAATATCAAGTAAATTTTTATAATACGATCTCAATTCTTCACCGATATAAAGAAACAAATATTTAGTCCTTCTACAACGAATACTATTGATGCAGAGGACTAACCCACTTAAGTTTAAAAATTATCATAAAGAAGATCAATAACAAAACATTTGAAAACATTGAATCAATTGTATGAATTGAATGATATGCAACTAAGACGCCTTCGTTCGTCTTTTTTTCAACACTGGTCTAGTTTGAACGTGTATTCAGTACAAAAATTCTCGTACACCATAGTGTATGTATGTGTACAATAAATATTTGTATAAATATGTAGACGATATAGAAAGAGGATATTTGCGCGTAAACGAACACAAATATTATACAAGTATTATGTGTTGCTTGTGGCAAAAATAATAAGCTTCAACACTGTGAAACAATGGTTAATGTCTTGTATATGCTTTCGGTTATTTTCAATGTGTATATTCTCTCTGTGTTTTTATTACTTATACGTCTATTGCCATTTTGTCTTTCAAACACCATTTACTACATATGTATGCATGCACATATGAGGATCACCGTGAGTGGTTCTTGCTTGTTTGAGTGTGTATGTCTGATACCACCAAAACGTAGACATGGTCTGCACTACTAATATTGTTCATATAAACACTATATATATATATATTGTTGTTGTCCTTGTTATTATTTTTGTAGTTCATAAATATATGTATTTTTCTATATTTATGGTCTGATTGTAGTGTTGCTGATGTTATTGTTGTTGTTGTGATACATATAAATAGTTGTTATCTATGTAGTTATTTATATAGTGTTGTTCTACTATTCTGCTAACTTTTAGGTTATTATATGTTTTTTTGCTATGCTTTCTTGTGCATAACTAAGTATTATATATATGTACATGTATAGTACGAGTATTTATGTATATATTTGTGCACAAAGAAATAAATAAATACAATAAAATATCTAGATACTTGTACATATATACGCATAAAACAAGAAATGCTCTTCTTTTCCTTTGGGCAGTTTTATATCTGCTCATAATTTTTATTATATTTTCTTCTTTGCCATATTCTCATGATTGTGTGCTATGTATTTACATAGCTCGTTTGTAAGTGTAGCAATTGAATATACTTACTAAATATATAATACTTTTCACTTTGTATTGTAGACTACATATTCACGTTGTATATATAAATACTTTACAAGGGTACAATTCAATTGAAGTTGAAAGCACATTGTTAAATCAAATAAAATTAATGAGGTATCAGCGTATAAGAACAGCAATAATATACAATAGCCATAAATAAGTAGACAAATATAAAATGAAATAAAAACACCACAACAACGACAATTGGTAAATTTGTATTATTGTTAGTGTTAGCTACAAGTGGTCAATCTACAGAAAATTGTACAATTATATATATGAAATTCTACCTTCATTCGCTCGGCCGACATGTTTACAGTATACTACGTATATTGTATAATATTTGTGAAGGTAGTAAATTATTTAATTTGATTTTGTATAGACATCTTCTGTGTCTATCTTAAAGGATATTTTTTCTGGCAATTACTTAAATTTAGAGTTGCCAGGTAGAAAGTGTGTTTTAAACGATCTCAAAAGAGGTAATATTGGAATTTTTGTAAATATCAGCACATAAAGGCGTCTTATATCTCCTAACCTAAAAATGCACCATACTATTAAAAAATGAATACAAAAATAATTAGAAATTAATTTATTTTTGATGACTCAACCACACGAGAGAAATGCCTTGTACATCATACGAGGTAAATATTTCTGTAAATATTTAGGATCACTGAATTCGAATTGGGCAATTGGTATAAACAAAACAAAAAATTAATAATTGGCACTTATAGTCCTCGAAAGGCCCTTTGGCTGAACTTCTCTTCCAGTGCCATTGGGCGTATTCAATTTTGGATAGTATTAGAAGGAACCTACTTACATTAGCCGATTCCAAACGGCTAATGTAAGTTCTTTTTTGAGCATTTTTTTTTTGTCACAGAGCTCTTTTAGAAGCTTTTTTCATGACAAATTGTTACTGCCGAAAGAATTGCTAATTGATTACCGACAGAAGGGTACCGTTCGAATGAAAAATCTTTCGATATCAAAGCAGTGATTCATTCGGGAATTGAACCCACGACCTACAAATCAGTAATTTCAGCAAAAGTAATTTTTTTTTTGTTGTTTTTTTTACATTTTTCAACTTTATCGATGTTTTTTACATTATTTTATATGAACACCACATCGAAAAAGTTGAAAAAAGGGAAAAAGAATTACCTTTGCCTTGAAAATAGACACAGATGAAATCTCACATATACAGTTATAGAGGGCTGTGTTTTTTGTTTCCAAAACTAGTTAAGAAATAAAAATAGGTTAGTAACTGACTGACTTATAGCCACATAAATGAAGGAAAGAGGGAAACCCCGGTTTCTTAACTATAAGTCAAGATTTTGGGGGTGTCCAGTGTTGTTTTACTCAACCAGACAACCTCCGCTTAAATACTTCCTAGCTATTTCAGACTATCTCACCGTGTTATTTATACATAATATGCATACAACAATATAGTAGAATATACATTGTATATAGAAGTGTAGCCTCATATACTCGCAATCGTAAGATTTACGTTGCTCTGTGTCATCTCAGATTTATTTATAAGCTTCAGCTTATACGTTTGTGTTTAATATTTATTTTAATCTAATGTTTACAATAATTAAAAAATCTTTCACCTTTAATCAATTATTTATATATTGCTGCTGTAGTACTGCTACCCCAAATATTTCATTTGCTTCTCTGAGAAAAAAATACAAAGGAATTCTATGACAATATCACCAAGCCAATTTATCGTTTTGGATACAAGTGTATAAAATATATTATATAGAAATATATTATAAAATATATTACATATATTATAGAGATTGCATTATTTAAATATTCCGGAATCCAGTATGTAATTATTGTAAAGCAAATGATAATGAAAAACAAAATCTGTATAAATCGATAAGGGTTTTCTTAAATGCACACACTTAAATGTAAAACTAACACTAACGCAAATTTATAAAATAATAAAAGTTACATTCGCCAAAGTAAATAAATGTAAAAATAGTGCATTTGAAAAGGTTCCGCATTGACGCTCAATAGGCCATATAACGCCATATAATGAAACATTGTATGTATGGATGTATTCGATTTAATCCGCACAATTTGACCGAGTTAAAAATTGTTAAAATTGTACATAATTACTGTGTATTAAAGTTTCAGTTAAAATGTGTGACCAGCTGACAGTAGCAGCAATGGTTTAAAAATGGTTCGATAACCGACAGTATAAACAGACTAGCACCTCTGGTACGCTAAATTTGTTGTTCGTTGACGGAGTCATATTTATAAAGTGTCAAAATGTTTGTAAAGGTGCAGCTTTTAAAACGCTTTCATCTGCTAATAGATGGCGTAACGGTGTGAAGCTATTGGGCATCAGTCTGGCAACTTTTGCAACGCTCAACAATTAAAAAGTAACAAATACCAAATACAGAAAAGTACACACTCACAATGACCAACACATAAAAGAAAAGCTTAATTTAAAAAAATTGCATAAAATACATATACAAAAAATAGCTGAGAAAAAAATATAAAAATACTTTAAAGAACATTACGTTTTCACAATAGACGAATATAGTTATATGTACGTAGCAGTAGAATACGTTGTAGATACAATAAAGTTGTAGTGTAAGTATTATAAGAATAGCAATAAGCCAGGATACAAAAAAAGAAAGCGTTTCCCAATATAGAAGACACAATTTTTAACATCAAAAAAATTTCGTAAAATTCGTAATGACGTAATCGAATAAATTAACGTTACACTAGCGATTCTACGTAATTTATAGTTTTATTTATTTTGTTTTTTTTTTGTTTTTGTTAATTTTACTGTACAATACAGAAATGTTTGCGATTGCAAGACAATTGCATAAACCACAAAGACACCACTATAAGTTACGTTACGTTAGACGTAGACGAGTCTTTGAGCAACAGAATGAAAAAAACGACGAAAAAAATAGACGAAAGAGAGAACACCAACACCACACACGCCACAACGAACGAAAATTCAAAAAAAAAGTGATGTAAAAAAGAGTGCAAAAGAAAAACGTTATCAACAGGCAACAGACTCTGACAAACTGAAGCATATGATAATGATGAGGATGATCACTGTAAACACCACCAGCTCATAGGTAGCTGTACACATATTTCTATTCTGTGTACAAGAGAGCCGCAAAGTAATCAAAAATCGAATATACACTTATGTATAAATACGATCAAATAGAAGCAATAGCTGCAGCAATAGAGATTAAGGGGGAAAGTTGCGTAAATTGGTATAGTCTGTGGTAGTGGAGGGTCAATTATTTTACATAAATAAAATATATACTAAAAATAAAATATATATTTGAATTAATTTAAAAAATGACCGCAAATTCGTAGGCTTTGAACAAGCCGGTATTTTTTGTTTTTTTATCTTAATGAGAGACTCTAAAATTGAAAAGATACGTTATTTTTCGCGCCAAGAACCTGCTGAATGCTAACTTTAAAGTTTGCTGCAACTTTTTAACGATTTTTTTTAAATTTTTTAAAGCATATGAAGCTCATTAATCATATTGATTCAGCGAGTGTGTATTAAATTTCATAAAATTTCATTAATTGTTTCCTTAATATTCGCTTTAAGTCTTGTAGAAAGCAACTACTAATTTTATAAACAAAACAAATATATCATTCAATCATTTTTTGTGACTTTAAAGTAGATATTTTTTTCTTTTCCTGCATTCTCCAAAATGATAGTCCGATTTCTATATACAAAGATTTCTTAAATCATTCTAGCCCTTCAATGGCACCTTGACTTTATTTCATTGCAGTAATCATTCAATAAAAAGTGCCTAAAAAAATAGAAAATCCCTTCCAACCTATAAGTCTCTACCCTATGATTTTAAGAGGCGGTATTGATATTGGCGCCTCAATTTCAATTCAATAATGAGCGCAAAGCATCTGCTATATTGTTTGTATATATGCATATGGAGGGAGGAGGCTAATTTTATATGATGAAAATAATTTTAGCAATTAAGCTTAACATGTACGTAATATGTAGTTATACGTAAGTGATAAACGTATGTGTTGCATACACAAGTATACGCTATATTGAAAAGTTTTACATTATTTATATGGTCCTTATCAGCATTTCAATTGAGATAAGGTTTTATAAACAATTTTTTTTTCGATTTTCTTTTGCTTTGTTTCTTCTTCCTCTTAGCGATTATTGAGTTCAATATGAAATGATTCTCATGTGATCAATCGCAGAGCAACAGAGCATAATCGAATGTCACATGAAATGTGTGTACGTATGAGCTGAACTAAACAACCATGCACTATTGTTTATGGATTAATTATATAAAAATGTTGAGGCACGAACAAAATCACTTTTCTCCCAACTCATTTATACAATATTATTCAGCAGCTTAGATCTGTGTACTATTAAAAATTGGCGTGACCAGATGTTTACGATTAGGTTTTGTAGCTTTCATGATATTAAAATAATATTGATAGTAGTGTTATTTGTTTATTTTTACTAAAGAAAGGAATATTTTCTTTTCATGTATCAGCAATTTTCTCTTTTTTTTCTAAGCAATTTAATTTTATATCTCTTCTAGAGTTTCGCCAACGAAATGAGGGATATGCGAAATAATATCGAAAAAGTTATCACATTATCACAGCGAACGTGATTTGCAGCAGTTTTTATGATGCTCACTTATTTTAGCATTAATCCAAAGTAATATTATATTCTATACTGTATACCATATTCAGTATATCGTCGTCATTACTCACTGATATCTAACACTATAGCAGATATGGCAATCATCATAAGTTGGTGGTTGATTGGTTGGCTGGTGATGTGATGTGTTGCTTGCTTGTTGGTTACATACACTTATTTAGTTTGATTTACTTCATTGATTTTGCCTGAATGAGGTAGCTGATAGAAGTCATCCTTTACGTACATACACTGCAAGACATTTAAAGAATTTCACTACAAATTAGTTTATCGTATTTTTCGAAAAACTCTAAATGCTTTCATTGTGAAATATTTATTTATTACATCGATAAAAATAAAAAGAAATTATGATGAATTTCTGGCATTTCTTATTTTATTAATTGCAATTTTATTGTAAAAGCTTCAGTTGAAAATATAATAGACTCTAATTCAATGTTATTCAACTAGAAGTGATATATAAATTCTCAACAATTCAGTGTCAATTCAGTGTAGTCCAGTGTATACGAGTATGTTAAGCTCAATGTGACAATATAGGGATATAAAAATGTTTTGTCTTACGGTAACCATTACTGATGAAATATTTTCTTTTTTTTTGCTCATTATTATTATCATTGTCATTGTATATTGGAAAGTGTGAACAAATATGATTTCATCGTTAATCCATCTGAAAATCCGTATTAAATGCGTGACAAATTTTGATAAACAATTCCATCAAATAATTATACCTAAAGTAGTTATTGTAATTTTGCTATATAAATATGTAGTTGAATTAATATTAAAGTTTTTTGAGATATCGATATTTGAAAATTAGTGATTCTATTGAATGTTTCCAATAAATCATATACTCGTGCAATATTTTGTAAATATTGCACGAGTATATGAGTATATTTACAATATTTTGTAAATATACTCTGTTTGCATAATTTTGTAAATAACGTCACCTAATATCCAGCTCTTTCCCTCGCTAATTACAAGCGCTAACAAGCTCTCCAGTACTTGGTCTTTCCACTGGAGGTTAGGCCTGCCTCTTCTACGCTGTTTACCAGCGGGCTCCGAAAATAACACCTTCTTAACCAGAGCGGGTTCTTCCATTCGCTCGACATGATTTAGCCAGCGCAGCCGCTGAATTTTAATGCCCTTTACTATGTCGGTGTCAGCGTACAACTCGTCCAGTTCATAAAAAAAAATAAATATGTGGCACTTAAACCCCCAAAGGGCTCATTGGCCGAGCTTCTCTTCCATTACTGTTGTGCGTCTTAAATTTAGACAGAATTAGAAGGGACCTACTTATTTTAGCCGGTTCCGAACGGCAGAACACTTGTGACATCACTTTTTCTGAGCTTTGTCACAGAGTTCTTTAAGAAGCTTTTTCATGGCAAGTTGTTACTGTCGGAAGAATTGCCAATTGCATCAGCCGAGTATTGAACCACGACCTACAGATCAGAAGGCGAACACACTAACCACTGAGCTACGGCACCCACAAATATGTGGCACTTAAAGCCCCAAAGGGCTCATTGGTCGAGCTTTTCTTCCATTACTGTTGTGCATCTTAAATTTTGGACAGAAAAATCTTATCGATATTAAATTTGTTATGCATCAGCCGGGGATTGAACCACGACCTACAGATCAGAAGGCGAACACACTAACCACTGAGCTACGGCACCTATCCAGTTCATGGTTGTACCTTATTCAATACTCGCCACCAACGCAAATAGGTCCAAAGATTTGCGTAGGATATTCTCTAGAAAACTCCAAGCATTCTCTCATCTGAGATGGAGATTGTCCAAGCTGTAAGCACAGGCATGATAAGAGACTTGTAGAGTGTGGTTTTCGTTGCTCGAGAGAGGGCCCGACTTCTCAATTTCTTACTTAGCGAAACTACTATCTGTTAGGAAGACTGATCCTTCGCAATACCTCCAGGTTAACGTCAATACTAGGGTTAATACTGGTTCCAAGATAGATCAAATCCTTCACTACTTCAGATAGAATCTTGTATGCGATGCTAAGAAGAGTTACGCGACAGAGAACACTGAGTACCCAATCATCGGGCATTCTTTCATTCGACCATATTTTGCATATGATCTGGTACATGCTGGTGAGCAGCACATCGCCTCCGGTTTTAAACAAGACGGCAGGCAGGCAATCAGCATCTGCAGATTTGATGTTTTTCAACCTATAAATGGCTTCTCTGACCTCGTCATGTTCGGGTGGTAGAACATCTACAGCATCATCCATGATTGGGGAGTTCGGGAGATCTCCTCTATTGGCGCGATTGTTCGAGGCGTCGCCATTCAGTAACGTGGAGTAGTGTTCCGTCCACAATCTCAATACATTCTGAGCATCTGTAACCAGATTCCCATTGTTGTCATGATAGGAAGAGGCTCCGGGATTTAAAACGCCACTCAGGCGCTTGATCTTACTAACGAATTTTCGAGTCTCATTCCTATCTCCTTGCGGCGAAGTCGATCAGCTTCATTCCGTTATTGGAGGTCGGGCGTGAGCACATATTAGGCTGATGTTAAATAATGTTGCCTTAATGCAGATTGTTGCAAACAGCTCATTCTCAGGCGTAAAATGCGAGACAAGATGTCGCAATCTCTTAAAATAAAAAAATAAATATGTGGCACTTAAAGCCCCGAAGGGCTCATTGGCCGAACTTCTCTTCCATTACTGTTGTACGTGTTAAATTTTGGACAGTATTAGAAGGGACCTACTTATTTTAGCCGGTTCTGAACGGCAGAACCCTTGCGACATCACTTTTTCTGAGCTTTGTCACAGAGTTCTTTTAGAAGCTTTTTCATGGCAAGTTGTTACTGTCGGAAGAATTGCCAATTGCTTGCCGACAGGTGGGTACCGTTCGCAAGAAAAATCTTTTCGATATTAAATTTGTTATGCACGAGCCGGGGATTGAACCACGACCTACAGATCAGAAGGCCAACACACTAACCACTAAGCTACGGCACCCACGGCAATCTCTTATGACAAATCCACGTCCGAGTTCGTGCCTCTCCACATGGCAACTGCAATATATATCACACGATGCTTTTTTAGAGCAACCCTGACCCGTCGTCCATAGCATTTCCTGGAGAGCGGTGATGTCAGCCTTGTATCAAACAATAAAACAAAGCATAATTTTAGATTAGCATAGATAAAACATCGACTATTCTCCTGCCATATTGATAAACACACTTTGTTTCTCATCAAAATTAATTTAATGCCAAGATGTCGAATTTTTAGTTGCGTACTTTACTGGGCATCTTCACATGTAGCAAATGCTTTTAGTCGAATTTGATTTAATTGATTCTCTATAATATCTGTAGTACTGAATGATTATCTTCATTAACTATACAAAATTATATACTCCATGGATAATGAAGATGATAATGAATTGATAATAGTTAGTGCGAATGAAAAAAGTGGAAAAAGTATCAGTCGTTTTTCGGTGAAAGTGCAAGCATTTGGTTTATATGTGGTTTATTTAAAAAAAAAATAAATAAATTTGAATAAATAAGGTAGTAGAACTACAATAACTTTTTTTGCCGTTGCTTGCCTCTATTCCAACTGTTCCTCACAAATGACTCTGAGATGCAGATAATTTTTCCCCAATTAAATAATGCCCTTAAATGATTATGCAGAAAATATATACACACACATGTGTGTATATAAAATATAGATTCGGAATATTGAAAATACCTACCTAAACCTCTTAATCCTATCACAGACGAATGAGTAATTCATTGTTGTCTCTAATCGAAATTATTCCATTCAATAGACAATTACACATTTCATCTTTATCATCGTCATTCTGATTGTCGTCAGCATCATGACAGTGGAAAAATGATGTAAAAAACACATCTCATTCATTGTCACACTCACCATTTAGCAAAAATATCTACTTTCAACTGACAACGACAACTGACATCAGTGGACGAGGATAGAATATTTATTGCTATCGTTTATTCGATTGACAGAGAGGATACAAATTGGGTATGAGTATGGTGGATTGAATAGGTGCAAAAAATTATTAACAAACAACTTAAGAGCACGTACATACATGGACATACCATATGCATGAGATGATTATGTTATATTTGACTTGTCTCTTTTTGACATTCATTGTTTTAGTGTCGTTCTTCGATATATAATTTCTTGTAGATTGGTGGTGCACCACCTTCATTTTCATTTTCATAATATAATCATTCAATCACTTTTGTACATATTAAACTCCTCATCTTTATCTTCTAGCATATCATTACGTTACGTATCTTCTTCTGAATGGCATAATACTCGATTAATACTCAAAGTCCATCTATATGCTTACTCACTATCCATTCTCAATATAAATTGTACATTATATGATTGTCATTATATTATATCCTCTGTCATGTTCATATTTATTTTGAAAATTGATATTTGATATTGTAGTTAATAGATTAATAACAACAAAAATATATATACTAAATGAATAAACATATATTAAAATGATTATTTGCTTTGGTCCTTCTCATCTCTTTATCTATTATCGATTCTTTTAAGATATGGACATGATAAAAATAATAATTAAAAAAATAATAAACTTACCATTGACTATCATTTCAATTCTTGCAATATAAGCTATTGATATTTGAAACTTGCAATTATTTCATCAAAATTAATTAATGATTTCTTATGAACCAATAAGAGGATATTAAGAAACAATATCGCAATACAGTCTCATTAATATCGATAGAAATATTTCGAACGAAAATCAAATTATGCCAAAAATCATCTCTTCAAATTTATATATCAATGGTGAATGAACTCGTACACACATTAATACGATTATTTATGTGTCAAAATTACCCAAAAGAAAATTAAGGATTTAAATGAAATTTTTTTTTTTTTTTTTTTTTGAATTTGCTAAACCAATATTTTCGTAATGGGTGCCGTAGCTCAGTGGTTAGTGTGTTCGCCTTCTGATCTGTAGGTCGTGGTTCAATACCCGGCTGATGCATAACAAATTTTATATCGAAAAGATTTTTCTTTCGAATGGTACCCACCTGTCGGCAAGCAATTGGCAATTCTTCCGACAGTAACAACTTGCCATGAAAAAGCTTCTAAAAAGAACTCTGTGACAAAGCTCAGAAAAAGTGATGTCACAAGTGTTCTGCCGTTCGGAACCGGCTAAAATAAGTAGGTCCATTCTAATACTGTCCAAAATTTAAGACGCACAACAGTAATAGAAGAGAAGCTCGGCCAATGAGCACTTTGGGGCTTTAAGTGCCACATATTTATTTTTTTTTTTTTTAATATTTTCGTAATAATTGATAATTGATTTTCATAAAAATTTACCCAAATAATTCTGAACAACTAGTTAATTTTTAATTACAACCTAATGTGAAATTCATTAGCTGCACTTTAATTAAAGACAAATTGAGCGATGCTTGAAACATTTTCCTCTTTGGATAATTAAAACGATGTAGAGAGGTTATCCCTCTCTTTACTTCTTATTTCTTTATTTTTCGCTTTCAATCTCTTATATTTATTTCACTTTTTTTTTCTTTTGCCCGTAATTTGTTGTTATTACGTATTATTGATATTTATTGCTGAAACATTTTGTATCGTCTTCACATGTTGCTGTGCAATATTCGTATGTTGTTGTCATTTTTTGTTGCTTCATATACGATTGTGGATGAGTATATTGGTAATAGATATTTAATTTATATAGTTTTTGTAATTCGTTTTAATATTGAATTTGTATGTAGTTACGATACAGGATAGCTTTAAGCATAATCAATATATTAAGTCAAATTTTTAAACGGTTTGGCTTAGCGAAAGATATGATATTTCAATCATTTCTTCTCAAGCCACTTTAAACGCATCTATTCTGTAGGGAAACCACCCTAAAAATTTGTGATAAAGGATAAGAATTTTCAGGGGAAATATTGGGTAGGAAAACTAATAGGGCTAATAGGGCTCTAGAGGTGATTTCTGTGCAGCTATTGTCGATATTCAGATGTTTTGTGTGCCGTTTATAGTTAAGTCCCTTTAAGGGGAAAGTATGTATGTTTAGAGGAAATGTTGAGGATAAATAATTAATTGGGGTCGACTCAAGTCTGGTCTAGTCATTTTTGATGATGTTGATGATTCGAACTTCGTTATGGGAGTTTTTGTCAATTTTCAAAATTAATTAGACAGTTCAAGCAATTCAGAAGTCGAGCCCTCTCTCTCAAAGATCGAAAATCATACTCTGCAAGTATTTCATCACACGTATTCTTACATATGGCGCTAAAACCCGGACATTTTACGCCTTGATTGACAAAGTTGCTTAGTGCTTTCGAGAGAAGATTCACAAGCAAGATCTTTGGAAGTATTTGCGTTGGTGGTGAGCACCGAATAATGCACGACTATGAGCTGTACATAACTGTGGGTGCCGTAGCTCAGTGGTTAGTTTGTTGTCCTCCTGATCTATAGGTCGTGGGTTCAATCCCCGGCTCGTGTATAACAAATTTAATATTGAATCTGTCGGCAAGCAATTGGCAATTCTTCCTGCAGTAACAATTTGCCATGAAAAAGCTTCTAAAAGAACTCTGTGACAAAGCTCAGAAAAAGTGATGTCGCAAGAGTTCTGCCGTTCGTAACCGGCTAAAATATGCAGGTCCCTTCTAATACTGTCCAAAATTTAACACGTACAACAGTAATGGAAGAGAAGCTCGGCCAAAGAGCCCTTAGGTCCATATAAGTGCCACATATTTTTTTTTATGAGCTGTATATGCTGTATGCCCATATTGATGAATAAAATTGCATAAAAGAATGGGTCTTGTGGTGAACAAAAAGGAGAGACAAAGTACCTAATGGCAATAAACAAAGAATCTCATCGTCTTGAACAATACGTCACTGTTCATAACCACGCCTTTGAAGTAATACAAGATGATACATATCTAGTGGAACATATCAGAGTTCAAATGTCACATATTAAGTGTTGGTTTTCGATCCCACCTTCCTGTTTAATATTTTACTTCAACACCGACGAGACCAGCATTCACAGTAATTAGCTTCTATATCAATTTCGTAAGTAAATAATTATACCCACTTACTAAGGTACATATATACAAGTAACGGTATATAGTATATGACCTATATTACAATCAAAATTATCTAATTACACAATAAACTCACATGCATGCATTGATACAAGTACAAGAAGCATGAATGGCTAATTAATTTTATTACTAAAAACAGCAAAACAAGCAAATGAAAAACATGTGCAAATGAATGTAAATGTTAATGTGAAAAAATGTGAAAAGAAAAAAAAACAAAAAATAATTATAATAATAAAATAAAAGTTGCCAAATAAAATAAATCACAGATTAATGCAGATTTACGATACCGCAAAACAAATTGAAACAACAAATACTAAAAATAATAACAACAACAAACAACAAACAACCACAATAATAATAATGATAATAAAAGGAAGACAACAAATTTGCAATCTTCCAATTTACGCGCATCACGCACATGCACGTACAAAACTAGGCTCAAACTTGTACCTACATACTACATATATATGTATATGTTATGTACATGAACACACTTAAATATATACATATCTATTTGCAAACGAAAAGAAGAAAAACTAATTCAATCGCATTATAAATAAGATAAAAAGTTTTACATAATACATTTTGTATACGAATATCCTGTAGCTGCTGCTGCTGCTGTTGTTGCTGCTGCTAATATACGAACACAAAGATGTGTGTAATTCACTGTTGCACGTTCTCAATTGTTAAGTTGTTGTTGCTGTTGTTGTACTACATGCTTTTCTAATTTCTATATGAAAATGAAGCACGTTTCCCGAAAACATTTGACTACTTACAATTGAGATGGAAAAATTTTGGGTGGTGTTTGTTATAGTGATAAGTATTATGATATAAATGTTATGGATATGATGAAAATGTAACTGATTTTCTTATATAAGATATGAATTCATGCGTACGATATCATTTTTTGCTATGGTAATTAATCGTATGATTTTTTTATGTCACAAAAATTAAGTTAATTAAATCATATTCATAAACACAGATTTATTTAGTATTAATGTCAATTCAATTTAATCCCCATCAAATCAAAGAAGAATAGAATATGTTAGATAATTAAGTCAACAAAGGTCCATTATCATACGGTCTCCATTCTTAACATGTTAGTTCAAACCAAGTTGCTCTCAAAATGTAGCATCGAAAATACCTCTTGCTCACTTCGTAAAGACTTATGAGGCCATGACATGCGGCTATTCCAAAGAATGAATCATTAAGGTTCTGTCCTTCGTTACACATGAAGATTGACTATATATTATTACGGAGCAAAATTTTGAGTACGTAGCTTAACAAAATCATATTATTTTATCAAGCTCTTCTTCATGAAGAAGTATAAAGAAATTCCTTATTTTGACCCGCCTAATTTTTAGTTTTAATAGTAATTATAAATGCATCTATTTTGCAATGGAGCTTCCATAAGAAGTGAAGATGTTGGGCAAGTATGCTCGGAGAAAATGTGAAGGAGGAAAAATTGGAATAGATCATACATTGCGTCACTGCAGATAGTAGAAAATAAACACAAAACATCTGGAAATCAACAAATATCAACATAGCCGTCCAGGAATCGCCCCTAAACGGGTTGACTGTATAACCGTAATCGCCCCTAAAGCAGTGAAATATCAGGTGTAGTAAGAAGAAATCCATTATTTTTCCAATAGATGGCTTTAGTAATCTGTGTCACGCATTGAATAAGTGCGTTCGGGTTAGATTGCTAAATGGCGTTTGAAAGATAGGATTTCGTACTAATTAAACTTTTCAGGCAGTTTTGTGATTGCTTGACTCAGCACGCGTCAAAAATGGACACCAATAAAGAGAAAATACGCCATATTTTACAGTTTTTCTTCGATAAAGGCGAAAACGCAAGCCAGATGGCTGAAAATGTGAATAATGTTTATGGTCCTTATACTGTAACAACCAATCACGTGAAATTTTGGTTTCGTAGATTCCGTTCCGGTATTTTTGATGTCAAAGATGCACCACGCTCTGGAAGGCCAATTGTCGAAAATAATGGAAATCTTCGAGTCTGACCATCATGTAAGCACTGTTTCTATTGCCCATGAGCTAAACATTGCACAAAAAACTGTTTGGAACCATTGAAATAAGGCTGGATACAAAAGAAGCTCGATGTATGGGTGCCACATAAAATACCTCATGCAAATCGCTGCTGAATCGCAACAAAATCGATCCATTTCTAAAGCGGATGGTTACTGGTGATGAAAAGTCGGTCACTTACGACAACGTCAAGCGAAAACGGTCGCCGGCGCAAACGGTGGCCAAGCCAGGATTCACGGATATATCAATTCTTTATCCTCAGACCTTTCTCTGAACCTACTAACCCCATATTTTAATTACTCAAAAATAAGAAATAAGCGGTCCCAAATCAGGAAATTTGGTTTCTTTTTCGGCATCTTCTAAAAGTATACAATGAATGAAAGAATAGAAAATTGCCACAATTATATTTCCAACCAATGAGTTGAAGTACAATTATAAATTTGCCCACAGGAAATCAAAGAAAATTATCAAAATTGTATTCATATGTATGGTACAAAGCCGCAAATCAAAGCGTTGACAATGATATTGACGACTGTTCAAATAAATTTTCGTTAATGACAAAAAAGGGTATGTACATACTTGTATACATAAAATGTAATATCCGATTACTGCAACATGTTGCCTTGTCGTTGGTTTGTCGTTGCTATTATTTAACTTTTTGCTTTTTTTGAAGTTTTATTCTATTCCATGTTATTGTTATTGTTGCCAATTGTAATTATCTATTGTTGAATCGTCATCGACAACAATAATAATAACAACAACAACAACAACAAAAACATTAACAACCAATGAGCAATTATTTACTGAACAATAAAAGGGTTTTCTATTATATACATACATATACCAACATGTGTAGATACATACATATGTATAGATTGGTATTGTTTGAAGTTTTCAGAGTTCAGAATAAAATCCGAAACCATCTAGTTCAGTAACTCACTTATATACTCACTAAATCAGTCAGTCAGCCAGTCAGTGAGTCAGTCAGTTATTCTCATTCATTTGTTCGTTTGTTCGTTCGTTCATTCAATTTTTCAAAATTAGTTTAATTTTACAAGTTAAAACCACCGCTGGCACTACTTTTACGTACAATATTGACCCAACTTCAACATTATTACATTCATATATAACTACGAGTACCTACATATATATACAGTAGATGTATAAAATGTTCCTATTCATGTATGCACTTGCCTTTTCACAGAAATGAGTAGCTGACAGTGCAGTTTGTTCATTCATTCATTTTACATACAACCGACAATGTCAGTCAAATGGCCGGTATACACTCTCATCTATCCAATACACACTTACAACCAATCACATAAGCATATACATACATACATACATACATACATACATCAAACGCATATCCATACGCAGTTAAATGGCAATTTTTGGTAATGTTAACGTAACGTAACGTACGTATTTTTGTGTCAGTTTATATTATTTGATGTCTCTCTCTGCAGATACGCTTACTTCTACATACTAGATGCTATTGCTGTTGGCTGATTTCCTTGTTGTTCTTGTCCTGTCTCTTGTGTCTGATGTTGTTGCATTGTGCATATAACATAGTACATATTCATATTGTCATCATATAACAATACGCGCAACATGTTCATTCAGCAGAAAATTTTTAATGATTGCCACCGTCGGTCTTCTGTGTCTGGTCGACATATGAATGACACACGCACGCACACCCACACCCACAGAGGTTAAGCGAGTGGGGTGAAATTTTCGTTTATATGTAGTATGTTACAAATGTTTAAAATTGATTACAATTGCTTGTTACTAGTCAATGATGTATATGTGTGTATGTGTATGTACACTAAAAAAAATGTAAATTGTGTTTTTCAAAATTGAACTGAAAATATGAATTTTATACAATCTTCGGTTAGAATTTCCCATAAAACTAGAAAATAAAAGTACTTGAGTTTATGTCGATTTGATTTTTGAAGTTTAACAAGATAAAACAATCGATGGATCCTCTGATCTTACTTCCTTCTTAGTGGGTGCCGTAGCTCAGTGGTTAGTGCGTTGGCGTTCTGATCTGTAGGTCGTGGGTTCAATCCCCGGCTGAAGCATAACAAAATTTAATAACGAAAATATTTTTCTTTCGAATGGTACCCACCTGCCGGCAAGAATTGGCAATTTTTCCGGCAGTAACAATTTGCCAAAAATGCTTCTTAAAAGAGCTCTGTGGCAAAACTAAGTTAAAGTGATGTCACAAGGGTTCTGCCGTTCGGAACCGGCTAATATAAGTAGGTCCCTTCTAATGCTGTCCAAATATAACACGCACAACCGTATTGGAAGAGAAGCTCGGTGGTATCACAATGGGACTTTCTGGCCCAAGTGTGTCCTCTCAGAGAGAGGGCAGCCCCATATCCTAACCTAACCTACTTGCTTCTTATTTAATATAATAATTAAAATCATTGAAACAGGGCTGTTATCATTTTCATTCCGGAAATGTTTCTTACCGCTATCTTTTCATCAATATTAGGTATACAGAAAAAATATCGGTCAACATACTTTCAAACGACTTTATAGCATTAATGGGAGGCGATATGTTAAATCAAAACAAATCCACCCCATAAATTGAATATGGTGGGAGAGCACACTTTGATGGGTGGTTGAATTTTTTTCTATATTACTGCTTCCATACCGATATTGATGTCTTCAATAGCATTTAAATCCATCGATTATGGTTATTCCATTGTATCGTGCGGATGAAAAAGAAGAAGAAGAAGAAGAGCAAACATCCTGTGAAATGGCTAAGTACGCGGAAACGTATCAAAGCTTGAAATATGTCTAATTTGCTCCAAAGGATAAAAGTAAGAGATTTTCTGCGTAGTGGCTAAGTAGGTATGTTTATCAGTTTGATTCGCATTTTTTACACCTAAATAAAAAATTCTATCATGATACTATATTAGTGTCTTTCTAAAGTACTTTCTTGATCAGAATGCATAATTGTCATACCTAAAAAATTGCATCTTTAAAATGTCAAATTTTATATTGCAGTATATATGACTTCAAATATTTTGCCTTCAAATTACACATGTTGTGTATGATAAACTTAATTATGACATCTATAAATAAATGCATTTTAATTCTCCACATATATACTTATCTTACTGTCATTATACAGGTAATATAAATATGCTTCTACTGGGAACTCAAAACAATCAAAAGTATTTTGCAACCGCAGTCTATCGAAGAAAATTGTTCAGCAACTCACTAAAATGTCATATATTCAATATAATTTCCAGACGAAAATAATTACAGTGTAAATGTATCAAAATAGCATATATATACTTACATATATATCTATATTTTATTCGTCAATAAAAGCCAACTACAGACTCTAATATTACCTTCATCAACATTACCATCATCATCATCATCAGTGACAAAAACTATTGTACTATCTCACATCAAATATAGTTTAAATGTGTACTAAACGAATAGAATTTGTCTTTATGATATACTTCGACTATTAGCACCAACACAATCCCACACAGACACACATGACACAGACATATTGACGTGCATAAAGAATGTGACCACTTTACGAGCACTTCAATGGCCACAACCAAATCTAACAACAACAACTAAACTTTTATTATTGAACGCTTCATTAAGCTCTCATTTAAACGAAACTAACTGATATTGCCAACAATACCAACATTACCATTACCAATGGTATTATGTCGCATGTAAATACACACACACACATACATATACTAATGTATGTATACTTATATGAGAAATGACAGAACAAATAGAATTCATGTTGTAAATACATTCATGTATTTAATACAAAATAAATGTAAAAATAAATGGTAAAAAAAGGAAAAAAAAGCCAACAAACTAAAGGAGTAGTAGCAACAGTTGTTAGCAATAGTCTATCATGTAATAATATTCTTATATATATATATAAGTATATGTAAATGTATACAAGTCCATATATGAATACGACTCACCAATGTCCTAGTTCATATCGTTTATCATCATCATATTCATAGGACACATAGTTGTTGTCGTTCCTCATCGTTCTCGTCAACGTCGTTGTTGTCGTCACCATCCCCATCATCATCATCATCATTCTTATTATGCTATTTGTTGCAGTTGTCAATTAATGTTACGAAAATGACTTCCGTCGTAATTGTGCGCTGAAAGAGCTCTGTTTCCGTTTCCGATTTGTATGTGGGTGTGTGCATGTGCATGTTCGCAAAATAGTTTTGCAAAGTTCATACACTATTCCTTCTTCTATTTACCGCTTCTCAATATACATACATTCGTATGTTGGTACCTATGCGCAATACGAAAGGGAAGATGTAGATGAAAAAATAAAAATATATTTATAAACGCAAATGCATTGGTTGGGTGTGTTGTTGTTGAGGATGAAGGTGCTATTGTATTTCAGTAACATTTACATAATTATCATCCAATGAAGTGATAAATTAATAATTAATGAGTATTTAAGTATGATTATACAAAAAGAATGAAATAAGATATCAATTAACGCTTTTGTTGCACACTACAATACTAATATTTTTCTCTCTCTCTCTCTCTCTCTCTATAATTTTCTTTCTTATATGAGATTTTATTTCAACGCCACAAAGTATGCTGATTATAATAATCATAAGCTTTCACTTTCGAAATTTTCTTTCAACGCCAAAAAGTATGCTAAAAAAATTAATTTATTTCTTTAATTAAACATTTCTGTGCATTTTGATTAATTCATTCATTATGCAAAATATAAATTGTAATAATTCTATTTTTTTTTTGCAATTTTTCTGCTCAGCCAAAAATTATGTTTCGTAAAATGTGTTACAGAAATATTAGAGTCAAATTTCCATTGTAAAAGGTATTTTAATTCTTTACCTAATTGCAATTTTACGCAAATAATTAGAAATGAAGAAAAATAATCATAATTAGCCTTGCAGCATTGCCTTCTTTTTTTTTTGTGGTACTTGATACATTTTACATTTTTAGGCCTGAAATTATACTAATCAAAATGCACTAATCTTGATTTGCAAGTACCCGCATATATAAAAATTAATCCCTGCTTACATAATTTGAATCTTACGCAAGTATCAACATTTTATTGCGCCTAAATTTATACAAGTATATAAATACCTTCATCTTCTTCTTTGGTAGAATTTGCATACACATACAAAAGTGCAATGCTCAACAATTTTGAACATAATTTCATGCTTAACGCATAATTATCACTGTTTGTTAAGCTTTTAAATAATGTTCTAGGTTACATAAATAAATCCTTAATGTTTAGCAGTTTAGAAAAATATGTCTACTAAGCATGTTTAGCTTGCCCTTCAACCTAACAAAAATGACTTTATAAACACTCACAATTTGCCACCAACGAACGGTACCTATATGTTATATGGTGTATATACACATACCATATATATGTCACTTATACATTCGGAACATAGAAATTACCCACAAATGTTACTGATTTTTCACGTTGTTGAGTTATTATTGCTGTTGTTGGAGCTACTGCTATTTTTAAGAGCTCACCATAAGTGAGCGAACGAAGACATGTAAGTGTGTAGGATCGACTAACGGAAAATTTCTATTTAAATTTAATGATATTTTGACTCTTAAGAAGTGATAGAAATTTATTAAATATTAAAATATTTGAATGTGTGGGGATTGTTGCCGGTGGGCCGCGCGATGGAAAATTGTTGTCCTGGTATGTTGGTGAAGTTGCCGCTGTGGTTACCGCTGCTGTTGTTGTTGTGCCCGTTGACTGCGCCTGAGTTATTGCAAAACGCACTTTGTTTTATTGTTCTATTTTTATTGTTTCTTCACCTTTCGATCTTTAACTTAAGCCGTATTTGAATACAAAAAAAGTGTATGCCAATTTTGTTTTAATTATAATTAGATTAAAATTTACAAAAAAAAACCGTATTTTTGTCGCGCACTGCACAGTGTATTTAAGGAACTCTTGAGAACGAATGATTAACCAAACCCAAGAAAAGTTAAAAGAAACCAATCAGAAATATAATGCCTTTAGATAGAAAACTAAAACCAAAGACAAAGACAAAGAGAGAGAAGAAGAGGGAGTATAAGAGATGAAGTGCAATAAAAAGTAGAGAGAGGGAAAGTGGGAGGAAATTATTTCAAATTAAAAGGAGAGTGAACAGAGGAATAGGAAGAGCCGTCATACACGGTGATGCCAGACGGCATATTCAGTCCATTTCCCCAATTGACCCAAAAATACACCGGCAGTTCTGCGATTTTTACTCTGGCGTAAACATTCCGCCCCCCTTGCAGGATTACTGCAAAGAAGACGCATAATCTACACCAGAAGTAGGGAAAATATTAAAACAAATTCAACGCAAATTAGAATTAATTAATATTAAAAGAATAATATAAAGATTAAAAATTAATAATAAAATTAAAAAATAGCCATAGTAATGGAGAGAATAAAAACTGAAATTGAAATTAAAATTAAAACAAATTAATAATTAAAAAATAGAAGAAAGCAATAGTGCATAATGCTTAATTAATTAATTAAAAACAAAGTGTAATACGAATTCAAAAGTATAGTAAACTTAAAAATAGAATTCCATTAACAATAGTAAAAAAAATATTAAAAAGGAAACAATGTTAAAACTCATTTCAAATTTGTACATGCAAAAGAAATTCAAAATCCTTAAAAAATAACTTAAAGCAATAGTATAACTTAAGAATTAAGAGTTGATTGTTGAAGAGACGCAAAATCCACAAGCTCGCGCAACTCCAAAGCGGTCATAAATCCAGCCCATATGATGCAAGACGCATCGACTTGAGATGCGAGGCAGCACTGCGTAGAAATAACCATCGTATTCGGTGATCTTAAAATGGACTTTCTCAATGCGAGCTGGAAGCAAACACATATTAGTGTGGTGTTGAAAAAAAAGAGCAAGTAAGTTCTTTTGGATAAAAGCGAAAATATATTCGTGTTTGAATCGAAACCAGATATTCTTGTTAAGGTTGATCGGAATAGTTGATTTTTGATCCATGCTGTAACGGAAGTGTGCTAAACCTGCCTGCAGACTTTTTCTTGTATAGTTCCTTCCATCTTACGTAGTAAGATAACACTCAAGAGGAACTCGAGAGAGTGTTTTTGGAACGGGAATATGGATTATCCGAATTGTTATCTCCTTAACAATGATGATCTTGAGCATGAGCATGATCTGGGTTCCATCGTTGATAGAACGATCGGTAGGGAATTTAAACGCCATCCATGGTCGTACATCAGATGTGAGAGAAAGGTAAAACAACGTAGTTAAGAAACCTGGGGCAAAAAGCCAAATCGAATCGAATCGCTCACTAATGCAGGATGTGTTGAATCAGGAAGGTCTACTCTCTTGCACACATAATGTATATATTTTCCAATTTTGGCTCGTAAAGCATAAAGGTGGATGAAAGGGGTGCCAAAAATGCTTGTCGCCGTTAAAATGCATAAAAATGCCGTTGAATTTGCATCAAGTGTGAGATGTGTAGACCATTGTCCAAATCAAGGAGGATAATTTGTGAAATATAGAAAATATATATTGGAAATATAAATTTTCTCTGCATACGATATGGTGCGATGAGCTCTCCATTATCGTATTAATTTTTCGAATTGTGAATTCATTGAAATCACCGATGAAATTTGAGAATAACAGTAGTAACGAATTGATACACTCAACTGTAATGATTCTCTAAGTCCAATTACGTAGAATACAGAGAAATTGGCTCATCTAAGCTCGTAGAGCACGAACATTGAGAAAAAACTGTGTAATTGTGTCCAATTGCGAGATTGTCCGAACTGATACTGCTTCTTAGAACGGAATAGTTTCGTATTGAATCCAAAAGGTGACCATAACCATATGAAGGTCGACTCTATTCTTGAAAATGTAGCAAATATTGTAAATTATTCATACGCATGGAAACTACTCATTCAATGACGTTTCGTAGAAATCGATCAATTGATTTGTTCAGCTAGGGTGAACTGAACAGATGAGAGTGATGCGTATGACGGACAGATTCGAAGAATCTGACGAAACGGTGCTAATTAATGTTTTCGTGGCTCCAGCTAGTATGACTGGGCCATATTGTCGCGTTGAAACGTTCGAAAATACAATTCTTGGGGCCCTGCATTGGGCGAAACTGAATTCCTTGGCAAGCTTTTAGGCTTTCTATCGTTTAATGACCAATGTCTTTCCGGGAAGTGCTGATTAGACAAGGTCATTCTTCGAAATGATCGAGTTGTCAACATCTCTGACGGGAGTTGCGTTTCCATTGTACACGTCCTGTGAGGTCGCAATTTCTTTTTCGAAGAAAAAGTTGAAGATTTTGAGGTATTACATCTCATTTTTGCTCTTTGCCTCATTCGGTGCAGCAGGGAATGGTGTCGTTTTCCACAAAAACGGCAAGAATAATGGCTGTGGCACTCTGTAAGAGTATGTGAATTTGCCAAGCAGTTAACGCAAATACGATATTTGTTTACAATGGAAATTTTCTCTTTCACTGTAAGTGAAGAGAATTTTTCACATTGTCGGAGAGGGTGCATGCTCCTACATAGCGGGCAGCATGCATGCGTAACAGTAACATTTGACGCCTTTTTATTTGTACGGCGTAAGATGAAGTTCTCACATTTTGGATACTTCCGACTGTCAGGAGAAGACGAACAGGAACTGTTCGGAAATTGACACCGGCTTATTCTATTGCAGAATGATGAAATCCTTCTACGAGCTGTCGGATTTATGGGAAGGTGGGTTGTCGTGATGGACGTGGTATGCTGTTTCTCGTTGGAAACAGATTGTCGCTGAGAATCAGACGACTGGCGAGACACTTTAACTGATATCGCTGTTGGGGATGTTACTGTAAGTAATTCAGGAAAATTTCTCCTAGAACGAGAAGACGAATCCGAAATATCTTGGTTTAGCTCGACGACGACTTTATTGAGGAACGATGGAATCGTTCTACTGCGTTGATGTGGCTGAAGTGGTCCGGTAATTACCCAGCCAAAGACCGTGTTTTGAGCGATCAGTGAGCCAAGAATGCCCTTTTGGATTCCATCCAGCATAATGGAGGGGTAAATGTCACCTCCCAAAACCAAGTCTACAGGAGAGCTCCGGTGTAAATGTTTATCTGCTAGTCGTAGATTAGCAACCTCTTCGCGTAGATTTTTAAGATTTGAACACGACGGCAATTTCCCAGTCAACCTCTTCAGCACGAACGCATCCACCTTTATTGCGACTTCTGCGTCCATTGGAGAACCAATTATTAAAGAACACATCTTTGACGAATGCGCCGTAACCACCTCGTTCAGACCTGTAACCTCCGTTCGAACGTCGCAAACAGGGAGGCGCAACCTATTTCGCAAGCTCTCCGATATGAAGGTCGCCTCAGATCCCGAGTCAATTAAGGCACGAGCAGTAAACGTTGTGTTCCGGTATCGGATGTGGACTAAAGCCGTTCCAAGTAACACTGAACTATCTTTAGGTGTGTGATTGTGGATCTCTGAAACTTTATTCGGCACGCTTTTTGGCACCGTTTGCAGCTGAGAGGTGAATGATTGTCGCGAGAGTTCCGCCGCCGCAGCTGACGTGGACGGAAGTTGTTCTCCACTGAGACTGGCTGCCTTTTCAAGCCTATGCAATAAGGTGTGATGCCTTTTATTACACGCGGAGCATGAATAAAGACTCTTGCAGGAGGTCGATTCGTGAGAGTTTGCTAAGCAATTGGTACAAAGTTTGTAGCTCTTCACGGCTTTATAGCGATCATTCACTGAAAGCTTCAAAAAATCTGGGCAGGTGCGCAAATGGTGCATCTTCTGACACATTGGGCACTTTTGCTTCCGAACATTCACTTGGAATGTGTGAATCTTTTGTGGATTCGCCGGGGACATATTGGAACTCCGAGCAGGAGTACATTGATTCGGCTGCCGATTCTGTGGTTGACTGAGTTGTCGAAACCCACTCCGAATATCTAGAACCGATTCAAGAGTCTGGAATCGTTCAGTTAGGAACGTATCAAAATCTCTCCACCGAGGGATCTCACGCTTATTCCTAATAGATTGCTCCCATAGGCACAGGGTGGTGTCGGGGAGTTTCGTTGAACACAAATACACAAAAATTGCGTCCCACTGACTGGTATCGATATCTAACAATTGTAAATTGGTGATACAGTCATTGATTGTTCGTTGCAAGCGTTTTATATTCACACCAGTTTCGTGAACAACTGGCTGCAAATTAAAGAGAGCCTTCAATTGGATATTGACGAGAATCCGCTTGTTCTCGTATCTTTCCTCCAGGTTGTGCCACGCAATGATGAAGCCATCATTGGTCAACGGAGTTGACTTAATAATATTGTGAGCTTCACCTCGAGTCTTCTGAAGAAGGTGGTACAACTTCTCTACGGGTGATAACCGGGCATTGTTCCGGTACAACGCGGTGAACATATCACGAAAGCTAGGCCACGACACATAATCTCCCGAAAAACATGCTGTGTCGCATGGTGGAAGCTGAATCGTTGGCATAGAATATTGTGGCGTTTGGCTCTCAGCCGGAGCTGGTGCCGCAACGGGAGACGACATGATAACCGTCAAATCGTGAAGATGCGCGTTGATGTTGGCTAGGCAACGAACATAAGCTAATTTAGATTCCTTATACTTTGCTTTAATCTGACCAAGGTTAGCGTCTTCGACTTCTTGAGTGATAATGGCTTGATATGCCGATTTTAATTCAACCCATGCCGCCTCGAACTCCCTCCTTTGAACTTCGAGGGCGCCTGCACTGTGAGTGTCCGTATTTATTAGCTGGAAATAAGTGTCAGTTTCAGTTATTTCCTCGACTGCAGCGTGAAAACGTTTGATGTTTGCCATGATAATGGTAGATCGCCAAAATACAGAACACAATGCTTCGAACAATGAATGAGAAATGTTAATTACGTGTAATTCGAGAAATTACAGTAACAGAAAAAAAGAAATAGGAGAATTTGAATCGATTTGCTGATCGTATATCAGCTACTCGATTTCTCAATGACGTAATCTTTATTCAAGTTAAGCCTATAGAACAATTGGCAGGATGCCCGCGTATCAGAACGTATAAAATCTGATAACTTAGAATTAAAACGAACACCGTAATGTTTACCCCCCAACTCGAAAGAGTTCAGCGGTAATTACACGCGCAACGTAAAATGAATGTGATGGTAATTAATTGATTTTTAAGTTAAATGTAATTACAAATAGTTATTCACAATGATTTATTTTATTTATTTATTTATTTTTCTGATTTATGTAATAAATCGAAAAAAAAAAGGAAGAAATAATTGAGCCGCAATAATTTATTTATTATAATGTGATGATCTATGTAATAAATCAAGAACAAAGAAAAATTATAATAATAATAAAAATATAAATAATTGAGACGCTCTAATAATATTTAACTTTATGTATATGTTGAAAATACTCGAGTATGTGGAAACAATGTAATTGCACAACACAATACAAGAGATGTGTGTGTATATGTATGTGCAATCGAATATTGTAATTGTTGTTACTTGCTATGAAGAAGTAAAATAGCAATTTAATATGATTTTTGTAGGTAAATCTTATATGATATTATTGTTGTAGCTTACGTAGATAAGCAAAACAAACAAAAAAGAAAATAGGAGATGGTATTGTTGATCATAAACAGATGCTACTAAGTATATGTGCTGAAATATATTGCCTTACTTGTTCTTGTCTACCGATGGTTAAGCAAGCCGAAGTAAATGTACATAAATATTATGCACGAATATGCAATATTGATGACAAGAGGTTATTGTTGCTTTCAATTGACTACAACAGTAATATCAAAAAAAAATAGAAATAGATTTGGGTAATCTAATTGTTGTATGTCGATGTACCACTTGCGTTTTATATAGATAAGTAAAAACAAAAGAAATATGTAAGAAGAGGTGCAGTGCTTCTTCTTTTTATTATGCGCGATCAAAGCAAGTACTTAAAGGAAGAAATAATTGTTGTTGTTTGGTAGGAGTCAATACAGCATAAATGATGATAAAAATGTGAAAATGATCGTGTTGGTATTGAGGTACACAAGTATCACCAAATAATGAGAAAACGAGAGATCGACTCGGTATATTTTTATTTTTGTCTGTTTGCTTTGTTTTTTTTTTTTTTTAATTTGCAAAGGCAATAGACGATGTTTGTTTCTATGTAATAATAGCAACAAAATTATATCAATACAAGAAGAAAGCATAAGAAGACCAAAAAATAGAGAATTCCTTGCAATTATATGTTGCTCTGTTATTCCCTCGTAGTGATTGTTAGTGTTGTTGACGTCACAGCTTAACAACAATGTCTTTCGTAGAAAGATAAGTGCGAGAGGATACCGATGGTACGAGTACAACGCACGTGTTGGATTTGTTTATGCCCAAAGAAATACCACCGAAAAGAAAAAAATAAGATGTTTTCCTCTTTATTTTGTTTTTGATGTTCTCACTCGGTTTTGTTAATATGACAACAGTATCTTTATCTACTAAATGTAACGATTCCTCCGAGAGTTTTCGCAAATTGTCGCACTAGTAAAAAACAATAATAAACACCAGATTAGGAATCCTTCACAGGTGTGCTGTAGATGTAATCCAGTAACCGTAATGTAGAATGCTCAATAGTCGCAGTTGATAAAGAAAATTTAAAATTAATGCCAATCAAGTCTTGCTAAACCAGAAAGGTTATTACACTTTATACTGTAAGCATAAAAATTGCAAATGAGAACAAGAGGTGATACCAGACGCAGTTATCAATAAAACGCCTTATTGATTTCTTTTATCCTTTTTTATACTTTATTTGTCAAATTTAAAATTCACTGAGTACATACACTATGTAAAGCTAGGAAAAGTATTCCCACTAACTTTACTAACCAGTGCGTTGGGTGTAGCGCACACTCCAATATCTGAAAATATTGCACTTCTTATTTTCGCTGTCTCTTATTATAAAGAGAGAGAGATAGAGAGAGTACTGAGGATCAGTACATATAAAGAGTAAATATAATGCACTAATTTGACACGATCACCGTGTAATGGCAGTATTAAAACAAATACAAAGATAAAGTCGAAATGTTCTGCTTGGCTGTTTGGTAAATAACTAGCCTGAGTATCAGGCAGTTATAAGAAATGTAGTAGAAAACAAATAGCACTTCTAGCTATATAATAATATACAATGAGCAAACAATTATCGGTGTGGTTAGCAAACCAGGTAGGCTCAAATCAGTAACGTGGTTAAATTTGTTTGTATCTTTCATACAAGAATAAACAGCGTACAAAAGGTGATGTTGTCACCTCGAGAACGTCCCTTGTATGTAACAACGATGCCGCAAAATGTAAAAAATCTCGAATCCGTTAACGTTATTGGATGAACACCAATAAAGAAAATATAACATAAATTATTGTTGTAGTTTTTCGTTGGTGGAACACCAGTTACAAAAAAGTCAACTGTAAAATGTAAAAATCGTGACTCCTTTAGCGTAATTAGATAAACGCAGACAAGTAAAATACAAAATATAACTTTTTGTTGTAGCTATTCTTTGGTGGAACACCAGTTACAACAAAAAGTAAAATATGTATGTTTGAGGAAAAGAAAAAAAAAATAAAACGGGCAAGTACGAAGTACGTAAATGCTTTCGGACCCCAACAATAGAAACAAAGAATCTATATATATATATATTTTGCCAAATTTTATATTTTCAAATATCAAATATCATATATATATATATTCAATATCAACAACCGCAAGTTAATACATATATGCAATATATAAGCAGGTCCGATATAGCGGAACACTTCCAAGTTGCAATTGGCAATATTGTACTTTGCCGTAAGCAAAAACAAACATATACGAATCAGCTATAATAGTCTGATTCGTATGTATGTGTATTGAACCTGGTATCAGACCTGTTAACCACTTTTACCCTTAGGATACAGACTTACCACCCGCTGCGAGCCTATCCGGCTCGAAGGACCATAAAATGAATGTGTGGGGATTGTTGCCGGTGGGCCGCGCGATGGAAAATTGTTGTCCTGGTATGTTGGTGAAGTTGCCGCTGTGGTTACCGCTGCTGTTGTTGTTGTGCCCGTTGACTGCGCCTGAGTTATTGCAAAACGCACTTTGTTTTATTGTTCTATTTTTATTGTTTCTTCACCTTTCGATCTTTAACTTAAGCCGTATTTGAATACAAAAAAAGTGTATGCCAATTTTGTTTTAATTATAATTAGATTAAAATTTACAAAAAAAAACCGTATTTTTGTCGCGCACTGCACAGTGTATTTAAGGAACTCTTGAGAACGAATGATTAACCAAACCCAAGAAAAGTTAAAAGAAACCAATCAGAAATATAATGCCTTTAGATAGAAAACTAAAACCAAAGACAAAGACAAAGAGAGAGAAGAAGAGGGAGTATAAGAGATGAAGTGCAATAAAAAGTAGAGAGAGGGAAAGTGGGAGGAAATTATTTCAAATTAAAAGGAGAGTGAACAGAGGAATAGGAAGAGCCGTCATACACGGTGATGCCAGACGGCATATTCAGTCCATTTCCCCAATTGACCCAAAAATACACCGGCAGTTCTGCGATTTTTACTCTGGCGTAAACAATATTAAAGTATTAAAATATCGGCATTACGAATCGAATCAAGACCCACACGTGACGTTGAAAAAGAATAATAAAATTATATTTTATATAATAAAATTAACTAAAGTAAGTTGTTTTGTAGATGATTGGTTGAATCCTTGACTGAAGTTCAGCTTTAATATGGAAAAACTTTTCTTTCAAACGGTACCCACCTGTCAGCAAGCAACTGGCAATTCTGCCGGAAGTTAAAATTTGCCATTAAAATCACTTCTAAAAAGCTCTCTGTCAAAGCTCTGAAAAGTGATGTCACAAGGTTTTTGCCATTCGGAACCGGCTAATATAAATAGGCACCTTCTAATACCGTCCGCATTTTTAACATGCACAGCAGTACTGGAAGAGAGGCTCGTCTAGAGGGACTTCGAGACCCATAAGTGTTTATTTTATAAAAGTCTGCAGTCTACAACTGAGAATATGTTGTAATGATCAAATAATTAAGTGTGTGTATGTTTATTTTATAGCATTTTTTCAAAAGAACCCAACCGATGGTCCACACTAAACAATTGTACACACGTACAATTTAGAGCTGCCTGATTAGTAAACCAAATGAATATGATTTTCATGCAAGTCAGCAAAATTTCACATAATTTTTATGCAACAAACTTCCAAACAGCCACAACAACAACAACAACAACTGACTAACCACTCACCGCTATCACAAATGCTTCTGACTGACACCATTATAAACATACACACACACACACACAAGACTAAGAGGGTACATGGTGGGAACTTATTGCTGTTAAGAGGTTCTTGCCGCATTTGTAATTCGCTCCTACTGACTGTGTATACGATTATGTATGTTAAGCTTTGGGTAATAGGACTTTTGCAAAAAAAAAACAAAAACAACTAAAACAAGAACAACAATAACAATTAAGAAAATGAGGCATGAACCGTAAAAGAAGAAGAAATAATACAAAACGCGAACTTTTACGCCAAACTATAAATCCTTACAAATGTTTATCTTTTCTTAATCCTCCACTACACTTGAACAAACTTTGCGAGTTTTACTAGAAGCACCTATATATGTATATATGTATGTATGTATGTATGTATGTGTGTATATATAAATGTAGCTATATTTAAAGGAGAAGGTAGTAAGCAGTGGTTTGACTTGGCAAATTGCTTTTGGTACCCAAAAAAGTTATTTTCGCTGTTGCCGATAATTTGGTGTTATTGTTGTTGTTGTTGTTGTAATGGTTGTTACAAATATATAACAGCACATTATTTTCACAACGCAATTGGAAAGCTTGAGTTTTTTTTTCCCCCAAGACTTTCCCTTTTTTTTCGAAACTTCATTACATCCTTTAGCTTTCTATGAAATGACAAGACTCTTTTACTCAGACTCTTTTACTTGTTCTTGTTGTTGACCAATTTTGCTGTTGTTGCACTTTTTTCAAGTGTTGCTGATATCGTACGTATGAAGACGACAACGATGATGTTCTAGAATAAATTTGTCTCGTCTTAGTTTTTACTTTCACCCCACAATTGACACTGATTTGCTAAAATGAATTTTTGATAAAGAATGTGACATGAGATGGGCGACCACAGCTGGCAAATCCACTAACAGAGACACTTTAGAGTCCTTTTATAACATGTCCTAGATAATATGAAGCAGAGTTATAGAAAACAAATTTTATTCGTTCCAAAGACATCTTAGCCATCAGTCGTTGTTGTATTCACACATATTTCTGAATGAGTAAGAAACATAATATTTCGTTTTTTAGAAGGTCTCAGAAGTACAGAGAAGTACAACTTCGAAGATTCGTGGTTTTATTTAAATCCGAGACTCCTAAAGACAGTGTGTTTTGCGACTGTTTATTTATTTAATTGGCTTTCATCCAGTCACTCCGAATGAGCCTCTGCGAATCGGGTCACCATCGGGACAAGTAGTGAACACTAACAAGCCTGGCTCCTGACTAAGAGAAGTAACCAAGAGGGGGCAATATATAATTGGAGGTAGGATGAAAGACGGCAAACTTCACAAGGAAGCTACACAGCCCAAATTTGAAAAACTAGCAGCCAGTCAGTCAACCATACGATGAAAAATTTACGCAACTGTGGGACACAACACACTCATGAATTACGAGAATGCATCTACCTCTGACCACAAAGATAAAAGCAAGGTACGACCGGTTTCAAAGAGCCTCATTTATATATTCACTCTAACGACTCAAATTCATTTCCAGGCGGTGATCGATGATTACAAGTTGTATGATGCCATATTTGCTAAAAACAGAGCAGATGTCACAAAAACCACCACACTGTCAATCAAGACTCGTTCTCCACCAATAGAATATTCCTATCGAAAGTACGAAAATAATGGCGGCAAGTAGATCTTGCAAAAGATGGGCGAAATCGAAAAAAAGGTTACCCTAAAATCGTAATGAACCATGTCATTCTGAGTGACAGCCAAGCTGCCATTAAGGCCCTTGATTTTGTTCTCGTTAAATCGAAGATCATTCTAGACTGCCGCAGATCTCTTAATGAGATTTCCGAGCAGCATAATATCCTCCTGTGCTGGGTACCCTGATACAGGGGCATACGAGGGAACTGCAAAGCTGATGAACTCGCTAGACACAAATTGTATGTATTCACATCTAACGCCTTCCAGAAAAGATGGACGGATTCACCCATCTATAGGACGGCGAAAGTGCTGTGGCCCACACTCAGTAAGAAACGCTAGCGTAAACTTACTGACCTTAACAGAAAAAATATCTCAACCTATGCTGAAGTGGTTACCGGCCACTGCCTCATAGGACCTCACGCAACGAGAATGAGCTTAGGCCATTTCGTGCATGACTATTGCAGAAGATGCAGAGATGAGGAGGAACTCGAGACCGTCTTACAACTGCTGGGTATCTGCCCTGCTTTGTGTAAAAAATTAAAAAAATTCCTGGGATATTACCAGTTGAATGACTTAGGCCCTCTATCAGTGGTTGATATTAGCAACTTCCTAAATTTCGTCAAAAGTTCTGGTTGTTTCGACGTAGTAGAGTAGAAATATTCGCGTGGTACCACAATGAGCCTTTCTTTGTCCTACGTGTGCCCTCCTATTGAGATATCAGCCGCTCTAACCTACTCTAACCTATGAGCTTCTGTGGTTCTTCGTGGCTACTGTACCATCAAGATTGAGGAACAGTTCTCGGTAAAGTTTCTCGAGAGCATTGCGTTGCCCATTCAAGATACATGGAGGTCTTTCAGACTCAAGCTAATACCTGCCGATGAAATCCTTAAATGAGTAAGAACACGCATATGAATTCGTCATATGAAAGTTGACAGCAGTAACCTTATCATAATCCATAACGAAGAAATCAGCAAGATTGAGAGGTGAGTGGAAAAGCCCATTCAGCACAAGTAAACTTAGATATTATTATAATTTGAATGTGGCATCTGTGTGAATGTAGAGAGATATCAAGATGTTCAAGATGATCCATTCGAAACTGTAATTTAATAATCATTTGCCCCATGATTCCAAAGGACCAACGATTTATATTTTGTCTGTATTACTATCATAATCAACGAATTTTATTATTATTAATATAATTATATAATATTAAAAAACAAATATTCACTTGGAAATTAAGTTAAATTCTACATACACATACCCTTCCACTATTCTCGCATTTCCTGTGCTCTTTTTTTTTGTGTGTGTGTGTGTTTTGCTTTTCTTATAGATGCGATGGTTTTAATTGTTTTTACCAAATGTTGCAAGCAAACAAATACTTGTTGTATGAAATTCATACAGTATGAAAATATAATATTTGATTTTCATTTTACTTACTCTCCACTTTCAATTTTGCGTTGTGTTTTTCTTTTTTAACTCGGTCGTCTCGTGGAAAATCTTAATCTTTTGTTGATGCTTGTTTATTCTGCAATTACTTAAGCGTTTCGCATTCGTTGTTGTTTACTTATGCTCGTACATTTGTATATAGGTATGTACATAAGTATATATGTACGTATATGTTACACGTATATGTTGAAAAGGATTGAGCGCAAGGAAGAAGTGTGAGTGAATACTGAGATTGGCAGCATTGGTTAGCATATTTAGTGTGTTTTAGTGTGTGTTCGTATATACTTGAGTAAATGAGTCTTATGAAGGAGGCGGTGAGACTTTGTTGTTAAGTGGAAGAAAGCATGAAGATGTATAATATATATGTATGTATGTAGGCTTAATGTTGGCTTAATGTGTGTACTTTGCAAACAACAGTCAGAATAGCAGCATCAGCAGCAGTAGCAGCAGTAACAATGAAAATATACATATACAGATATTGTTTTATTTATGTTTCGCACATTTGCGATGAATGTGCAAACGCTCTGTGAAATTAAAGCGTATGTAAATTTCTTTTAATTACCATATACAAACATATAAAATCATTATTTAAAGTTTAAACATGCAGATATGTTTTGCATTTCGAACGCTCTTCTACTTAATAGCACCTGTTTCCTTAAGCTTTTAACATTATTGTAAAGAGTTTGCCTTCGCAAAAAAGATACTATGTATATACATATATTATGTTATATATATCCTAGAAATTGTACACTTATTAACAAATGCTTTATAAATGATGTACTTAAATGAGTAATGCAAAGTAAAATTGTAATTAATATTTACCATAATGAGTGGCATTAGGATCTTCGGTTTGGCAATTCAAATTTTTGTTGAAAATACAACAATATATTAATGATTAGTACTAGTACTAATACTAAATTTTGATATTATTTTATTTGATATTAATTCCATACAACTAGGTAGTCTGCTAATTACAATACTACAACTTATTGATTCCTAAATACAGAGCTCTTATAACACACTTTTTGCTGTGCTCTTTCATAATCTACATTGTAGCATTTTTTACAGGTGATCAGTTAGAAAAACTGGCTTTCTTCTTTGTATAAAAATTTTACAAAAATAGTCAAATAGTTTTATTAAAAAATTCTTCCTTTTTTCTTATGATAATTAAAACATTTTTGGAGTTTAAATAAAAAAATATCGATATCTCTGTAAAGTAGAAAAAATTAAAATACAATAATTGATAGAACTGAAATTAAACAACATACTATACTCAGCGCCATAGTTATACGCGCTACTTCTGGTATTTTGTTGTTGTTTTGCCATATAACATAGTTATCGGTGCTGGCTAAGTACGAGTGTCAAATATAATACGGCTCCTTGAAAATCTAGACACTTATCTGTAAAAAAATTATTTAACCGGTAGAAACCGCCTCATTTAGGTGAAAATCTCTGTTCTCAGAGCGCTACTTTTGGTTTAGGGGACAAAAAATGCCATATGGGTGAGTAAGAAAAGTAATCAGGAAGTGAAAGTCATAATTTGTGAACTGTTTTTCGTTACTTTTCACGAACACGAGAGTAGTCAGTGCAGCATTCTCGGAGTTGGAAAGAGCGTCTCGTCGAATGGTTCTTACGGTGAACGAGGGCAAGACGAAGCATCTAGTGCCAACAAACAAAAAGTCCCGGCGTCTTGGACAGCACGTCATTGTTGGCAACTACGCTTTTGAAGTAGTGAGGGGCTTTGCCTATCTTGGAACCAGCATTAACAGCAGTAATGAGGTCAGTCTGGAGATATTGCGAAGGATCACTCTTGCAAACAGGTGCTACTTTGGGCTAAGTAAGCAATTGAGAAGTCGAGCCCTCTCTCGAAGAACGAAAACTACAATCTACAAGTCTATCATCATGCCTGTCCTTACATATAGCGCTGAAGTCTGGACAACTTTCACTTCGGATGAGCGAATGCTTAGAGTTTTCGACAGAAAAGTCCTACGCAAGATCTTTGGACATATTTGTGTTGGTGGCGAGTACCGAATGAGGTACAACCTTGAGCTGTACGAGCTGTATGCCGATATTGAGATAGTAAAACTCATCAAAATCCAGCGGCTCCGCTGGCTAGGTTATGTCGAGCGAATTGAAGAACACGCTCCAGCTAAGAAGGTAATATATTCAGAACCAGCTGGAGGACGACGCAGAAGACGACGACCTAACATACGGTGGAAAGACCAAGTACTGGAGAACCTGACGGCACATGGAATTTCTAAGTGGCGCCAGCTAGCAAAGAACAGAGATGACTGGCGAAGCATGTTATATTCGGTCTAAATCGATATTCGGTCACATAAGTAAGTAAGTACTTTTCTGCAATTTCTGCTGTTAATTGATTAAAATAAATCTATGACCATCCCAAAATAAAAGTCGAGATCATTTTCCCAAACGGGGAAACAATTTTTGCATTTTTGGAACCAATTGCCCCTACGCAGTTCATTATTTTTCATCTATTGCACCAACAAAACGTTAGAAATTTTTTCTTTGACATATTCATAGCCTCTCTAAAAACCACAAGAACAATCACTAATCTTTTATTATATTATAGAATATAATATTACCAAAATTAAAAACTTATTTGCTTGGGCTTTAATAATAATTGAAATTTCCATACAAATTTCTTATAGTATAATTTCGACATCTCCACTTCTCAGTTTTTCTTACAAAAAGTATTCATTTCAAAAAATTCAATAGAATTCAACTCAACTCATATTTTATCTTTTTCATCAAACCATGTCAAACCATTTTTTTTGTTCTCTTATTTCATTCTAATGTTGCCATACCACCTATCATCATCATTATAATGATATTTTTCAATCTAAATCATATGCTCATATATTTGTAAATAAGCAATTTTAAAATGCTATCTTCAAATCTCAATACAAGCTGCTGAGTTATGCAGACCAATGATGAAATAGAAATTGTTGATTCAAACATTAATTTTTCAGGAGGTGTGGGATGGGGGCTTGTTACCAAAGCAACAACGCCTTCAATATCATTAATGACAATGCTATATTCACTATATCACAATAGAACATTACAATACTCATGTACACATACATGAAAGGATATTAAGGATTTTACAATACAGACACATTCTTCAAATGATTACACAAAGAATAAGAATGAAGCATGATGGATGGTGAAGTTTAGGCTGACTTTATGCGAATACAATACAAACACAATACTCGTGTATCGTGTAGCAATCAGAGTTTAAGAGACGTAGACGTATAACAATATTACTTACAGTAGTAGTTATGCGAATAGGAGCTAGTAATAGAAGTAGTCAAAGTCATTGTAACATATCAGGCATTGTTTTTTTATCATGACCATGATGATGATGATGCTTTTGCTTCTTTTACTGCAACTGATATTGCTTGCTTTCTATTTAGTTTCGCTTAGGTATTGCCTCTGCTAATTCGAGCTCATCGTCATCGTATGGAATTACCTTATATCGATGATGTATACACATGTATTTGAAGTTTTAGAGCTATTGCATAGGCCCACCAACAGCATTAACTTTTACTTCAGAGTGCTAATATATACGTGTGTGTGTGTGTGTGTGTGTGTTTGTGTGTGTTTAAATGCTTCTATTGGTGATGGCGTTGGTGATGATGATGATTGAAGTAGTACATATTTCCCAACAAGTTTTCTTCATATAATTTCTCTTGTTATTGTTGTTGTTGTTGTTGTAACAGTCTGCAAAAATGTTTGCACAAAAGCTTAAAATCAAACATTGCTGAATCAGTATTTTACCAACTATGTACTACCATTGCCACTATATATGTAGTGGGTACATACAAACAACAGCAATGCAACAGCATCACAATGAAGATGAAAAGCGAAAAGGATAACAACAATAATGGTTAAGCTCTCTTTTGCTACTGCTGCTGTTGTTTATACTATTACTGCTACTACTACTGCATTGGTGGCAAAGTAAATGAAAAAATGGTACAATATAACAACAGAAGCAGCAGCAGCAGCAACAACAGCATCATGAAATCCATAAGAGGTAGACTTTACTACAACAGTAATTCTCCAACAACAACAACCAAATAGCTTCTTGTTTATTTTGTTTTGTTCTCCTTTTTTATCTTTTTTTTTTTTTGCATTAATTTTTCTATTTGCAATTTTTGTTGCAAACAAACGAAAGTGGATCCACTTCAAAGTGGCAAATGAAGTGGTGGCACTAAAAGTGCAACGAAAGCACAACAAAAGCAAGCACAAGCAGAAGCAAGATGGAGACGGACGGCGGAGGGCGTAAAAAAAATGATTTAATATTGATAATAATAACGCTGCTGCTACTGCTGATAATGATGATTATAGTAATGATGACAACTGATGTGATATTGGTAAAGGGTAACAATATTGCTGATACTCTTGGGTACATTGTGTAAATGCGAAATGTGAAATGTAACGTTAGTAAGTATGTAAGAACCTTCCAATGAAAAAAAGAGTTATCTGGCACTTCACCCATTCAATCACAGCAATGTCTAAAAAGCTGTTGCCACTGTCACTGCCACAAATGCTAACAACAAATGCTAACAACAATAGCTACCAGAGCTAACGGATAAGCACACAAAAGTACAATTTTGAAGAGGTGCGTCAATATTTGACAAGTCATTGTTTTTACTCCATGTATGTACTCCACTCAACAGGGTATATTTTTTGTGTGTGTATGTACGAGTATGTGTCTATGCTTGTGTAAATATATGGATTTTTTTTGCATACGTAAGCATATGCATATTCACTACTAGGGTTGTCTTTATGGTTAACCGATATCGATTAACCGAATAACTTGACATTTTAAATAATCGTAACTACTCAAAGAGTATAGGGTACTACTGTGCCACTCTGAGAAGGGACCTACTATTATTTTATTATTTTTTTTTTTTTTTGATTTGATAAACTTTTATAAGCTTTTTTTCAATTTTTTTTTTTTTTGCAAAAAGATGAAAATTATAAAAATCTATTTCTCGAAAATTTTACGTAACACAGCCCTCTGGTGGGTATCGATCAACTCAAAAGGCTTGCCCCCAACCGACAGATTTTATCAGAACATTGATAGATTTTTCGACTACAATAGAGTTATTGATCTTGTTAAATATTGAAAAATTAAATTATAATTACTTAAATGATTTTTCATCTAAGATAAAAATCGATTAATCCTTTCATTTCTGCTGTCTAAATTAAAAAACTCGGTATCAAAAAACCGATAACCGATAATCGGTTTTTTAATAAATTCAAATAAATTACTATCCTAATACATGTGTATGTGCATTTATGCCAGACAATCACATGCAACAAATGGCTATGTAACTGGAGGTGAGGAGTGTCAAAGTGCCTACCAACTGACATTCACCTATTGTACATAACTAGATTCTGGCTTAGACAATAGAACAATTTGTGAGAAGGTATTTGAGAGGGTGTCTGTATAAAATGTTACCCTTCTTTTTTTTTTTTTTTTGTTATTTACATTCGTCTACGGGATGTCAATATTATATGGAGATACCTATGGATGTACGTTCGTACCTATGCATATGCAAACAACGAATGTATCTACATACATTACATAGTTTTCCTTCTTCAAACACATTTTCTCTTAATCTTTGCAAAATGAAATACAAAAAAAAATGTTTAATGTAAAAATAAATCTAGCAAAATCAACTCACTCTCTTTTTAGTAGCAGCAACAAAAATGGAAATAGCGAGCAAAAAAAAAAAAATTAATTAAAACTGCAAAAGTTGCAATTTTTTTCAATGTTAGTATATATGCAAGTTACTTCATATACATACATACAATATATTGGTAAGTGTGTGTGTGTTTGTATATGTAAAAATTTTCAACATTTCCATAATCAGCACATACATTGACTGTTACTCAAACACCATAAAAAAATATACGATGAGTATGGAACATAACGCCATCTCATATCCACACACTAATATTGTGATTTTGCAATAAATCTCATACTCATTCGAAGACTCAATACATTCATTTATAACACTCACCACTCTAACTATGCACATCCTTTGTAGTATATGCATTGAGAGTGTAGCAAATTAATCTTTGTTCATTTTTATTAGTAACTTCACTGTTTTCCTATTTTTTTTTTTTTCATTATTTGTTAGTAAGGTATTATTACTGATAGTACTTTGTACTTTTTGCTGCACTTTTTTCTTTTTTCTTGCTCTATGGCAACACCAAACACTTTGCTCTTGTGTGTTTTCAATTTCTATACAAGTACAATTTTAAGTAGATTGATTTTTTTTTTCTCTCTATCATTCTCTCGCTCTTTCTTACTTGAGTATATGCTATTCTTTTCTTTTGTAGGTATTTCAATTCATTGTTTTGCCTGCATTTTTATCTGTTGTATTGTAGGGTATGTACTACTTGTTCTTATTCAAACACTTACACACACACTCACAATAACATACTTTTCTCACAGGTGGTGCTTTGTTTGCAAAATTTATTCACCTTACATTATGAATGTTGGCTATATAGAATGCTTCAAATACTCCCATGTATACCACCGTCTCATATATCAAGGGAAATGCTAGGCAGATAAATTGTGAATTTTTGCTATGCCTATGATTTTATTAAAGAAGGCACATATATTGATATATCCAAGTTTGTAATTTGACTTCTTTTATTGGACTACCGATTGCTTATGTTTTAAAGAAATCGATATAGAAGAAAATTTTGATACAAACTATACTTATAATAACCCAAAGGTCTGTAGGAATTGATTTCTAAGAGATTTGTTAAACCATTTGTTAACTAATGAGTTCACTAATAAGTTAAAGAATCAAAGAGGGTTTAACTAATACCAATAACAAATTGTTTAACCAAAGCATTGCGAAATATAGTAGAACATCCAAATTTATTGCTTGAAAGAGTATTGATTGCCAAACCTTGTGGCTTGTGCTTACATTTTTTCTCGTCACATAAGAACACGTAAAAATCGACACTTGAAAGTTAACTAATTGTTAACTGAGCAATGTTAATAATGTATTTCAGTAGAGTGCTCATTTCGATATAGCTTCCATAAGATAGTACTATAAGGCATGATATTCCAGAAGCTTCAATATATAGAAACATAAACAATGGGAATGAAGTGTTCAAATTAAGAAAGGCAGGATTCTTGTGCCAACAGTTGGATACTGTAAGAGAGAACAGTACCCGGTATGAAGAATACTGTCGCTAGAATTGTCGACGCATATGAACTATATTTAACATTATTTATTAAGACTTAAATTTTAAATTAAGAATAACTTTATGTGTCTTCGATCAAATACGTTTTAATTCAGCACAGAATACTTGGATATCATCATTAGCTTCAGCGAATAAAGAACAAATTATATTTTCTCTCTAAAAAATGCTGGTGAGTTAGTCGAAGAAGTTTTAAACAGGGCCAAGGATAGTTCCCACTGTACCTCTAAGTGTCTTCTCTAAGTTAATATTATGTTGTTTCATTCTCAAATCCAACATAGAAGTGTAGACCATACTAAGGAAATAATATGACAAAGTATGAAGTAGTATTTGATTTGTCAAGAGGTGAAGTATGTATGCAGAATTCTGACGCTAGATTTGTCGACACATTTGAACAATATTTTCTATTATTTTTTAGACTTAAATTTTTAATTGAGAATAACTTAATGTGCCTTCCGAGCAAATACTTTTTAGTTCAGCACAGAATGTTTGGATATCTTCATTACCTTCAACGAATTCATCTTTGTGATTTAAATCGCCAATTTTTTGCCAATTTTTTACAATTTATTGACATTTCCCTTATTATAGTAATGCACGAGGCAAATCCTCATCGATCTTATGACCTTCAAACTCTTTGTGCTAATTGAAATGTTTGTCAAAGACATTCTTCAATATTCTCAATTCAAATTCTTCAATGATATTCCTCATTTGCAACACAAAATTTCAAATTCATTGATCGATGTATTTCTTATGTTTGTTTGACACTTGTCAATAAATTAAATGACAGATATTTCCCAAAGTCTTCTATGTCATAATACATTACAATGCTACCAACTTACGAAGAAAATATTTAAAAATTATTGATACGATTGATTTCTTCGGACTGCGTTCTAAAATGTATTTCATGAATTACTATCTTGTAATGAAATATAATTTATTCATCTAATGAATTTATGAAAATTTTCATAAAATATGTTCACTCCGATTTCATCATTCAAAACTATTGAAAGTTTCTTTCAAACTATGCGACAGATTATAGCTCATTTCTGTATTTATTTATACTGTCTATTTTTACTTTATACATTTTTGCATTTCATTCATTTCATTCTTTACATAGACTCTTGGAACAATTCAGTCGAACAATTGTGAAAATTGTTCATTTTCTCTGACTTTTATCCACTGTTGCATTTAATATGCATACAGATGCATCTACCTACATAGTGTAATGAAAAAAAAAAACAAAAAAAGGTAAAATGATAGAAAATAATAGAAAATAATGAAAGAAAGCACCTTGATTAAAATTTCTGATTACATGCGCATACAATGGCATATAAACACACACAAACATACATAGGTATACACATAATGAATGAATACATGAATATATGAACGAATGGTTGCCACCTACAATGGTGCTGCGATGTTACTCGACTACAACAACAACAAATAATAATAACATCTAATAGTTGTATTACTTTGAGAGTCGCTGGAGAATTACAGGAGTGTAGTATCGTACCTAGTAGTTTTAGTTGTATTTAGTATAACTAATAGTAATTGTTGCCAATGGCATCGGGGTAGTATGTAGTTGTGGATGCGAATGTGAATATCTGTAGCGCTCGTTACTCAACAGTTTTGGCCGTCTCTTATTAGTACATACATACATACAAATAATCGTTGATGTTTGCTTCCATTTGTGTTGGCAATATGCATGTAAGTATGTGGAATTGTAGGAGTACTCATCGTCTTTCGTTTTAACTGGCTCCACATATTCTTGTGTATTTGGTTTTCATTAGTATTTTATTTCAACACTTCATTTTAACATGATTGATGCTTTCTGCAATTTGAATATTCAATGCTTATATATACTTATATGTACATACCTACTTGCATCCACCAATATACATATATACTTCGGAATAGGTATGTATATTTATTCAACAATTTCAATAGCTAGCAATTCACAGCATCACCAATGCCACCAATATCCATTATGCCATGGCCAGTTACAATAGTACCAACATCGATATATGATACTCAATGTACGTTAACGCTCTTATCAACCAATGCATTGCCATTCTTCTTATTATTTTTATAGAGTTCTGTTGTTTGTTTGTTTTTTGTTTTTGTAATTGTGCACTTACCCATGCACACATACATACATCTTTACATGTACAGTAAACTATATGCATATATGTATGTATGTTGTAAGTATACAGCCTCAGGTATTGAATGAGCGCATTTCCTGTCAAAAGTTTTTCTCAATTAAACTTTTGTTGCTATTGTGGTAGTAATGGTGTTGTTGTTGTTGTTGCTGCTGTTCATGCATGTGCTTTGTTTTCGCTACATCAATACTTTTGCTGTGGACTAGCGCCTTCCATTCATTCATTCATGGGCTGGACTTTCTCTTGGGCACACTTATCGCATAAAATCTCTTAATTAATGATACTCCCGATAGAAAATGCGCTATGCAGCAATACTTAAATACATGTACCATGTTGGAATTATATCAGTAGATATTTGCTATTGTTGTTGTTTTCTATTTATTTATTTATTTGCTTGACACGTTTATTACTGCAGTTGCTATTGATTTGGAAAAGCCAATACTTATGCATGTAATTTATCTCCGCTATCAACAATTCATGTGTATAAGTATTGATGTTGCCATTGCTAAGTATTATTTTATGCTGTGCGCGTTGCAACAATGCTACCAGCACTTCCGTTTCCTGTTTTTATATACGAAACTTTAACCAAAATAATCATCAATTTCCACATATGCAAAATCGTTATTCCACCCCATCAACATACATCTATTACTATTCAAACTAACATTAATTGTACTTATTTGCATCGCATAAAATGTCGCTCTCACTCTCTCTCTCTCTCTTATTGTGTGCATGAGTGCATGAGTGTATTTATATTTTATTTATATAATTTTCATTTAATCAACAAACACTTATTTTTTCTAAATTCAAATTATATGAGACCATTAATTATATAGAATAGTTTTTGTATTAGCAATTCTCTGAATTGCTCCAATATCGCTCCTTTCGACCAGTAATGTCCGGCCAAAAGTTCAGTTGGCTCGACGACTCGTTAAAATCAAACAAAATATTGTTCTACATCTTGTAATTTGATGAATAGATATGTTAGCATTACACTATACTACCAATACATCTATATATATATTGTAAATGATTAACTTAATAATGCAAAAGTGAAGAGTGCAAGAGCAAAATATTCAATTATGTTTAAATATGTCCAATAACTTTATAAGCTACACATCCGCACAATTTATAATGCATTTATAAACCTCAAGCAACAATATTTGAATACTAAATGATGGAAAAGTTTCTTAATTTCATATAAAATGCACCTTGGTGTCGACAACTCACTTATATCAATCAGAGCCGTTAGAAAAAAAAAAGAAATACAATATTCATTAAACTATCCATTTTACGAAATGAGATCAATAATAACAACACAAAAATTGAATACATAATACCTTCTTTTGATTAACAACCGCTCCACCCACAAAGGGTTAATGAAATTAGTCAAAGGCCTGTGTATATCAACGAAGCAGCAATCCATTGGACATAAAAAAACAAACTATGAGCAATATTCTGAAATAAAAAGCCCAGAAAAAGTGATGTTAAGAGTTGCGCTATCCTGAGCCTAATAATATAACTGAATCTTATACAAACATTGTTCAAATTTGGCAGGCAACGCCATAATGGGTGATTCTTTGTCGCCATAAGTGCTGTAATACGCTAAAAAATCGCTAAAAAATCTTTAAAAATATTCTAATAGAAATAAAAAATCCATCTAAGCTAAACTACATTGTAGATTTGGAAACACACGGAAGTACATATACATAATAAATTCCTATATTTACATGTATCACCCGATGTAAGAATATACGTCAAACATCAGGATTCTCGTTTGGTGCAGCTTAACACTAACAAAGAGGTTGTGCTGAGTCAAAGGAAAGCGGAAACACTCAGAGCGCAATGGTTTCTACTTTCAATGGTGAAATATTGAAACGTTTCAATCATTTCATAAGAATTAATTTGCTATGTTTACTTTAAGACTTGTTAGAGGTCCTTTTTTTGCGCCATTTGGTATTGTTAGCTCTTCTAAAGATTCTTGCTATACGGTGATCTGGTTCTTGTGCTGACGATAGTCGCCTGAGAATGATTCTCCCTCTCAAGCGCATATTTGTCCCTAATGTTACGATTTTCTTGCTTGTAATATTTAATATGTAATAGGTTTTAAAGAACAGTACTACGTCCAGAGTATTATCAAAGCAGAACACAATATATAGTATCGAAAAGTTTGCTGTGTGACTGAAAGACTAAATACGTAAATTCAATTAATTATGTGACGTACGAGCATATAACTACATAAATAAATGGACAAACTCTCACTAAATGTATAAATATACCCCTGGAAAGGTGAAACATTGCTACTAAATAGCAACGTTCATTATTTATATTTAACGTAGTTGTACATTTGAATACGGAAGCAATTTAGAGCAACAATATTTGAAATAAAATGCTATCAATGTTGTACATTAAAACTTACGGTCTTTATTATAAACATTGATACACATACATGCACATATATGTATACAGAAAAATTAAAAAGAAATCCATTATTTTTGCATTAAATTGAAGGTTTTATTTAGCATAGTTAGAATGATCCGATTTAGGTCAAATATGCACCATTTTGTTCGATAACTTGTTGCCATTTTGAAGGTAATTTCATAATGACACTCTCAGAGAAACAACACATTTTCAGCCGTCTGGCTTGCGTTTTCGCAAACCTTTACTCTCTCTCTCTCTCTTTACTGGTGTCCATTTTTGACGCGTACTCAAACAATACTGAGTCAAGCAATCACAAAACTGCATGAAAAGTTTTTTAGAACGAAATTCTATCTTTTTAAAGCCATCTAGCGTAACCCGATCGCACTTATAACACACCAGATACAGATTACTAAAGCCATCTATTGAACAAATAATGGATTTCTTTTTACTACACCTGATATAAAGCAGCTTTAACTCTTCATCATTCAATTTGCCATATAGTAACATATATTTTAGCAATGCAGATAAAGAATTCATTCTTTTATGTACAAGTGGGCACCCAAATTCATACATATAGACATATGTATGTATGTATGTATGTATGTATGTATATGTATAAATTTGCATAAAAGTATAAACAATGGTTAATAAACAATAGATGATACACACACACACTAAAACAGACAAATGGGTGGGATGTGGAAATATTCAAAAACCACAAAAGTTGACAAAATATGCGCTTTAGCGATTTAATAGGTCAAAATTGAAATGACCTCAAACGGCAACAGTCAAACGAATGTTGACGCATGCAAATGAATGCATATATATAAAAAGGATGTGATTTACAAAAAACAAGAGAGAGAAAAGGAGATAGTGAAATGAGGAGAGAGAGAGAGAGATAGTAACAGAAAGAGTGAGTGAATTTATGATATAATGAAGATATACTTGTACAAATATAAAAGAAATGAAAACATCAACACATGAATAATGATTATACTGTCAACAGACCCACAGTCTCACTCACACACACACACACGCATACACATTCAGATACTCGTAAAATGCGATACAAATGAAATAAAATACATATATGTACACTAAAGATATTCATATAGTGAGGAAGAGTCAACATCAACAAATATATTCATATTTCCCCATTCATGCAACTACATACATATTATGCAACATGTAACGTATATTATTGCATTTTTCCAGCGACTGTTGTTGCTGCACTGCTGTTGTTATTATATTATATGGAAGATGGTGACGTTTATGCTCATGATGATGATGATGATGATGATGATAAAGTAAAAGTACAAAAGTTAAATTGCTTATGAATACGTGATGAATATGTGTACAAGTGCATATATACGTAAATGCACATGCATATGGGGAAAAATCGAAAAAAAATCTATGACGCCACTGAATAGTGTTGTCCATTTGCTAGCGGAAATAACATTCAAAATGTATATGCAATGACTGTTGCAAAAAAATTATACATACATACATACATACATACAATACTTACATGAGCTATAAGATGCTCATAGATGTTTATTCTTCATCATTTTCTACATAGAGCACTGGCATACCATCACTTCTTTTGTGGTGAATGATGAATATGAAATTTGTGTGATTGTATTAGTTATGCTCTTATTGTAGATGCTTGTGTACTCAAGACACCCAAAAAGGAATACACGCAGCACATGGGCTGAAAACTGTATAATGACGGAAGTGGCTTGAAAAATGAGTTTATGACTGATAAAGTGACAATGTGACAAGAATACAATATATTTATACTTCGTAGATGTATGTATATCTATTTATCTACATACATAGATACATACTGTTATGTACCTACCTACTTGAATATAGGTATGTGTTCATCCATTCAAGGATGTAATATGATGTAAGCATAACCAGTGTATATGAATACCCTTTAATGTCAATGGAATACAAACATAATTCGAAAGGGTTATGTGACGTTGTTGTGCAATAACTTTCGACCGGAAGTAATGTTAAATTGTGCATTTACCGTATGTGTAACATGTTTACTGAGTGCCCGTGTATGTATAGTAGTATATGATGATGATAATGTCGTTGTTGTTGTTGTTGTTGTTGTTGTTGTTGTTGTTGATAAAGTAATATGTTGGCGGTTTTAAGACTTCCGTTTGGTCAATTAGTGGACTCATTTTACTGGTTGCGGTTAGTAACTTAGACAGGAAACCGGAAACCACAATTTAATATGTAGATACTATTATAGGAACGAGTTGTTGCGAGTGTATAATATTTATAGAATAAAAAAATATACAAATATATATTTATTTCCATTACTACATATTTGACCATTGCAACCGATAATCGGTTCTAGTGATTTATATACCATTTCGTCTTTCCCAAGTAGCATTTTGTACTTTGATACGTTTCAAATGCAAGTACTTGCTTTAATATGGATTTGATAAAGCAATCGGTCCGAAAAAGCATCCATTTAGCCTGTAGGGAAAGTTCTAGCACAAATACTGAGAAAAATAATGAAAATCAAGCGTCTAGGACGAATCGTTTTCCATCACAAAAATGTAAGCCTTCATATCTCCATTAAAATCGCTATGAAAATGATCAAAATGTGAATTAATGAGTCCTCCGCCAAGTCGTAGTTAGTCGTGGTTATCAAAGATTTGCTTACACAACGCATTCAGCATGTGAGGTGAAGTGAGGTGAGGTGCTCTTCTGGTCATTCGATAAAGTGACCAAATATGATATATAGAGACCTTTGCACTGTTCCACTGGACCATCAAACTATAAAAGAAGAAGAATAAGTCACTACTGCTATCTGTAAACGAGATACTAAAATTTTAATATGATTCCCTGAACTAATATAACATTCAACATATTCTTTCCAATTTACATGTTAAATTTAATCAATGTTTATCCCCAATACATCATTTATACATTCAAATTGAAAGGTACGCATTCATTTGTGAGGGGAATTTTCCACACATTTACACTGTCTTAAATAGCTCAAATAACAAAAAAAAAAACCTAAATAACAAATAAAAAAAAAAAAATTTATACATTAAGGCGTGTGAAAAACTATACTATTCATGATTTTTATATTATTTGAGAAAGTAGTTTATGACTAAAAAAACAAGGGTTAATTTATTAGCTTCTTTAAGAAATACACTTTACATTAGTATTTTCTTTTGCAATACGATTTATTCCATTCGCCATATCAATTTGATGTGCCTTAATATATATATACATTATATATACATTTTGATTGCAACACCGATAAGCCGTATCTACATATGTTTATTTGTAAATACTTTATTTATGTATTTAAATATATTTTCACTATTGCTAGTACGATTCGATCAATGTCTGTACTGTTGCATTTCATATTAGTTAGTTGTGATTACTTTGCCATATTAATTCCCCTAAAGATTGACAGACAATTTGTAGACTTTTTCAAAATATTCACCGAAGCATATTACGAAGTGTATAAATACAAACAACAAACAAATGTATAACAACAGCAACATAAATAATATGTACGTGAAAAATAAAAACAAATAGCTTATACAGGTAAGAGCAACAACCTATAATTCCTTAGAGGACTATTGTAGTTGTTATGGGTTTATTTTTCATCACTCCCTCCAAACTTATTTGGTACGAGTAGTAACAAAATAAAAACATGAACAATATGAATAGTACGACTAACAAGAGCAACAGGATGACTTTAATACACAAGCCAATAATGAATGGTTACATTCGAATACATTCATACGATATGTATGTAGGTATACAAATGTATATGTTATATGTTGGTACAAACAAATGATGCCTATAGGCTGTTAAGCTATAAGCTATAAATACATATACATAGTACGTATATAAAATGTGAGAAAAGTTCGTATACATGGAGACAGACACCTCCATACATAGATAAATAAATAAAAATATACATCGAACAACAAACAATAGTGCGCCGTCAAACAATTGTCGATACGCTCGATATTCAATTGCGTCGAGCGTCAATACCATTTCAATATGTACAGGTGGCATATCAACCAATACTCCCATCATTTTTAGTCATTTTTAATGGAAGCATACAAAAGCACAGTGGTAAATTCATATTATTTTAATGAAATTTTTCAACTAAACTCACTGTGATAAATTAAAATTTAATTAAATGTTAACACAAATTTGTAATTATGCGTCTAATATTATTGCTAAAAAGAAATTAAGTAATCTCCCTGAACATAGTATTAACAAAAAGTGTTTAGAAATCAAAGAATTTCCAAAGAAAATTGAAGTTCTACACTAGCAAGTGTAACTGACTATAGCTACACATCAATTGTGACATCACAATAATGATGAGTATTGATATTTGATTAGGAATATGTTTTTTTTATTGGATAATTGTGTATCAGCTGTTATAATAAAATTGTCCATTTTATTCTCAAATGTGGTATCACGACCAACATGCGTATATAAATTTTTCAAATCAGTCACTTACCAAATCGTTTCCACGCTTACATAAGTAAATGGGCTCAGATTTCAATCAAAATGTTTTCAGCAACTGTCCATTTGAACCAAAATGCAGCCAATAAAAAAACAATAAAATCTTCATAAATAATATACGAATAAAATAGGCCTTTTTTATGATCTCATTAAAAACTTGTACTTCTTGCGTTACAAATTGCATTGCATTACAAATTGATCACTACTAAAGGAGCAAGTCACTTTATGTCATTCGTGGATGACAGTAAGTTCTTATACAAATTTGTAGTTTGTGAATTTAGAGTATATATATATACAATAAAATTATCATATTAAACTAAAAATATCACACATACATACACGCTGTGTATGCTGTATTTTGATTAAATTTTATGAAATATGGTCATCAACAACTAGATGACCATGCATGTATGTATAAAATCAAAGTCGTGAATTGTTTTAGAAAAATTTCAATCTGATGTTTATTATATCTATATGTATTGTATACAAATTTGAAACAATAGTTGGTTCATATGGGCGACTATGTGTTTCTATGTAGTTGTTACACTCGTATGTATAGCATATGATGTGTACAAAAGCGTAGTTAACGAGGAGTAAACAAATTTTTTAAACAAAATTAACAACTTTCTTATGAAAGAATATTTACATTTTCATTCACGTTTCAAAGCATCATCTGAAAATCTCAGCAAATATAATATTTAACGACATAAAATTTGAGACCAATTTAACCAACTCACTTCATAAATAAATATAGCTTCCATAGAAAATATACAACTCTTTTGATCAAAATTATATATTAATATATTTACCATAAGTTAAAAAGCATCTTAAAATGCCTCTAATGATTTTATTTTACAACCATCACTGTTATCTAAACACACACGAGTACACCAAGCAATATTGGTTATTGAACTAAAAATAGAAGAAGAAGATAAACAAAATATATACAACCACAGCAAAAAAAAAAACAAAAAGCAATCGCAAAAACAACATCAACAATAGTAACGTGAGATTATTTGATTTCCCCATGGAAATCATTTTATCAGTGGAAAAAAATCATAAAAATTTGTACTACACACATATACACACAGAGTCAGACACTTATAATATGCGAAATAAAATGAAAATTATTTAAAGAAAAATAAAATGAAATTATACTCTAGATGTGAAAAAGAAAAGAATGCGTATAGCGAAAAATACTCAAAGACGCACAATATCGATTGACGATATAAATACGTATAAAATACATGTTTCTATGTATAGTATGTATAAGTAGTATACCTGTATGATAACATATACGCATAGTGATACTTATGCTTACACATGTGTATAAAACATATAACGAATGTACATATTAAGTGTATTGATTATTTGTAAACACTGGAAATTTTCTGTTATTTTTGTTGTTGATGTTGCTACTATTACTTGCTGATTGTTCTTGATTTTGCTATTATTAGCTACCAAAATTGTACTCATACTCACATACTTTCTTTGATATTGCTTATCAAAACGTTTATTTTAATAAATATGTACATATTTTCATGTTGCTTTGTCGTACAAATAACTTCACAATTTGTAGATTTGATGGTAAGAATTACAATATAAATACAGTACAGTGTTTTAATACTTGGCAACGATTGGACAAAATTATTGTGAAACACTGTTTTGATTTCAATAAAATTTTCAGTTTTTGTACTCAAATTATATTTAATTAAGCTACTTTCATTTGGTCATAAAATTTTTCAATATTATCATTGTGTATGTGAGAGAGATTCCGGTGAGCTCATACCTTGGTTGTGTTGTACTGATGTGATTTTTCCTCTGCTACTTCAACCACTGACTGCTTCTTTCCTTATAAGAAATTAAAGTTGTTTAAATTTAATTCTTCTTAAATAAGAGAATCATAAATAATAAAGATAAAAAACTACTTGACCTAAGTAGAAGTAAATTAAAATGGCGCGTCTCATGATTACCGTATAATCCAACATTTCTGCCAACTCTACCAGGCCATGTGGGATTTTCGAGGTTTTGCATCTCTGATGCTGTTGTCGGTGTTTTCGGGTAATATCATTTTCCGTCATCATCTTTTCCAATTGATGACGAATCTTCAGACATTTTGTTATATTTGTTGTTTGCTGCTTTGTTAATTTAGCAACATTTACAATAATACAAAAAAAAAACTCATGGAATTATCTTTATATTACACTAATTTATTATTACACCGAATTAAATATATTCCATAATTGGAACTTTTTAATAATAGAATTTTATACAAAAAAAACCTTCGAAATAAAAATGAACAAAAAATACGCGCGCTGTCCGTGTTGTTCGGAAAAAAAATTAAGTATGAGAAAACACACGAACAAACGAATCAACAGCTGAATTGATCAAGTCAGAGTTGCATTCGCCTTCTATAAAGGTTGCACCAAATCCATCGGACAGTGCGCACGACGTAATTTTCTGGCGTAGACAATCATATTGATATTAACAATTTTAATGTAGTATTTTCTTATTGAAATTCTTCATTTTTTGGACCAAATGTGATTAGTAAATGAATCTTTTAATATTTCTTACTTTTAATTATATTTCTACATATAATATTGCATACTTTTAGGCTGTAATATTTAGAAACGATGGTTGTCCAAGAAATTAATTTCTTAGTTGAGGAGATATCGATCAATAGTATTACATATTGCCTTCTAGAGTTGAAAAAAAAGACTTACGCCGTTATTTAGCTTTGATAGTTTTGATTACATTTGAAGCAATTTTAGCTGGACTCATATATATGAAATTATGCATTTTAAATGTAGTTGAAGATTGAAAACGCAATTTATACTAATTATTATACTATTTATTTTTATTTTTTATTTGGATAAATTATTGTAGTATATTTAAAATTACAAAAAAAAATACTTTTAGCACAATAATTATTTTTTTTTTCGAATTTGTTCTATGAAACGAATTACTATGCATTGCATTATTCTAGTTGGTACAACTAGATTTGATTCTGCTTACTGCTTACTAGATATATGTATTTATACATATATCTATATCGTTCTGGATACTAGTGTTATCAATTGTAGCATTTGCTCATGCCCGACACTCATACGAATGCTCTTATATTTGCTACGCTCATAGGTACAAATATCTACTCATATGTACAAGTATGTATATTTAATTGGAATTGTTAAAAGAATGCTTTGTTATTGCTCGCACATTTTGTTACAAATAACAACAACAACACCAACAATAATTTATTTTATTTTAAACCACATATTCATCTCATACATATGAATACGTTCATTAGTACCTCTCTAAAATTCCATGTACAAATACTTATATCCTTTCATTATGCAAAGAAATTAAAAATTTCCAAGTAATTATTTTAATTGAATACAATTTGCAAAATATATGAGCTTGATTGTATGGTTATTTTTGAGTTTATATATGTGTGTGTGGGTGTGTAGTGTGTGTGTTCAATTGAATAAATAAGAGGAATATCCTTTTTTTTTCAGTAGCTAAACGATAGGATATGAGAGAGATACTATCTGGCACATATCATCAGTTAGCATCAACATCATCATAAGTATCATCATCATTATTATTACTAGTATATACTATAGAGTCAGCAGTAGCAAAAGGATCTCAGACACGGTAGCAACAGCAATAGCAACAGCACGTTTATCGAATTTCACTTGGCACACGTCAAACAAATTAACTGAAATTCCAAGTTGTAAATATACAAAAAAAAAAATACACATACACATACATACATAGGACCCTCAGTCAATGGCATTCAAAAGGGTGCTCACAATACTCCAAGTATGTACGTAAGCGACGGCATCAGAAATAGAAAAGGAAACTGAGCAAAAAAAAAAAAAAAAAAGTGGAATTCTTTACAATATACCTTTTGGGTGCAAACAAAGTCATAAATTTTATATATGGTAACCCATTCACATACATATATAACTACAGATGTACTATACATATGTATGTGTGCATACTTAGTGATGGTGGCGATATAGCATCTTCTTGGCAGCCATGCTATATAGTACAATTTTTGCTTTTGTGCACAGCGTAAAAACGATACAACTTACACACACACACACACATACAAATGCATGTAAGCACAAATGCTCATATGTTTACTATCAGCCAACTATAATTTTTGCATATGTAGGTAGGTATATGTGGGGGCATGTGCTTATTAGCATTTGTTTTGTGTAGCTATCATGCAATAGACGCAACAACAACAACAACAACAACCACATTTACTAGATATCGAATGAAATAAAATAAATGCAACACTTACGTATGTTCGTATTTATTTTTTTTTTTCTGCTTTGCAAACTCAATTTATTATACTCTGTACCGCAAGTATATTTATATTGAGCATAATGCTTGTAACCAATTGAAAAAAATACTGGAGATATAAACAAATAATTTTGTATATATTCCTGATCAGTGACTCTATGGCTCCTATACCTGACTGCTTCGTATGACAACTTGGAGGAATTTTGAGGTAGATCTATGAAATTTGGTACAACTAATAGTTGATTCATTTAAAGATACTTTTTTTTAAATAAAAACCAAATATAAAATCCAATTTTATCAGTTTTTCTTCTTCTTCTTTTTATGTTGCCGGTCTTCTTTGTTCTACGCTTGTTGGCGCCAATTGTACTTTGTGTACTTTATTCGGTACTCGCCAGCAACGCAAATAGGTCCAAAGATCTTGCGTAAGATTTTTCGCTCGAAAACTCCAAGCATTCGATCATCCGAGGTGCTCAATTGTTTGCCCAACACACCCGAAGCAACACCTGTTAGTAAGAGTTATCCTACGCATGATCTTCAGGCTGACATCATTACAGTTGTTGATGCTGGTTCCAAGATAGACTAAATCATTCATCACCTCGAAAGTGTAATTTTCAACAGTGACGTGTTGTAGAAGACGCCGGGGCTGATCGTTTGTAGACACTAGGTACTTCGTCTTGCCCTCGTTGATCGTAAGACCCATTCGACGTGACTCTCGTTCCAATTCAGAGAATGCTTGGCTGACTGCTCGCAAGTTGATACCGATTATGTCAATATCATAGGCATACGTCAGCAGCAGGTTTTACATTTATTTTTTAAAATTATTTTTTTCAAATATTGACTCTAGCACTACTCTTTTCATGTTCAATGTTTAACTAAAATACCAGTAAAATGGTCATAAAATCCACTAGCAAAATCGAATAATGCCTAATTTTCCAAGAAATTCCCAGACAGCTGAATAATTATAGAGGCTGTGACGGGCACCCTGGGACGGGCACCCTCTGACAGCCTACATTCTAAGCTACAGACATTACCGCTACCAAGGCAAGAATCGGATGAAAATAATTTGTATAAATATAGTCACTTGTTTGAAACTTCCTGATGTTATATGCACTAATTTTTGTCATATCCAAAAATTTCATCACACATTGTGTCAAGCAATCTACAGAAGTATAAAAAAAAAAATAAATATGTGGCACTTAAAGCCCCAAAGAGCTCATTGGCCGAGCTTCTCTTCCATTACTGTTGTGCGTCTTAAATTTTGGACAGTATTAGAATGGACCTACTTATTTTAGCCGGTTCCGAACGGCAGGACACTTGTGACATCACTTTTTCTAAGCTTTGTCACAGAGTTATTTTTAGAAGCTTTTTCATGGCAAGTTGTTACTGTCGGAAGAATTGCCATTTGCTTGCCGACAGGTGGGTACCGTTCGAAAGAAAAATCTTTTCGATATTAAATTTGTTATGCATCAGCCGGGTATTGAACCACGACCTACAGGTCAGAAGGCGAACACACTAACCACTGAGCTACGGCACCCATACAGAAGTATAGCCGAGCAAAATAAAATTTAATATTTAACTTTCTTTTAAATTTCCTAGTGCGATTTCATTTCCTAGTTGCTATTAAATTGCATATCGGTGAATGTCTCTTTCTCGTCAAACTTCTTGACAACTTCTAGCGTGAGTAAAAATTGCAAATTGACAGGCTGTATGAGCCACTGATCGGAGAAAATCGTCGTGAGCATCTTTTATCTATTCTATTATTATAGATATATGTTTTATTTTTCTTTGTTTCATATATTCTAATATATGTAAGTACAAGTATACATATATCCAAAGAAACAATAACAAAATTGCAACATCATATAGAAAATTCGATTAAATAGGTAGTACAAAAAAGTCTCAGCTGCTATTATTGCCACTTTGTTCGAAACAAATAATAAATACTTGTACAAATAATGGCAAACGTATCAATAAATTTTAAATGAAACTGCCGACGTTTCAACCTACGTTACGTTACATAAGTAGATAGTATAAAAAATAGTAGAAAAATCATTGAAAACCATGAAAACCATATGAATATACTATTGTATATAGATAGATAGATAAGTACCATATACATATGCATGTGTATGCAAGCATGTAAGTAGTAACACATACTCGTACTTGTATGTATGTACGATGTAGATGTTAGCATCATGCAATTGACAATAAATTTAAACGCGCGGTTTTTAACCAAATCGAAAAACATCTTCAAGATATCCAATTTGCTATATGCATTGGATTATAAATTCAATATATGTTTGTATATGCATGTATTATATATATGTACGTGTGTGTTATATGTATATATGTTTGTGATAAATTTGTTATTATAGCCTGACGTCTATGCTGCCATCTTATATTACATGAGTGCAACAGCAAAATGAAGCCAAAGCAAAAAGGAATGACGATATACGGTGTGCAGATATTGGGATTACAAATACGACGATTTAGAACAGCTGTAACTGTAAATTTAAGTCAATTTGATGCAGACATGAACACATGCACACGCGTACATGCAAGCTTACACTCATAAACATATGTATTCGCATGTATTCGCTTATGCAACTAACCGTGCTGCTTGCGTAGCATAGCACAACTACCCTCAATAAACCACAATCCAATTCCTGATGATGGTACAATGGACCCACTCAACCATACACACACACACACACACACACACACACACAGCGAAAAGACCAAAACAAGCACACCAAACAACTAATAGAAGTAGAAGAATGGCAAGCAGAGGACGACGACGACGACGAGCATCAAAATAAAATGCGTCAAGACGATGATAACAACAACAACAAATAAGAATATCTAAAATAAGTGGGAGTAATATAAGTAAAATAGAAGCAAATGCATCTTAAGAAGATAGTATGACGAGAACATGAATGTATTTGAAAGGACAAAAGGTGTTTGTAATAGTTAGCGGAAATGTGGTAAGAAAGCTCATTAGGAAATATTTCAAAAAATTGTGTGTACTTAAACGAATATTATTTATTAAATTTGCCAATGGTTATTTCTGAAATGGGCAACTATGAGCTCTGTTAAAATCAGTCCGATATCCGCTATAAACAATATAACTAAAAATTGTTTGTTTGAACTGCGCGCGAACTTAAAACTATTATGCCTTGATGGTTTTAAGTGTCATATTTTTTTTTAAAGGTAAGAGAATAAAGCAGTGGTGTAGCCAGGGCATCCCCCTTGATCGATAGACTTGTTAAAAAATAAAAGTAATATATATTTTGATATCTAAAATTAATTCATTAAAATTTTTTTCTTATACTTCTTTTTCATCTTAGGAACCCCCCCTTGCCCCCTTAGAAATCCTGGCTACTCCGCTAGAATAAATCAAGGGTTTTGATAGAGCCTACGACTTCAGATATTTTTGTTTTACGCTTCAAAATATTGATCAGGAAATTTGTTGGAATTTTTTTCAAAAAATATTTTGAAATATAGTAATTTTGAATTACAAAAATTGAAATAATATTCTTTCTATCGTTAGTTTTTTTTTGTCACTTTGAAAACTGTCCAATATTTAGTCCCAGTTGAAAAGTAGAACACCTTAAAAATCCACCCTTTGCATGCATGTGACTATGTTACATGATATATGTATAGACGATGAATCCAAAAACAATTCTACCAAAGGTATATACCCGTACACAATACCTATACAGTAGTAGTAGTGCCAGTCGTCAGTACACGGATATAAATTTCAATTTCCGACACTCAAAGTGGCGGAGCAAATGAAATAACATTTTCATTTAACCTGTATATGCACACTCACACACATACACATTTAATGTTATATAGCATTCATTCACCAAAACATTCATTCAACACACCCACATACATACATTTCATGCATATAAGTTTGCCTGTTTGTGAGACAGAATGCATACGCGAATCATATGAACGATTCGAAATAGACGAAGGACGCATTTTGTTGGAGTAACTAAGTAAGTGTGTCCATACGTTTGTTATACTTATGTGAAATGGTACAAGTGATTCACACACACACACACGCATGCATATGAATGAATATATTGCAAGCACAAACACATAAGATGTGTACGCGTTACATTTGTTGTAAGAAAAGATCCCTCCGTTGAAGAACCTGAATAGATGTTAACTCAGCATAAAAGTCGAAGATGTATGTACATCCACATACACAAATGTATGTAAAGGCATGTTAGCAGAAAAACACTTACATTCTATTGTAAGTTGCAATAGATTGAATAAAAGCAAACCAGAAACGCACTCCTGTGATTGCATCATACACGTATATGCTCGTATGTTTACGTAGTATGTGTTCTCGTGTGGGTATTATATGTATGAGGCGAAATTGATAATAAATTTATTTTTCTTTTATATTCTCTTTGCATGCTAGAATCTGAGCTCGTCCGTCGTATATGTTTTATTTGAGCAATATTCTTGTATCTTATTGGATGGTGCATATTCATATGATACATATATACTGTACCTATGTTCATACACATGATGCATCTAATGCCAGCAAAATTGAAATTTGTAAGGCGGAGCACTTACTACCTACATATTAGTCGTACGAAGCAAATGCAATTAGGCGAGATTTTACACTTTTCCTTCCATTCAATTGATTCCATTATGGGTATCGACTAAATTGTACTTGTGCCATACTACACTGCATACACTATGAGTACATATAAAATTACACTACGTTCTCAGATTAATTTTCTCCATCCATATATGTGATAATATCTAATTTCAATTTGGCCAAAAATGGAACACTGAACATTTGGCTCAAATTGTTGATATTTTATGAATTGCAAGAAGTACTTAAATACTTATGAGAATTTTGTGTAAAATTATTATGAGATACTACATATATTGCAATGGGGGCCCATAATAGCAACCTATAAATTTACATATGTATGTAGCTAAATACTATACAATTAATTAAAATTTTTGCAATAGCAGCAACTAGTATAATGAAAAACTATGCCACTACAAAGATATTGTAGTACTGATAATGTAGCATTTATTCTAAAGCAATTTAACGTCATTTGGCTACAAGCTAAAGACTTTAGCGTCTTTTCTCCCGATATTATAAAAAAAAAATCTCCTTACAGTCGGCTGGGGCCGACCAAATTATACCCTGCATATGTAGAGGTATATATAAAAAGTTTGCTCGTATATCCATCCTTTTCTTCCACTACTTTGTATAGGACCTACATTAAGAAGCAGGCGTACCTCATCAATTTTGGAGGATCAATTTCTGCCTATAATACTAAACTACATAGGTTGCAATGGGTTGACCTAGGCGTATTAATTAGTAAGTTATGGGTGTTTTAATGTTTAAGATAAATCCGAGACTTTGTACGGAAGCTATATAAAAAGTGGGCGTGACGTATCTCTTTCTGGTATATCTAATAAATTTTTCAATATCAATCCACACCTTAAATTTGGTTGTCCTACGCTAAATGGTATGTAAGTTATGGAGCTTAAAAGACTTTGTATGGAAGACTCATGAAGGAGTGGGCGAGGCACACTGGTTTTCTGCCAGATTTTTGCCGACTACGATACTAATCTAAGTGTCAATTATGGTTATTTTAGGCAGAAGATTGCCGAAGTTACAGCTGTTTCAATTTATAATTTGTATGGGGGCTACAATAAATAGTGGGAGTGGCGCTCCCATTTCAAGTGAGTCTAGTTGCTCGTACAATACTAATCCATACCTTAAATCTCGTTGTCCTACGCTAAATGGTTTGTAAGTTATGGAGCTTAAAAGTTTTAGTTTAATTCCCTTGACTTTGTATGGGAGACTCATGAAGGAGTGGGCGTGGTACACTGATTTTCTGCCAGATTATTTCCGGCTACGATATTAATCTAAGTGTCAATTATGGTTATTTTAGGAAGAAGATTGCCGAAATTACAGCTGTTTCAATTTAGAATTTGTATGGGGACTACAATAAACAGTGGGAGTGGCGCTCCCATTTCAAGTGAGTCTAGTTGCTCGTACAATACTAATCCATACCTTAAATCTCGTTGTCCTACGCTAAATGATTTGTAAGTTATGGAGCTTAAAAGTTTTAGTTTAATTCACTCGACTTTGTATGGGAGACCCTTGAAGGAGTGGGCGTGGCACACTGATTTTCTGCCAGATTATTTCCGGCTACGATATTAATCTAAGTGTCAATTATGGTTATTCTAGACAGAAGATTGCCGAAATTACAGCTGTTTCAATTTAGAATTTGTATGCGGGCTACAATAAACAGTGGGAGTGGCGCTCCCATTTCAAGTGAGTCTAGTTGCTCGTACAATACTAATCCATACCTTAAATCTCGTTGTCCTACGCTAAATGGTTTGTATGTTATGGAGCTTAAAAGTTTTAGTTTAATTCCCTTGACTTTGTATGGGAGACTCATGAAGGAGTGGGCGTGGTACACTGATTTTCTGCCAGATTTTTTCCTACTTCGATAATAAATTAAGTGTCAATTATGGTTATTCTAGACAGAAGATTGCCGAAGTTACAGCTGTTTCAATTTAAAATTTGTATGGGGGCTACGATAAACAGTGGGCGTGGTGCGCCCATTTTCTGTGAGCCTAGTTGCTCGTATAATACTAATTCACACCTTAAATCTCGTTATTCTACGCTGTATAGTTTGCAAGTTATAACCGGTAACATTTTTTTAATTTCCGCAACTTTGTATGGGAGACCCAAAAAGGAGTGGGCGTGGCACACTGATTTTCTCCCATATTATTTCCGACTACCATGTTAATCTAAGTGTCAATTATGGTTATTCTGGACAGAAGATTGTAGAAGTTACAGCTGTTTCAATTTAAAAGAAGTACAGACACTTTGTATGAGAGCTACGCTAAAAAGTAGGCGTGGCTCAACCACTTTTGGCGAGGTTATATAGTAGTATAATATAAGTCTATGTGCCAAATATTGTTATCCCAAGTTGTATATTATGTGAGTTATAGCAAGTTAAAAATTTTGAAAATTTCGAGGTTAGTCGCTTTGAATGCTTGGTGTGGGCGTGGTTATTGACCGATCATGCCCAATATCAATTCCCTCCGTACCCTTGGATCATAGATTACTTATGCCAAATTTCATCGAAATAGCTCAATATTTACTCAAGTTATCGTGCGAACCAGCCAGGTGACAGACAGACGGACGGACGGACGGACGGACGGACGGACGGACGGACGGACATCGTTAAATCGAAAATTTAATCGACGCTGATCACGAATATATATCCATGTCTATATCTCCGGAGATTCCTTCAAGTGGACACAAACATCTGACCGAAATGAATATACCATGCATATTGCATTATGCAGGGTATAAAAACACTTAAAGAAACGTATATGTATACTTTATAGAGAAAAATGACATCCAGTCTAGTTTTGTCTATCTAGTTTTGTTTAATTTAATAATAGAACATAGAAGCTCTCGTCCCTATTGGCGAAAAACTCGATTAAGCGATTTTTCAAATTTTCTCATTATGCAAATCTCAATCTCAATCAATGAAGAAGTTGTGTAATGATAAATAAAACATGATCACTACTTAATGGAACTTCGAACGGTTCGAACTTGTGGATGAAAGTAACTTAATTTCCAAACCAAGCTCCGAAATTCTCGGGAAGGTCATTATGGACGTCTATGGACTGGTGTTGTCCTCTTAGAACACAACATCTCTCCTGACTGTTCAATCCCAAGCTTTAAACGTTTCAATTTTGACATTAGAGCTCCGAATTTAGTATTTAGTCATATGAAAAAAATTATGATGATTCATTCCCAATCCCAATATATACACTGCAAAAACTTTCAAGCTGATTTGAAAACCGTTTGAGTCAAATAATCGTTTTCATACAATATTTTTGCATTCGATTCATTTCTCACTCCCAGACGTCATTCATTTAAGAAATGTCTCGATATTATTCCGTCTAGTTAAAGCATTGAATTGATGTACCTAGTCAAGTCAAAAATATTGGTACACAACTAAACGCATTCATTACGAATGCAATATTGGGCGCGTCCATTTCATCTTGACTGCGATTTGACAGTTGACATTTCTACTTCATTGCCACGTAAAAAGTTTTTGGCATCAATTATTTACAATCATGGAATGGAGCGATATCTAAATCACTTGGAATCACTCGCAATTTTGTGTATCGTGATGTGAAGTTGTTTGAGGCTACTGGTGGAGTACGAGACCATCAAAGATCCGGCCGTTTGCGCATTGTGAGAACTCCGAAAGCAATCAAAGCCATGAAGAAACGAATCGACCGAAAACCGCTGCGAAAACAGAAAATCTTGTCGCAGGAAATGCAAATCTCCCAAAAATCCATGTCCATGAAGATTATTTAGTCTTAAATAATGGATTTCTTTTTCCTCAATCCAATATGTATATTAGTTGATTTTGCGGTCTATCAGGTAGAAGTAGAAAGACGTTAGCTTTTATGGACTTCTATCAAGGAACCAAATCATTTGCTTCTACTGTCGACACTCTTCTACGATTACAGTGCAACAATTGACGAGAAAAGCCAGAACTGAGAAATAGATAGTAGGTCTACCACCATTACAACGAGAGACTATAAAAACTTCATCACTTCAAAGCAACTGATCGAATTGGAATGGACTATTCTTCATGCTTCATCCTGCATGTTCAGCAGCAGATCAGGCATTTTCCGACTAACTCTTATACCGGACACTGTAAAATTCATTGAACAGCAACTCGTTTGGGACAGTAAACGATTATTGTATTACCAACAGGCATGATTAGAATAAATTTTACTACTTCTTATCGAAGAACGTCTATGAATTTGTAAAACAAAACCCAATCAAATATATACAAAAAATCAATGAGAGTTTTCACTTTACTCTCATAAATATTATTTAACTAGTAGTAAAATTTATTCGATAAACAGCTTATTTTGTTGTCGCCATTGACATTTTGCAAATGCAAATCTGTCATCATTAAGAGATCATATTTCACTGTCTGTGTGTGTGTGTGTGTGTACATCCAGAAAAATTATATTTATATAAATTTAGATTTAGACAAATGCCATAAGCATTTGTTAAATTTATATCATCAAAGTAAAACCGACTCCCACAGAGACTTTCAAAAGGAAAATATAAAAATAGAAAAGAACATTATTCATTACTCAATCAAAATCATAAATTTAAAATTGAATTTAATTATTTATGTAAGGTAAGTAAATGTAATCAAATAAAACAAAATTATATAAAAAACATCTAAAACAAATGTAATAAAAAAAAAATTTAAAAAAAACCAAATACATATTAAAACCCCCTACAGGGTTTTATTTTGGTATAAAATATATATTCGTTTGCACACGGTATTATCACACAGCGAGACTATTAATAATGTCGACCTCATGCAAAAACCAAACAAAATTGAAGAGAAAAAAAATCAAATACGAAAAATGAATAGAAATGAAAATAGATGATTTGCCACATGTACACAAGCACACAAGCATACAGAATCACAATATTACAAGTCTATTTTCAATTTTTCTCATTCCTGACTTTAGACTTAATATATTGTAGTTACATACATCTAAGGAATAGAAATTTCATATACAACAGCGACATGATGATGATGATGATGATGAGATGATGATGCTGTAGACAATGACGACATGTCCTTCTTATATATGTCATTCAGTGGATGTATTATGTAATAGTCAGTCTTTAATAATGTAAGGGGAGAGCACAAACTGTAATAAGAGAGGCAGTGAGTTATTATTGGGGCAAGTTCATCTTCTCATCCCCAAACAAACATTTTGAATGTCAAATTTGTTCCACATTCCATATACTCCACCTTACCAAATCACTATGAATACTCATTATTTACTCTTCTCTAACGTACGGATATTATATTGTGCGAATGCATTTTATCTTCTTCTTCTTCTTCTTCTACTACTTCTACTTGAAAGACGACCCTGGCCAAATGTGATTTATGTACATTAAACGATTCTAATAATATGAAGCCTTAAAGGAGGCAAGCAGATTCTATGATGACAATTTGTGTATTAACTAGATTCAGTAAGTTAGAATACTCTATAGAATTCTTGGCAGCACTATTGGCAACAACTAATATTGCAAACAATTTTCATACATTTTTCATTTTGCACCCTCACCAATCACCAATCATCAGTCACTCTTAGGGTGAAACTCCCAAAATAGTAGTATATTTATGTACATTTATTCGTCCATATGCATATTTATTTTCAGAACAATACATTTGTTTATCTTCCGAATCGAATGTTAATATGACTCATGTGTACACATACTCGTACATAGATTTTAGTTTGCAAATTGATATCTCTTTCTTGTTATCCGTTTTATTTTTTTTATTTTTTTTTATTTTTTTAAGACCATTTTTGCAAACTACTGCTCTTTAGATTTTCTAATCTTTTGGGAAAATGAATGAATTTGCATTTATATCGATGAAAAAGTTCACCAACAAAATAAATATATGGAATATACCTATAACGAACAATGAATGAAATATTATTGAAATTTATTGGAAGACAAGTATCAGACTCAGAAAGATTAGATCCATTGTTGTTCTAGACTGCATTATATCCAGTTTTCATAATTAATATGGTTTGAAATCAAATGATCAAAGGTCGGTGACCCTTCACAAACAACTTCAAAGCCTGGATTGGTGGGATTGGAAGAGAATTGTCTATTACAAGCTGCGGTAAGCTGGTAAAACGGTTAATTCTGATCTCTACTTCTCACAACTTGACCACTTGAACAGAGAAATCAAGGAAAAGCGACCACAATTCACCAACAGAAAAGGAGTTGTATTCCATCATGACAATGCCAAGCCACACACATTTTCATGACTCGAAACAAATTGCCGAAACTTGGTTGGGAAGTTTTAATGCATCCACCATATAGCCCGAACCTTTCACCGACCGACTACCATTTATTTTGGCCTCTGCAAAACTTTCCCAATGGTAAAAAATTGGACGACCGAAAAGCCGCTGGAAATCACTTGTCCAAATTTTTCGCCAATAAACCGAAGCAAATTCTACACCGATGGAATTATGAAGTCACCCAAAAAAATGGCACAAGGTCATAGATAATAATGGTTAATATATACTTGAATAAAATTGATTTGCAATAAAGAACATTTTTGTTCAAAAATGTGCCAAAAAACCGCGAATACTTTTTAAGTTACCCCATAATATATCCAAATACATTCTACACAGTATTCACTCGAAGAAGAACATACAAAACTCACTAAAGACTTGATGAATGTATTGCTAAACTTTTAAATTAACAACTAAATTTGTATATTGAAATCAATGTACGAATATCTAGAAGCACAAAAGATTCAAACACAAACACACCCACACAGACCTATTCACAAGCAAACTTACATATACGTAGAATACCCAAATGCACACACATAATTTAATCAATAAGTTGGAAAATCATTGGTAATAAATCAAAATGGTTTGCCGGCCAAAGACACACACACACACACACACACTTGCACAAATAAAGACAAAAGATAAGGAAGAAACTTGAAATTTTTGTAAATTATACAAATATATATGAAGTCGAGAGCAAAATACTGATCAAGTTTTATTTTATTAATCATAAATTAAATATTTCTTAAATGAATATTTGTATTCGTTAACGTATCTGAGAGTCTTTACTCTATTTCATCTTTAAATTCGTTTAAAGAAATAACAATAATAATAATAATATTAAGAAATAAATCAAAATGACTAAATAAATTACCTATAAATAGTTGACGATTATGACACAAATTCTACATTCAAGCTACTATATTCTCCATATTAATATTGCATAGAATATATCTTATAATATTCTAATGACAATAATTTTAAAATAGATTAAGCAAATTTTTGCGATAAATTTATGAATTATTATCATTAAACAATAGCAATGCCAAACTCATATTGCTTCCATTGCCTTTTCTCTTTTCAGAGCCTAGTTTTGTCATATTAGCTGTAAGTCACACTTCATAGAAATTGCAATACAATTCAAAGCCCATATAAGCTGTAAATGATATGGGAAATCCCACCTCCTTCCAATGCTGCCTTTTGAATTATCATTTCAATTAGATGATCTGATTTTGAGCATATATTCAATCAAATGAATTCAAAATATCCTTCATGTTTATCTGTATATAATTTTATAAACTTGATTCTTCAATGGAATTTTACTTACTCTTTTGGAATAAGAATCCACATAGCATACAGCATACAGGGAGTCTCCAAGAATACACAGGCTAAAAAAAAGGAAGTGATAAAAAGAAAATTACTTAAATGAAGCATGCTGATTACTGACTGATGTCTGACTGCATGTACATATACTGTATGCTCTCTATACTATGTAGAGTATACATAGTTCTCCTCTATCGCTATCACGATTTATCTGTGTATCTTTATCATTCATTCACTTGAGAGTATGATATGCTCGGCATCATGAGACATACAATGTCATTGTGAAAATTGCAAATTGATGTAAATGAGCATTTTATACAGAATGCGCAAGCAAAATGTTGCATTAATCATTCTCACCAACATCATCAACAGAAAATAATGACTCAGTCATGCAGCGTCACGTCACGCAACGCTACGTCAAGTCAGGCCAAGACTTTGAATTGTCCGTTTTGTTTGGTATGATCATCATCATCATCATCATCATCATCATCAGCATCATCGTCACTTTATGATTGTGTCACAATGTTGTATCGCTTAGAAGTAGATATAGCATATATGAAGATTTATTTGAAACATGTTGTGAGCAACTATGTTTATATACATAAGAATGGAGAGATTTATTAAACACACACACAAAAAAAAAACACACAGAAAGGAAAATCTTTTGTTTTCCACTTAAAATCAGATAACAGAATGCATTTGCATCAAAATCGACTAGCATCATTTTTCGAGATTGAGCTTGAATATTACATGGATGGCTGGCTTCCTTCCTGCCTGCCTGCCTGCCTGCCTGACTATCATCTATGTTAACAACAACAACAAAAGAAAGTAGCTTTTAAGCAACACGAAAGTGTTTGCGATTATATTATTTATGTACATATGTGTATAGAGTGGATACTCATACTTTTAATAAGGTTCCAATACGAGTAGCTAGTTTAAGTACTAATTAAAGCATTTTTAATTCTTAAACAATATGTACATTGTTATAATCATCTTATAGAATAAATCTGATTCAGAAGGAATGCTTTGTTTTTGTACACATACAGGATGATTTATAAAGCACATCAAATTTGGAGAAAAGTATGAAATTTATATTTGAATCGATAGAACGATCTATATAATTCAATGTTTAAAGAAAATTTCATGTAAATGTTGACCGTGGCTGCGTCTCAAATGGTCCATACGCTGGATCCAAATCTGGCATACTCTCTCCAACATATCGGCCGGTATTTCACGAATAAATTCTTCAATATTGGATTTCAGTGCGGGCTTGTCGCTATATATAGACATGAGCCTTAACATAGCCCCACAAAAAAATTGTCTAAAAGGCGTAAGATCGTACGATCTAGGCGGCCAATCGACCGGCTCCAAACGTGAAATAAACTGTTCACCGAACTCGCCTCTCAATTGGGAAATTGTTTCGCGTGCTGTGTGGCATGTGGCACCGTCTTGTTGAAACCACATATCAGCCAAGTCCAGCTCTTCCATTTTGGACAAAAAAATCGTACGGTAGCGCTTGCCATTCACAGTAACGTTCATGCCTTCATCGTCTCTGAAAGAGTACGATCCAATGATGCCACCGGTCCATAATCCACTTCAAACAGTGCCTTTTTCGGGATGCACTGGCAGTCCTTGCAATGCTTCTCGCTGCTCTTTACACCAAATACGACAATTTTGATTGTTCGCGTATCCATTCAACCAGAAATGAGCTGGTGAACACAATTTTCCGATCTTCATCCAACTTTACCAGCGCTCATTCACCAAAACTTAGCCGTTGTGGTAGGTCATGTGGCTTCAATTCTTGCACCAGCTGTATTTTAAAAGGTTTTACATCCAAATCCTTCCGCAAAATTTTCCACGTAGTGGAGTAACAGAGGCCCAATTGCTGCGAATGGCGCCGAACCTATAATTCACGGTCATCAACAACACTGGCGGGATACAGCTGCGATATTTTCCTCTGTCCGCACTTTACGTATGCGTGTTAGTGGTTTAATGTTCAATAATGTAAATTTGGTGCGAAATTTAGTCACAAGATTCCGAATAGCCGCCTCAGAAGGTCGCCCAAACTGACCATAAAATGGAAGAAGTACACAATGCACTTTCTTAATCGAGCATGAATTTTGATAATAAAATTCAATAAACTGCAAGCGTTGTTCGTCTGTAAGTCGATTCATGGTTAAATTATAGACTAAACTCAACATGTTTGACAGCAACATGTTATACGAAAACAGCTGAGCTGCCAAAAACAGAGTTGCTAAAAATTCACCCTGTATTAGGGACAATTTTTTGTATTAGTGTTTTTATCATATTTATGTTTGTTAATTTAATGTGAGAAAATAAATACTAAAAAAATAAGAAAATGATTCATTTTCCTTAACAATACCAAAATCTCTGCTGCCCAGGAATAGCGAATAAGGAATTTCTTTATACTTCCTTGAAAAAAAATGCTTAATATGTTTCAAATTTTATGTTGTTGTCTGCCCCATACAATTAATCTCACATATACATATTTATGAAACAATTTTTAATAAATTCCAATACATTGACTGCTGCATCTAACCACACAAATCCTTATTTATAATAAGAATTTAATGCAATCAATCATTTAAAACCTCACCTGACATTTGTTAAATAAATTTATATAATTTTTAATTTCTTATTCTATTATAATATTATGAAATTTTGATCAATTGAAAAGGGTCTACTTGAATTAGCTAAATTATATTAGAATACATATATGTATGCTTATGTCATATGTAGACATATCAAATGTAAATAAATTGGCATATGAATTCTTGAATCAATTTGAAATATCTGTAAATGTAATGTAATTTCAAATATTTTATTTTATTTTATTTTTTGTACAAATTGATGGATAACTTAATTCTTAAAGATATATTTTTAATATATTTCATTTTTATTTCTGCTATAGGTTGTGTTACTTGCCTTCAACTGTCAAAAGCAAATCATTTCAAATTGAAATTTCCACTTCAACGAAAGGAATTCTTCAAATTCATACAATACCCACCTGCAACAATATGTATATCATATCATTGCTGCTATTATTTATATTGATACAACACAGAGTATTTGTTTATTTACCCTACGGTTTTTATGTCTTTCTTTTATTTCACCATTTTTTTCAATACTAAAGTAATGCTATTATATTAGAAAATATGCTGAATAAGTAATGCAAAAAAATATCTTGCATTCACGTAGATAGATTTATATTTATTGCAATATGGACTTATCGACTTATATCGAAAATCTTCTCTTTTCAGCAAAGGCAACTTTAAAGATTATTTTGCATTGACTGCAAAAATGTTGCAAAGATAATTTGAAAAGCCGCGAAATAAAATTCACGATATTTTTATAGTTGCACTTCTTTGGATATAATTTTTTATTTTTACGATTTTTCACTATTCATAAATATATATACAATATATGTACATACAAGCGCCTACTTATTATAAATACATATTACTTGCTCTTGTTACTTTGTAAATATAATAAATATTATGTTATATTAAATATAATATGATATAATATAAATACGTATGCAATATGATAAATATTGCATTGGCGTAGAGCAAAAAAAAAAAATAAAAAAAAAAAATACAATGACAATATAAATAAATAACACATAGTAATGTATGTATAAACAACCATGATAATAATACTGCACAACAATGCTGGCAATACAATGCAAGATGTGGAAGATAATTGAATTTGAACCTCTTGCATGACTGCCCAACAGTCAGTGAAAAGTAGAAAACACCCAACCAGCCAACTCAAACTGACTGACCGTCATATTAAGAAGCTATGTGTACATATATATGTATATGTAAGATACATATAACTCATAGAAAATCTTTGCCGGTGTAATGTAAGAATCCAATGAATGACTTCGTTTAGATATATATATATATACATATATTTTACGTATATACTACGTATGCTCTATGTTGCACATTTCAATTTGATTTTCATCCTCTGGCTCTGATTGTGGCCTTTGCTCCATATTTTCTTGTTAATATTAAAAAGTTTACAACTCCCCGTAACTAATATCATATATGTTTATAATTCGATAGATGTACACTATGAACCAAGTAGGAACAATTTTTTAATTCTATTTAAAATGAGTTTGAATATTGTATTTTCACCAATTTTCACCAATTTATGAGTGAATATGTTTTCATTAAAATTGTAATATTACAAGGTAAAAATTTAAAAAAAAAAACAAATTGTACATTTTCTGTATATAACATTACGAAAATTGTAATTGCAATGACAAAGCCAAACATTTTTAAATGATGATTTATATAAAATAGTAGCAGACTTTTAGGCTTTTGCATTTACATCAGCATAAACAAAACATCTTTATTTATAAAGCTACTCCATTTTTATCGAAAATTTTTACAGCAATTTTCAAATCGAAATTTTTTGGTTTTTTTTTTTTACTTTTCTTTTCTTAATTTTTTTCTTTTTTTCATACTGCAAAGGGACTCTTCTTAACTAAAACATGCAATCGCTGTATGAAATATTATAGGTTTAAAATAAATTCGGTGATGTATTCCTGTTCAATAGCAACAAACATCGAGACGATATTTAAAAAAAAAACAGATTATTGCGATTTTTCTTGCTTCATGCCTATTCACGAATTTTTATTTTTATGAAATTTGATTGACTTTGACCAGATTTTTTTTTACATCTTTTTAGTTGGACTATTCGTTGTAAATTTTTACCGGTTGAATCAAATTTTTGAATATATTTCCACTGGTCGAAGCACTGGTGACGTCATTGACGTCTATATTGTGATGGACCATAATAGACTACTTCCAGTGTAGTATAAAGTGAAGGGCACTTCTTAGTTTATAAAAATAAAAATTTTTTTATGTGTAGTTCTACTGAGTAGCATTCTTATTATTTGCACCGTATCAAATGCTTCCATGATCATATTTTCATTCTAGTTGTTGCACAACACTATTTAAGGATTTATTGCTTGATGTAGTATGTATGTTCTTCATTGATGTGTGCAGTACAATAGAAGAGTTCTACTTCATTTTGTAATATTTTTTTTTTTTCCATTCTCATCTACGTCAATATCTAATACACTATCAATGTTAGTTATTATAAAATATTATATATGGCAAAATTATTGTATGACAATGGACAAGATTTTTATACCCTGCATAATGTAATATGCATGGTATATTCATTTCGGTCAGATGTTTGTGTTCACTTGAAGGAATCTCCGGAGATATAGACATAGATATATATTCGTGATCAGCGTCGATTAAATTTTCGATTTAACGATGTCCGTCCGTCCGTCCGTCCATCCGTCCGTCCGTCCGTCTGTCTGTCTGTCACCTGGCTGGTTCGCACGATAACTTGAGTAAATATTGAGCTATTACGACGAAATTTGGCACAAGTAACCTATGATCCAAGGGTACGAAGGGGATTGATATTGGGCATGATCGGTCAATAGCCACGCCCACACCAAGCATTCAAAGCGATTAACCTCGGAATTTTCAAAATCTTTAACTTGCTATAACTCACATCATATACCACTTGGGACAACAATATTTTGCACATAGAGTTATATTATACTACTATATAACCTCGCCAAAAGTGGGTGAGCCACGCCTACTTTCTAGCGTAGCTCCCATACAAAGTGTCTGTACTTCTTTTAAATTGAAACAGCTGTAACTTCTACAATCTTCTGTCTAGAATAACCATAATTGACACTTAGATTAACATGGCAGTGAAAAATAATATGGCAGAAAATCAGTGTGCCACGCCCACTCCTTTTTGGGTCTGCCATACAAAGTTGCGGATATTAAAAAAAATGTTACCGGTTATAACTTGCAAACTATTCAGCGTAGAATAACGATATTTAAGGTGTGGATTAGTATTGTACGAGCAACTAGGCTCACAGAAAATGGGCGCACCACGCCCACTGTTTATCGTAGCCCCCATACAAATTTTAAATTGAAACAGCTGTAACTTCGGCAATCTTCTGTCTAGAATAACCATAATTGACACTTAAATTAATATCGTAGTCGGCAAAAATCTGGCAGTAAATCAGTGTGCCACGCCCACTCCTTCATGAGTCTTCCATTCAAAGTCAAGGGAATTAAACTAATACTTTTAAGCTACATAACTTACAAACCATTTAGCGTAGGACAACGAGATTTAAGTTATGGAATAGTATTGTACGAGCAACTAGACTCAGTTGAAATGGGCGCGCCACGCCCACTGTTTATTGTAGCCCCCATACAAATTTTAAATTGAAACAGCTGTAACTTCGGCAATCTTTTGCCTAAAATAACCATAATTGACACTTAGATTAATATCGTAGTCGGAAATAATCTGGCAGAAAATCAGTGTGCCACGCCCACTCCTTCATAGGTCTCCCATACAAAGTCGAGGGAATTAAACTAAAACTTTTAAGCTCCATAACTTACAAACCATTTAGCGTAGGACAACCAAATTTAAGGTGTGAATTGATATTGAAAAATTAATTAGATATGCCAGAAAGAGATACGTCACGCCCACTTTTTATATAGCTTCCGTACAAAGTCTCGGATTTATCTTAAACATTAAAACACCCATAACTTACTAATTAATACGCCTAGGTCAACCCATTGCAACCTATGTAGTTTAGAATTATAGGCAGAAATTGATCCTCCAAAATTGGTGAGGTACGCCTGCTTCTTAATGTAGGTCCTATACAAAGTAGTGGAATAAAAGGATGGATATACGAGGAAACTTTTTATATATACCTCTACATATGCAGGGTATAATTTGGTCGGCCCCAGCCGACTGTAAGGAGATTTTTCAATTTAAAATTATAACATAAAATACGATATTACGAAGATAGATAGAATACAAAACTACATAAATAGAACAAATTTGATACATTAAAATTGAAACCTGAACATGCATATTTATGTCAGTTAATTTATTTAATAGACTTATAACTTGACATAACTAAGAGAACGTATCACTTCTGATATATAATATTTAATAGGCTTGGATATATTAGTTACTACATATGTGAGTTCAGAGCAATAGTAATTTATTTTAATTAACAACCCCAAAATAACTAAGAGATCTCTTCGTCCTTTAAGCGTTCTCTCACTTACACTTTTGGTCGGCTTGTTATCTTTAATTATAGGAACAATATCAATAAGAACTGGTAATTAAAATGGAAACAATAATAGATATTTTCCTATTTCGATGATTTTAGAGATCCAAACTATAAATTAACAATTTTGTAATTAATTTTGCAAAAGTCAAACGTGAGCAACTACCACCAACTAAACAGAAGGCCTATTACCCAAGGTTTGTCAATCAACAAACACGTACCAAATACTCTCATAAAAGTTATACTGAATGTAAATTGGAGGGACATAGTATTCATGTTTACATATACACACACACACACACACACACACACACACACACACGAGTTTAGTGTGGTTTAAGATGAAAGAATGGGCTGCAATAGCTCTCAAGGAGCTCAGGAAGAATGAGTGGCAGCGGAGAAATATAACTGCAGCTGTGTGAACGCCATGTACGGGATGTTTGAAGAGGCATATTAGCTCAGCTTAGTCCTGCGAAGTAGTGCTTAACGGCGGTCCCGCAGGACACAAACAAGCTATAGAGGTCGGAGTTAAGGGTTTAGTACGTAGGCGTACTGGTTCGCAAGTCCAGCATAGTAAGATATTACTGACTGGGCGTGGTCCCGAATGAGGTGTACCTTTAGCGGACAGTATGAATCGTACATGCCGTCTATGGTGGACGGTATCTAAGAAAGATTCCCCCTTCGAATACAAAAAAAAAAAAAAAAACACACACACACATATATACACTCAGTTCATATGGAACTATAGTAGGTATAAATATTTGTATGTATGTTTGACCATAAAATTTCATTAGCCATATAAGTACTCGTATTCGTATATATCTCTTTTGCATTGAAAAACCAATAACAATTTTAATTATGCTTACAAAATGTATATGCCATTTTGTGTATATGGCATGTATATGTGTGTGTGTGGACGAATACAATAAATATAGTACTGTCCAATTGACAAATTTTCTGCTACTACTGCTATTGTATTGATATAAAAATTTAAATGATTGTAACTCATTTGAAATACTGTTCATGTATTTATGTAAAATATTTTTGCATTGACTACAAATGAATTTCACACAACAAATAAATGTATGTACTGTATGTATGTACCATACATACATATACAGGGTAATTTTTTTGCAACTCTCTTTTTGGCAACACTGTTTTTGACAGTTCAGCTGTTTTCGTGAAACATGTTACTGTCAAACATGTTCAGTTTGGTCTATAATTCAACCATGAATCGACTTACAAACTAACAACGCTTGCAGATTATTGAATTTTATTATCAAAATTCATGCTGGGTTAAGCAAGTGCATCGTCCACTTTTTTATCGGAAAATTGTGTTCAGCGACGAAGCTCATTTCTGGTTTAGTGTGGATTATAAGCCGGTGGCATTATTGGACCGTACTTTTTCAAAGACGACGTAGGCAGGAACGTTACCGTGAATTTTTTAATCAAATCCCAAGGCTCTTAAAAAATCACCCTGTATATATATATTTTTTGTATAATTACAATGCATATGTTCAGTCACATATTCGATATGAAATTGAAATTATTTTGTTAATTTGAAACTGAATGTGCAATTTTATTGACTATTACATAAAGTTTTTCAATTTGGATTTTTTTTTCTTCTTCTCTTCGAATAGTTATAATTATTGCATTTTATATAAAGGGTTATCTAAAGGGTTGAATATAAAATCAAATTAATCAAAATTAATATTTTTTTCTTACGAATGCTTCGATGATATTCACCTCAGCGGCTTCAATCGGATCTGTATTATCCGCAAAATATCATTATTTTTCGTTTCACTCTCAAAAAAAGTCTAACTAAAACGACTGATAACATGATTGCCGAGCAAAAGAACGATAATTTAATGAGTTGTGTGACATGGCTCACGTTTAAGTCCATGTCTTTAATTTGATTCCACATATAGTCGGTTATCGTGGCTCTCTAATAGGTATCGTGGGGCAAAATGAAGTTTCCAATAGCATTTTCGACAAAAAAAAAAAAATTGGCAAATTATGTCACCGTCTATGGTTGCATCAGCTTCTCGACAATCACGTGTGGATTCTTCAACTCCCATATTTGGAAATTTTATTTTTGTTCCATAGGCGTCCATATGAAATTCGACAAAATTCGATGTCGTATTAAAACACTACTCAGAGGCTCTATCTATCTGCAATTGTTGAGTTAATCGAAAGTAAAACGATCATCATAATGAAGTATGCGTGGCTATAGAAAAATCATTAATAGGCTTTAGTATGCCAGTGAAAACATTTAGAAATCGAGAAGAAAGCAATTCAAGAATTGCCAGAATGAATCGATACTTTTGATTAACCTCGCTATAAATTGAAATCAATTATTTCTTCATGGAGAAAGAGAGAAGATGTATTCTCAACGTAAAATGGTCATGTAGCTCATATATACAGAGAATAGAGAAAAGCTACATTTAAATATAATTACATCGATTTTATTCATAAAGTGAATAATAAACACATTGTAGAGCGCCAGGAGTGTTGATAAGCACATATTTAATATATTATTATTTTTTATATAATATTATATATACAATAATATGATAGTTTGTATGCCTCTAATTCTAAATGGCTAACAGCTACTGATTTTGACACTACTATGAGAATTACAAAGAAAAATAATGAGTAAGACCATCATGCTTACACATGTCTTAATCTGTGTTACTATGCTGTATACATATGTATATGTACTTTAATACTATTTCTAAAATCATATGTTTTATTGTTTCATTATTCAATCGCATATATATAGGAAATATGTAATATAATTGAGTCACGTACATCTGTACATGGGTAGGCCATAAAAACAATTAATGAGTCAAGTATAACGAATGGAAATTTCGCTACAATTAAAAGTGATATGTAAATAGAAATTCATCAAAATACATAACCATACGCCCTTTGAATTGTACAGACAATTAAGCTTGGCTAATAGCCAAATTCAATGAAATAATTACGAAATTTAATATAATTTTAAATGCTGTTTTTTTTTTCTTGTGACAATTTTTATTATATTCATGAACATTTTTTAAATACCATCTAAATAATAATAAATACCTCAGTCACCATAAAAAGTATTTATTCATACATACTCACACGTACTCACATGTACAGGTACAAATGAACACTGAGCTCAAATTGATAAGCTTTAAAAGCTTTTATTTGTAGCCAAATTTAAGCTGAGCTTAAAATTGAACTTTAATTAAAATATAATTCAACTTGTTTGTTTTTTTTTTTCTCTTAACTTAATCTTTATTTCTAACGACGCAATTAAATCTTGTTTTGGAGCGTGTTTTGTATTGTATTTTTGTATTGTATATATACAGCAAACGATGTGGGGGAAAAAATGTACTCAAATATTTAAATATGAGTGTAAACTATTAATTCATTTTGTTCATAATAACAATAATATTTGGTAGACAGAGTGTCATGAGGGTTTGTATAAATGCTCATTTGTTTTTTTTTTCTCATTGTTGTTGTTGTTTATTATTGACAAGTGTTAGAAATTGCTAAAATTCACGTTTATACCATAAAATTGACAAATTTGTATTTTTCCCTTCCCTGTATCACATTTTGACTTAACATTTTAATGACAATTTAAATAAATCACCTGTATAAATACTTGTGTGTACGAGTATGTATTGTATAATTCTGAATGTAGGTGTATTTAAAATGCAGAGAATATCATCAGAATGATATTGAACAATATTTTTATGGATGGCATAGACAATCAGAAGTGATTTTGTATAATTAATAACAAAACCTATGGAAAAAGTTGAACAATTTTCTTTCCTTTAGCATCTATATCGCTTTAGTTACACACGGATAGCGAGTTGTTGAATAAAATTCGTCTAATAACTGAAGATACTGCTACAACAGCAAATCTAGCAATTTGAACTGCATTTCGTTCGGATCGATGTTTTCATGATTTCAAAAAAAAACTCATTCAAACGACATTTCGTATGGATAGATTTCAACACATGGTGTGAAACAAAAACTCATTTCTATGCGTTTCACGAATCGAAGACTGATTTTCAAATTTTGAAAGTGAATTTTCAAATTGAAAGTATTTGTTGAAGCGTAAGTCTTTCCATTATGAAATAGCAAAATATATTTAACGATCAAAAATGGCTGTTGGTGGTATTCCGACCACGAATTCATAATCAGCTACTCAAAATCGACAGGATGTGACTACTCTACTAGTCCAGTGAACATTCTATACATTCTGTCTTTAGGGATTAGAATTGCTTTATAAATTACAAATATGATGGACCAGTTTTTTTTTTTTGGCTGTGACCATAATAACGATTATGACCGAAAGTAAGGATCGACTATTATTGTAATTAAGTATAGATACTTTGTAAATTTTTATTTCTTTGTAAAATAAATTGTTGTCATAACAGCCGACATAGCCACAAGTAATCTGAAATATACACATACATATAATGAGAATAATTAAAATGCATTACGTGCATTGACCCCCATAATAATCAAATCTGAATGATATTAAAAATTATAAAATTGTAAATAAAAGAAAATATATATAATAATACACGTTTTATTACAAATACAACACCTACGTAATAACAAAAGTCACATATTTTGATGATATAGAAATTATTTTTGATTTTCAAGTAGGCTGAGGGCTCTACTCGAATTTTGGAAATATAGCATTTGTGAGATTATATTACCCATTTGGTTACCAACGACTATCTGCGCCTGTGAATCTCCAATAAGATCAATACGTCAAATGCTTAACCAAATGTGCCCCCCTTTTTGCCAGCTGCCCGTGCATGGCAACACTTTGAACACACCTGAACTACACAGGCTTCTGAGGTATTATACACCACACCATCCACATAGTCCACATTCGATCCACACAGTGGCAGTTTTACCGATGATCGTTAATTCCGAGACGGAATTGGATTAAGAAATAGTAAAAAAAAATTATTTATTGATGTATATTTAAATATATATTAGTATATAGTCAAAGTTGGAATCATCTTAAAGTTAAAATCGAGTTATTTGACATATTTTCAATACAAAAATCTGTCAAAAAGCCGATTATAACTTTAACTTTCACTTCGGGCCATATTGTACATACATATTTTCCTCCGTAGTTTGTATCAACCCCCAAAATGCTGTGTATTTCAATCCCTTATTGTAAAATATGTATATTCCAAGATTGCATGCGAGATTGATTCTTAATTGCATGCGATTTTATACGATTTCAGAGTATGAACTCGGTACGTACATATATTATATTGAATATATGATGGCAATAGGCCATCACCGTAAGAATGAAATTCGATACAAAACTAAAATTAAAAAAAAACAAAAACCCAAAATGGAGTACAAAATCAATGTACCTACGCACAATTACTATATAGCAACCAAAACAGTACTTGTAATTCCGTACTTACCACACAAATGCATCATACAATATGTGAGTGTCATTGACTAAACAAACTAATTAAAGCAAAACCAGCAACAACAATAATGAGACAAATAGTAATAATAAGAGGGAAACAACAGCAGAAGAAGACAAAATAAAAAAATAAGAATGATATAATTGTGGTTTTATGCCAGTGACCGACTGAAAATGCAAAAAGAAATCGAAACCAAAACAATAAAAAAAAAACAAAAATAATCCAAACAATAATATTTTTTAGTAGATGTTGTATTATGTTAGGTGTGTTTATGCATTAAAATCATGCAACTGATTATTAATGTAATGAAACATATATATACATACACAAGTGTATGCATACATATTTATAACAAAAGCACACGTGAAAGAACAACAACAACAAAAAACTCAATTTAATTATTTTAATTTAGTTAATTACATTTTTTTTTTTTTTTTGTACTTCAACACACCTTTGCACCACCATCCATCCAACATTCATTTGTCATTATATCCCCAAATATCACTCATACACATACATATGTGTACATACGTCGTATGAGTATTTCTTAGAAATATATATATATATATTTGCTCACTCTCATCACAAAAATTCGCTCAAACGCACATAGACACACAAACACACTCACGTTATAATAAGAGAATGTCGTCATCACCACTATAATATCACCTTAGCCCCTAAGTTAAGTAAACATCGATAAACATCTAAATATTAAGACGAATAGGCAGAAGCATACAGAAAAGAGCAAACATACTGAGTAGTAGTAGTAGTAATAGGCGAATTACAACAATAACAACAACAACAACAAAAACAAACATACAAAATTTATAACAAACTCATTTCAAAAGCTTTGTTACATACACAACTACTACATATGCAGATGTTTATTACAGTGCTGCACAAAGATGAACTCTTAGAGAATATCAACAATCGAAGAAATAGCGGTAAGATTAGACAACACAACAAAATAATCAAAAATTGACAAATAACAAATTATGTAATTTGCAATAAAGTTCATATATTGTGGAAAATTAATAAATCAGAATACATTTCATATATTCAAACATAAGTATTTTTATTGTTTTGCTTATATTTAACGATGTAGTATTATTGTATTATATAGAATGTATTAAAAACTATAAAAAAAAACCTCTCAAACATATGAAAAGGCATTCTCGTGCATCAATCTGATTTTTCTACATATACGCACCTACAATGAAGTACAGTTTATACATATATTCGTACATATATATGTGTATATAATACTACATATAATAACAATAATAATAATAATACAGTAACCAGAACAACACAACACATATTCGTGTATGAATTTTGTGAGGCAAAAATTGTTTGCGTTTAACTCAGTCGCACGTAAACTTTTCCAACGGCAACATCATCATCTTAACAGATCAACATCACAAAATCAATTATATTATATATACATCAGGCAATATAATTTGCTCATTCAAAATTGTTAGTATACATACAATACATATAATTTTTTTTTTATTTGAATTTTAATTACAATTTAATTAATTGTGGCTTAAATTTCTCAAAAAATAGTGAAAATTTAAAGGAAACCAATACCAAAAAACAAAATAAAAAATCAACATGTTCATCAAACAATATTTGGCTATTTTGGTGCTCGTATTCGTTGCTCTAATGCAAAGTGGTAAGTTAATAGTATATATAATATAATGTAGCTATTGTTGTTTTATATTATTTTCACTTTCCATTTAATTTGAATTTATAAATACATACATACGTACGCATATGTGAATGCAGATGTGAATGTGAAATTTGTGCAATAAAATTTTAAGTTTTTTTTTTTGTATTTTTTAAATAAAATTAGAATGCAAATGAAAGTTGTGAGGGAAAAAACAAAAAAAAACGAAAAATAACATATTGAATGCAAGTTAAATAAAAAAAAAAAATATATATATATAGCAATGGAAAGTTTAAATAGAAATTATTTACAAAAAAAAATTATAGAAACACAATTTGCTTAAATATTACGTATATAAAATCAATATATTATATAAGCATGTACAAATATTCGAAAAAACTGTGTATATAGTATGTATATTTAAATTAAGAAATGACGTAAACAAAAACCAATAAATTGGAAGTACAAACAGAACAAAAAAAAAAATAAAATGCCCAAAATCAGCAGAATATGCAAATTAAGAAATATTCATAAAATCATTCACACACCAAAAAAAAAAATGAAGAAGTATTAATGGCAATAAAAAAACAAATACAACAATATACTACATACATATTTGAAATGATTAGCATTAGATTTTGTTGTTGTTTTTGCTGTTATTGATGTTTTTATTGTCATTATATTACATTCCCCTCATACATACAGCACACATACATATATTGAGCGCTTAATGGAAGGTTGTCTTACTGGCATACTTTGTCCTACTCAAACAAGAAATCTAAGCTAAGTGCTTTTTACAACTTCCAATAAAGTTTCCATCAAATTATTGCTTTTAAGTTGTAACAAACTTATAGCCAAACAATAATTGTATTCATATCACATAATCATAGTTGAATGCCAAAAAAATATATATATATATATCACTAAATTTTCAAATATTCATACAAAAAGAAGTATTGCCAGTTTATATATACATCGTTATGAACACTTTCTAACACTACTCAAATTCATAAAAACGTAATTTTTACATAAATTACATAAATTGACAAACGGATGTACAAATTTTATGTTCGGAATTATTTCTTAAAGAAAAAACAAACAGATTTTTAATTAAAAATATTGACAGACGTCTAGCCTTTTATCGAAATTCCTAATAACGTCCAACATCAAATATAATTCTATTTCACTTACAATACAAATAATTTAGTATTTCACAAATTGAATTATTTTTTGGATAATTAGCATTGAGCCTAGCAAAAGATAGTTTAATGGAATCTAAATCACAAGATCTTCAAGGTCAACGAATATCATCATTATAAGATATAAAACCTCCATTAAATGAATTGTTTTGGATAATTAATTTTTGTTTTTTTTTTGTACATCCCATCCCATCATTAACATTTTCTATGTTTCTACATACTTTACAAATGTTAAGTAATTACGATTCGATATTTGGAATTTTATTAAATGACAGCTTTCTATTCTCAAGTGTGCACACGAATAATATCTGTATTGTATTTATAATAAAATTAAATATATAAAAACAATATAAACAGACTTTTACATTAGAAATTTGTATTTGCTTCAACATTCAACATTCTTCTAACCGGTACAATAGGATGTTAAATGTTAAAATCACTTAAAAAAAAATTAAGTATAGCTGAAAAGTTCAACTTAAGATCATATATGTATACATATGAATTAGAATATGTATGATTTTAAATAACAAACAAATTGTTTATAGAAAAAAAAATGCTGAAATTAAATATTCACAACAATAACAACTACATTTATATGATTATGTTGTTTGTTTTGAAACTCCATCAAGCATTATCTTTAAGTTATCACTCATGCGTTGAATTTTAGTAAAAATATTTATATTTTAAATTAAATTTGGATCAATATTAATTCTATTCAACTCTCTTATCTTTCTTTTATCTTATTCCATCACTCACGAATTAGCATCGGCCATCAGATGTTACCAATGTAAATCGTTGACACATCCGGATTGTGCCAAGGATAAAATTGATTCCTCAATGAATGTACAACAAGTGGATTGTGATAATATACCCAGACCAAATACCATGGATAGCATAATGCCAGTTACCAAGTGTAACAAAGTTGTAACAAGTGGTAAGTACATTTATTAAACGCACATACATACAAATATACATATATAGGCACGTTAATTGCGAATTACTAATTGAATTAATTAAAAAAAGTACAATCCTAAAAGCTCAGGTGATACTTACATACATATATTGTAGTAAAACCGGTAGAGAGGAATATGTCAATTGGCAGTGAATTGTTAAATAGTAACAATAGTAATTTAAAAAATAAATATTATACATAGAAAAAAGGTTAAAGTCATAAGTATCAATTGAATAACAATTTAAATGTTTGTTTGTAAAAATTTCGTACATTTCCATTCAAATATAAATCATCCAATAAGAACAACGTCACCCCCACTACTATCCCCACAACACTACTTAGTACAGAGTAGTAGTTACTGTACCACCTCCGACACCTTTACAGTTGCCGCATTCATAGTGATAGTGATGTCATCTTGAAGTAATTTATTTAATTTGCTTATTATTATTGTTGGTGTTGTTGTTGTTGCGGTTGTTTTCAATGGTATCGATGTGTTAGTATCATTCTTTTCTCAATGCATACCTACATACATTTGTCTATTAACATATGGTTTTGTACTTTTTTTTTGGGCGTAATCGTATTCGATTATTATTTAAACAAATTTTATTAATAATTGTTCAATTGATATTTGACAGCTGCCACTCTATATACGAATATTTTACTTATAGAATAAATAATCAAAAATTTTCGAGAAATAATAAATTCAGAGAGCTTTTGTCTCAAAAATGAGCTTTCAATATTAAATATTACTTATTTGCATAATTAATACAATTTGAAATTGCACACGACTACATAAGATGATCTTAATACTTCTCTTTCTCTCTCTTTCTCTCTCTCTCTCTCTTTCAGACAAGGCTGGTACTATTGTCTCACGTGATTGTCACTTTGAGGTTCTTGGCCAAAAGGAGAATGAATGCACTGTCTCGCACAGTCGCAATGTTGAGAAATGTTTCACTTGCAAAGGTGATCTCTGCAATGCATCTTCAGCTGGCCGTTTCGTTGCAATGGGCATGGCAGCATTGTTTGCTCTTGTCGCTGTGCAATATGTATTGTAAAATATATATATATATATATATATATATATATTTAAATGTTGCAATCTGTTTTATTATTAAATAGTTTTTAGTAATATCCTTTATATTTTGCTTTTTGTGTGTCGCTTTAAATTTGTCAATAACAAGAAAAACCGAATTAATAAAGAATGGATCAAAAGTAGTAAAGGAAAATATTGTGTTATTTATTTGAAAGTAATGGCTGTTGATTCTATTAAAGCTTAAGCATAATCCTAAAGAAATTGATATTTCTCAATGTTTCTATTGTTTAATATTAGTTATTTGGACAACTTCAATGCTTTTGGTAAATCTTAAAATAAATTCTTTATGTTATTTACTCTTGGTTACTATGGTAGATGGGTTACTAAGCAGTTGTAGACATTAATTTCGCTATCACTTTGTTAATTCCGCTATAAGCTTATACACATCCAAGCAGTTATCAATATATTTTTAATTTTCATAAATTTTATTTAAAAATGTTTTAATTACAGAAATTATTTTTTTTTAATTTAAATTATAATTTCACTAGTAGAAAAAATTGTGTAAACACTTTTTATATGGATATTCTATATTTATATAAAAATATAATTGATTATTTCTTAGTGTATAAATTTCATATAGAATAGTGTCGTGAGCAAGTATAAAACTGATCAATTCGAGCTGTCGTAAATAATGGAATGAATGTGAATAAACAAAAATGCATTTTATAATTAAGTCATATTGATGTGTATGTATAACCATAAAAAAATGATGGAATACAATTGGACGGCATTATTGTAATAATTATTCTTAAGTAGAGCAGTTCAATCGAAATCGAAACTAGAAATTTTTGAACGCATACAACTAAAAAAACTAATTAAAATGCTAATTTATGCATAAATGAATACTTTTCATATGAAGGCACATATTCTTGTTTGCATATTTGAAATAGTTCATAGTTTGTATATACTATTCTCCCAACTCATAGCCGTAACAACCAAGCTACAACCGTCACAAAGACTGTGGCAATACCAATTGTCGCCGTATTACTATTCAGTAGACCAGCACCATTACAACCATCTTTGCTGTTGCATGTACAATATTCCATGAAGATATTATAACTGCCCGTACGCATTAAACAGAAACGTTCATCACCTTCAATGCCGGGCTCACCCATGTATGCGCAACTACGGAAATAACGCCATTCGCCATGCACTTTTTGTCGTATTTTACGGCACATTGTCGAACGTACACCAGGTAAATGTTCCAATTCTGGTTGATTATTACAATCAGAAATTTCCAATGTGCTATTGTCAAAAGGATTTCCACATTTTGGATCATTATCGGAACGACAATCCCAGCATTTAATTGCTGATACTATAAAGAAGTAAAATAGTACAATAAATTTCCTCGTCAAAATAAGTAACACCAGTTCGATTGCTCACCTGTATGAACAACACAAATGGCCAATATAATATTATTCAGCACACTCATTTTAAGCTATGTAAATGCTTTGAAAACTTTTTTGCAAATTATATCAATATTTCACAATTTAAATGCACAAAATTAAATTTAAACAAATAAAATTAAGAAAATTCTAATTCGGTCCCCGCCCAATAATCTTAATGCGTTGGTTTGTTGTTATGTTGTTTTTATGACATTTCTGAAGCTGTCAAGTGTTCAAACACTGCCTTACCGACATGCGTACAGCGGTTGAATAAAACCAATATCAGTTGGGCAAGGCAGTTTCAGAATATTATAAATTGATTATTTCAAATCTTAGTTTAATGATTCTTTCTAGCAATCACAATACAATACAAATTAAAAGGGTATATACCTTAGCTAATGAACTCACTAATGAACGCTGTCTTGAAAATGTAAATAACCCACAGATGCGTCATAATTTAGTGACTGTCAGCGAGAAGACTTTGTACTAACTTTGTATTGAAATAACCAACAATCCCGTGCGTGACGACTTCTTGCATAACATCGATCTAAGCGAACGGACTTCGTAGTAATAAAATACAGAAAGATTTTCGAATAGAATTTGTAATTTTTAAAAAATAATAATATGCATAAATTGCATAAACCTACTTGATTCTTTATAGTTGTAGCTCTTTGGCATCAACATTATAATTTTCTTTACTTATACCTATTCAAAGATTTATACTATAAATATCGCTAATATTGCTGAAATTCACTGATTTTAGCTGTAAAATTAAGTTTTTTTAGCACATTTTACTGCTTGAAGAGCATAAACTAACTTAGTCGTATGGACCCAACGCCACTTGTTGCGCCAAAAATCGTAAGTACTCCCTTTAACCATCACAGTGCGACAGTCCACTAAAAATATAATTCAAATGTTTCAAATAATAATCTGAACATGTATACACATACACATACTTGTGTTCAAAATACATTGCAAATCTTCTGGCGAAATCAACATATTCCAATGATGAGTTCCAATCGGTATTATACGCAACGCATATTCACAGATTAGAATACCACCAATCCATAACGGAATAGTTTTATTTAAGGTTGTTATAAATATAGAACCATTTGGCTTCAGTGCATCTAAACATGATGCTAAGAATTTTTCTTTATCATCGATGTGTTCAATTACTTCAGAAACAATGACAGCATCATAAAATTCATTATACTCCTTTGCATGCTCTTCAACGTGTTGAACTTTATATGTGATACGATTCAATAATTCTGAACTTTGCTCATTTAAATGTATTTGCGCCGTTTGTATTAGATCCTCGCCTAAATCAATACCTGTTACTTGAGCGCCTAAACCGGCTAAAGCTTCTGTAAGAATACCACCTCCACATCCCACTTCAAGTATTTTTTGCTGTTGCAGCACGTGACCACGTGAAACCAATCCATCACGTATGAACGGAACTCTGTAAAAATTATACATATATGATGTAATGAACTGTTGGGGAATAAGTATGTTCCCTTAGTTATGAGAGTGGTCTAAGTTAAATGAATAGTTTATAATCGGTTTCATATTTTTATATAACTTTGTGCATTACAGTGCACAAAAGAATTTCACTTACTTTTTTTTTATAATATATGTACATTTACAAAATATTTACTATCTCTTAATTAAAATTTGACTCAGACCAATTTCATAATTAACAGCACATATTTAATTGTGCTCGAATGCTGCAAATGAAATTAATTAAAACTCATACCGCTTTAGAACATAATATTGCTATTATAAAAAAAATATATAAATATTTGACTCAGCGAGCGATACCCTTAAAAAGGCTGTCGATCACAAAAATTTAACAATAATAAACCTGATTTCGTTCAGCGAGTGCAAAGCTCGCATAGGACCATGAACTGCATCCCACCATTTAGCTGCTAATTTATTGTGATGCCTCACTTCGCGATCATCTGTCATATACTGAGTGTGCCGTTCACGGTTTTGCTCACGATAAACCGGAGCTAACCCAATACTATGTAATTATATTTGAAAACATACTAATTATAAAAAAAAATTAGCAATATTATCAATATTATTTACTTTTGTGGATTTATTCTATTTACGAATGTTCTTGCAAATAGCAATGCCATTATTCTTCAAAAAAGTGCTTTGACAATTCTAAACTTCACTGCTTAGCACTTGAATTTGAACTGATTCAGTAAAAATGGAAGCTGCATTTTATATTTACATATAATATATAATAAAACTTTATCGCTTAGTGCTTGGACTTGCAGCAATTTTAATAAAACTATGTCAGATTATGAATATTCAGACATTATAATTTTGAATATTCAAGATAAACTTGGCACAACTACTGTATAATAAAAAAATAAAGATTTACTTATAAAATATAATTACTATAAGCGATTATTATAAAAATATTCCATTAAAGTAGTTGTCGATGGAAATAAAATGTTTGAGCAGTGAATCTTAGAAAAAAATTTATTATTTGAAGTACTTCAAACTATTATGAAATTCGAAAAGTAAATGTGGAATAAAAGAACCAAAATATGACTTCTTTGACATATTTTGTAATTTTGTGATGTTTTTTTTATGCAAGTTAGTATTTATTCATTTTAAGTTTTTAATTCTGATTTTTTTCTGAGTGTTCTATATATTAGACTCTAAAAATATGCATAATTATGTGTTCTTTTGATAAACACTCCAATTATGTTATGCGTGTTATTTAAATCCTCACTTTAAAATGCTTTTCTTTTTTAAATATGTTTATAATTCACAAAAAATTCTTTCTCAAATATATATGACAGAAGTTAAAAAACGTTGATCTTTAAAAATCGTTCGCAGTTTTTAATATTATTGGGTTTGTACCCAATAATGATAGAATTAGAAGATTGCGCCTATTAGAGAGGATTTATGAACACTGTGACGTGACATTGGTCCAGCTGCGAGAGAAATGGCAAAATGAATAAATAATGAATGAATAATGCAACCATTGGACCAGTGTGACGTCACATACACCGCTGATTCTGCCAAATTCATCGAAAACCGATTAGCGGTAAATGATAGGCGCAACTTTAGTATTCTGTCATATGTGGTTTGTACACATATTCTAACAATTTGGATCTACATGGAGGAGAGAACAACTGGGACCCCAACTAGGGGCATCGATAATTATCATATATATTCTGTTGTTTTTATTTTCACACAAAAAACATAAAACACTCAACTTTTTGATTTCAAACATTTAGAAGACAGTTTTTGGTCTTTTGTACCACTGTCAAGTTTCAAAACGCCTTAATTATACTGCGTTATCATTTCTGTTCATCGTAAATACAGGATGGACCATTTAGTGTTTTCTTAATAATATGTAATTTTTACAGTGACAGCTCATTCCCACTGGAAATCTTGACAAAAATTCAGTAGCACATATCCTCGGAATGATATCAATCGCCTTACACTTGAACGACATTGGGAAATAATGCAAACTTATGTTTTTTCCAGTCCATATTGGTTAATATTAGCTCAAACAGTGCGTTTATTGAAAAAAAGTTTCTTTCATATTTTCTGACGAAGCGCATTTTCATCTCGGCGACAAGCAAAACTGCCGAATCTTGTAAAAGCCACACGTGATCGCTAAGAATGGTGAAAATTCTTAAAATTGAAGAAATGGACTTGGACGTGCCATTTCATGCAAGCCACACAAGACAAAGCCACGGTCGATCCTTCGCCGTCTCGACCATATCAATTCACCACCTAGGAGCTGTGATTTGACGCCGTTAGACATTTTTTTTTTGTTGGGTGCCGAGAAGTACCGATGTTATGCGAACAATCCATTAACGGTTAGGCACTTAAGACGAACATCGAACAAACCATTCGCGAGATTAACAGGATGCACTGCTGCAAAGACAGTCAAGCCAGCCAGTTGAACAGAGTCGTGTTTCATAAAGGGAATGTTTGCTTTTTCGAATAAACTGAAAAAATTGTTTTTTTTTTCATTTAAACAAACGTGTATATGGTCCACCCTGTGTTTGAATTTGTCGGAAAGTACACGAATGAGATAAAATTTACTGGTTTCGGTCATGGTCTAATTATTATTCAAACAAATTCTTTTTTATTCAAATGTCTTCGTGTCTAAATGGGACTTACAGGTCACATAATGACTGATTGTTATATTTGTAATTGAATTTTAGAAAAAAGTTTGTGGCTTCTTTACATCATCGTGGTGATTTGTTAGCGATTTAACGATGGCAAACCACTTTAACGAAAACCATATTTTATAAACAAAATACACATAACAATCGCATTCAATCGCAGCATTTTTTTTTGTTTTTTCTTTGTATCAAACAAACATGGCGCAAAAAGAGAGACGGGTGTCCAGAAAATTATTTCTGCATTTATTGCGTGACCTCCTATAATTGGACCATGGGTTTCGTTCAGGAACCTCCATTCACCGAGTATTTTTTCAAAACAAATCGATGTAACCCTTATATTTACATCGACCACTAAAAATAAATTGTGCTGGAATTTCTTTAAAAAACTAAATTAACTTTTACAAGGTAATCTTACATCCCAGATTGTATTTACATTATTGATTATGTATTTTGATTATTTATGAATATTAAAATTATTTGTCAGTCCCACATTTAACAGCTTGCAGCGCATAACATAAAGTAGTTGAATTAACCCAACGCCAGGTGTTACGCCAAAAATCATAAGTACTACCATTAACTAAAACAGTCTGACAATTCACTGCAAAAGAAAAATAAAGAACTTAATTAACGGCTTTGCAATATATTTGAACATTTTTACTTGTATCTAAAATACGTTGCAAATCCAGCGGTGAAATTAATTTATCCCAATGATGAGTTCCTTTAGGAGCGATGTCCAGAATATATTCACTAATTAAAATACCACCAATCCACATTGGTACTGTTTTGTTTAATGTTGTGATAAAAATAGAACCGCCAGGCTTAAGTGCATGGACGCATGATGTTAAAAATCCAACTTTGTCATCAATGTGCTCAATGACCTCAGAAACTACAACAGCATCATAAAAATTGCTACGTTCTTTTGTATGCGCGTCTATTGACTCCACTTTATATGTAATGCGATCCGTTAATTCAGGACTATGCATTTTTAAATGATCACAAGCTGCACGTATGACTTCATCACCCATATCGATACCAGTTACTTGAGCTTCTAAACGTGCCAATTGTTCACACAATATCCCACCACCACAACCTACTTCCAATATTTGTTGTTGTCTTAAGACGTGTGATGTGTTAAGCAAAGAAGAGTCAATACTCCCAAGTGATACAATACCATCACGTATAAAAGGCACTCTATAATACGATAGTTATACAAAATTAATTTTAAATAAGAATAATGGTGTAAATAGACCTTATTGTATTTAGAGAATGTAAGGCCCGCATTGAACCATCGACATCCCACCAAGAGGCGGCCATCTGCGAATGATGCTTTACTTCAGCATCCTCAATAGGATTGTATGCATGGTATTGATGTTGTTGCCGTTGCTTTGGAAAATGTGCATGCGACCCCGCTAAAATCCCCATACTGAAAATCATTTTAAATCATTGAATAAATATCAAAAACATTCTTTATTACCTTCTTGATCCTATCCTAGAAATAATTGTTCTGGTAAAATGTAATGCCATCGTTTTAGTTGTTTTGGTCTTTACAATACGACATTCAATTTATTATAAACAACTTTCTTCAAATAATACATACAAGTGACACCAGCTGATATGAATAACAGAGCTGTGTTTTAAGGCCTAAAAATCGTATTTTCGCAATGGCCGTTTTTCTTTATTCGTTGCATTAGCTGGCTTCTGCAACCCAATAGAGAACTTCTCTACTGCTGATGACGTCTTTAATTCTCAACTGCCTGTCACAGTTATCGTTTGCTACATAGTAGTTGAAAAGTAGAGAGTAGTCGAGTAGAGTAATAATCGGTAGAGAAATAATCGGTGTAGAAAAGTTACAGAAATGAGCTATAGATATAGAATAGAATAGTCCAAAAAAATAATAGAAGGTAGAGCAATAGTAAAGGAGGCCTCTTGGCTGCACTATATAATGTCGGAAACTGGCTTCTTATAGTGTCAAACTAGTGTGTTTCCTCTTCTTCTTTACCCATGTGTTTGTGGTTTGCTTTGTTTATGTCCAATGTCTTGATAAACGCGTTTTCGTTTAGCAAACAGAAATAAAATTGATTGTCAATTTTAAATAAATTTGATTTTTTTAAAGCTGTTATTAACAGCTTCCCAAATGTAGTTTATCGATAAAACTGTTTGGTTGCAACCCTGTTCATATTAGTAATTTGTTTGACATTTTTCATTTATAACTTATTTGTGTGTTGTTTACTTGTCCAATTATTTATTTATAATTTGATTGAATTTAGTTATTTAAATAAATAAATAAAATCCGAAATTATGAATAAATCATTTAGAGTATTAGTAATTATGTTGACAATGTGCATAAGTGGTAAGTATCTAACGTTTTCAATTAGAAGCGTCCGTGAGATTCTTGGCTCATTAATTGGGTGTGGTTTACAATATATTTTAATTCGTAATTAATTCGACTTTCTGTGATAATTGTTTTGTACCCTAAATAGGCACATTAGCTATACGCTGTTATCAGTGCTCCTCAGACCAGGATCGTAAAGGACATGATAGTTGTGGCGCCTACAAACGATTCAATCGTACTGAGCATATACCAATTGAGTGCAATAGTGACGAATCGCATATGCCAGGTTCATTTTGTATGAAAGTTGTGCAACAAGGACCAAGAGGATTTATTTGTAAGTAAAACAGCAGAGGCGAAATGTAAAATAATTTCATTTGTTCATCATTCAAATTTGCAGGGGATGGTCGCTGGCGTCAGGTGATTCGACGTTGCGCCTCTGTTGCTGAGACCGGTGTAACAGGTGTCTGTAATTGGGGTGTATATGAGAATGGAGTATACTGGGAGGAATGTTATTGTTCACATGATAGTTGCAATGGATCACATAGAATTCTGAGCGCTGGCAAGACTATTCTTGGTGTTATCTCAATGATTGTGCTTATGAATATAGCACGGCTTCTAAAGGCCTAACGATGAAATAGTTAGTATTTAATTACACATTAAGCACAAATTGTTAGATTATTCAGAAATGTATGCATTCCGTCCATTAAATAAGTGCCTTCTTTTTAATAGTAGTTTATAATGTATTTGTTTGTTCCATACTGCAACGTGGTATTAAGAAAAATATTTACACCATATTAATCATGTCATATATTGAAAATTGCCTACAATGCAATATACGTATTGCAGTGCGTTTGTAAATTACATAAATAAAATTTGTCAAGAAAAATTAAACAGAAATAATGTATTTCGTTTAGCATTCATTTGCATTCGCTGTGGCTAATGTTTTAAGTGTGCCATATTGCCAACTATTTGGATATTTGGAAACAGCACAATAAATTAATACCGAACCATCAGGCATATCTTTTATGCTCATGTAAGATTTATCCTCTTTCAACCATACACTTGTTTCCATTTGACCATTCGAAGGAATACAATGTCGAATGTACTGAAGAATATTTGAATGAAATATAAGCGTTGTTTGAAGTGTCCAACACAAACGTACCCAATTCTCATAAATGTTCAATGGTTGATTATTAGCAGTCCAATTGAGCACTTTTAGAAAATATCGAAGAAAATTATTTGTATAATTTTTAACATCCGTATCGGAGCTTCGGTTTAGTTTTACGCATGTCGCTATCAACTTTCTCCCTACCTCGATATCTATATACATAGAAAAGAAGAGATAGAACATTCAAATGAGTCTTTAGAAAACATTGATACCCTTTGGACGTGTTAATGTCTTTAGAAAAGAATTGCCAACACGCAAATAGCATTGAAATTCCTCATCGAGTAATTCCGCATGAAGGTCCGATTTTAATTGTGGAGTTCTACGTACATCTTCGTAGCTACTAATCGAGCAGCACGTGCATTCGTCACAACAAAACATCGTTATCTTATGTATATATAATAGCACACACTGAATGATTTATATTTTTTTGCGAAATCTGCAAATTAGTAAATATAATAAAAGCCTAATTGTTAAACAATTTTTTTATTTGTGATTTTCTTCTAATCTAAAAGACTTTTTGTTGTTTATATGTTTATTTATGACTTAATTATTATATATTTATATATATATGGTTGACTTTTGGTTTCATATATTTCAAATAAATGTCAATTTGTTCGAACACTTGAACACTTAAGCAAAAAGCTTAATAAAAAATATTTTATATAAAATATGAAAAGAGATAATTTGAAAATCAATGAAAAAATTAAAACGGATTTTTTATAAAAATAAGTATACAGATTTGACAATTATTTCGGAACAATATTTATATTCTTTACATTCCTTCTTTATATGTTATTTTATTATCACTATTTTGTTCTTTTTTCTTTACTATTTATATGATAACTTACCTCATATGGAATTTATGGATGTACTTGAGTAATACTTTACTTACTTACTTACTTATGTGGTCATAACAACCGAATATCGATTTAGGCCGAATATAATATGCTTCGCCAGCCATCTCTGTTCTTCGCTAGCTGGCGCCAGTTAGAAATTCCAAGCGCCGTCAGGTTCTCCAGTACTTGGTCTTTCCACCGGAGGTTAGATCTTCCTCTTCTGCGTCGTCCTCCAGCGGGCTCCGAATATAACACCTTCTTAGCTGGAGAGTGTTCTTCCATTCGCTCGACATGACCTAGCCAGCGCAGCCGCTGGATTTTGATGCGCTTTACTATGTCAATATCGGCATACAGCTCGTTAATACTTTACTTCTTTAAAATTCAATTACTGCGTGAACATTTTATTTGCTTCTGTATACATATAGTGGTGAGAATTTTCTTCAACTCAAAATGATTTTCCCTTAATGATTTAATAAAAGCGAACTCTAAAGTGGATTTGAGTGGAATTGATAATCGAGACAACTCAATAGAATTTATTTACATCCAAACGAAAGAAAATAAAACATGGCAATTAATTTAAATTCATTCCGAACGAATTCAACACGTCAGGTAACCCTAAAACTGTCCGAAATCAACCGCCAGATGGTGCTTGCTGTATATGTCAATAATGAGATTCATGCAATCGCATAAATCTTATAAAATTATATGCCCGTAAACCAGCTGTCATATATTTCTATGTACAAGATAATACGCACCTCGTAAAAATTTACGAAACGATTTCATCGTGTAAATGACCAGTTAAAATTCTACAGTTTAAAATGCAACTCTGTTGAACACACTTTTCTTCTGTAGTACGTTAAATACTTAATAGGTAAATTTATCTAATTTATATTAAGGATAATTACTTTAATTTATACGTTTGCATGAATCCAACTAATATATGATTTTGCTAAAATTTGGCATTAACTATAGTACACACCATGGTATGCCGACCAAAAGTCCGTAATTGTGTGTTCACAAAGATTACAGAAAAATGTTGCTTGTGTTCTTCAGTAAAACTGAACATGACTATACCAGCTCTCATACAGCTAATTAAAAAAATGAAGGAAAAAAAATCGAATTATTGGTTTATTGACATTTCCGGAAATTCTAAAAAGTACCCCGTTTGTACATGCATTGTACATACATATGAAAATTACATTTTTTTATTTGGTATTTTTGATTTTAGCAATAAAATAACACATTTTTAAATTGATTTTTATTTGTTTCCATTTCTTTTTGTTTGGATACATTAAAATGTTAAAATTTTATATTATATAATGTATATATTAAATATTTATTGTGACAATTATCGCGTTTGACATTGCAAATTGTTAACATGTTTGTTTTTCATTTATACTCTATTCTAATGAGTAGCATTTTTTTGAATATTTCTCATTTCGCATACATGAATAATTTCATATAAAAAAGAGACTTATTTATAATTATATGAATGTACATATATATCTCATAATTTAAGTAGGTACTTAAATGAAAATGTATTAAAAAATTGAAATTGTTAAATCAAATTACACAAGGGTGCTCTGCTAATGAAATTTCATAAACATTTTTAAATAGCGTGCATTAAATATAATATAGATATATAATTATGTAGATTTTAGGTATGTTCGCCTACAAACAACTTTGAACAATTGTTTTTTCTTTTTGTGAAAAATGAGAGCGTAAAAATACTTTAGACCCGAAACTTGCTAATAGTCATGAGAGACACTGATAGTTGCAATCACTTTCTGTCACCTATTGGAAAAAAAAACTGCAAAGTGCATTCTGCATAAATTCACACATCGAAAGCGTATTTAATTTTTACTCTCTCAATGGCGGAACGTGACATTAATGTAAGCGAACAGACCTATGGCCAACAGAGAATAGAATGTACAGAAATTTATTTATTATTGATATGCTTCACTTTAATCAATTTTTGTTTTTAATTCATACTAATAACACTTGACATTTTCTCCCCATTTCGCTATATTCATCTACTTCATTTATCCAATTCTAAAAGTCTAACAACTTTCATTTTGCTACATTACAAACTAAATACAAACTCTTCATTTACTTGTCACTATTTTATATATCTCATTAAATAGCAATTTTTGGTATTTTTCATGCAACGAAGTGAAAAAAATTGCTCAATATATTATTTTAGGTAGGTCAAATAATTGCAACACAATATTAATAAATTAGAGATAATATAAAATATTAAATTCAATTATGAGCCAATGTGTATTCTGCAAGGCGGTAGCACTTATGCGGTTTGTTTCATTTTTTTTTATATCATTACAAATATTGCGAATATTAAAGTATTTTGTTATAATTTTTGTTTCAGTTTTATTGCTTCAGTTTCGAAATTTGACAATTCCCACGAGAAAGAAAAACGATAATATTATTTTGAGTTGGCAACTAAGTGCCAATTTTACAAATGTCAATGTTATGATTTTTTTCTTCTGACAATTGTTGACTACCACTCTTATCTAGCTTTAGAAGCAAATTGCACATATTTTTGCGCGCGTAAATTTTAGTGTTGGAATATATAATATGTAATGGCAAACCACATGAGTTTTGTAATATCACCGCCTTGTTGAATACGCCTTGATATAAGCATGTAAATGGGACATTTTCAAATGAATTTAAATGCTCAGAATTTTAAGCCCATTTGAAAAATTCCGAGCATTAAATACATAATAGAGTTTTACATATTCAACTTGAATTAACAATATCTCAACGTAAACTAAACACACCCTTCTTACATATACAATATATAATATTATTGACAGATTAAAAATATACTAAAGAATCAATTAACATATCTTTATCATTTGAAGAAATAAAACCACCATTTCAAACGTATTGACACAGAAATGAAATAATTTTTGTTATACGTAGTAAGTACGTATTTGAATATTATACTATACATAAACGTAAGTTAATTTATGAAATTTATATTTTCAGAATGTTCCTATCAAGTACATACATTTCTATTATACTAATACATAAATTGTTTTTTAAAATATAATAATCACATTTATTCTGATGAATCCATCACTGGTGGTGGGTATATGATGAGGTGGTTTGTCGTGGGTGTGGTGGTGGAAGTAAATAAATATAACAATTAACATTCACTTTTCGTACATTTAAACAACAATTGGAGTTCGCGTATCAATGGTCTTGCTATCAGTTAATGTAGATGACAATGAACATGATGTATTATTATTAATTGAATGATCATCATCAGCGAGCGGAGTAATATCACCTGTAGCAGCATCACCAATATTGCCATCCATATCAATGGCGATGTCATCCATATTATTATTGTCTGTGGATGCTATTATAATATCGGTAGTGGGTATTTGATGTATTTCAACAATTTCAGTTCTAGTTATAGCACCAACATCAGCATTATCGTAATGAGAAATCGGTGTATACGATTGGTGTTGATATTGTGAATATTGTTGTTGTTGATGATGTTGTACAAAATGCGGTGATGGCGTACGTATGGCGTACATAGACGATGATGATGTTGGCGATGAAGCAATTGCAATACTTGGTGTCTCATCAACGTCATCATCATCATCAGCTTCGTCATCTGCATCATCGACATTCGCATTTTCATTACCTAACATTACCGACTGCTTCTGCTGATGCTCCTGCTGCTGTTTCTTTTGTTGTTGTGCTTCAGGCGATATCGTAGTTGTGACCGTTGGTGATGAACATTTCGATGATGTATCTGATGATGTTGACATTTGTGTAAATTCCGCTACAGTTTGTTCTATTCTTAAATATTCCACTGATGTACTTGTATCGTCGTCATCATCATCAGCATCTGAATACAACGTATAGTGAATATTTATATCAGCATCGGATGAAAATATACGTTGAAATTGTTTCAAAATATCATCCATATCACCAGCATCATCATTGTCTTGTTTCGCGTGCTCCTCATTGTTGTCATCAATTGTTTGTTGTAAATTAATATCATTTGAGCAATATTTCGCACTTCGTTCATCTCGTCAAACTTTCTGTTTGTTTGTTTTAGATTTTGATGGTGTCAAATTGCTGACAAATCTACAATGAAAATGTAAGTATTCTAATATTTCATAATAATCGGTACAATTACTAACCCTAGATCATCATTTAAACCAACACCACCAACACTACCACCACCAGTACTAGTACCAGTACCAGTTCCAGTACCTTTCGATGTTTGTGTTTGTGCGGAGGATACAGTACTCTTACTGAATGGTGCTTGAAATGATGTTGATGTAATGGTAAAATATCCACCCGGTTTCGGTTTCAAATGACGATTATTCATTTGCATATGGACAGTCTTCATGAATTCAATTTGATGTGCCAATTTTTGAATTTGCTCCTAAAATAAATTAATATGTAACGATAACATCGATATAGGCAATATTGGCAAACCTTAAGTTCCTCGTTTTCCTGATACAAATCTGGTGACTCTTCCGGTACTAGTCCAACCCCATTTAATGAGAATGATGCTGTTATACTACGTACTTTTGCCTTTTGATCCCATTTATCACCTTGTCCCTTTAGGACACGTGATATTTTCGGACCAAATACTAGCGCAATTGTTGTTGTTGTTGAAAATTGTGTCCGTATAAAACCGAGTAGGTATTTGATATCGGGACCAGCTTGTGGGAATATGAAGAGACTACAAATAACAATATAAAAAAGGTGAAGAGACGAAAAGAAAGCGATATGGACTTTATGAGAACGACTTCAGACATACATAGAGGCAAACTAATCGCAGGAATAGTGTTCAAATTGGTCACTAAGGAAGAAACTTTCAATCTATGCACTTCATAAATGATTTTTCTTACAAATGTAAATTTATCATGTTAATTCGTATAATCAATAATCAGCGAGGCGACTAAGAAACAGAAATTTATTTGATTTCATATCATCATATTTATCTTAGGAATCTTTTATGCTATGTTGTACAATATATTCGTAACAATTAATAAAATCAAAATGAAGAAAAAAAGCATAAAAACGAAAATTCTGCTTGTTTGGCGTCAAAAACCATTTATGTAGACAAGATAGATAAACTGAAAAGTGATTACGTAAGCATTATATAATAAATGATTTTAATTAAAATTGCATCAGCAACAATAATATGATGCTTTAAAATACAAAATTTGTGGGGTACGATGGCGTTTTATAGATCACAATACAAACGTGTATCCATACAAACGTATATATGAAACAATAAAAACCCGTAAAGAAACACACAAACATCAGCATCTCATTGATGCAGTCAACCTCACCGTCACAAAAGCACAATTGATGTCTCTTTATCTTGATGGAGGTACCCTCGTTATTCACATATTGTACTTGTTTGTATGAATGCGGCGTTGCGTACATTTTATGAGTGCACATGTGTGCGAGTGTCTACAAGTATATGTACTTTCAGGCGTCTAATAAATTAGATTTTAAGCTTCATAAATAGCAATGAGCACAATGGAATAACACACACACAATGAGGACGGACTTTCTATTTAGATGGATATTTTTAGGCGAATTTGTACAAATAGTACTTTATGCTTTTGAAAAGTGACATGGATTCAGCCTATGGCTCACCGTTATTCACGAGTACATATACATAATGGTATTGTATGCGAGTTGAAAAGAATTTAATTATTTGTACCTAACATTTGTAATGGTTAATTGTATTATTCTTAAAATAATAGATTATAAGTAACACCTATCATATATAGTAGTAGTACATTATACTTACTGAAATGCAACCATTGTTATATTAACAATGGCTATATTATAAATGGCATACGAAATAAGACGCGCCTCATTGTATAAGGACTCTGCATTGCGTACATTATAACAGACACGTATACCCCAAGCTAGAAAAAATACTTCACCAATTGCAAGACTATGATCCCACCAATTGTATGAGCATTGTTTAAATTTCAAGCCATCTTGATCATAAATCTGTTTTGCAAAAAGCCAAGAAGAAAATAGATAATATACAATTAATTAAGAAATAAAACCCTAATATCAAAGAATATGGAATTCTATAAACGAATACAACTTACAACTTCTGCATATGGTGTTGCTGAAATGGTCCATGTACCCAAATAGATGAGCATTACCAATAGAATGGGCACCATCCATTGTAGCAACTGTTGATCGGTGAGTTTAACTTTATGTGCCGATTTCACGCGATACGTCAACGACACGCTAAGTATGTATTAAAAAAAAAAAATTAAGAAAATTAATTACACACAATACGGATAAGTAGTTGGTGGTATAAATAATTAATAGCTTACCGCCATGTTTTCATTAGTAACGATGTATATGTTATACAAAAACCCATATGACGAGTCCATTTTGTAACAATACACCAGCTTGTATCCAAATAGGGAAATATCGCCACCATCTGTAGAATAGAATATTATACATTAATTACGTACAAAGATTAAAGGCTGAAAACTATTAAAAATCAAAATTCCTCTTTAGGCTTTAGCATATCCTATTTCTCTTTATTATTTAATTTAATTTCTCTCCTTCTCTCTCTTTCTTTCTCTATGTGTATTTACATGTATGAAGCATAATATTTATATAAGCAAGTGCTCATCAATTCATGCTTTTATAATTAATTTAAAACTGAATTGCTTTCATTGTCCAATTTATTTAACCCTTGTTTTATCACTGTGGTAATACGGAAAACTTTTGTAATAGCCCAATTAATATTTCAAAAAAGTTACGCACACATGCCTATGTATTGTGAATAATAGTATCAAACATCAACTAACTATGAGATTTTATGAGACCTGTCGAACCATTTAGAAGAAAAAATAGTTATTTTGCTATAGCTCTAGAGATTCCCTTAGGTGATTAAAAATATTTGACAAAAATGAATTCTCTCACTTGAGTGACCTTGAATAAGGTACCTCTTAATTTATTCCTATTCTCATGTTAGATCGATTGGTGGATGGTTCACGTAGGAAAATGGTTCGAAATAACTCTTTTATTAAGAAAGCTTTTGTTTTCTGTAAACAAAATTTAAAGAAATTTCATCTAAAGGGATTGTTTTCTTATTTTATTGTACTAAGGAACATTTTCTGAAATCATCTGAAAATCCTATAAATTTTTTCCGACAGGCCAATATGATAGTACATACAACAAATGCACGTGAATATGAAGTTGCTAAAATTCACTTATTTAGTTAAAAGGAAATTGTAAGTTTTTTAACAGCGAACAAGGGTCACTAGAGTGTTTGCAAATATTTTCAAAATATTATAAATTGATGTGATTGAATGATTTGAGGTGAATACAGAATCTTCATCTCAATATAGACGCAGACGTAGGACACAAAATGTTAAAAAACTCTGTGTTTAGTTTGTAAATATTTTTGATAAAATATATTGTAACTGTGTTGTTCTCAGACATATTCACAACAGATAAAAATAAATTATCATATTATATTTATATCCTTTTTCTTTGAAATGAAATTTCTGATTCCATCACCTCAATTGTGGTTGCAGGAAACTACTGAAAGGATGAAAGAATGTGACCATTTATGTCAGGTGTTGTCTCATTTTGTTTTTAGGCTATTGTAATTATGATCCATAAAAAAATTGATTATGCAAAGTACATAAATAAAATGTATTGACAATTTGTTCAATAGCTACAGAGATAGACAAATTTTTTCTTTGTTATGAAGTACAAATTGTAATTTAATAAGCTTAAACTAAAGCATGTTTTACTAGTATCAATGATAAGTTTAAAAAAATTATATACCTGACAAATGATTCAAGGACATTTACTCAACTAATTTATCAAATAGCAAATGTTTTTGCTCCCTTGGGCAATAATGACAAATGGGAATACTCTTTAACAAATAGTATTGTACCCAAATAGTGGGTGCCGTAGCTCAGTGGTTAGTGTGTTCGCCTTCTGATCTGTAGGTCGTGGGTTCAATCCCCGGCTGTTGCATAACAAATTTAATATCGAAAAGATTTTTCTTTCGAATGGTACCCACCTGTCGGCAAGCAATTGGCAATTCTTCCGACAGTAACAACTTGCCATGAAAAAGCTTCTTAAAGAACTCTGTGACAAAGCTCAGAAAAAGTGATGTCACAAGTGTTCTGCCGTTCGGAACCGGCTAAAATAAGTAGGTCCCTTCTAATACTGTCCAAATTTAAGACGCACAACAGTAATGGAAGAGAAGCTCGGCCAATGAGTCCTTTGGGGCTTTAAGTGCCACATATTTATTTATTTTTTTTTTTTATTGTACGATTACAGCATAAAGTGGGTTCTGAAATGATGATTGCAGGTACCTAATTGTTAAAACGTGCTTAGAATTAAAGAAAAAATCGCACAGCATAAACCATAAACAGAAAACTTAATTTAAGGTGGAGTGCAATAAAGTAGTGGAACAAATTGAATGTAACAATTGCTATGTTCTGAATGATGACTGTTCATGAATGAAATCTCCACATGGTTGCTTTGTGAGCTTTATTAGAAGCTAATATGAAAAGGTCAACAGTCACAAATATATATACATATATATATGTGAGTATATACGTACTATATTTATGTATGAACATATTGTATAGACGTTGATTGAAGACAAAATAAAAAGAAAAACAAAATAATTATATACAACAAGTACTTATATGTATCAGTATAGGTTAAAGGGGCTCGCCAATAATTTCAAATTCTGCAGCATATAATTTTATGACATTGTCGTCGTTGTTTTTTGTTGGTGGGTTTTCTCCACGTTAACATGAATTGCATGAAAAGGAAAATGAATGAATGAAACCGATGAATATGGTATGTACGACTATTATTAACAGAAGTGACGTAATAATAGTCGATTGGGGATTACTTTGATAAATAATTGTTAGTTATTTTTGGTTTGTAATGAATGGTGTTTGTGTGATATATCTACGTGTTTGTGTGTTTGAATTTCAAATAATAAGTTGTACCCAACATATATACAATTTTGTAATTAATTTTCGAATTTATCACAAATGTGTATGTAAATTAAAGACAATTTTAAAATGCATAGTAAATGGATAAGTAGAAATAATCCGTAGAAGGGAATATACGTCAGTTAGATAAGTCAGCGGCTTTTTGAATATCCCGTGTAGTAGCTTTAAATGTAACTTCTGTCAACTACCATCGGTTAATAGACTGCCGTTAGGAAACTGCGTCATTTAGTTTTTTTTTTAACAGCCAACATTGATTTGAATCAAAAATGACCACAGTAGCAATGTCAAATTTGCATCAATTAGGTTACTAGTTGCTACCCCATCCATCATAGTCTTCAGATGTGGCACCTCGAGAATATTTCGTGTCTCCATACCTGAAGAAATAGCTCGGCGAGATTGAGTTTGAATGAAGAGGTCATCGATGAAACAATATCCTATTTTGAGGACGTTAAGAAAACATATTATTTGGAAGGAACTAAAAAATCGGATAAATTTTGGACTAAATGCATAGAGCTAAACGGAGACTATGTTAAGAAAGAAAGAAATGTCATTAATTTTTTTTTTTTTTAACCATAGAGAATATTTGATAACATTACACTGAATTTTTTTGGCTTCCAATTTTCTAAAATTTGTTTTTTTTTTCAGCACTAATGAATTAAAAGCTTAGAAGAGTTAGAAGAATAACGAACATTGTGTAGTACCTTAATCATCATATATTTAATAAATTCTTGTAGATCTATGGGTTTAAGAAATATCTCTTTTAAAAATGTTGCAAATTCAAAAAAATAGGTACTTTTCTCTTTGTGTCCTACTGGGATGGTTGTACTCATGAAAATACTCATTTTGTACTCATATTGTATACATATATTAGATAGAATTTTTTATACTAATGCAAAAATAAAAAATTCAAATTTTAAATAATAACCATAATAATAATGATAATCGCATTGCAAGTGTGTTTCCATTTTGAAACTCACCAATGAGGTGTTAATTGCATGAGCATATTTATTCATATACATATGTGTGTACAAATTAATGAGACCAATCCCGGTCTCTTGGATATACACCTTAATAATTGTTTCAAAATACAATGAATTCTGGGATTTTCGGTATGAATTGAAATGAATGATTCATATAAAAAAGTATTAAAAATGTTATGTAGGAGTTATTATGTTTTTGCAAAAAGGTTTTTTCAAGGCTTCTCAAGCGATATTTTGTGTGTTATTTTTATTCAAATATCTATTTTAATTTTCTTTGTTGTTGTGCTGCATTAGCATGGAAAATTGTTTGCAATGTCGAAGCGATTTTGATAAAAATGTTAATTTGTTATTGTTGTTGTAATTATGTATATTTTAATATTTTCCATGAAATTTTTGTTTACCAGTTTTTTTGTTCTAATTATAAAATTTTAGATATAATCTCTATATCAAGGGATTAAATTATTTTGAGAAAATTCAAAATTCCCGAGACCATAGGCAATTGAAAATATGGAAGTTGAGAATATAGAAGTACCCACACAGACATTAATTACTCAACATTTGAACATGAAATTATCAAAGCAAAATGGCAACAAAGTTTCAAACTAAATATATGTAAATATGCATGTGGGTGAAAATTTTAATATAATGTATTCGGTAAAATACATACGTAACTTGCTGCATACACTGAAGCCAAATAAGTATTTGCCACTGCAATATTATTATTTTAATGTAATAACGTAATAAAATATGTTTTGAAAAAAAATAATATAAACATAAATTTGAGTTACAACTTGAATATTTATTTCAACCAACACAGTAAAAGAAAAAAAAAAAAAGGTAAATAATCCTTTTACAAAATTATATTTCTTCTCATATACTCACATGCACGCTATACACGCGTACATTACTCGCACAATAGCCAGAGCCATTCACATTAAATATGTACATATATGCACAACACACAAGTTTGTTGTTAATAACATTATGGGTACAATAATATTGTAGGTGTTACTTTATTATTACTGAATTTGTATGCTATCAGGGGTTGTTATTATTATTATTATTACTATTAACTGCCTTATAAAAACACTGTGGTATTTATGCTATATATTTTCTGTTTGTGTAAGCATTTTGTGTTGATAATGTATTTTTATTAAAATTTACTTCAATTAAGCACTTTCAACGAATTAAATACATCAACAAGATTAATATGTAATTGCATATTTGCATTAAAAAAATAACTAATCTTCCTAATTTACGCTACATACTCCATATAAGTCTTCATACAAGTATGTTTGATATTAACCTACATACATAAAACCATTGGACATATGTGTGTTACACTTTGTGGACAATTTAAAGTGTATTGCAACAACTCCTATATGTGTTACGTTTGCAAATGTGTCAATATGTGACCTTAGAGACCACATAATAATTATTTATGTTTACATATATTGGCCACAGGTATAATAAATTTTTAATATTTCATCCTAACCATTATAATGCATTTCACACAATGACTTAACGCTTAACCTATTTTTTATACGATATTTGCCATATTGCTTCATTAACTTATACTTACTCACCTCAAGATACATGATAGCACATCCAATTAGTGTTATTAATAAAAATATTGGACTAGCCACTTTGAAAACTTTCACTCTACGATGATGGAATAGATAACCAGCTAATACAAATGTACCGATAGCGCAACCAATTGATATTGTGAGTAACGATATCCTGTGAAAGAGAATTATTATTATTTTTTTATTTATTTATTTATTTTTTGTTTGTTTGTTAGATATTTGTTTCTTGTTTAGTTATCAATAATATTAAATAATTCTTATTTATAAAATTGAGTTTATATGGTGGTGTTATTAAAAATTGCAATTGCAAAAATTGTTTTCTTAATGGTGCTCCACCAGTTCAATTTTAAGTATTTTTCTATAAATTATGGAGTTTCAACTTGAACGTTAGTCTTTAATAATTTTTTTAAACATTTTAAAAAGTATATAAATATATCACAAGCTCTAATCTGACAAAATTTTATATAAAATTTTGCTTGTAAATATTTTTTTTAGGAATTCTAAAGGTTTTTTTTCTTGCATTCCTTTAAATTCCACAAGTGACAAAAAAGAAAAATAATCAAAAACATTTCCAACAAATACCATATACCTACTAAGTGTACACTGATTTTCTATGTAAAACATTTTATACAAAATAATATAAATACATATAGTATACACATAACATACCTAAATGGCCAATGATAATCGGCCAAACATGGCTCTGGACCCGTGCAATAATCACAACCGGGTGCACATTTGAGGCACGTAAATACATCCGAATAATAATTGCTCACATTATCTTGGTGCTCTTTCCATGCAATCTCCATGATTGTGCCATTGAAACCATCTGGATGGCGTATCGAATAGTAGCCATTCTTACACAGGCACTGATATGAGCCACGTGACCATGTATTCGGTGTGGCAAGAATTTTATTTGTCGTTATTGTCGGTGTCTCAGCAATAGGTAGACGATAATCGCACTAAAAATATATGTTTAGTAAATATATAAGGAATTATTAATGTCACATGATCACACTAATCGAATTAAAGACCATAGAGTATAAATTTAAACCGGATGGACATTGAATGTGTTCAATGCACATAGGAACATATGTAAATATGCATTTAAATGTATCAAGGAAGTGCACGTATTTGCTGTTGCTGTTGCACGTAACCAAGGAAATAATGCTAATACTCGTATACAAGTATGTAACTAACCATAACTACTTACCATCATTGTTGTACGATGACATTTATGCGAGCTGTGAAATGCTTGCAAATCATTGATGGACGCTGTTGTTTGCATATCGGCCAAATGTAAGCGACGCGATTGTATTTGCTGATAATTGAAACGGTATGTGGGTGCTTCGCATTGATTCACCCGCAGACCGGTAACATCGATGTCGATGCTAATGAAACCGCGCAATCCATGACGACCATTCGGTGGTATCGCAATACTATACGAGACTATCCATTTGCTGAACGAACACGAAAAATATGGAAATGTCCACCAGCCTTTGTAATAAATATTCGGTGGGCTCGGTGCAAATTTCGGTGAGCGTAATGTGGGCGATGTGGTTTCATCGTCGAACCTGCGGGTTATTTGATTTTCAATTTTATTCCATTGATGAGCCATTGTTCAAACGAGTATAAACAGTGTATGATGATGGTGATGATGATGAATGTATGGTAATAACATATTTGGATGTAAATGGGTGTATTTGTGTATGTTTGTTTGAATAGATTGAAAATAAACAAATGGTGATTGATGAAATTTGTTGAAAATAGTTAAAAATCAATCAATGTGTGACGTACGTATATTTTTTCAATACTTCATTTCAGTTCTGTGGTGGTTTTTTCTACCTTTTAACTTTTTTTGTAGTTTTGTTGGAAATACATAGATAACTGGATTTTTCAAGTTTTTTATAGTTGATGTATAATTACATCGCTTTAAACGCAATTTTCACATAGTTTTTTATTCATTTTGTATAGTAGTCCCCTTAGGGTGTGGAAATAGAGCATAAGTATGTTCGAGAGAAATGTTAGGAAGCAAAAATTAATGGTAGTCGGAGTTACATTTCACTCTCCTAGAGGTGATACCGGGGAAGTTAAGAAGATATTTGTCAATTTACATGTGCTTTAATATCATTTTGTATGAGCGCCCTTTAAAAGGATGAAGATACGAGGTAAGAATGTTTGAAGAAAATGTTTCCAGGGGTAAAAGTGATAGAATTCAGAGTAACATTTCATTGTTCTAGGAGCGGTGGCTTGGAGTTAGGGTTACTTAGTGTAACATCTCTCTTTACGGGTGCAGATATTCTATAGACTAGTTTTGGAGAAATTTTGTAGAGGTAAAAATAATGGAAGTCGCATTTACATTTTATCTTCATGTTTTTAAGCTTAATTCGTATAGACTGCCTCCTAAGGAAATGGAGATATGTGGTAAGGCAATGTTTAAGAAATAATATTAATGGAGTTTGTAATATATTTGGCCACTTAAGGGGCAACTTCAGGCTGCGAAGAGATCGAATTTGATTAAATATTAAATTTTATAAAGGAAGCATCCAAACTAAAGTTGGGGAGAAAAAATAAATAAAATGTATAACAATCGGTCTACATATGAATCTTCTAGAGGTGTGAAAAGTTGAAACCCCACTTTTCAGGGCTAGTGAGTAAATTCGAAATTTGTATCAATTGGGATAAAACTGCCTGTATTAAAGTTTTTTTTTTATATAAAATCGAATATTTATAGCCGATGAGCACTAGAAAAAACATTTAATTTCTAAATAATCGGCACTTTATTCTACATACATATAATTTCTCATCCATAACAAAAGTACACTACACTCACCAAGGATAACTTGGTGTAGGCTTTTTGCCAATTTGTAAGCCATCTTCTTCGAAACGTTGTGTTTCACCATTTTTTTCATGATGATTTTTTATCCACCACACATACGATTGTACAGCACCATTTGTTAGATTGAGCGCCAATATTCGTGCTCCTGTTATATATTCATCGGTGAGTAATCCTTTAGAGAGTGCATCTGAAAGTCCTACAAATGAAAAAAATGTGATATAAATTTTATCTAAAGGGAATGTATGTATATTTAACATTTGCATAAAATTTGAGATTTCTAATTTCTAATTTACATTTAAGAAATTTTTTCATGAAATCACTAGTTTGAAATCACTGAGTCTCCTGCATACGTCATTGTTAAATTATTGTCATTTAGTGAATATACTTTCATCACCCACATGTAAGAAAAATTATTGCCAAGCTATTGATACTCATAGAATTCTATATGTAACATATGTATATGTGGCAATAACAAAATAATAAATTTTTCTTCTTAGATTCATAGTTCTCAAATATATGAGAAGTTGTTTTGCTAGAATCCTAATGACAATCCAAATTGTTTACTCTTCTGGCAATGAAAGATAAACTACATTCGTATAAATGCTGAGGTCAATGTGGGAAATGTAAGTGGTACCAGACCATGTAAATTTTATACAATTTTATTAAAAATTGGGTAAGTTGAGATCTTTGGACTTTTGAAAAAGTATTTGTCATAGCATCAGTTTACAAAGCTTTTATCTCTCCCATAAGAAATACCATACGGTGTGTGTTGCAATTTTTTAGCATTACATTTGTGACAGTTACGGAACTAGTCCTACTTTCATAAATTATAGCACACTCACTTGTATGTAGATATATGTATGTGTTTAGAGAAAGTATTGTAATAAACTTCAAAGTGTACAAACCTCTACATAATCATATAAATATATATACTCGTATATGCCAAATGAAAAAAGAAAATCTGTTTTTAAATATCCTTTTATCGTTAGGTTCTTAAATGTATGGACATTTTTGTACGAAAAAATAAAAATAAAGACATACATATGTTATATTTATATTCTTTTAGTTCGATGAAGAAAAGTTAAAGTTTGCCAGCATTGAATCTAAGAACACACCAACCAATAACTTAGTGCATTCACTGACATGATATTCAATGTAAGCTATATTGTATTATATATATTATCCTTTAGAACACAAAACCAAAAAAAAAAAAAAAAAAAAAAAACAAACAAGAGTCGTCTAAAAAGTAAAAAACTTTTACACAAGCAGTAGGAGCAAAAACAGTGGCGATGAAAATAAAAATGAAAAATTAAAGATACACAAAGTCTTACAAAATGTGTCAAATTACAAAACTTTTTGCTTTATGCCTCGTTTAGTTAGTTCAGCAGCAGTTTTTCTATTTCTCACATTCCCTTCACTTCGTTTATTTTGTGTCCGTACTTGTATACCAGTAGCTTTTTGATGGTGAAAGCAAGGTAAATAGTAGTAGTTAAGTGACTACAATGTATGTAAAATTATTTAAATTTTAAATTCGATTACAACTTACAATATCTGCGACATAAATTTTGGAAAAATGAAAATACTCGTATTACCTGCTTACGTATGCAGGTAAATCATCTAATGAAAATTGTTCATATATTGTATGCACGCATAAGATCGGAAACTTTCTCAATATGTTTTAAACCAATAAATGTTTGTGTAGTAATTGATGCTTAAGTAGCCTACACGTGCCCAAATGAGCTACCTACACAAATATTTAAAGATCTCTTCAAACTTTGCAAAATTTCGTTAGATTTTCTTCCTTTGTAAATATCAAAGGATTCCATAGCCAAAAAGTAACAACTAACTATTTATATGATCAACTTAAATACACAGTTGAGTAGTATTTAACGGACTAAAAGTAACGAATTTTATATATATAAATTTCCTTGTAAACATGAAATTACTGCTTTATTCTTTTATCAATTGTGAAACATTTTCTATTCATATACAAAAGTATGTATGTATGTATGTATGTAGGTAGGTAGGTATGAGTATGCTTTATTGTATTTCTCGTCAAAATCTTTTCACTTTTGCTATTCATTCATTTTTATACCCTACACCCAACAGCAGGAATATATAAATTGTTTTGGTATGATATTTATAACAAATCAGAGGACATTCTTGTGCAGCATAGCATTTTAAGTTGATTTAAATGTGTTAGATTACCTATCCCCCTGACAACGATGTCACCTAGCTGATTTGAACCATAATAATTATTATTCGAATAATCGACTAGTCGAAATTTCGATCAGTCTTAACTTGTTTTGTTATTTGGATAAGTTCCACTTTCCCGAAAAGTTTTTGAGTTACACTTAATGTTGTGGATCTTGCATTTCTATTACTGACTCTTATGTATTTACGAGGGTGATCCCAGAACTACCCGACCTGGCATATAGATGCCGGCAGTAGTTTGAAAGAAATTGCTGTGGTGAAAACCTTATAAAACATATGTTTTAAGTTTCAAGGCGCCAAGTTGTTTAGTATTATTTTTTTTTTTTTTTTTGGAGTCATCGAAAGTTTAGGACCTCAGTAAATTTGTAAACGTGGAAAAAATTGGTCACCGTTATGTAATTCAATACTTTCATTTGAAAGGCCAACGAATATTAAAGCCGAACTAGATTCTACTCTGAGGGAGTCTGATCCTTCGTTTAAAATAAAATAAAAATGTGGCACTTAAAGAGCCGAAGGGCTCATTGGCTGAGCTTCTCTTCCATTACTGTTGTGCGTGTTAAATTTTAGACAGTATTAGAAGGAACCTACTTATTTTAGCCGGTTCCGAATGGCAGAACACTTGTGACATCACTCTTTCTGAGTTTTGTTACAGAGTTCTTTTAGAAGCTTTTCCATGGCAAATTGTTACTGGGTACCGAAAATTTGTTATCGAAAAAATCTTTTCGATAATAAATTTGTTATGCTTCAGTCGGGGTTTGAATCCACAACCTGCAGTTCAGAAGGCCAACACACTAATCACTGAGCTACGGCTCCTTCGTTTGTGACCACAAAATATTGGGTGCAGGATATAAACGAGGTCTTAGGAGCTGCCAAGACGAACACCGTAGTGGTCGATCAATTGAGGTGGCCACGTCAGAAACGGTTAAGAAAATCCACAAAATGGTATTGGATAATTGCCAGCTGACGGTGCGCGAGCTAGGTGAAATTACAGGCATTTCAAAAAGTGCTATACATCGTATATTGACCGAAAATTTGGATATGAAAAAGCTGTGCAAGATGAGTGCCGCGTTTGCTCACAGTAATAAAGCCGAGTTTTTGCGTCAATTCGTAACCATGGATGAGACATGGGTCCACCAATTCACACCTGAGACAAAGGAGCAGTCAAACAGTGGACTGAAAGGGGAGAATCGTGTCCAGAGAAGGCGAAAACAGTTAATGAAGTAGACAGTTCGTACTATAAACAGGATATCTAAGCCATAGAATATCGCTGGAAAAAGTGTATAGAGCTAAAAGGAGATTATGTTGAGAAATAAAGAAAAATTTTCCCAAATTTGTTGTTTTCTTTGTTAGGTCGGGTAGTTCTGGGACGGCCCTCGTATGCCTGCGTGCCAAAAACTTTGTAACATTTTGAGAACGACTGATGCGTGTTTAGTATCAATTTTTTTTAATATATCCACTATTCAAACTCCACAAGATTATATACTAATTTATTTTCGAGTGTAGGGTATAATTGAGATTGTCTAGACCGACCGACTGACTTGCTTTATAAATCTTTTTGCTCTCTTTCTTCCACCATTTCTTTAGTACTTTTGCCTTCGTGATATTGTTTTCTACTTAAGACTTACTGCTGCCACTGCTCGTAATAGTAAAAACAACGTGAATGTGTCAATGGAACATGAAAATGAATATAAAACCATACACACCCCGTACTATGGGTATAACGGTGTGCGGTGCATGGACAATGCTTTGGCTAATTTCATTTTGATTATTAAGGCAACAATACATAGCATTTGTGTATTCCTCTCGTTTGTCGATAATACGAAGCTTTCAACAAGGCAAAAAGAATAAACAAGAACAACAACAAAATAAAACCAAAAACAACAAAAAAGAAATTCCAAAAGGAAAAAGGAAAATATAATTTATAGAAAGAGAAAAAAAAGAAGACAAAGTGACTTTGTGTAAAGTGTTATCAGAGAAGCATTTGATGCCTGAGTAAATTTTCTGACAGTGCCAATGAAATCCTTTTTCGTTACATCTTCTTTTGTGTCGTCATATTTTGTTTTTGTATTAGACATTATAAAAGTATATTTTTGTTATATACTCATATTAAGTAGGCATATTCTTTAATTCAATGTCAGCTATTTAACTGTCATCTATTTATCAAAAACATCACTGCTTTACTTAAAATGATATTAGGCATAGACACATAGTACTTAGTAGTATTGTGTGATTATATTTCTATAAAATGTATTTAGTTAATAGTTTAGTAGTAATTTCTCTTGATACAATTATAATGGTAGTATATAGTCGTATAATAGTTTACTAATGTATGTTGATATTGTTTAAGTTTGAATTATCCTGAATAATATATGTATAACCTTACTTCGTTTTTGTCATAGTAAATATTTGATATAGGATTTATGTTTTTTGTGGGAAAGAAAAGTCATGTAAAAACAACAGAAAGGACAACAATATCTGACCACTATTTGCCCCACCGCAAAGTGAGTTAAGAAGTAGTGTCTGAACTTGTGTGATAGTTTGTCAAATAATACCCATAGACAAGAAAAACATTTAATATTTTCCACATACTCAGATACGTGCTTCTAATATACATCCTATACTTAAAAGAAATATCACATTCACTATGAACTCTCATCAATTCAAAGATTCTCCCATATAATATTCGTATACTACTAATGGTGCCTTCAACGCTGAAAGACGATAGCACACAAAAGAGTGTTCCTTGCTTTTTTTTTCTCAAGTCTCAAGAGTATTTTCCAAATATTTCAATTTGCATACGAACATATGTACGAATTATATTTCAATTTCAATTCCATCCAATTCGCCTTAGTACATATCTGCAATATTTTTGATGGATGTTCACCAATCAAAAAACCATCCAAGTTGTGAATGAAAGTCAATGCGAATTCTTATTTGGGGGAGGAAAAAAAAAAAGAATGAATATAAATATGTATGTAAAAATCAACTTACAATTGGTATACGGATGCCACAGAGAGTATATGAAAAAATATTTATATGTAGATACCCGTACAATCTCTAGAGATTACTGCGTCATCATCGTATGTATGTAAAAAGAGTGTTAACATGGCACGGAATCATATAGAATATTCCCAATGACGCAATATTAAGCCTGACGTACAACTGAACTGATATACAAGTAACGGATATAATATGCAGTATATCCACCACCTAGTGTGGTGGATAAAGAAACAGGTGATGCAGTTGACTTTGACGCTATATTCTATTTTGTGATTTGATTACAATGATATTTTTTGAGTTAGAAAACCTGTGCGTGGGGGAATTTTAATCTCGTATAAACCTCTTGTTTGAAATTTGATTTTCTAAGCTCTAGCAATTGAAGGCGTTGCTCTCATTCAAAGGAATGATGTGCATTTTGTAGGGTTGTATTTGCAAACGAAAAATATGAATTTCATGGATGTATGATTTGAATAGTTTTAGTTTTTCGAATTTTTCACCATGACTAATAATATTAGAGCTAAATTATTAGATTTATCCAAAAGTAAGTTCCTTTCTATTCAAATACCTCAGAAATCTATCAAATTGGAAACGAAAGCTTGGTGGTCAAAGGGGAAAATATGATTGAAAATGATTCGGACTACTTTTTATATTAAAGTCTTATATTTAAGACACTCTAACTTTCATTAAAAATGTCAATATTAATGATTATCGCAATAATTTGAGAAATATAAATAAAAGCATTTTTGGACAATTCACAAAGATCGAAAAATATTGGAGAATATTGGTTTTCACATGTTTTATTTGTACTAAAATTTAAAAAACTTACGGATTCTTTTTATTTTCAAATCTTTTATAAATTCTCTATTTGGCGATAAGGGTATTCATTTTGTTTGTAATTGTTACGATTTTATTGAATTTAACTCACCACCGATGGTTCTCAGGTGAGATCATTATTAAAAGGGTGCATGGTCGAATAATCAATTGACAAATGAAGTACGTTTTAATGTAGCAGACATCATCAAATATAGGAATAACAATATGATGTGAGATATTGAATTGATAGCGATTATTATTGGATATTCTGAGGAAATATATAAATTTAATTTTTTTATATAGCAAGTGAACCTGTATTCGTATCCATTACTGTTATATAGCTTTGTAAGTAGGCGTGCATGGGAAGACTGATGATATTTGTTTTATTTTTTTCCAAATGCCTATTGATAGTGGCTACGGTGAAAGTGATGAAGAAGGAAAATAAGAATGCAACTGGCAACGGATATATATACTTGTACATATCTTCATATATGTACGTACATATACATATATATTCAAGTAGATATTTCAAACTTGCATAACAGCTGTTGAACACATGTATAATACATACATATGTATGAACGAGTATATGAAAGTGTTGGGTTCGTGTTTATCCTTATGAATATGAATATATATATATATATATATATATATATATATATATATATATATATATATATATATATATATATATATATATATATATATATATATATATATATATATATATATATATATATAATGCTGTATTAAAGGTGGAACACGAAAATTAAATCAATGAGATAGAGAGATGTAAGGGGATTATCATATCATCAAAAAAAAAAAAATTAACAAAAATAATATAAAGAAGGCATTGTGAAAATCGTGTTGAACATGAAATTGGGGAACAAACAATAGCACGATTTTTCTATATGTATCTACAAATATTCATTTTAGTTTTCCTCTTTTATTTTTGTTGTGTTTTTTATTTATTTATTTGTTTTGTTTTTTGTTCGAAGAATCATATAACCTTGAATTATGCGTAACCATAACGTGCCATTGCTGTCTGTTGGTGAAAGTAATTTTATATTGAGAAATGAAATATATGTATGTGTATGTGTATATATATAGTATGTAAAGCATTTCATTACGCAAACTAAGGTCAAATGTGTGCAATGAAATTGTTCGAAATTCACATTTAGAAATAATCGTTTCATCAAACACATAAATTTCTATATAAATTTCTTTATTTAATATATTAGAGAGGTAGGTAGGTAGGTAAGAATATAAATAATAGCATTCGACCAACACTGATTACTTTCATTATTGCAGGCTTTACCCATAATACAATATAAAAGAAGTACACACTTACCTCCATGTCTTATGATGCCAACCTCTTGTAAAATGGATGCTGCTAAATCAGCCTTTTGTCTCGAACTCTCAAAACGTTCTGAATTGATTGGAACTTGCAGTGGACGATAAAGTGTTGATATACATAATGTACCTAAATTTTCGGTAGCAATATCATGTATTGTGACAAGCGATTGTTCGATGGCATCCTGTTGTGAGTCGTTCGAAACCAGCAGATAGAAAGAGAGATAGAGAGACAAAATAGAATGAATATCGAAATAAATTAATACAAACAAAACAATAACGAATGTATGTATGTGTGTTATAGCTATGAAAGCCAGACGATAAAATAGCCTAAAAATATTCTTCGATAATATAAAGCAAGAACAACATTATCTGAATCAAATAAAAGCTGTACGTTATGGCGTTGTTGTGAGTATGGAAAATAGCAGCATATAACCAACGGCTATTTTCATTTTAACGGCGACCTCCATTGTATTTTTGTTTGATGTTTGAGTGATTTTCATTTGTTACGCTCTTCCCAAATATGTTCTGCACCCCAATCACTGAGCATATATATTGCTCATAGTTGTTATTGTTATTGTGCATTATAAATACATTTTCCAAGTTAATCAAGCTTTAAGAACCTTTTTACCATTTGAGTGGAAAACTCGTTATTGGCTTTTATAATAATTGTATTCACTTGTAGAACGACACCAACCACTTCCACACACACAGTATAAACTTTGTTAAAATAATATGATAAGTAATCACATCATCGCGAACACCAAAAGATAATGGTAATGCTCGCTTTTAAATTAAATAAATTACTTATTAGGTACTTGAAAAGGTATGGTTTTCTTTTTTTTTTCTTTTCATCAATATATAGCTGGTGTCAAATAAATAAATGGATAAGTTAAAAATTTTCCTAAACAAATACTACGACTACATCAATCTCGTATTTTTTAATGGTACATGGGATTAAAAAGAAATATAAGTATGTATTTGACAGCTATTGTTGATGTGCTGAAAAGTTTGTTGACCCTTAACGAAAATTTTTTATTCGCGCATTGTGTATGGAATATATTAGTTCGGGGGAAAAAGTCCATTATTTAAAAATTGTTTTCAAGATTTTATTTTATATACTAGGAAACATTGATACCTGTTGGCGAAAATCTCGATCGTAATGCTATGCATTAGTTCGAGACCAATTTTGTTGTCTTTAATTAACTTCATTTATTAGAGTAAAACAGGCTTAGATCAGGGATAAGCTCAGGCTAGTGGGGGGGGGGGGGGGGGGTTACTGTTGGTGGATTGTGAACGGCCTGACTGTGGACCTGTCCACCTACAGGTTGTCTGTGAATAAACAATAAGCAGACCCCGACCAAGAGCGGCATCAGCGAGGACGCAGATTAAAAGTCTCGTAAGTCCAAAGATATAGATGTGACAAGCGCCGCTATAAGCACTCCCCGTTTCGGCGGCAACGATGGACAAAGATAAGTTAAAAGGTTAGGTAAGATAAAAAGAATGGAACAAAACAAGGAAAACAAAATTTCAGAAAATAAAGAAGATCAAGTGGAGGAAAGCGTAGTCGCTTTCAGGAAAAGCTCGTTGGATTCTAGTGAAAAGGACGAAAATCCTGATTACTCGACGCCTACCACTGAAATGGTACCGGAAGTGCTGTAAGCAGTTCTACGACCAGAAAAGCAGCGTGTGCATCGGAGACTCAATCGATGAAAATCCCTCAGGTGAACGGATCTCCTAGATTGGAGCTAATTCTGACGAGAGAGTCCTTGAAGAGCATTTCTTTACGAAATGCAGGAGTGTTCTCCGAAAGATGAAGCAGGCATTACAATGACAAAAGAACATGCATGCACGTGAAAGACGGAGTATCCGAACTAAGCGAACTGTTTGACGTAATAGAAAGTTATAGGAAGAGCTGGAAGACGACGGAAGCAGAAAGAGAGAAACGGTAGGACTTAGGGCGACAAAAAGAAGCAAATTGTGGGAAATCCAAGACACTGAGGGATCGCCCAGAAGCTGTACTTGTGAAGCCGGCAGAAGGTACCAGTTATGCAAAAGTTCTTAGAGACCTCCGTCAGAAGGTAAAACCAGAAGAAGCTGAAGTCGCAATACGTTCTGTTAAGAAGACAAGAGATGGATCCATACTCCTAGAGCTTGCAAAAGGAGGGAAGAAAGAACAGTTCACGAAGCAATAAAAACTCTTTGAAAAGTGGGTCAGCCATTTTGTTACCTCCTCACCGCAAAAAAAAAACATCTTTCATATATATTTCAGCAGCAATATAATAGATTAAAACACTATATATTAATTAACTTACTCGTGTTACAATATTGCCATCACCAATACGAATAATATTTTTAAGAGGTGTTGATAAGCTGATGCTGTTACTGCTACTACTACCGCTACTACTACCACTACTACTGCTACTACTACTACTAATAGTACTGCTGCCGGTTATTATTGTTGCAGCAGCTGCCGTTGCATATTCAACTTGGCACACAACAATAAGAGTAGTCAACACCAAATGCATCAACATGGTTAAATTTAAAAAATGATGTGGCTGACGTTGTTGAAGCTGACTTATAGTTGCAGCAGCAGCGTAGACGTCTTTTTGTCGTCTGTCGTCTCTTCTCTGTAGTTGTAATAGATGTTGTTGGTGTTTTTGTAACTGTTGATAGTCTTGTGGATGCTGATTTTTTATTTCTTTTTGCTGTTGACGTCGTTGTTGTAGCCAACAAGCCAAATTGGTACATATCCATTTTATTGTTGGCGTTCTTCTCCAAGTTCTTATTGTTGTTTTTGCTGTCTTGGCTGTTTTTACTACTACTGGTGGTGTAGTTTTTATCGTCGATGGTGTTGGCAGCCATGTTGTCAGCATGCATTTCATTGTTGATTTGCATTTGTAAAATACACCAGCTGTATGAAAGAGAAATAAGAAAAACTCACAAAAATTAATGAATTGTGACTATTTATGTGCACATAGACGTGTGTGCTTTGCATATGAAAATACATATAATAAGAAGAAGAAGCCAGCCAACTACGATCAAAATAGTCATGAGATATATTACGCTGCACAGGAAGGAAGAGGTACAAAGGAAGTTGGATATAAGTATGTATGTGGTATAAGTAGCACGTAACATAAAATGGCAATAACGGCAGACATTGGTTCACTTGCTAATTTAGTGGAAAATTTTAGGGGGAAATATTGTGAATAAATTGAACATTATACTGGTGGTTTAAAATCGTGTTCGACGTTGCTGTTCATTATTGCTTGCTTTTTCTTTTTTAAGCTTTATTTTATGCTTGACGTAAAAACGTATGCATGTGCAGAAGTGTAAATATTCGTATAAAGGAAGAAATTTGTGGGTCCACCATACGATTACAAGGTAAAATGTTATTGTGTTAATGGACCAATATGACAGAAACATAAAATCTACAAATTAATCATATAAAATAAGATATACATACATACACATAAGTCTCTACATGTTGTAGCGTGCTACAGAATGCATACGAATAGTAGCATGTGAAAAATAGTTCTTTAAAAAATATAATATAACATTAAAAGAGCTGTTTTATCGTGATATAAAGGGAAAACTGTGATTCTCAGCAGCTTAAATGTACAAGGATGAATTTTTGATAATACATATACATTTTTAACGTACCCACATTCACATTATGTACTATAATACTTACAATAATACATAAACAATTCACAATGAAATTAAAGAAATATGACAAAATATGTAGTCTTACTAAGTTGCGGCTTAACACCCAATATCGCATAAGAATGGGTCAATCAGATTCTGAAAATTGTAAAAAGGACCACCCTATACGGTAAAAAAAAAATGTTTTGATTTTCAACATAGCATTCTTTTAGCTCGATAGACTTTGTCTAATGTTTATCGATGACCTAAAAATAATACGACTTATCCCGGCCATCAAAACAGGCCTTAGTTTCATCAATGACCTCATCACTCAAGCTAAATCTCTTAGCGTCGAGCCGTATCATCATATAAGGAAGCAGAAAATAGTCACAGGGGGCTAAATCTGGAAATTTGGAAATCTAAATCTGTATGAGGAAACAGTACCTAACCTAATACATTCAAATTTGCCATTGCAACTGCAGATTTGTCCGTTATCCTGGTGGAAGAGGACTTTTTGATCACCAAATGTGGTCGTTTTGGTTTCAAATTGATGTCGACACGATCCAAAAGCTCTACATAGTTTGCATAATCGATGTAAATGACACCATGTGAGTCCCAAAAAACTGCCGCCATAACCACGTTGGCCAACAAACCCCCCCTGTTAGCATTTTGATTCAACAGGAGAAGGCCCACTGATCCTTGGTTTTTTAGTGTGTTTACGAAATGGTACAAAAACTCGTTCGGATTTCGATTGAACATCGCTAAAAACTTCTTTGAAGTTGGCAAACGATTCCGTTCGTTGTAAATTGTGAGCATATCCAAATATTTATGCAAAACTGATATCACTGATTCATGAGACAAGTCTGTAGCCCCTTCAAGTTCGCACTTCACTTAACGATCACTTACCGATCACTCACCGCTCGTCCAATATTTATGGTGGATTTAATCGAAATTGAGTAAATAATTTGCGGAAGATTCCAATAGATCGAGAAGACTCACTGTAATACTTTTCAAGCTTTTGTTAGGCTTACGTAATGGGTTCTTCATACAAAAAATTGTGTTTAATGAGCACACAAAATGTAGTACGTCTGTAAATTTGGGCGACTTATTCGCCAACACTTACATTGCTATTAATAGACATACTTTGATGATTCGAGGCCTCAATTTTAAAAATATTGTTTAAGTCTGCCATAAAAGTTCTATAAAATAGCATATAAATAAATTTAACAAGTTATACAAAATTATGTACATGGCATAATAAATTAAAGTGAATATAATTATGTATCTAATTCTTGAAATTTACATATGCTAATATACATAGACAATATAGTATTGAATATTCTAATTCTTTATAGGGGTAAATATTGATCATTTAATACTCGTATAACATCATTGATGGATAAGATGTATGGATTAGGAATAACTTATGGTACACGGCTACTTAGATATGTGTCTTAACATATATGAATAGGTGGTTTTATATATTTGCATACGTAGGTGGTTAAGCATATACTTAGAGCCACTGATGTATGAGCGCTCTTCAGCTTATCGTCTCACATGAATAACATGAATTGAGCTATAGATATACGAGCACACATTTATTCTAGTATTCATCCTCGATATTTTATCAACTTCTCATACACACACACACACACATACGCTGCTGCATGTGAAACATATGAAATGTGTCATTTTCTACGATTTTATACGTACTCTTTATATTTTTGTTATTTTAAGTAAGCAATGCGCATATATTTACATTCAAACGAAATAATATTATATTTTTTTTTATGCATGCAAGGTGTACGAAGTGATAGACTTTTACTAATGCTTTGACACACCTTATGCTGTATATAGAGTTATTATCTTCTATTCAAATATATACAATATTTTTTATTGCTGTATATGTATGTGTGTATACCTATTAAATTTTAACTCATCTATCACATATGAAATATACAGGTGTGTGGGATTTGATTGAATTTTTTTATGCGATTTTTTTTTTCTTTTAACTTTTCATATTTTTCGAAGGTATACTTTAGCTCAATAACAAACACGCGTTCAATTCGAAGAGGAAGAAAAATTCAATATGACTTTATACCAAAACACCGTTTCATTATTGCAACTGGATTGTATGGTTTCTGCGTCATGCACACACATATTATGTGATACATTTGAGGTCAGATGCGGATTTGACGTATTTTATATTTTCTGCTATAGCAATCGCTTTTTCTTTCATTAAATTGTTTTTTGTTTTTTACTATTCTTTTCTTCATTCTTACACATACACAGAAGGCAAGAAGAAAAATTTTTTTAATTTAAATACTCTTCCATCGTATTATGCAAGTTTATGCATACTCGTACATATTCACATAACTACGTAGGTGTATGTATGTATGTATATTGAGTTGGTTGAATTGGAAACATTTTCAATGCAATATTTTCTTCAGGCATGTTTTAGTTTCAAATTAAATTCATACAATAACTATTAGAACAATTACGTATATTGACGATATATGTATACTAGTATGTGTATTAGGGCGAGTCACATTGTATGACCACCATGAAACTACAAATGACTCTAAGTATATGAAATTAAACTATATACTGATCCTGACGTAATTACAAAGCTAGATTTAAATGTAATAAAACTTAAGTGTTTAGTCGAAATCATAATTATTTGCAATTTTTTTCTTGATTCTTATTTTATTTTGTACAACAAACACTAGCACCACAACCTCCCTCTGTCTTTTTCTCGCATCTTTTGACTTCATCATGTATACTGAAGAAAAGGCATAGAGTTAACAATGTCCTTGTGATAATTCAATGCTAAAATAATTGATTTTCTTTATTTTCTCAGCTCTAGCATATACATTTATTTATATGTACGTAAATTAAACATGAACAAAATTACGCTAAATTAACTAAATTGATTGATACAAGTATATACAAGTATACGTCCATAAACGAATAAATATGTTAATATGCTATGTTCAAATATGTGGGTATGTGTGTTTAAAAAAATTGTCAACCGTAAATGGATATGGCACGCAACCACCCTCACCTTACACGTATTTATTTTGTTATACATTTTATCATAAAATTTCTTTTTGATCATCATCATCATGGTGGCATCATGTTTATGCTATTTACTGTTTAGTCACTGTGTCTATTTACATATACACATGTAGATAGACACAAAAATATATGCTCAAGTATATACATATAATACATGCAGGCTTGTCTACTACATATGATGCCTAAATGAGCTCATTTATATTTTCCTATGGTGAAACAAAAACTTATGTATACATAGCTACACATACGTAGATTAACACATAGGAAAAGTAATTTATTTGCACGTTTAGTACTTAATATACACATTTTTAAGCATATAAGACTATCATGATATGGTGTGTATATAATAAAATTGAAAATAATCGATTTATATTACAATATATATACATAATATAGGTATGTGCATGCATATTATATATATATATATATAGTAAATATAATCAATCTAAAAATTATACATTTGTTCTTAGTATTTAATTATCTATTATATAAATATTTCCTTTAAGTACATCATCAACAATTTATTAACATCTGATAAAGCTCTTTAATTATATATAATTTAATTTCATACATGTGTGTGTGTACTATATGTTTAGCCAATACATTAATTTTATATCATTTGTTGTGATATATACAAATATTAGTACGACTACATAATAACCATTCGAAAAGGAAGACCACACAAAAAGCAGCAACAACAACAGCAGGTTGCCATGTTGTTATTAATTTTATGATGCGATCCCTTAATCCCATTTGGTTAGAGACTGTCTTAAAAGTTATAAGTTAAGCACATTGATATCGACCCACATCATGAACATTTGTTATCTGTGGGTGCATGCGTGCGTGGTATATATGTATATACATATTTATATGTATATACTGGTATGTATGTATGTATATACTCTTATATATGTACATACTTGTATATATGTATATACTTGTATGTATAACATCAATATGAGTCTCAACGAACCTTGCCAAAAAAGCAATAGAATCTTTGGCAACCACACACAACCGCATACAGACAAACACATACTCAGTTTTCTAAGGAATTTTTGCGGCTGAGAGTGATGATTGAAATGGTGGTGTTATGACTTTTAAATTTATTAATTTTTCTCTCTTTAAAAATTATCCGATATTTGTTGGAATAAAAATTTATAGTTTTTCGAATATGCGAGTATTGTATTTATTTATTTAAAAATTTTCTCTTTTTTAGAAATGTTTGTTACGATCATATTTAATTCTGACTACACCAAAATTAGAATTATTCAATTAAACCGTATTTTCTTCACATATTAGCTTCCTTTAATCTTGAAAATATTTCAGTAGTAACAATGAGAATTTATTCTTAGTTCTTTTCTTTTAGAAATGTTTCCTATGGGAATTATTAAGGTATTTAATTAATCAAACTTTTGATTAGTGGATTTGTCGATTCATTAAGATGAACATCATATGATTAATCAAAATTGAAAATTTATCGATTAATCATTATTTTAATTGATCCAAATATTTTGCATTTTGAAATTAAACTTGAAATAAATTTAGAAAAGATTTTGATTATTCTATTAAACAGAAATGATTTATTCGATCAATTAAAATATTTACCACTTTTTAATATAATCAAAGATTTTTTAGATTTTTTAAATTGCTTGGAAATCTACTATCGTTTTGTTAGTGCACTTGTGAGTAAAGCATTAGTTTTAAATGCTTTTGATAACAATGCATACTTTACTATGTTACTATGAGAATGTAGAAGATTTAAATTGAAATTTCATATATTCAATTGCTTTGCCAAAATATCAACTCTATGTGATGAAACCATATGAATAAAATTCAACAAGAAATCAGATTAAATACGAAATTCATAACAATTTGTATGTGTAAACATATTATATAGACGACAATAAGCTAAAACCGCCTAAGTCGAGTTACTGAAGAATAAAGTTAATTTAACACCATTTGTGCTGACATGATTGACAAGACATTTTTGTAAAAATTGTATTTGAAAAAATATTAAAAAAATAAAAATAAAAAAAATAAAAATAAAAAAAATAAAAAAGTTTTCTTTCTAGGTTAGGTTGTAATAAAATGAAAGAAAAATGATTATTTTCAGTACCATGTAGTTGGTTTTTAAGATTATTTCGAAGTTCTCTCTCTGTGTTAAAAATTTGAAAATTTTCACCATCTTATTTAAATTTTGATGATTTTTCATTTTCGCATAGAATATCTTTTCTGTAAAATTAATAAAAAAAAAAGACGAGCGTTTATTTCTTGTTATCATACAATATGAAAAGTACATATATTTATATTATATCATATAAGAAAAAAAGGTTACATATACGACACGTTGTATTACCATATTGCCAGCATGCCTGGTACAATTGAATTTGTAAACGTTCCGTATGTAACGCCTTTCTCTTTGTAGTATTGCGCATAAGAACAACAACAACAAAATATATATATATATATATATATATATATATATATATATATATATATATATATTGTATATTTACATTTCAATTTATGATTTTAAATGCAAAAATATACATTTATGCGGGTACAAGCACTTTGATGTATTTTGAACATACATTAATCTATACTTGCTTGTATGTACATACAAGTACGCATGATAATACTTTAAAGAATATGATGGAGTAAAAATACATCTACATTTAGTTGAAAATTATCATAAAACATAAACGACATATATTCTGATTTATAGGTACATAAGAGACAATTTTTTCGAATAAATTCAATTGCAAACGTAAATTGAGTGGAATTAAAAAATAAAATAGATATAATGAGGTAGTGAGAGTGATTTCATTGGAGGCAGAGTGAAAGAGAAAGAGAAAGAAATTAAGATAAATCCTTTTAAGAGATTCCTCCAATAATAACAGTATATGGAAAATCAACTCAATTAAAATTAAAACATATATTTTATAACGCACACAATAAGCAACAGTACCATATACTACTACTCTACAGGATAGTTAAGTTGATACCTTTTTGCATTAACGAAGCCAATTTATTTGTCTGTCTTTCTGTCTAACTGTCTGTTTGCTTTTTGATATGCTCAAAAGTGAAGAAGAGTGATGTTGCACACAACAGCAATAAACAACATTATCACTATCTACTACTACTACTACTACTACTACTACTACTACATAGTTATGTATATTACTGGGCACAAGGACAGAGTTGCTGAAATGAGGAAGGATATGTATATACTTATGTTGCAACGCATGGTAAAACATGTTGAGGTACATTTTTGTTTTCTTGTGTATATTTTTAATTCCAATGCATGACTGCATAACAGAAAGTAAACGCTGTGGGAAATATATAATATGTATTAGTATACTGTGGTGTTATTTTAAAATAATAAGAATAATTGCTTTTTTTAATAGTTTTATTATTATTATTATTATTATTATTATAATTACGCAAATAATATCTAATGATTGCAATTGAATGTATTCTAGATCAGTGCAAATTATCGAAATAAGCATGGGAAATTGTTCTAAATGATGTTAGCAAAAAATAGTTTTTTTTTTAAGAAAATCTTTTCAAAATTGTTCCACCATACTACTCTACTCACTGCAAGTATTTTTAAGGATTCTTCGGGAAAGAAGGGAATAATAAAAAAAATGTTTTTTCGGAAAACGATTAAATTTCCACCCTGGAATTATTAGTGGTGTAATATATTTTAGTCAACTTTTTTCTCAATACGTACTATATGGATGCAAAAGGCTTTCTCGAAAACTTTTATAATATTACAAATTATATAGAGAAAGTCAAACATATTTTACGGAGGGGTCTCTTGAACAACTCTTTATTAATTTGTCTCAAAATTGCTTGGGATTGGATTCATAATGGATTTATATATTAAATGTTTTTATATCTCCACCTACTGACTTGAATATGTTATTGTTGACATCGCCTATGGACAATTGATATTATCTATATTTTATATATGGTACAAATGTACATATAATTCTTCTTCTTTTGGTTTCGGAAAGTTTCTGTACACTAATATTTATTAATTTTATCATTTCTATTAAATAAGTCTGACCCATCGCCCAAGGATTATATTTAATTTTATACAAAAGTAATAATATATATTTATTGAATTTATACAAATAAAAATTACATATATACATACATATGTATAATACAAACAAAAAATCAGTATGATAGTCAGCAAGTCATTGGGTGTAGGTTTCTTGTTTATACACACGTACTCTTTTTCATTCACCATGAATGCCACTGACATCTCATTATATTTAAGTGTGGACAAAATTTCTACGGAAATGAAATGCTGCTGATGCCTTTAGGCTTAACACAATCTTCTATATATTCATACAGATGACTATAGAAACACTTATAAATACATGCAATGTATACGAATACTTGTATTTAAATAAATAAATAAATAAATAATAATAAAAACCACATCCATGCTGTATTACTTGTATTGCATATATATGTAGACGATATGAAGTATAATATATTGTGCTTTCTCCAATGATGAATAGGTCATAATTGAACTTGGCACATATTTATTGTATGTATATGTAAATGTGTATTTGGGTGTGGGTGTATTTTTTAACGAAGAATAATAGCATCGAAAGTGTGTTTGCGTGTGTTTGCGGAAATTCAATTATTGGACAGTAATTATTTTTACACCGCACTCACAATTGCATAATTTTTAATTTCTTTTTTTTTTTTGACATTTTATTTACCTCCAAACTATATGCATTCGAACGACCGAAAGTTGTAAATCGTTTTTGTCGATTATGCCACACTCAAACATTCATCTGTTATGACACCTATCACCAATAGTTTCAAAGAAGTGTGATAATCTAAATTTCAATTCAATTAATTATACATTTTATCCATCATTTGGACAGTACATACATATACGAGGGCGGTCCCACAACTACCCGACCTGGCATATAGATGGCGACAGTAATTTCAAAATTCTATGTGTTACTGGAAGTGTTCTATTTTGGGTATGCTGATGATATATGCATATCATACATATATATGGTTTTCCCAGAATTGTTATTTTTAAAGTCATTTCTTTTAAATTATTTCTATTTATTTGTATAATATATTGCACAAATATTCATAACTATCATACATGAAATTGGTATTATAGTAATTCTCCGAAATAACCAGATACTCATACGTGTAGAATATCATACGAATATTATATATATTTAATACATATTCACGTACCAACTAGTTCAACATTTAAATGCATACAGTACATGTTTCTACGAAATTTAATTCAATTAATTTAAACATAATATTCTATTGTAAAATAATATCTATTCAAAGCCACTAGGAATCAAATTGTAACTATAATGTGAAAATAATATGAATATCATTAATGTAAAGTATTATATTATGCATGAAAATTCACAAAATAATATGGTTCTAATGTATATATAATGCATTATAGTATAATGACAAACGAATCATCATTGAAAATTTCCTGCAGGATAAAATTGTACATAGTTATCAGCATACACTATTCCATTTCGTTGCATTTCTTCTACAACATAAAGCAGAAAACACAATACAATATTGTACAAGGGCGAATAGTAAGCACACATTGTTATATACACTCATTGCAGAAAGCAAATGTTAAAGAAAAATTGAAATTTCAGCATTTTTTGCACTAACTTTGGTCCATATATACATTTGAGGGGGGTTTTGTCTTTGCTCTCTCATATGCAAAGTATCATACCACTACATCTAGCTTATATATGTACATACTACGTAAACGTATACTCACACATTCATTCTGGATATTATCTCTCTAATATCTTTTGACTTGTTTGTTTGCACCCCAGTACGGACGAAAAAATGGGAAAATCCATAAAACGCATCAGATACGCCCACAAAAAATACCAAAATTACACAATATCAAGATATGTAAAGACATGTAAGCATAAATATTGTACATACATATATGTACATATACTAATGCTATCTTTTGTTACGATCCGATCTTTTTATCCATAAAGTATGAAAACAAACAAAAAAAAAAAAAAAACAAAGTAAAATGACGAAAAAATCAAAGTATGAACAAGTAATAATATTAACAACAGTAATACCAGCAGAAAGTCATACACTCATACACTCAAATGAACAATACAATTTGCTGACGTGATTTCATATTTGCTATATATTTAAGTATTATAGAAAAATAAAAGAATAAATTACTTATGGAATGAATCAACGCCAACAGCAATATCCAATCATAATATAGTTTTCGGTGAGTGAGAGTAATATATATGGGCCCATAGACTAACCAACTAACAAATTTACATTTCGATATGGTTAAAATGCAACTGATTGCTTTGATAAGACTTCCATAACGCCTTTGCATAGCAGTTGGAAGCAATCGTCCCAATATAAGGTAGTTTTACTTTGGTCTATAGGCTGCTTGAATGGCTATAAGTTTTTCTTCTGGCTTCTCAATGTATTACATAATTTTCGGGAAAGAGATTTCAGTGATCTTACTACCGGAAATGTTAAATACTAATATTGATAGTAGCACTTTATACGAATATCTCAACATTTTTTTTTGCTTACCAGTCCTAAACAAAAATATCTATTTACCATCTAGTAGTCCTTTGATTTGTTCTTCACTTATTTCTATAAATGTTCTAAAAAAATATTCGCTACTAATACCAAGCAAATTTATATTAATAGATACAATAATGTCCACAGAAGGCATTTACACATGCTGAAAACATTTTTCAAAATGTTCTTCTTTCTCTCTCCTTTTGTAAGTCCATTACCTAAATAGATTGTTACTATATATTTCAATACATACTCACTGTTTTCTGTAGGATTTATTTTTACAAAAAAAAAAATCTCCCAAAACATTCCTTTGTCTCTCTGTTTCTCCATTTCGTTTACATAATTATAATCTTCCCCCCTTTTATTAATCTGTCACCGCATCAGAGTCTCTTCTACACTTTCTCTTAAGCTGTTGGCTATAGTTAAGTGACAGTTGTGGTTAAAAATAAATATAAACTCTAGATGTTTCTTTATTGAAATATATCATATATCATACATCTGTAGATAGATGCTTATAAGTAAGGTACACTCATATGCATACATACAGATGTGTTTGTGTGTGTGTGTGTGTATTCAAAAGACCCATATAGTGTTTACATTTAACCAACAAGGAAGTAATTTAGCCTATTTACATTATTACCATACATAAAGCTGCCAACATGTTGGATAATATGTATGTATATGAATTATATAATGCTTTGCTTCGTAGCTAACAAGTATGAATGTACTGTCGCTGTCATGATGTCCAGTCTACCGCGATTATTTATAGTTTTTAATTTAGCTTTTTCAATGCAATACAATAACATTTTATGTTTCATACATATTTATGTACGTATATACAATATATATAAGAATGATCGTAAACATGTGAAAGTATATAAATTATGTATATCTATTAGAGTGGATCGAGAGAAAGGTTTGAAACCCCTTAATTGAAAACATATCTTGAAAAGTACTTTAAATTACTCAAATATGATTTTGATATATACGATAGAACTCATCGAGACCTTTACGAGGATATATAATTTCTGGATCATGTTGCTTATGAAAGTATTAGATTTTGGGATAGTAAATGAAAATAGCTTTTAATGAACGGTGAAAAAAACAATTTTTATATTTATAATTAATGACCCGGTATAATGTGAATGCATTAATGTTTAAAAAATAGTGCATTAAGTATTTAAATATTTTATAAACTTTTTAATTTACAAATTTAATTCATTTTAATGGTCACTGTAAATTTGCATTGAAATTGCATTATTAAGAGCCAATAAAAATTCTATTGTGGCTTTTTTTTTCATACACTTATATAAATTAAATTCAGACTGGAAAAATATTAAAATATTAAATTAAAAATCACTATTGTTCAACAGAATTCAGAGAAATTGTCTATATGAAATTTTCCAAAAATTGTTTAATTAATGCAAACATTCCAGATTCAACAATATAAAAAAATTCGTATTCCAAAATGAGCAAAGGTAGTTTATTTGAAATTCAAGACTTTTCTCAACTAGACAACTTATATGCATCACTTCACCGCACTGTCCAAATATGGATTTTTTCTATTATTTTATTTTATTTAATTTTTTTTTTGTTTTTTTTTTTATATACTGAATAATATTATAATTATGAGTTTTACTCATTTCTCTCGTTGAAAATTATTCTCATTGCATACAACACACACACACACATGTACATAGAAAAAAGTTGAAAAGTTTGCAAATTGTAATATAACCTAAAACAAAATGCTTATACCAGCAATAGAATCAGACCCTACATTATATTGCTCGTCTAAAAAAAAAAAAGAAACCAAAAATTTACAATAACAGAAAAAAGCAAAACTCAAACAAAAATTAGCAATAAAATAAAATAAATTCAAAACAAAGAGACCATAAAAATTTATTTGTTCCTGACAACGCCCGCAATTGTAATTTTATGATATTTTCTGCTATTTTTTCTTCTTCTACTTCTTCTTATTTTTTTTCTAATATTACTCTTAATGTAAAAAAATGACTAAAGCAAAACAACCAAACCAAAATGAAAAAATAGAAAAATGTTGAAAAACGAAAAAAAAAAACAGATCTATATAATTTTCAACAATAAACTCGAGAACGTGAACCATTAGCAAAAGGAGCAACAAACAACAGCTTAATATATTTGTATTTGAAAATGATGCAACTAGATTGTATCCTTTATTGGCAAAGGCAAAGTATAGCATAGACGAAATGGGGGAGAAAATGGAAACTTTTCACTGTCAAAAAAATAAGAGAGTAGTGGTATTAATATTGAATGAATTCATGTCGGAATGTTTTTGCAATAATATCGAAATTATCTTGATGCGAACAACTTTTTTCGACATTATTGCAAAAAAAAAATTGTATCTCCTTTAATGCAGTTATCATAAGTTTTACATTATTTTACTTTAACATTATTTCACAAATGCTTGCAATAATAACGAAAAGTGTCGAAATGTATATTTCGACATTATTGCAAAAATTTGTTCGACATTAATTCAACAATACAAGCCACAGAAGTATAAAATGTTATAACAACAAAATTTTTAGCCTTGTCAGCAGCATTTTTTTTTTCTAGCAACTATGTATATAATTTAAAAAACTGTTTTAAATTTACATTTTATCGTTATATTGCATACGGAGTTAATATCATAGAAAAATCAGCTATCTCAATACACATAAAGAATAATCAAAATGTTGAGTGAGAGAGCAAAATAAACAATACCATTAGGATTTATTTGTGCTATTTGATTTCACATAAAATAGAGTTTAAATTCCTCCAACGCTGACAAGTGAAATGGAATGATTTTGAATTTAACATAGTTAAATGCGCACACATTCTGTTGGTAGATGTTAATGAATTACCGATTATTGCTACAATACAAAATATATTTTATTATTCTTATTTTTTCCACAAACAGCATTGATGTCTTCAATTACAATTAAAATAATATATTTCTTTTCATATTAATTCCAAATTTATATATTTACATGTTTACTACTCTACAGTAACCATCATATCAAATTATTTCTTTTAAATATTTATAAATACATATAGATATCGTATATATATTTTAACATATGTAACTCAATCGATCAATAGTAACCATTATATTGTTTTCATATATGTCTTTCTTACTCATTTTATTACCCATAATAGTTGTTGGCCATAAAAATAGAATGACAAAAACATTAAAGCATTTGGTTCAATGATTTTACGATGAATTACAACATGGTTGGTAGTAAAAATTGTAACATTGCACTTAACTTAATACTACGTACTTATATCAATACAAAATTATTATTCGAATGGAATAAGTCATTAAAATTTAATTCGAAATACCTATTTCATATGGGCAAAACAAACGTGTACTATTATTTTCAATGCAAGCTAACAGCAGGACTACAGTGATAATTCGATGTGTCAATATCAATGTTACAAATTATTGCTATGGAACATCAAAACTGACATTATGTCAGATTTACAGCGTGAGCTCGATTTTTAAATTGCTAAGCTTTCAAATAGTATAATACTTTAACTCCGACACCTTGCTGGAACTCGTGCAAGCTGAGCCAAGTTTGACAGTCGAATGGCTGGAGCGTTAAATTCTTCACATGAAACAATTTACAGGTACCTGGTTCAATTGGGCAAGGCGCCAAAGCTGGGAAAATGAGTTCCGCATAAACTTTCCGTCGCTAACCTTTAGCAGAGAGTGACTGTGTGCCCTCAGCTGGTGGATTGGCTTGAAAATTAGAGTTTTTTGAACCGTATTGTTACTAAGGATGAAAAATAGTTCCTTTACAAAAATCCTGTTTGCAAATGCCAGCGGTTAGATAAAGATGAAACACCAGAACCAACACCCAGAGATGGTCTTCACCCCAAGAAGATTCTCCTGTCTATTATGGTCGGTATTGTTTAGTTTGATCTGCTGGAACCAAAGCAGACATTCACAGCTGATTATTATTGCCATCAACTATCCAAACTGAATGAAGCACTTGAAAAAAATCGATCGTCTTTAGTCAATAGACGCAAGGTTTTGTTGTTTCACCACGACAACGCAAAACCGCTTACCGCAAGACAGACCTCAGGCAAGCTGAACAAGCTGGGATGGGAGCTGATGCCGCATTCACCATACTCTCCGGATATTGTACCTTGCGATTATCACCTATGAACTACAATATTACTTAAATGGGACTGAAGCCCATGGAAAAGGTGATAATCGCAAGGTACAATATCCGGAGAGTATGGTGAATGCGGCATTAGCTCCTCAAAAGAAGCTTTAAAATGGGATATCGACGAATATTTTGAGCAGGGAATTAAAAATTTGCCCAAAACGTTGGGAAGACGTTGTAAATAATGCAGGAAAATATATTATTAATTAATAAATATTGAAAACTTCTTTCTTTATTTATTTTAAAACCACCTACGAAAAACGAACAGACTTATGGACTGACCTGGTATAGGGACGTAGCTATGGAAATGTGTATTAAGGAGAATACTGTATACAGCTGAAAAAATATACGTAATATGTGTAGAAGTTAAAGTTCATCAGATATACTCGTAAAATCGTAATTGTTTGTAAGTTCAAATAAAACTGACACCACCAGAATATGGCGTGACGATAAGTGTCGTAATAAACATGTACACATATATATTTACATATATATCAGCAATTGTATGAATACTAAAACATCAAATACAATGTACAAAAATAAATATTATATATTTTATACAATATTCATAGAGTAGGTACATAATTTTGATGTATAATAGAATTTATGAAAACGTGATTATATTAAAGTAGGCACTACTCGTACAATGAGCTTTCTTCATCAATCATTCTATAAATATTGTCAGTATATGTTTGTATGCAATTTTGAGTACAAAAAAAAATTTCCATTCGATACATATCATATATGTATATAAACAAACAAGCAACATTATGCGAGCAACATTAGCAGTAATAGTAAAAATAACAACAAGGTAAATATGTAAGTACTATGTATTATATATAAATGGAAGAATAAAACAATAATCAGCTTATTGATTCAGACAGATATTATTAAGGTTTTTTTTTTTTACCTACTTATATGATATGATATCAATTGTCGTTCACATACCACACATTTACACACACATATGTATATATTTATATATGGGATATATGAAAGAGGACAATTTATGTTGTATTCTTTGGGTAAACATTTTGTTGTTGACAAGTTGCCAGTGTAAAACAAACATAAAACTGAACTGAGGGGAAACATACAAAGAAATGTTATAATTGATGACTAGCTAGCACTAACGATTGTCATTATTAATAGAAAAAATAATTGTAGACAATAACGACAACAAATAAATATCCATTACATACCTACATACTATACAAATATATAATACATATGTACACAAAGTATCATTCATACGATAGAAGAGGATATTTGAGTAGCCAAACAACAACAACAATATCTAGCTAGCAGAAACTAATAACAACAATATAGTAATTTACATAAGAACTAATAAAACATCAGTACTTGCAATGAAAATAACCATAAACAAAAAAACGCAAAACAAAACACAAACTCCGAACAAACAATGACAAATAAAATAAAAGAAATACATAATTATATTGATAATGATGATAACAATGATGTTGATGAAGACAATAATGACGAAAATGATGACAATGATGATGATGATGGTTATGTTGATGGGAAAAGATGAAGCCAGCAGATAAAACTCAATTACTATTACACACACATTTACATTATTGACTTTATTACACAAGTATGCTCTCAAACAAACACTTGTTAGCATTTTGCATATCATGTTTAATGTCTCATAAACATTACCAACACAATTGAGTGCATGTGGCACTTAACTCAATGTAGCAATATATTTACATGTGTATTCACTACTTATACAATATAAGACTTTATGAGTTTTTATTATTAGTATTTGCGTGTACATTAATACATTAATACATACGTACTTCATATAGATTTAAATGATTGTGTAAACAATTTGTACTACAATTTCACTCACATATAAACACCCAACCATTTAAGGAATAATTGATAAATAAAATGACCTGTTTGTCATATGAGACCTTATGTAAACTAACAATATATATGGGGTTTTCCACTGTATGCACGGACATGTACAATAAATGCTCATACGTATGAATGTTGTTGTATTTATACTATTCCTTTTATAATTTCTACACATATATGTAAATATATTTAATAATCGATTTTTTTTAATATCAATGTGTTTTTATGTATTTTTATTTCCACACCTAGATGTGTCGATTACTAGACGACAATTAAATTAATCAACTTGGAAAGTTACTAATGTTACGTGCAGGGCTGCACTGAGGAATTTGAGCGCCTTGTTCAAGTGTTTCAGGTAGCGTTTTTTTAGTTTCTTCCTTTGTACTTATGACATTTCAAGGAAATATAGAATTTATGAGTTTAAATGAACTCACACATACACTCGTACATGCGCCCCGTTGTCCAGTATCCTGTTTCTAGGCACATTCTAACATTCCTTTAAAGCAGCTCTAGTAACATTCATATATTTATGGGTACACATTTTGTTGATTACCTTCATTTACATATGTACACATACACACGTGTATCTGTATATCTATAATCTCATATGAAAATGAACAATGCACCTGAAAAAATTTAATTACAAAGATAAATGATTTATAATCTAATGTTGTTTAACATTGTAACAATACTGCTCATATGCATTGTGATCGTATTTAATCTAAGTGAAGATTGTTTTCGATTGGCAACGTGGATTGTATTTTCAATATTTTGACTGGAAGCCATTGCCGTCTACATTAAATCACAAAAATGGAAGTGGATAGGTCACTCTTAAAGCCCTATTGTTAGAACTCATCAAATTTGGAGGTAAAGAGTCAATTCAAAATAGACTGGAATGACCTTAAAACCACCTGATGGAAGTCAGGCGTTGATAACACCTTATGACACAGTTGGGATTAAAATAAAACATGATCATGAATAATTTAATGTGATTTTAATTGTATGCGTGATGCGACTGACCCGAATATGACACCATAACAAGGTCGAATTTCGGCAGGTAGCTTGCTTTTTCCCGCATAGCCTAACAACTTAATATATTCTCAATCAATATAAACCAAAGGTGTAAAATTACTCAAAAAATGGCAGTTAATCATGACAAGTACCGTTGTGCAATTGTAACACTCAACAAAGATGACATTTTTTTCTTCGGTGTGTACCGTTAATCATATATTCGGATGAGAAGGTACCACCATACGTACATTTCGCAATCCTGAATGACAGAACCCTTGTAGTAGCGCTATACTGAACCATTTTGTGAGCCTTGCAGTGTACAAATATGTTACATTGCTAAATTTTGTGGCCTTTTTGACATTTAACCTCAATTGAAAAGTACAACATTCTAAAAAATACCTATACCTATTTATTTTACTATCTATTTAAAAAAAAAAATTTATTTATTTATTTTATAGTTCTAATTTAAAAAAAAAATTCTCTATGTTATATTTTAAGATTTTAAATAGATTTTAACAAATCATTTGTATCAGTAATTATTTCAGAATATTTCGATATTTTTTTAAATAATAGAGTGTAAATTGTAAAAAGTTCATAAGCAAAATACGGTCGGATGAAAGCATATCCGATGATTGGAGGATCAGTATTCTCTGTCCCGTACATAAGAAAGGAGACCCGACAATTTGTGAAGGGTTGAAGCCTATGTTTAACAACCTGATTGGACCTTATCAGTGTGGCTATGGTAAATCCACCATCGACCAGACTTTCACACTATGAATGAAACCTTGGAGTTTTCAATGAAATGAAAGAATGAAATCTTGGACAATTTGAAAATATTATTTTCCTAGTTTCTATGCATTTTTAATTAGTTAAATATATTCTTTCTTCAAATTCTCCTTGATTTTTTTTTTTTTTAATTTCTATTGTTCATTTCTTAGCAGGTGAAGAGGAAATTGGCGCGTTTACATTGTTCATCCTAAAATAATTGCCTAACCGCTTCAGTACTTGCCTATTGATAACCTCATTTCCGGTAGATAATAAATTGAATGCTGATGTGATTTTGAATTCAAACACACTTACAACATCACCGAAAAGACTTGATTCAATAGAACATAGTTAATAGGATATTAAGCATTAAGTGCGTTTGGGATTCATCATATTTACATATTAATCTAATTAACTTTCTAGTCAAATTCTTCGAAAATAGGAATTTTAAATTAATATGGTATGTTCGTTGCTGATGTAAAATCATAAACGAATACTTAAATAGATAATTCTAAATTAGGTAATGATTTTTTGGTGAAATATTCAACAAAGCAGAATTTGTTCGTTCTGAATGTTAAGGTTTCATAGTATAGTTATGAATATAATAGGTTTGAAATTAATTAATTTTCTAATCAAATTATTAACAAATTATCTCAATTCACTGATAAAATAGTAATTTATTTTAAATATATGAATTGATTAAAACATAATAATTCGAAAGACAATAATTAAAGTTTAAAAAGGAGTAAAACAATTAATTTCTATTGTATCATATTGAACAGTTTCAATAGCTGAATATCAGTGACAATAACTTTTCAATTGTTTTGACAAATTGTCTTTACTCGTATGTGGATATTATTATGATGCCATTAATCTTGAAAACTTGAATAAGTTGTCTCCTTATCCCTCGTACAAATATGCATTGGCGTATGACAAAAACAGTGACGTTGAAGTAAATATTAATGATGAGGAGTTGCTAGCACTTAATAATGATGGTATTGGTGACGATGTGTAAAAGGTTTATATATGAATTTTATATTTACATGTGTGTGTATGTATGTTTATATGAATTCTCGAGCATTGCAAATACTTTTTCCAAGAATTCAAATAATGTATTGTATTGTAAAGCAAACTTATTTTCTATGCTTCTGATGATGAGGATGAAAAATTTGATTGTAAACCGATAATGATGATAATAATGATGATGATCGTGATGATGATGGGACCATTGTCGTTGACAATGAGCGGTTACCTAAGTACATACATACATTAAGACGCCGTACCAAAAAAAAAAGCTTTTTTTACCAACAAAGCATGAAGTCTAGTTCCAAAAAAATATTTCGACATAATCGACTTAATCAAAAGAAATCATAGAAAGTTCATTTTTTCTATCCTATTTGAAGTTAACGGCAAAAATGTTAGATTAGTATTATTTAATATTCAAAACGAATGTTTAAAATCCTAAATGACAAATTCTTCAGTTGACATTGCTTGCGCAAAGAATAAAATTCTTGGTAGAGATGAAACAAAAAATAGAAATATAGCATTTATGCATTACCTAACAAAAACGAACAGCTAAGTAGATAACTTTAGCTATTTATGCATGAATTTTCTATAACATGGAAATGTTAAAATTCACCGAAGTGATAAACAGATTTCATGTGGGGAAGTTTTATTACGACTTCCGTTAGCATTGCTATTGTTGCTTTCACAAATGTTATCTACATTTATGTACATATGCACTCAAGCATTATAATAGAGAGACAATGTACATACAACAAGTTCATATTCAAACACTTTCTCACTTTCTTAGTTAGTTAGGTGCTGATTTTTGTTAAATGTCACAATCATTAAAAAAAAATAAATATGTGGCACTTAAAGCCCCAAAGGGCTCATTGGCCGAGCGTCTTAAATTTAGACAGTATTAGGAGGGACCTACTTATTTTAGCCGATTCCAAACGGCAGAACACTTGTGACATCACATTTTCTGAGCTTTGTCACAGAGTTCTTTTAGAAGCTTTTTCATGGCAAATTGTTACTGTCGGAAGAATTGCCAATTGCTTGCCGACAGGTGGGTACCATTCCAAAGGAAAATCTTATCGATATTAAATTTGTTATGCATCAGCCGGGGATTGAACCACGACCTACAGATCAGAAGGCGAACACACTAACCACTGAGCTACGGCACCCACTTATAATCATTATGCTTACAAATTTTGCACTCAGAAAGCATAACCACATTGATGTAGGCGTCACTTTGCGTATTATGCTTGAAGGTAAGGAAATAGATTTTTCATACATTTGTACGCTTCGTTCATTTCATTTTAAAATACTCGCATACAAATTTAATTACAAATAGCATGTACTCCGTACACTGTATGAATACGAAAAACGTAGTAAACGTAGTGTTTTTTAAAACCCTCCAACTTACCTGAGCCGAAATCAAATCATGATCCTGTGTCGTTGAAGACGTTTATGTGTATTTCTGAGTTGTTGCTATTGCTGTTGTTGTTGTTGTTGTTGTTGTTATTGTTACAATATTCACACAGCTAAAATCACTTAAAATATTTGTATTATTTCATGTCGAATACACTGACAAAACTGAAGCCGAATATATGGTTCATTTATATGTAGTAAGTACTAGTATGTCTGTCGCCAGACAAAATTATTTTTACGCAACATCATAAATTTTATGCTCTCCCTTTCTGCCTCTCTCTCTCTCTCTCTCTGTCTTTTTCTTTTTGTTTTTATTTCTTGCTTTTATTTACTTAATTTTTGTAAAGTGGATACTTGTTGTTGTTGTTGTTGTTGGTATTGTTATTTTATTGTTATCATAATTTAATTTATCAATGGCATAAAATTCTATTAAAATACAAGTGAATAAGCAAGTAACAGAAAAGCATTGAGACACAAAGCAAATGGGTTCTTAGCAACATACTATTTTGTACGAGTATGTACCTAGTTGTACATATTTGAAAGCAAAATATATTTCATTAAATTGTTTCTTCTTCAACTTGGGACGTGATATTTATGTTGTGCGAAAACACAGTACATGTTTAGTAGCTGTTGTTAATATTGAAAAAGTTTTTTTTTATGATTTGTTTAACAAAGAAAAATAAAATAATTTTTTTATTAAAGACATAGTTACATATTTTCATATAATTTCATTAAACTTGCAAATGTCCCTGAAGAAGTAGAAAAAAAAAATAAAAAAATTTCAAATAAAATGTACTCATTTTATAATAATATTAATTCTCTTAATCCTTCATTCCATGAAATTCAACGCAAATTTTTGAATTTTTTTGTTTTTGCTCATATAAAACTAATTGAATACTTATGTATATAATGTAGAAATCCTTTTATATGGGTACGTATCCATATTCTCTCTTGTATCATTTCATATGAAGTGATGTATGAAGTAGTGCGTGGGTGGGTGTGCGTGTTTATATGTACATAAGTACGAGTATATCTAAACGAGTATAAGTATGTGTTTAGATTGTAATGTAAACTGTTCAAATAACAATAAAAATGAGAGAGACAAGAAAAAAAGACGGCATACAAACATGAATTTACACTTGTTGGCTTATATCATTCAAAAGACATGTACATTTTCAAATTTAATGAATATATATGCACACATACTTGTACATACAATTGAAATGAAAAGTATAGGAGGTGTTGAAAAGTATTTGTCTTGTTAAAATATTTGCCAAACATTCGTTATATGCATGTAAACATGTATGATTAATTAAAGTAACAATATTATGTAAGCATAATGGAGAAATGTTGTATATATATCTATAGGCCCATCTAGATATATTGGGATGAGTCGATGAGAAATGTTGAAAATCTCTACTCTTCTGTTGAAAGCTTAACTTTGATAATAATTTGTCATAATTTTATAAATCTTCTTAATAACATTCATAATGACTTTTTTTTTTTTTGTTATAATCTTAACGTTTAATTGGAGATTTTGATAGATTACATATTATTGATGAGTTCACGACTTCCGAGGCCGTATTCATAGTAGAATTGCTCATCTTTTGAAGCCAAGAACATATCGATTCAATTTTTGATATCTTCAACTGAAGTGATTGTCAGATGAGGCAATGTCTGGGCTATACCGTTGGTGAGGTAAAACTTTCCATTCGCAATATTTCCAATAGTTTTTAACGGATTGCACAACATGTGGGCGAGCATTGTCATGATTGAAAATCAATTACTAGTTTCTGTCTACCATTCCGGAAATTTTTTTTATTCAATTCTCGTTTCAATTTAATGAGTTGTTGTCGCTAGCGTACCCCATTAAAGGTTTTACCTAGCTTTAACAGCTCATAGTACATCATAACCTTCTGATCGCACCAAATACGCAATATCACTTTCGAACATTGGATATTTGGCTCTTGAAGTCGATTTGCACTTACAGTTATCGCAATAGATGTACACTTCTCGTCGCCACTAATGATACAATACAAAAATATATTTTTTACCGTTGAAGCAACATTTCGGCATGCAAAAGCGCCTTTCGATGTCACTTAGTTTAAGTTCATATAGACGCCAATTTCCCCTTTTTGGATCATACCCATATCCTTTGGACGCAATGAAATGGCTTGTCGAATAACTCCCAAAGGTTCAGCAAGCGCATTTCGACTTTGAAACACACAAGGTAAGCTTTCAATTACGAGGTGGACATTTGACCCTTTCTTTGCAGATGGAAAGCGAATGCACAATTTTCTATAAGTTTTTTTTTTTTTTTCAATAATAATTTAAGAATTATTTAAATAAATAATTTCTCCGATTTACCATTATTTTTTCAGGTGTCAACACACAACTCTCAGATATTCAGATATGGATCGATATATGAATAAGAAGATTATGATTTTTCCAACAAAATTATTCTGAGTGATGAGGGTAATTTTCATCTACTTAGGTACGTAAATAAGCAAAACCGATGCATCAGGGACTTCGATAACTCAAGAAAAATGGTCGAAAACCTCTACATCCACACGAGTAACAGTTTGGTACAGTCTTTGGAGTGATGTTGCAATTTGGACATATTTCTTTGAACGATGCCTGATTGACCGACCTTTTTGGCCTGAAATTAATGTTATGACATACAGCTGCTGAAATAATGGCTCTATTGCGTGAACAATTTTCTGGAGGTGTGATTTCTCGAAATGAAGACTTTGAGTGGCCGCCGAGATCGTATGACTTAACACCATTAAATTTTCTTCTCTGGGGCTACGTTAAAGATAAAGTCTACCCCAAGGCTCTAGCAAATATTGAAGTACTAAAAGTCAATATTAGAGCTGCTATTCGCGAGATACAGCCTCAAAATATGCGAAAATATGATGAAAATTTTCATCAAAAGAATGGCAAGAAGAATCGCAATGGACATTTTACAAATATTGTATTTCATTACTAACGTCAGAGTTTTTACTTTGACGAGAATTATCAGCTCATTTCACAAAAAATATTGCGTTTTGACACCTCTAATTTAAATACCCTGTATTTTATGGATTTTGTCATATATTTATAAATGCAAAAATTCTGAGAAAATGAAAATTTTCAAATATATGTTGTAAAATTGTATAACAATATTTGTGGCACATATAAATAGTATTTGTGCTGCTATTTGCAACATCCAGTTGGAGAGGTTACTAAACAAACAACTGCTTTGCTTACAATTGGTATAAAATATTATTTTCACCAACAAAGGTATGAGTTCATGAATGGGAAAAATCTGATGCCTACTACTCAGCCTACTTCTCATCAAAAATGTGTTTTGCAACCGAAATTTATTTAAATACAATATGGATATAAATAAAAAGTTATCACACTGACACTCACAAGGTGTTGATCCGAGTCGATGTTGGCACCACGGATCAATTTCACGTCCATCACACTGGAAGCATGCCTACCGTCAATCATCACATGATCAATTTGGTTTTTCATTCGTTGATCTGTAGACAGCCATGTCGTTTTGTGGATGTCGAAATGCTGAAATCTGTACCAATATTTACCATGTTTCGTGCTGCGGCGAAATCGATCAGCCTCATTCCGTTATCGGAGGTGTTCTGGTGGAGGCTAAATTTCCCATCCTGGCATTGTAGTCGCCAAGCACGATTTTAATATCGTGGCGGGGGCAGCAGTCATAAACTTTTTCGAGGCGCTGAAAGAAGCTCTCTTTGGTCGCATCGTCCTTTTCATCCGTCAGAGTATGACCACATATTAGGCTGATGTTAAAAAATTTGCCTTAATGCGGATTGTTGTTGTCGCAGTCTCTTACTGACAACAAATCCACATACGAGTTTGTGCCTCTCCGCATGGCAACTGTAATATATATCACAGGATACTCTTTTACAGCAACCTTCTCCTGTCCATCACATCTCCTGAAGTGTGGTGATGTCAGCCTTGTATTTTTCGAGGACATCATCCAGCTGGATAGAGCCACCTTCCCTATAGAGAGACCGGACGTTCCAGGTGCATATCCGTAAATCGTGATCCATATTTCTTTCCCGGGGATCATCAACCAAAGAGGTAGTCCTAATCCGAGTAATGGTTTGATTTTTCATTGGATGAGAGTTTTTATATGGTGGGTCTCAAGCCCAACGCACAACCGCTAACCGAGAAGGTTTTCGCCACTCACTTTAGCAGCCTTCCACTGGATGCCAGGAAGACTTTGCCCGGTGACCGCCACGTGGATCACCCCCATTAAAAATGTAAGTGACGTCACATAGCAACCAGAGCCAGCTACATGATGGTACCCTCATAACAGAGTGAAGGTGCCTTCACAAAGCGCGCAGAACCAACTACATGACGTCAAGTGAGTTGACTTGCGATGACTTGCAGTTAGATACGCTACCTTGCGAAAACACCACTAATTTTAATTTAGTTTTACCAAGGACCAAAAATATGCGGAACTGGCTCTAATTCGAATTTGATACCGAGACCGGATGACTCGAAAAAGTAATTATATATTTATATGAAAAATAGCTCCGTTTAGATTGGAACTTTAAAAATCAACTGAAATTACCCAGGCGTATAAAAACAAAATTTGAAAGAAGCGTGGAGTAACAATTGACCAATTTGTTTCTATATTCTTGGCTATTTTACGATATTACACTTATTTTTATATTTTTGTTTTTGTTTTTTTGAATGGCTAATGATTTATTTCTTCCGATGTCAACAAGGTGCCAGCTTGTCTGTTGCTTGTGGTGGATATTACCTGAATTTATATGCCAACATTTCGTATTCATACAAATGTCGTCTTCCTACGAAATATATTATATCTAATAGTCAAATACATGTGTTTTTACTTGTAAGCACATACGTACACATATATGTAAAAATATCTTTGCTCTTTTTTTCGACATTCTCAATCTTACATCAGAAAAATTACTTACACTTTTCTTATACAGATGTCATCATATACTTACAACCATACCCATCCATATATAATATAACTATTTCAATATTTTAAGTTTTGCCTTAAACAAATTTGGCAATATGCCATAAGAATTTCAACTGTTACTTTAATTTAGGTACTATTTGTGTATGTACATATAAGAACATGGATGTACCGATGAGTTTCAAACTTGAAGAAATCAGTAATCAATGCATTAAAATCATTTTTGGCAAACAGAATTGAAACTTATCATATTCCTATATACACACACAGATGCGTATGTATATATGTGTACTTATGCAAATTTTCGATTCATTACAGTTATCTGTGTGAACAGTAATTTACATAAATATATGTACGAGTATGCATACGTACGTAGGACTATATTCTACGTAGATAAGTAAATCAGTGAATTGCTGTTTTCAGCGTAATATTAAAAACAGTAGCACCAACAATTGCTATTTGCTATGTAATAATAATAATAATGATAATTTATGTTGACTTTTATGAAAATATCATTAAAGCTCGACAAATTTTTTGTGATTTTATTTGCTTTTTAATTTTTCTCTCTTCATTTAATTAGAGGATATTTCAATTAGAGTATGAAATTTATTAAATGAATTTTATTTATTATTATTATTAAAAAATATGTACATATATTACTACTATACTGTTTTAATTTTCAGAATTTATTGCTATTCAAAAGCTGTAGATAGGAGATACATACATACACATGTTTGAGTTTGTAAAATAAAGAAACCATAGAAGAAAAAGCGAATTAAGATGAAATGTTTAAAGATTAGCAAAAAATAGATAAAATAAAAAATAATAACAATATTATAATACTGCCATATACAGTATGAGAATGAGTATAATGGGGTGTGAAAAAAAACCAAAAAGAAGAACTAAACTCAAAAAAAATTCAGAATATAAAGCATAAAAGTAGAAATAGTAAATAATGATAACGATCGAAAATTCTACTGGAAAAATTTTTTGCAAAATAAATTAGAAAAATAAATATATAAGAGGAACGAACAAACGAACGCTTTCAAACATATTTATACAAACACATCCAATAGCAGTGTAAGTTGAATTTAAGTATATGACACCCACACATATTTCGTGATGGCAATACTGATGATGATGATGATGATGATGACGAAGCAACAACAACAAAATATGCACACAAAAAATATAAGAAAAATAAAATAAAATATCATAGAAACAAAATGCGTATTTATGTAGCAGCTATATACCTATATTTATTAGAGTGGTTCTTATGTACCGATTTTCGATTTCAATTAAATGCATAATCGCATTTTTGTGCTTAGTGTATCAAAGGCTAATTGTGAAATTCTTGCAAATATTTTGCAATAAAAGTAATCCATCTTGATATTAAATTTTGCTAACTTAGAAGATTTTTATTATAAAATGTATATTTACTTTAGTCATTTTCGATTAAATTTTTTTTTTAATTATTTTTAATGTTTTTTTTTATTTTTCTTCAATGGCTTTTAATTTGATTTTTTCCTTTCAACTTTGGGGTGCGTCTTAGTTTCAATATTTCTGTATGCAATTTCGAAAGTAAGTCTTTTATGCATCAAAGAAATAAAAAAAAACGAGGTTGACATGCTTAAGTCAATTCGAAATTTATTAGGGACAGACCACTCTAATAAGCATGCCTCTGTTTGATTGAAAATAATTATACGAGTCAAAATTCAATAAATTTCTGTTGACCCATAGAATTAATTTAGACATCTATACTCGAAATTAATTCATTATTAAAATCCTAATATAAAATAATTTTCTTGACATTCTTAACATTCTTTTTGCAATTATTGGCTAAAACTTCATTACTTCATTTCATACTAAGTTCATACGATTTTTTGTCTTGTATTCGTAAGATTTCCACTACAATATCGCAAAGTATTATCCAAAAAGTATTGAGAATATTTCATTTCAGATTTTTGTGATATAAACGACTGAATGATGTGATTGAATTTTATTACAAAATGTTCAAGTTGCAATTGTAATTTTTTCCCTCAATCATTTCTAGGCAATTTAACATCATTTCCCTTTAACCAGTGGCCTCCTTACGGAAAACAATTGAAAATTCAACTAATAGTAAGAAAAAAATGGTTACTTAATGATTTAATACACGTTCCATTGAAAAAAAAATAAATATAAATATGTGGCACTTAAAGCCCCAAAGGGCTCATTGGCCGAGATTCTCTTCCATTACTGTTGTGCGTCTTAAATTTGGACAGTATTAGAAGGGACCTACTTATTTTAGCCGGTTCCGAACGGCAGAACACTTGTGACATCACTTTTTCTGAGCTTTGTCACAGAGTTCTTTAAGAAGCTTTTTCATGGCAAGTTGTTACTGTCGAAAGAATTGCCAATTGCTTGCCGACAGGTGGGTACCATTCGAAAGAAAAATCTTATCGATATTAAATTTGTTATGCATCAGCCGGGGATTGAACCACGACCTACAGATCAGAAGGCGAACACACTAACCACTGAGCTACGGCACCCACAAGAAAGACATGGCTAAATCGACTTGGTAATTCTGATCAATATTATAGATACTTTTCCATACCTGTCACTTCCCCAGTTGGATGTCGAAAACGAAAAAAAAACAAACAAACTCAATATATCCTTGACTATGTGGGTGCAGGGTGGGTGTAAATAAGTTATGTGATTTTCGGTATAATTTTGTTTTTCTGTTTTTATTATTTATTGACACTGTGGTGGATTGGAACAAATTGAATTACATCAATAACAATATCTTAGTAAGTTTTTATTTATTTTGTATGCAATTTCATTGAACTTCATTGGATATATGTATGTGCTCATGAACTTAATATTGTCGAAATATACATATACAATATATGCAAGTAAATTAAGCTTTGTACATTTGCAAATTTTGTAATCAATTCAATAATACGTATACGCCATGTACGTGTATCACTAGCTGGAATATGGTATGTTCACACCCACGCATATGATTAGATACAATAAAATTGTTATTATATATAGAGTATATGATTATATTTGTTATTTTCGCTTTATTATTGTTATTATTATTTGATATTTTTATGTTTTATACACGAATATCCTTTAATATCCTCAAAATACGGTTGTCATTAATTACGTAGATGTGTGTAGGGGTGTGTATTGATATTGAGACAAAATTATATACTAAAAAATAAGTATAAAATTCACAAAAAATTTTGCTTTGCCTATACTAGTAGAGCGCTTCCATTAATGATAGCTTGTAATAAAGGCGCGCGCACATTTTTTGTTGTTGTTATATTTTATTGTTGATTATATTGCATTGAATAAAAAAAATTATTAACTTTTTCTTTGTTTTTATTTTTTTGTATTTGCAAAAATATTCATTAGCTTTGATTACATATCAAATAAATTTTTTTTTTTTACACTCTTATACAGTACATACATCAAGTATGCATATATGTATATTATCCAGATGTTATTTGCCGTTTAGTGCGTCCAACGCATGTGAAACTCCAACACGAACTGAATGATGATAAACTTTACCAACATCGTGTATGTGTGTGTGTATAATTTTCTTACATACTATACGCATATACCCACAGACATCATTGAGCGAAGTTGAAAAGGCTAAAAGTTCAGTTGTCATCGTTATCGTTTGTGTGTCGTCGTTGGTTGGTAAAAATGCTCTCAGGAAACATTCTTTCAAAACATGCAAAATATTTTCAAGATAATTCGACAACGTATACATAATCGAGTTATACGTGTGCCAAATGTTTTTATGGTGTGCGGGTGTATAATATGATGCATATATGTATATGATATGAATGCTGTGTGTCTAAAATGTTGCAACGAAAACAGACCTCGCTCAAGTCAAGTTCCGTTGGGCATGCACATAAATATACATATTAGGGTTGCCATATAAAAGGTTCAAATATCCCGAAGCAAAGCTAAAAATTTACGTTTTTTTCTTGCCCTTTTGGTACTAAAATTATTTCTTTGACTAAAATCACTTCTAATAGATGGAGCAGAAGATTTAAAGAATTAACTGAAAATATTTAAAATTTAATTTAAAAGAAAGAGCTCGGATCTATTATTTATTAATTAAAATAATTGGAAATTTAGCACAAGAAGGAACCTACATATTTTCCGATTCATCACTGAATTTTCGGTTTGCCATAAAACAAGGAATTTCACCAAATTTGGCATCTCTGATATACTCGTATATTGTGTTAGTTGATTTGATTTGTTCTCAATGCTAGTGGGATGAGAGAGAGAGAGAGAGAGAAAAAAGAGAACACACCACACACAAATCTACCACACGACTGATAGAGCACCATGACGAGTGATTCGAAAGGACTTAAATTCACCATGAATTCGTACATTGTGAGCTTTACGATAATGTATGCTCATTTCAACAGACACCTGTAGTTAGTCGATGAGCTTTTTTGCTCTGTGACTTCCTTATATGGGTTGCCATTTGTTTTTATCCGCTGATTTATGTGGTTGGCCGATAAATAAAAGAATGGAGTAATGCTTCTTAAGACAGTGAATATATGAAATCATTAAAATTGCCACAACAAATTATCTATCGGTTATAGATCATCAATCAAACAATCTGTAATTGGTCTTTTATTTGAAAAAGACTACTTGAAATAGGTAATTGGTAATATTAATTCATTATTCATCGGTATTTATGTGAAGGATCTAAGTCAAAGTTCGATCAATTTAACGTGAAGATTCCTATGTCTAATGCAAATTTACGTAGTGGGTATTTCATCTGAGAATTTGAAATTATTACATTTTTTTTATTGAATCCATTTAAATGAGATAAATCCATATTAATACACTTTCCATTTCAACTCTGCGTTATTTTATTGTGTCTAACAAAATAGAAATTACAATATTCAAACATTTAACAAACAAAAAAACAGCTTATGAGTTCTACATAAGTATTTGGTCACAACCTCATTCCAGTATACTACAATATATGTAAGCAGCAAAAAAGAACATACACAATCATTTGCGACCGAAACATTTTTAGAATTTTTACGCTATTTTAAAGTATACCATAAAACCCCAAACATCACACATGAATGAATCAATATACGAGTATGTGTATATTCTCTAAATACATATACTTATATACTTGAAATTAATTACATTGAAATTAAGTTTATTGACCAAACAAGCGAACAACCAGTCATAGTCAGTTTGATGCTTAGTACTATAAAATAGTACATAGTGTACATTTAATTTATTTCGTTATTTATGTGAATATATTCATGTTAGTATAATACTAGTACAATATACGTACATGTGTAAATATACTAATCCATGTATAGATGTGTAACTGTCTCTGTATAAATATTTATATCATATTGATTTCGTGCTAAGAAGACATACCAAAACACTGAGGTCGTTGCTGAGTATTGAATAATTTATATCGATATGTAAATTTATTCGATATATATTTAAATATATATATATATATATATATATATATATATATATATATATATATATATATATATATATATATATATATATATATATATATATATATATATATATATATATAAACACATATGTAACGTAAAAAGTAATAACCCTCAATGTAAACGCGCCAAAGAAAAAAGTTTACAAAAATGAAAACTTAATAGAAATGTCACAAGTAATTAATAAATTAATCAGAAAAGAAAAAAAGGGTCTATAAAAATTCAAAAAATGTTTTTTTTTTAATTTCACACATTTTTTTCTCTTTTTTTTCCTATAAACACATTGCCATCTATAACTCAGCCCTTCAATGCACATCCTTATTAATTATTTATAATATTTCATTTCACTTGATTTCTTAATCATAAATTATTTACATTATTGTATGTATGTATATATGTATGCCTTCAAAATGAAGCGATAAATTGAGAAATGACACAAATGAGTTTATATCCTCTAAAAGTGAGCGATAATAACTATTACTAAACGACAACGACGAGATTGTCAATGCGTGGAGGTTTACTAACACCTACATACAATTACTTGTAAACCTCATTCGCAAGGAAGTCAAAGGAAAACTTAATTTCAATAGGAAATTACTCAACTTGACTGACAACTGTGAATGCTGTGATGCTGTTGCTGCTGCTGTTATTGCGAATGCTATGACTCTTAATATTGCTTGCTAGTCTATAGCGGATGTTGGCCATAGATACAGTGTTTCTTCAAGTATGTTTGAACAAGATTATACACAATAGTATATTATTTTAACTCAGTAATATTGCATGACAGATGATGTGATATGAATAAAAGCGTTTTTGAAGAAATAAACTGCTAAGAAATATTTTTTAGTTAACATATAATTTATATTTAATTTATATTTCAAAAATGTCATGATCTTTTTCATTACCTAATTTCATAAAATTTCATAAATTTCCATTTCATAATTTTTATTATAAAATTTATTAAACTTATTTTTTGAAATTCACAGACTTACCTTACTTTTTCACGAATTTATTAGATAAAATCATTTATTATGAAATATATATCCACTTGTTTACTGTCTAACTTTTTTAAATATTTATTTTTTTTACAATTTTTTAAACTTCTTTTTATTATAAGCATTTTTGGGGCCAATGATATTAAAATTTAATTAAAATTTGTTTATAACATTCACGAAATTTTAAAAGTGAAAAATCGTGAATCTTCATAAAATGCATGAAATTTTCCATTGACTTACCATATTTCATAAAATTATGTTTTGAAAAATAAAATATGTTTCACGCTTCATTTACGTAAAGAGCACAAGTACTTCCATTCTAAAATTTTTGAGAAATATTTCAAGCATTGTTCCGAAAATTGTTTGAGAAACACTGAACAAAATCAATGAATAAATCAACATACAATTGAATAATTGAGTATGGCTCAACAAGGGTGCTATATTGGAAAAAAGAAACTATTAACTGAATTGCTTCATCGAAAAAGATTATATTTAGTGCGAATATTGAAAATGAAAATGTACCCAAGAGGCGCTAAGAAATTATCTTCAATGTGTTAAATGATGAAATAATCGGCTTGAGCAAATAAAGTATGTAAATTTCCATTTCAATGAAATTATTTTTGGACAGCACTTAAAAACGTTATATATCCTTAGTTTAAATACATTTTCGTTGAATGTTTAAAATACAATAAAATTTCAAAAAGAGAAATATTTATCTTCAACCACAATATTAATATTGATTATTGAAGACAAATAACGTGAGAGCCATCTGCATTAATCCCTCACCATTAATCCCTCTTTACAGCGCTCCTGATAAAAACATTTCCTCTTCTAGACTATAAACGAAAGATGTGCGTTTTATTGCAATAAAATTAAGTTAACATCTAAATTGTGCAATAAAGCTTGTGCATTCATGCCATGCACTATATACTAGTATATACTCATAGTATGATTTATGCATTCTTCTAGTGAAAATTGAAAAATCAAAAACCACACAAGATAAATGCAATTGGTTAAATAGTGTATGTAAATGTATTTGAATAAAATTGTAAGTGGTTGAAATTGAATTCACTTATTGAATCATTTTTTAGTTTATAAATAGGATGTATAAAGGGAAAAATTTAAACAAAGCAAGCACAATCACTTGCTTATGATAGACCCTCATTCTTTAGTACAGTATTCATATCGAATTGTAGCAACACTATCAAATATGATGTAGCAGCGCTAACAGACTAAAATAGAAAATAAAATAAATTTATTTACTTTTCAAACAAATATTATGCTATCGTATATAGTCAATATATCTCTTACCGAAAATATGAATGTATAATCCAAAGTAAATAAACCGATACCATTAAATTGAAAATATCCTTCCCAGTGTAGAAATTGTAATGTGAATGATTTCATTTTATTATAGTAAATATCATTGCCCAACATGAAAGCCGGTTTCTTCATCATTATCTCATGTACAAACATGGCTGATTGTTTCGAATTGCCATAGGTATTGTAACAGTAGCGTAGCACAAGATATGCCACCGCCATGGTAGTTAAACTCCAAATGGTATACATGAAAATCACATAATCCAATATTGGATTTTTGCCACCAACAACAAAATAGACTTTTGTTTCCAGAAAAATACCATAAATACTCATCGCAAAGCATACAGCCATATAGGGGACACATTGTGTACCAAATTCAGAATTGGTTAGCTCACTAAGTGCCAGTATTTTGTCATGCAGCATAAAGAGGTTCGGTAGATTTGCTTCCGAAGTGCGTCTGTATAGAAATATAGTATATCATACATCCACGTAAGTCATTTATAATTAGGTTAGAAAAAGGGTGAAAGTGGACACATAGCCGCGTCAACCCTTTTCATTAATAAATTTACCTACCCATCAGTAACACGTGTTGTAGCTGCAGAATAATCATCATCATGATCATCGAGATATTCCTTTTCATCATTATAATCATCGAAAATATGAGCATCGATTTGATTCTTTTCAAATTTCGACTGGTATTGTTGCTGCTGCTGCTGCTGCTGCTGTCGATGATTAATGCCTGCATAGATACCTCTATTTTTCAAATTACTATTCGACGTCTCCTTGGCATCAGTTTCAATATCAAAAACTGATATTGGGGTATTTTTCTTATCACATTCCTTATTAATTTTTTCAAAGAGGCTATTCAACTGGCCGAAACGTTCCAGTATTATGGAGACATAATAAATAAATTGACCTTGCACTATGCTGGCAACAAAAAATGGAAATGTCGACACCATTACAGCAATACCAAAGTATTTCTCATAATAACTGTAGAGAAAATATTGTTACAAAATAAATTACAAAGATTATGATATCCCCCAACGAAGAGTGTACATACTGAAACATTTCCTTGATATCATAGCCAACATCGAATATAAATATAAACACTATCAATAACAATGTGAAATAGTATAAATGCTTCTTTGGCGGCAGATGTATCCTATCACCAACGACCCGCTCACATTTGTGTAGAATTTCATCGATTTCATATAGACATTTTTCGAATTTCACAAAAAATGCTTTACGTCGTATTAATGCTGGCAAATAGATGGCCACATACAGGAAACAGCCGACATGCATGAAGAGTATATTGGCGAGACGACAGGTACTTGTACATGCGGTCAACTGGTATATACCGAATGTACCAAAACTTACAAAAAAATAACAACTCAAATATATGACCGGTATAATGAGCATCAATGCATAATCCATGATGATGTTCCTTTTCGGATTCAGATGATTTAATGGCATTAAGCCAGAAACCTAAAGAATATATAATATCATACAATAGTAAGGCAAAAGTATTCATCTACAGATATAATGCCAGATAGATGCCGAATATTACCATTGATATTAATAGTATTGGATTCATTTCTAGAAATTTCTCTCTTGAATAAACTGTCTTGAATTTTAATCGTATTTGCACTATATGCCAACTATACAGTAGAATGTTTCAAAATTAACTATTCGAATAGGACGAAATATTGTACGTCAATGATGTGCACTCCATTAAAGTACTTGTTTATTATTATTTGTTATAACAACGCATACTCGTATATATGTTCATACTATGTACGAGTATATAGGTAATATACCTAAGGTACCTATGTACTACTTAGAATTAATTTAAACAATGTCAATTTCGATAAGCGATCGAACGACAAGTATATATATAACTTATACGGTTATGGTCGCTATGAAGTCAATTAGTATATTAAAATTATACACATAGAGAATTCAGAATATAATAATTCTTCATTGAACTAAGTGCTAAACGTATTTCGAATTTCATTTATTTTCAAAAGTCTTACATTATTCTTTCTGGATAAAATATTTATATAATTTTTGTATAGTATATCAATTATAAATATGAATTCATATTTATCATAAATATGAGCAATTTATATTTAGATTTTATATTTCAAAAATTAATTTTTTTTACTGTGTACTTATGTACATATACGAACAATATATCTATATTGTAAGCATATTTACACAAATACACCTAATAATTATATTATTATTTCATGCCTTAGGCTTTTTGAATATAGAATTATAAATAACATAAACTTTGGTCGTCCGATGGGAAATTTCGGGTTTACTTTTCGGCAAAAATATTTAGCTTAAAATTGTTACTTTCAATTATTGCCTCCCTGAGTATTTTTTCTTAGTAAAGGCGATTTATATTGAGGTGTCACAGTGTAAGAAATGTGATTAAAAATAGTAAAATAAAAAAAAAATTAAAATGTTTATAAAGTAAATATTTCTAATCATACATGAAATGTGATTAAATTTGCAGATATTCAGGTAGTAAAATCACCCAAAACGTTTCTCTTTAGTTAATATTCTTCGTTAGTATTTTTTAATGTTTAGAGTAGACCATATGCAATTTTACGGATCACATAGAACCAATTCGGTATCAGCAAATCTACTTGATATCACCTATATTTTGTGTCCCTTTTAGAAATTAGTGGGTTCTTTGAAAAATAGGTGGGTGCCATAGCTCAGTGGTTAGTTCGTTGTTCTTCTGATCTATGGATCGTGTGTTCTAAATCCCCGGCTGAAGCATAAAATTTAATATCGAAAACATTTTTCTTTCGAATAGTGACCACCTGTTGGCAAACCATTGACAATTCTTCCGACAATAACAATTCGTTATGGAAAAGCTTCTAAAAAAACTCTGTGACAAAGCTCCGAAAAAGTGGTGCCTTCTAATTCTTCTTTTGTGGCCATAACAAAAGATGACCGATTTAGGCCGAACATATAATGCGTCGCGAGTCTTCTTTCTCTTCTGCGTCTATATAGGAGCTTATAAGTGTCACATTTATTTATTTCAATTTATTTAGAAGTAACGACAATTCAATTAAAACACTTACTACCTACCGCAAATATTTCACGATCCATTAAAATGATAATGCATTATTTTATTTATATTTTACTTAATTATTCAAAAATTATTCAAAAATATATTTTCAGTATTTTTCACGACCAACAAATTGGTGCATGGCATATTAAGACCCATCTACGATAGTCGGAAAATTAAATGAGAGAAAAAATTTATAAGAATATATAATTGACTCTCGAGACTTCGAGAAATTTTAGCCCATATTCTATTCTTTTGCATATTTAACTTCAAGAGTACTGGAAGTAACTTATTTACATATATTAGTCGACTGAAGTTGGACTGTACAGAAATGTTACATTATTCCACTTTAAACATGTAACATTTTGAGAGGGGGCTAAACCTTCAAAATATAATAGATCAGAATATGCCAAATAATAAATATCATATCAATTGTCAGAAATAATGTTTCTTTTTGTGTGCCTTGTAATAGAGCCCTTTTAGAAATCGTTTTCATGGCAATGATGTACTATCAGAAATATTGTCAATTTCTTGACAATACGTAGATCAACATCACTGTCTTTCTAAACTGATCGAAACAGGGCCTTGCCCGAATTAATAAAGTTAAATTATTTATGAATATTGAAGGAAAATCGAACAAAGGCATAACATCCTTTTTGCACTTTTCTTTTTGTAAATATCCTGCTTAAAAATGTAGTGAAAAAAATTTTAATTTTTTCATGGGAAAAAGAATCCAGATGACAATGCTTTATATCACCCAGTTCTTGAACTTATTTCAAAACTTTAAAACTTGATAATTCAACACATTTTCCCCATCAAATCGAAGTACCCAAAATTGAGTTAAATATTATCACACAAACATATAAAATATAAAATATTTATTATATAGAATTACTTTATCCACTATGTGAACATCAGTTAAGCAACATTAAAAGACAATGATGACATTTTATGACCGGTTTGTTTGCTTGTTTGAAAATAAAGTCATAAAAAAGATGGCATATCTTTAATAGTAGGTAGGTACATAAAATTTATCATTAGTATCGGCTTAAATAAATATCTTCAAATAGGAATACAAAATTTATGGCTTTTATCATTGAAACAAAGTCGAAAAGAAACAGAGCTTTTTTTAGTAGATGTAACAATATATTTACATGAATTTTCTTGGTATAAATCTTGACCACCAAATTCAGAAAGGCATAACCATTGAAAATCATAAAATTTGGATAAGTAAATGGAGAGTAAATATTTATGTATAGGGAAATGAGAAATGAAATGCACAAAAAATGCTATTTTGCCTTTTGGCATATGAAACTATGAGACTGTGAGGCAAATCAGTTTATGACCAATAGTTTATTGTTGTAATCATTATTGTTACATAGAATAAGAATGACTTTAGGGGGTGAAATATAGTATATAAATATATACTTGTTTTATATACAACACATGTCTTACATATGTATATGTAAATTGTGTAAGTACAGACAAAAAAAATTAGAGGGTGTTTTCCGATTCAACCAAAATAGGTGTAGTGTTCAGTTTGAATTAACATTTGTACTATTGCCAAAAGGATAACCCCCAAGGAGGCTGATATAAATGAGAAAATTATATTATTATTATTATTATTATTATTATTACTTCTGTACATATTTGTACACCCCTGTGGTGAATAAGAAACTGACACTAAGATTGCCAAGTTGAATGGAGTACGTTATAATGACAAAAGTAGATGTACTACGGAAACAAATGGGTCTGCTTTTATATACGAACCAATATATACCATGCTTCATGCTTCATGTTAATGAAAAGAATAATCGTTATTGCTTATAATTATATAAATTATGTATAAATTATATTTTGAGAGAAAGTAAACAATTTTTGTTTTTTTTTTTTTCTACTGGGTCTTAACTGTATATCATATACTAACACTACTACCGCTAATATAACTATTCATACGTGCATACTATATTACACCAACTATATACTAATATCAGCATTATTACTTATTTTTCATGGCTTCTAGATTATCTACATACATATAACTAGTACATGTATGCAAAGCTAATGATAATCTTTTGTGCTTATGCAGCATCTTAAACAACATTCACTATAAAATTATACTTGTATACTACGAGTATATAGTATATTCAACTACAGTATACTTGTATTCTATTTGGTACATATAATACATGAAGTTCATATACTCATACTACATACTATTCCCAGCTGATAGTAGTATTAGATGAAAGCGTAATACAACAACCTAAATAAATAGGTACGTATGTGTACTAGCGATGTGAAAATGTAAAATCTTATGATGGCACCGGAGACACGTGTGTTAAAAACTCGAAATATTTACATTCAGCCAACAGCAGAAAATATACCTTCCGAGTGAGTTCTTTCCCTTTCCAAAATCGTTAAAAAATCAATAATCGATTCGAAAATGACTGAGCATCTGATTGCTCAATTATGCAATTGAAGCAAAAATCAGTGGCTCAGTTATATCTAGCGATTGGAAGCAACCGCTGTTAAAATGTTCGCGTATTAGAAGATCTGTGATGTGAAGCGAAGTCGACTGAGATTGATCCCGGTACTCTGTTTGGAAGAATCAAGTATTCGAGAATCTATCAACGTTGGGAATTTTCAACTAATACCAGACTGATAATGGATTTTGAACAAATGCTGAGCATATTATGGTAGTCAAATTGCATATCAATAGCTTTAATTTGTGTAGAAATCGTATCAGCAGAGGTCTCTGTCCGAACACAACACACTGATGATGAGACTCAAAGAGAAGTTTGCCACAGGGACTCGACCAGTTGTAGCATTTAAATTAAAATTCTTTTGAAAAAATTTATTTTTGCAGTTTTTGGAAAAAACTCGTTTGAATTATGCAAATTCAACGAGAGAGCAAGTTTTATTGTCATCAGACTTCAATCATAAGGCAAGTGAACTAATCATATGAATTCTTCATTATTCACACTAACTAGAATTTGAATATTTACATCACTAATACAAGGTGCGACAATTATGTATTAAGACTGCCTCTAGCAAACACAATTAAAACACGATATCTGCTAATTTTTCGGTATATTTATTCGAAATATTCTCCTCCTGAATGTTAATAAAAAAAAGTATCCTTTCAACTTCAATTTCAGTTTTGAGAACAAAAGAAAGTCGCACGGTGCCAAATCAGGGGAATACGGTTTTTGGATCGCGGTATTCTGGACGAACACGACGGATTCTGGACATCAAACGCTTCAAAACTTCGAAGTAACATGCGGAAGTAACTGTTTGACCTGTTGGAACAAATTCTTTGTGGATAATTCCTTTGCTATCGAAGAATGTGATGAGCATTGTTTTGATTTTTGATGGAACTTTTCGTGTTTTTTTGGCTTGTGGTGAGTTTTTTGATTTCCATTCCGCACTTTGAGACTTGGTTTCTGGATCGTATTGGAAACACCAGGTTTCATCACCCGTAACAATCGTTTTCATGAAGTTTAGATCATTTTCTGCAGCTGCAACCATGTCTCTAGAATGACTGACTCTCATTAATTTTTGGTCCTAGGTCAATGTGTGTGGAACAAATCTCGCGCAGACCTTTTTTTTTGCCCAAATCCTCGTGAAGGATGAGTCGGATGGTTTCCCTGTTGATGTTTAAGACCTCTTCCATCATTTTTACTGAAGCATTGCGGTCTTCTGTAATAAAATCACGAACTTTCTGGATCGCTTCCGGCCTCCGCACTGACATTGGCCTGCCGTCTTTTATTTCATCTTCCAGCGACTCTCTGCCATCCACAAACTGTTTATGCCATATAAAAACATTTGATCTTGATAAATAAGCATCGCCATATGCTTGCTGCATCATTGCGAATGTTTCTGATGCACTTTTACCAATTTTTGCGTGGAATTTAATTACCGCTCTTTGCTCCATGTTAAAATGCCATGAAATTTTGACAATTAGTAGAGGAAGATTGAAGCTTCAAAACGCATGTGCTCACACATAGATGGCGCGCTTAGTTGCTGAGATATGGTTCGAGTCGTAATACATAATTGTCGCACCTTGTATTAGTAAGTACATTCGGGTATGTGTAGTAGGGTGGGTTAATGAAATCGAGTTTGAAATCTGCGTGAAATCTTGGCACGATATAAGCGTTATGAAAAAAAAAGGTTTTTCTTGCTGTTTTATAGTAGTCCAATGTCAAAGTCAACGTTCAATTAGATAGTGAATTCACATTTCAAACATTTCTTTCCATATGTTGGTCAACCTGGCCTAATATGCATCGGCGTTTGTAAATACACAAATATATTATATATACACAGCATATCATGTAGCAGCATTTGTGGTTAATTATTTACAATATAAACGTATACCTACATGGCTATTGTTGTTCTTGTTGTCGAATAGGAGGTATTTTGTATGTATTGTGCTTACATTTCGTTGTTGATGAATATGCTCATATACGAGATGCTTGATGTTAATATATAGTATGCCTAAGTTGATACATTTTCATTTACAAGACGAACATTCTTTAAAATTTCCCCTGATAAACATTAACATAAACATAAAATGTGCAAACATTTTATTTGATATTTATATTATTTATTCATGCAAATACATACTCGTATATAAATATATACACTCTCATATGTTCAAGTAGGTATCCACTCGCATATAAGGTTGTCTATATTAATGTTTACATTTTACTTATTACAAGTGTTTTACGCTTGTTTATTTCTACTATGTATGTGCCTACCTAAATAAAATATATATATAATTACTCTCGGGAAATTCATTGTTTAATTAACACTCCACCTGGTTAGCATGAATGTCCTTTTGTTAGAGTCTTTGGTATGTAAATAAATAAAAATGCAATTTAAATCAAAATCAAATTATTATTTCATGACATACTCATACTGAATGATATATATATTTAAATTAATAATTAAATAATCGCGAGAAAAAAAAGGATATTTAAATTTAACCCTTTTTTGTGGCCATACTTTGAATTTATTTTAGTTAAAAGCCATTATTTAACAAATTACTTCAATTATATCACATTGTTTAAAATGTACTCATGCAAAAAAGTACATATTTACAAGCTAATGTAAATATGTATGTATGCAAGTGTGAACAGAATGATTTTTATACGAAAATGCAACCAATCATAAAACAATCATTTCCAGCATACTCACGTACGCATACTGAGTAATAACAGCAACAACAACAACAACAATAATAAATAACAGCAAGGGTGTAATAAAACCAAAATTGTTCAAGTTGTATTGCTTAAGGCAAAAGCCGTTTTCCGACGCTTTAAATATGCACATCCATGTGTTAAGTATGTGGGTAGCATTTGATTCTGAGTTGATTGTATCACGTGTTTCTGAATTTGTATGTACACATTTATTGTCTGTTTCTTCAAATTTTACACAAATAACTATATGTATTCAAACATATGTTTAAGCTTTTCACCACACAAGAATACTTAGTGATATATTTGCCGTAGATATAGTATTTGGTTAAAGCTTTCTTTTTGCCATTATTGCAATTCATATCAGTGACCGAATGGTTTTATGATTTCAAAAAAATTGCATGGAAGCCAACAATTTAATTCCGATGGACTAGAGTAGTCACATTACATGGGTTTTGGGTTGCTTAAACTGACTCCGTAAATCGTGAATCCGCCATCGGTAGCAGTTTTCATTATAACCTGAAGAAACGTGAAAAAATTGCGAATAACGTGGTTTTTAGAAGTTAGAAAAAAAAACTGAGGTTTTTGACAAAAAACTGAGGTTTTTGACAAAAAAACTGAGGTTTTTGACAAAAAACTGAGCTTTTTGACAAAAAAAAACTGAGGGTATGTTAAAAGGAAATATTTACTTCGAAAAATAAATCAATATAGGTCATTTTTCATATTCATATTTAATCGTTCTAGTGACGCTTTCTGGGCAGCTATTGTCCATTTTCAGGCGTTTTATGTTCAATGGATTTTTTTTTACAATCATTATATGGCAATCCACCCTTGAAGTGGACTCCCATATATAAGGAATGTTGAAAAAAACCTAGTAGGGGTCAGAAATTTCATACATTTCATCAATCTAGACTCGAATTCTGTTGAGTTCTGGGGGGGGATCTGTTTATTTTCAGATATTTTGACATACATTTTGTATGGGTGTCGGGTTAAGGAAGGTGGAAACCTGGGGTAAGTACGTTCAGATAATATATTCAGGAGGAAATTTGAAACACATGAAAATTACCCCTAAAGAGGCAAACTATATGACCGATGGGCATGCAATTTTCCTCAGCCATTTTACTTAATACTTCATTCCAGAGAAAGGTAAGTCTTCAAAAATAATTTGAACAAGTTTAAAATTTCTTCAGTAATACGACCTCATGGTATTATGATCATAGCCTATACTCAAACCATTTCATTCAAAGATCAATTAAACAAGTCAGCCGAAAATTATGCAAACAAATTTTTATACTTGACATATGTTTATGCACTTGACTCATTAAAAGTGATTGCGATTTGGATCATTTGATTTTATGAATCACACTAACAGAGCGTCTATACTTAGTACTTAACTAGACAAACTTTCATACAATTGTACTATGTGATTGGATTTATACACGATAAAATACATAGAAGCATTTACTAACATACACAAAGGTATACGCACGATAAACAATGAATTCTGGTGATCAATATGTATATGATTTGGTTAATCAGTCGATCAGTTTCTGGGCAACACTTAAGACGTTGTTACTTATGTACGTTGGCGCGTTCAAAGTAGATTAAAGATTTTTTTTGGTATTTTTTTTTCTTAGTGCTTTCTTTTCGAAATTGAATATTCTAAGCGATAAGGTGGATACTAAAATAGAAAACAAAAAATCAGTATTCTTTAATTTGGACAATAAATTTAATTGAAAAAATGTCTACGTAATTAAATAAATAAAAAAAAAACATAGACATAATTTCTAAACAACGCAAGGTCTTATCATGTTTAAAACCATAAATGATAGTAACAATGCTATTAAGAACAATTACAATGACAATAACAATAATGAAAATAAACATAAACATATTTGCTATAATGCATTGCCGTCGGAAGTAAAAATTGATATTACCGATGATGACGATTGTGATGCACATAATTGCAGTAATGCCAAAAATATCAATGATAATTTAAATAGAACACATATTAATGGTGATGTTGAAGCACAAAATGATGTCACCAGCAATAAAGAAAAAAGAAAAACAAGAGAAGATATTGCAAAAGCATCGTTATCACCATCATCATCATCATCATCATCAAGACATGCAGTGATTTCAAAAGTCTTCATCGATGATTTAACGGTACAGCGACAACGAATATGGCGAGTGCCTTGGTTTATTGTGAATATGTGCTTTGTACAGGTACATGAAGACAATAATTATATTATAGTCTTTAGAAGAAGAGATAACAAAACAAACAAATGTGAATATAATATTGTACATTGCGTAAACACAAATAATATAGAGTAAGAAATATAAGAGCTGCAGATAAAAACCGCAAATCAAAAGCGAGACAAGTGGTGCTGATAGGTAGTACCATTCATTGCTCACCTATTGCTGCCTATGCAAACAGAAAAAAATATTGTTAGACAATTTCAATATCAATCACGAATAATATTGCAATAAAATGTTTAAACTCAATCGATTTTTCCAAAATAAAATCTTACCAGAAACAGAAACAGTCGCGAAAAATGTGAAGAAATTCATTTGTATAATTATCAATTGGATAATTGGCTCTATACAACAAATACATATGAAAATTTCATAGCTTTTTAAAAGCACAAATATTGTCTAAAACTGAAGACCCATGGTTTTTCATTTACGATGCTTATGATTGCTTACAGCCAAGTAACAAACAGAATTGTGATGGATTGTTGTCAATGTTTTTGAATTTACCCTATTCCAATAATAGAACCCTGTCATTCGAGGAATGGATATGTGAGCGTAGTAAATATAGCTCTTTGTGCAATTATTATTTGGCTCCGAACATATTTTTCATGGGCATCCATAAAATCTGAAGGTCAATCAAAATTTTGTGATTAATACACATGCTAAACTCTTATATTTATAATTTTCAATATATATTTTTAAAAATTGTATATTGCATTTTTGTTGGATTTAGTAGAAATATAAAATGTTAACATTACACCGTCAAACAATTTAAAGAAAAACTATTTGTGGCATAAATGAAACCGCGTAATGAATTCTGAAAGAGGATGATATTCTGATCAATTTTGCAAAAGGCTGAAATATTCTAGATATTTTAGATTTTTGAAATGAAATTTTAATTACAATTTTAGAATTAGATTTTTATCAATCTACTGAAAGAGAGATTCGAAGAGAATATAGTATAACATAATTGTGGACATTGTTAGATAAGTAGCCTAAGGTGGTTACATTCTGGCAGTGAAGGAAAGCTTTTAGCACGACATTTGAGCAAATGCTTCTGTAGGATGGTGCAGAGGACTCCACAGTCACTTTCCTTACCAGGCTATAACGATGCATAAGCACTACTTCAAGTTTTGGACCTGCAATTTCGAAAAAATGCGATGAATGCGAGTTTAATACTCCAATCCTATGGAGTTCTGTCAGATGAGCATAGCCCACAGCCAAATATCTCACTAGCTATGTAAATAAATAAAATATTATGTTAAATTCGCAGAAATTTCCATTAACTAAATTTATAAAATATCTTGTTGTGGAGGGCACCAACTAATATCTTCTATACTGGTAGTACTGGGTTGGGTTGATAATGGTGGTATTAAACGATGAGAAATGAAATGCTTTTGGAGGGAGAATTACTTTTGGTAATTTTAGAAGAAAGTTGTTCTTGTTAAATTCTTAGAAAAAAATTCTATGGAAGGGGCTTTGGTATTTCAACTGTCAGTCAACATCCATTCAAGACCTTCATAAACCCTTCCAGTTGTCCTAAGATGATCGGTGGGTGTAACAAGAAGTTCCATTGCATTGTGAAATGAAATAAAGTGAATATAGATTCTTCTTGTTCTCTGTCCTTCCCTTTCTTCTTATCAAACTACGTATACTATCCTGCTAGTTCTGCTTTTTTAGAGCATTTGGTGCAATTAAGACAATGAAAAATAATAAGAAATTTCTTTACAATATTCTCCAATGTTTAATTAACACATGTGAAAATCAAATACTAGCAAAATGAATGTCCTCATTAAGAATATATCAGTATCGAATCACAACTAGACTATTTGAAATTATGATTATGATCTTCAGCAAAGTTGATGTGTATATCATCCTACCTCAGAATATCTCGGTAACAATCATGCTGGATACAAACTGTTTGACTGTGTTATTATTATTATTTTTTAATTTTTTTAATTTCTTTAGTCATTTATTCCATTTTCTTGTGGCTGCTGGTAATAAAATTTTATATTTCAACACTTGCCTATACAAACAAGACGCGATATACAAAATATGATTTCATTTTGTTTGATTTTACGTATTATTTTCTTTTATTTTGTTCTCTATTATATTTTCATATTTTGTGTTTACTTTTTGTATTAACTTTCGGTCAATGCCATGGGAAGTATTCATAAAACGTTCTACATTTTTGTTATTTTCATTTTAATTGCTACATTTTGCAATTTTAGCACAATAACAACAAAGCGGATCACGGCGCCTGAGTCATATAAATTATTGCCAAATCAAATTAGTAAACATGCATTTAATTTGTATTATAACATGTATAATGATATCGATGATAAATTAACTTTAAGTACTTTTAAATTAAATTAAATAATATTATAAACAATTTATGAATTTAAACTTAATTAAGTAAGAAAATAGATGATCTAATCTTAATATAACTTGAATATTACCATAAAGAAAACGTACTTTGATGATATTATTATACCCTGCATAATGCAATATGAAAGGTATATTCATTTCGGTCAGATGTTTGTCTCCACTTGAAGCAATCTCCGGAGATATAGACATAGATATATATTCGTGATCAGTGTCGCTTAAATTTTCGATTTAACGATGTCCGTCCGTCCGTCCGTCCGTCTGTCCGTCTATTTCTACGAAATTTGGCATAAGTAAGCTATGATTTTTCTTTCGAACGTTACCCACCTGTCGGTAAGCAATTGGCAATATGTGCCACATATTTATTTATTTTTTTTTAAGCTATGATCCAAGGGTACGGAGGGGATTGATGTTGGGCATGATCGGTCAATAGCCACTCCCACACCAAGCATTCAAAGCGACTAACCTCGGAATTTTCAAAATTTTTAACTTGCTATAACTCACATACTATACCACCTGGGACAACAATATTTGGCACATAGAATTATATTATAATACTATATAACCTCCCCAAAAATAGGTGTGCTACGCCTACTCTTTAGCGTAGTTCCCATACAAAGTGTATGTACTTCTTTTTAATTGAAACAGCTGTAACTTCTACAATCTTCTATTCAGGATAACCATAATTGACACTTAGATTAACATGGCAATCATAAGTAATATGACAGAAAATTAGTGTGTCACGCCCTCTCCTTTTTGGGTCTCCCATACAAAGTTGCGGAAATTAAAAAAAATGCTACCGGTTATAACTTGCAAACTATTCAGCGTAGAATAACGAGATTTGAGGTGTGTATTAGTATTGTACGAGCAACTAGGCTCACAGGAAATGGGAGCGCCATGCCCACTATTTATTGTAGCCCCCATACAAAATGACTGAAATTCTTTATATTGAAACAGCCGTAACTTTGGCAATCTTCTGTCTAGAAAAACCTTAATTAACACTTAGATTAATATCGTAGTCAGAAATAATCTGGCAAAAAATCAGCGTACCACGCCCACTTCTTATTGGGGCTCCCATACAAAGTTGAGGAAATTAAACAAAAATTTTAACCGCCATAACTTACAAACTATTCAGCGTAGAACAACCAGATTGAAGGTATGGATTAGTATTGTAAGAGCAAATATACCCACAAGAAATGGGTCAGCCACGTCCATTGTTTATAGTGGCTCCCATACAGGATGACTGAATTTCTTTTAAATTGAGGTAGCTGCAGCTTCTGCAATCTTCTGTCTAGAACAATCATAATTAATACTTAGGTTAATATGGTAGTTGTACATAATATGGCAAAAAATTAACATGCCACGCCCACTTCTTAATGGGGCTACCATACAAAGTTGCGAAAATTTTAAAAAATTTAAACCTCTATAACTTACGAACTATTGAACGTAGGACAAACAAATTTAAGGTGTGGATTAATATTGAAAAATTAATTGGATTTACAAGAAAGAGGTAAGCCACGCCAACTTTTTATATAGCTCCCATACTAAGTCTCGGAATTATCTTAAAAACCTCCTTTAAATTATCTCTTTTAGAACTCTCATAACATACAAACTACTTTGTCAAAGTCAACCATATTTCGGCTGTAAATTAATAGTATATGCAAAAATTGTTTTTCAAGAAGTGGAAATAAAAGAAAAGATGGATATTCGAGTAAACTTTTTATATAAATATATATCTACATATGCAGGGTATAATTTGGTCGGCCCCAGCCGACTGTAAGAAGATTTTTTTTCTTTAAATCACAGTGTTTTGTTTCGAACAATTAAATTTTGTTTACGTAACTACATTCGAATTTTCGTAGAAGAACATTTATGAGAGGAACATTAATTAAATAGTAATATGGAAATATTATAAATAGAAAGAATATATGTAATTGATCCATTTCAAAATAATTTTGTTATTTTCTTTATATTTTCCAAAGAATGCAAAGGAATTTTATTTAAGTATTGTATAATCCACAGGCATATACAAATATACGTATAGTACATTTCTACAAGTACATGCAATCTGCTATAATATTCCAATCAACTAGCAGAAACAAACAGATTGCTTTAAATGCAAAATGAAATTGATGCTTTCAAATAAATATCAATATTATTTCTGTTTTGATTGAATGTGATTTAAGCAAAAATGTTAATTCATAAAGATGATTTTATATATAATATATACATAGTACATAAACAATAACAAGTTGCATCTTGCGTTACGATGCATCAATTGCACTTAGTCAATATTTAATGTGAAATGAGGCTGAACGATATATTAAATATACAATAATTTCTCTTGCTCTCTCTCTCTCTCTCTCTCTCTCTCTCTGTCTTATTCTAAGAACTTATGTATACATAGTTGTCTTCTTATTGGAAGACAACTATATGTATTGTACTATGTGATACGTTGTTGTTATTGTTTTCATTGAAAGAAGGTATATCTGTAAGACTATTTGATCTACACCTGCAAATGCCTATATATGTCCTGTTCCTCATACACAACTACTATTGGTATAGGTCTGTACATCTTTTCAAACAAACCGGAAATTTAAAGTTCCTTCATCATTTCAATTTTTTTTTTTTTTTTTGCATTTTTCAAGCTGCAACTTAATTGTACGAGCCGCACAAATAACAAAAGCTTACTTCTTCAGTGATTTCAATTTGTAGGAATATTTACTAAAACTAAGATAAGGAGACGGTAGAAAAGGTAGAGTCTCTGTTTCGCGACTACAGTTTCCTCATAGAAGACATTTCAAATTTTTTTTTTTTTTTTGGGAAAGTTGAGGAACTATCAAATGTGGGCCAACCGATATCTTAAACGCCTTCGGGGTGCTTTACAATTACGGAGTGCTAATCAAATTCGTATAATTTAATGAATGGGCCTTCGTATGAAAGGCCCATTATGTGGTATGTGGTACCACCGAGCTTCTCTTCCTATACTGTTGTGTGTGTTAAATTTGCAGAGCATATATTAGACGTTTCCGAACGGAAGAACCCTTGTGACATCACTTTAACTTAATTTTGTCACAGAGTTCTTTTAAAAAGCATTTTTGGCAAATTGTTACTGCCGAAAAAATTGCCGGTGGGTACCGTTCGAAAGAAAAACATTTTCGATATTAAACTTCGTTATGTTTCAGCCGGGTATTGAACCCACTACCTACAGGTCGGAAGGCCAACGCACTAACCACTGAGCTTCGGCACCCACTCTCTGATGATTTCAACCAGAGTTTATAGAAGAGAAACGTTTTTATTTTTTTTTTTTCATCAGAACATAGGTGGTGATAGTTAGGTTCATGGTATTACACAATGAATTCTTGGAGTATTCTGCTTATTCACCAAATTTAATTCCCTATGACTTGTATATATTCCTTAACATCAATAAATTTCTACATGGAAAGTGTTTTTCAGCATTTTAGAAGACTTCAGGAAAAGAAAAGGTTTAAATTAAAATATATTGATCTTATGAGAGGTACATAATACTAAAGAATAAGAATTATTTCATTTTAGCTTTCAAATCAATTTGACTGACCTAGTAAATACCCACAATTTATTTATAGACTTATACAGCTTATTATGTAGCCTTTTGTTCTAGAATTGATATTTTATAATTCTGTATTGCTTAAATAAATATATTCTACCTATATTATAAAAATAGTAAAACCTCTAAAAATTCCCTCATATATATTATTTATTTATATGTATGTATGTAATACATATTTGATATAAGTTGTTTCTTACATCAAATGCTTACAATATGTAACAATTGAAAATGCAACTGTATGAAATGGTTGTTGTGTACGTGAATGCACTTGATATGGGGTACTTATGGCAAATAACAACAACTACAACAACAACAACAAGAACATATCAAAAGTGTCATTGCATATTTGGTTATAGCTTGCAACATTGTCAATCATACGTGTAGAAATGCAATCTCGCTAATGCATACATACACACACAACACACAATAAGTAAATATATGTATAAGCAGTTTGTTGTAGCATAAGTCATACGTATGCATACATATATGCAAGTACATACATTTGATATGATCTCATATGTTGTGATATGATGTGATTTGATGTGATGTGAATGCAGAACCATTTACAGTAAATTATGTTGCGGTCATAACAATTGCAGTTGTCTTTGTTGTATGTATAATCTATAGCATCATCAACCAACAACATTCATATTTCAAATAATATACGCTATTACATATGATGATGTTACGTCTTTTTTTTTTTCACTGTTCACTGTTTTCTTACTCGCCACTGCTATGGATGCATCTTAAAAACGTGTGAATTAGCTAGATGATTGTTTTATTTTGTTCAATTTTTTTGTCTTATCTTTATATATTGTTGTGCTTATGATCATTGCTAATACTTGTAGCAGCAATAGCATTAGCAAAAGCAGCAGCAGCATTATGTGTAATTGCAAGCTACCATATTTGTTTATAAATCACTTGGATTCGTTCAAATATTGCTCAATTAGATATAGTTGTTTTGTTGTTGTTGTTGTTGTTTTGTTGTTGTTGTTGTTGTTGTTGTTGTATTTAATGAAAGTAACAGTCCAAACCACTTGAATTGGCAGCCATGTGTTTGACTGAATTTGGTATATTTGACTTATTTGCACTATACCTACTCGTATATGGTTAGACATGATGTTCAAGAATATCAACATCAACAACAATAACAGCAAGAGCAACAATGCAGAATGACTACAGATTAATATAAAAAAAAATGTGAAAAAGGAAATTATACATACTGAATACTAATATATATAATATATACATGTACGTTTGTGTTAATAAACAATATAATTATTATATTTATATACATAGATTTCAATATATACCATCGCCAATGATTGCATCTATCAACATTTAATGTTTATACCAGCACAGCGACATCAATATTGGCGTTATCTAACCTATACGCTCATACATTCAGATCACATACATTTACTGTTGAATTTAACATTACAGGTATAGTAATTATTATGTTATTCGGGAGGTGAAGTTTGGTATAGAATTTTGCAAAAAATAATGAATTTTTTCACGCGTGCACATTTACACTCACACTCTCTCTCTCTCACACTCTCTCTCCCTCTCTTTCTCTCTACCTATTTATTATTCTTACTCATCGATATCATCATTATATAATAGTTGGTGATTGGCTTTGGTTTGGAGAGCGAACAGGGTCATTGGAAGGTGGCTGCTATTTATGTTGCTGGCGGTATTTCCGGTTCATTGGCCACCGAACAATTTGAACCACAACTTTCGTTGGTTGGTGCCTCAGCGAGTGTTTACGCCTTACTGATGAGCCATGTACCGCATTTGATTAAGGTTAGTGAAGTGTTCCCTAATGACATGCATGCCATGATGAACTACGAGTGTGTTTGATGAACTTATGTGTATATACATATATCTAGGTATATACACGCAATCACCTACATGTTGCTGATTCGTTGATGTTTAAAAATAAATCGCAACATTTTTTTTTCTCTTTAACAATAAACATAAATGAGTATAATACAAAAAATGAAGAATTTTATTTTATTTCTCATCAAATTTTTTTTACATACACTTATTTTTATATAATTTTTATTATTAGATTTTTATTATTTCGTTGTTTTTCTTTTTGGGCTTCGATTTTTTTTTCAGAATTTTATTGATTTGCCATATCGTTTTTTACGTATTATTGCTTTGACAATATTATGCTTGAGCGATGCTAGTTTTACAGTGCATCATTTTCTGGTCAATCACAATACAAATCCACGTATTTGTTTGGTTGCACACTTGGCGGGTGGTCTTTGTGGTTTGTGTACTGGCTATATACTTTATTCGCACATACATCGTCGTCGTTGAAGAGATGCTATGCTGTTCGATATGGTAATGTAATGAACAAAGAGTATTGAATGAAAGTAATTAATTTGAAATTATTGTAAATTTGTTAATATTCTCTTTTTAAGTTTTATAATCATTGATTTTTGTTACTACCTGTATTATAGAGCAAGGACGGTATACAATTTTTGTTTTCTGAAATACATCTCTAAATTTATAAAGCGAAATATGTATTGTACAAGATACCGATGCTAGGTTTTGGGAATAAATTCTTATACATAATGTGTTGCCAAGGCGACACAATACTATAAGGTCTATCTACAATTTCCCGAAACTTTGCATCGGGTTCTTAGACTATTATTATTATATAATTCATTAAAAGCAACAGTAAATTTTTATTCTGATTTAATTAAAAAATACAAAAAAGACATAAATCAAACTTCAAAACAACTAAGAGGAGAAGAGTGTGCCAAGTGCGCTTGGGGATGGATCACCAAGTAGCGGATCTCATGACACAATCTAAGGTAAAGTGAGACACAACTGAAAACGACATCTTTTCAAAGATCGTCGAAAAATTCGCTAGATTCAATGCTTGTACGATTGAATTTTTAAAGCTATTTACTAAATAAGAAAACATGCTTACCACCGATTTCTCTAAATTTTTTTGTCTGGCAACTTGTGTGTCTGCTTGGCAGGTAGACCACGCAGAATTGACCACGATACCTAAAAATTATACAGTATACCAGATTTTGGGAAAGTCTACAATTATATTACTTCGGACTTCGATGAATAATTGATTTCAAATGACGCTAAATTGATCGTTGTGACAGTCTACAGTGATGATGGCAATAATGGCATTTTCAATAGGAATGGATTTTATACAATGCCAATTTATAATCTACAAATCTGACTTTGCGGAGGTAGTGCTAAATTATTGACTCAGATGCATCTATCATAACCAAAGTAAATATAAATATATAGTAAATATATTGAATGAATAATATAGAATGTATTGTATAAACTAAATGCACTTATGTTCTTTATTGAAATTAATTTAAATTTAATTATAAAATAATTTAAAATGATCATTACTTAATTAATGTACAACTTATAGTTAAAACTATAACTTAACGTATGTTAAAGAAATATTACTAAACATAAATTCAGAACAAATAATGTATAAATGAATCAATATTATGAAATCTACTACTAAAGTAGTACGTACGTATAACTACAACGAACGAATTCGTTCGTTCGAAACAAATGAAAACAATTTTGTGTATTACATACATACAGACAGTCACGTATGTACTGCAATCATATATGAATTTATATACTTATGTAACTAACAGTCTAATGGTCCACATTTCACACCAATTTCAGTGCATTTACATTCTAAACACGGATTTGAGAGTTCCAAAATAATACGTCCCACACGATACATACGACCATATATATTACAACCGGCCAATTTCAAAATGCCTGTGGGATCAATTAAACTATTCGATGAAACGTGCTGTGACTGTGTTTGCTGTTGTTGCTGCTGGTGTTGTTCTTTATTCGAAGTATTTATCGATGATGCTGATGAGGCTGCTGTCGATGATGATGATGATGATGATTGCAAGGATAAGGCAGATGCGGTTGCGGCTGCTGACAATGACGAGTATGATTGCTGTGTGTTGAATATATGCTCAGAAGGTGTTGTTGTTGTTTTTGTTGCTGTTACTATTGATGGATAATTCTCATATGCCGGCTCCAATCCTTCGAACATATTAAGTGAGTTCTTGTAATGAACCAAACCGAGCAGATTGCTTGATGGCGATGATTTAATTGGTGTAGTTGCTGTATTTTGAGGTTTTACCTCAAAACTGGTATCCATGAAAGGTAACTTATTAAAGGGTGCCATTAAAAATGGATTCACTGTTGTACTACTGCCGATGTTGCTGCTGCTGCTGCTGCTGCTATTACTGGTGGTGGTAGTGGTGGGTACACGAATATTGATTGATGTTGTGTGTGGTCTTTTACGTATTACGGTGGCTGGTGTACTAGTGGTTGTTGTTGTTGTAGTTCTCGCAATTACCTTACGACTCGTTGTGTTATTGTATTTTAATGATGAACCTATTGCCGGTGGTGTCGTCGTCGTTGTCGTTGTTGTTGTCGTTGTTGGTGGTGTGGTAGTTTTTGTTGGTGTTACAATTCGTATTATTTTCCTTGATGGATTTATACGTTGAGTGGGTTTAGATTTAATCTTTATTCGTGTTATCGTTGTTGGTGCACCAATACCAGCAGTAACATTTTGTGTTGTTGCTTTTATGCGTGCTGGTATTGCCAATGTTGTTGTTGGTGTTCTTGTTGTTGTTGTTGTTCTGGTTGTGGTTGGTATTGCAGTCGTATTAGTTGTTCTTTTCGGCATTTTTGTACTTGTCATCTTTAGTGTATTCGGTATTTTGGTTGATATGGTTTCACGCTTATCGTCGACTGCCAAAATTGTTGGCATTGTTGTTGTTGCGACCAATTTAATTGACGTTTCTGGTAGAGATTTAAATGGTGGTATTGTACTTGTTACATATATACCTGTCGTTGACGTCATAACACTCGCTAAGGATGGCATTCGCTTATCATTTTCCTTCAGCTCATCATCGTCATCGTCTCTAAATAAAAGATCTAAAAATGATTCGATAGTATTCTTCTTATCATACGTTGGTGATACGATGACGTTTGTATTATTTCCCAATGGTTTAGCAATAGCGTTGCTTTTATTTGCCATGGGAATTACTTGAGCAATAGCTATGGGACCTTGTAATTTCTGCTTAAAAATTGGATTTTTCTCCTTATCCTCGATGAGTGACGACAAATCTGGTGGCGGTTCCGTTTTAATAACATCTTTGAATGGATCAGGTGTGGTAATTTCTATAAGAAAATAGCGAAATTTAATTTTTTAAAACATTTTCAAACCCAATACGAGCTTCTCATGTTGGCAGTCTTCTTAGAGATATAGCGGATAGGATAGAGGATTTGGGGTTTAAGGCTGACCAACATTTAGCCTTCATATACTCATAAGAATATAATCCAGCGTAGCACAAGAAATCCATCGACTTACCAATAATCTTTGTAGTATTTGGCTCTGCAGTGGTAATATCAATCAAATGTTTCGTTGGCTCATCGCCATCACCGTCATCAATAATAAGTGGTTCTTTGGGCACAAAACCGCCCTCTGTTTTTGTAGGTGGCGAGAAACCCTTTGGTGGCATAGCCACTACTATATCAACAGTGCCAATACCACCAGTACCAGCAGCAGCAACAGCAGCAGCACCAGTCACAGTATCTCCACTACCACCACCAACGCCACCATCAACTCCAGCAAAATCATATTTTACAAATGCTGCAGCATTTGCCACAGTACCATCTAGTTTACCAGCGGTTGATGTTACGGAGGCGGCCGGTCCGACTACATTAAATTTATAAATATATTCTGTTTTACTGCCATCCTGATCCAGATCACCATAAGTGGGATAGCGTTCAGTAATCGCTGGATAGGCGCTGGCATCATCATAGAGATCATAGTCGATTTTACCCACATGCCCTTTACCATTAGGATGATAATAATCGTAGAGTAATTTATTGCGATCGGCTTTCACAGCATCTGTTGGTAGGAATGGTATTATTTTTAAATTTGGCAAACTTGGTGGTAGTGTTGGTACGGCAGCTGCGCTATTATCAAATGGTTCTACATCTAATATGGGATTCGGTTTGATTAGTAATGGTTGCTTAGCTGTTGTTGTTGTTGGTGGTGGTAATGGTGTCGCAGCTGTTGTTGTTGTTGTTGTCGTCGTTATTGTTGCTCTTATTGGTGACACCAATGCTGTTGATGGCATGACTTGATCGTTTGTAGTGATAGTTGGAGAAATGGTAATCGCTGTTTGTGTTGATGATGATGAATTCATTGTTGTTGTTGTTGTTGCTGCTACTACTGTTAAATTACTATTGGCATCAAGCGATGGCATTGGTTTGAATGTTTGAATACTACTAGTATTATTTGTCATTAATGGGGCGTTTACGGTGAGGTTGGCAATTTTTGAATTAATGCGCGTATAATTAAGAGGTATTGGCTTAAATAGCGGTAACGGTTTAGGTGTCGGCACTACCGTTGGTGGTTTCACCGCCATCACTTTTGTGCGATTATGATTGCCATTTTGTACTTTGATTATCGTTTTATTATTGCCCACCTTTTCAACACTCAAAATATCAGTGATGCCATCAAGTAATGCCGTTAATAAATCATTACGTTTAACAGGTTGTATTGCATTAAGCGTACTATAATTATTTGTTGTAGTAGCAATAATCGTTTCATTGAGTACTAATGAATCGGTTTTATGCAATTTCTCTGCTGGTCTCTGAGGTACAGGCATTGATGTGTTTGATTTTTTCGTTGGCTTAATTCTGATGCTTGGTTCTTTAGGCGATTTGGTGCTATTATTAATTCTATTATTATTGGTGTTGGGCAATTTTGTAGTTGATACTCTAATGATTGCTGTTCGTTTTGTTGTAGTTGTCGTTGTCGGTGTTATTTTGGTTATTTTTGTTGGTGATGCTGATGTAGTTTTCATCGTTGTTTGTGTTGTATTTGGATGCATTCCTTTTATTATAGGCAATGTAGTTCGTGAAGTGGCTGCAGTCGTCGTTGTCATTGTAGTCATATCGATTGTAGTCGGTTGGCTATCTTCTTCTGTAGTATGGTCTGTTATTTTCATCTCTGTCGTTTCATACTTATCAGTGATTGTTGTAAATTCTGTTGTTCTAGCATTCCAATCATCTGTGGAAATTTCACCACTACCAGTAACATCGTCAAAATCCACGTCAATACGATCGATTGATGTTGCAGCTGCTGTATTTGTTGTACTTTCTTTATTCTCCTGCTCCTCCTCCTCCTGCCCCACAATAAGCTGAGTAGTCTGTGCTGTATCGGAGCTTACTGTTGTATCACCAGACGTTATATTTGATGGCTGCTCATCTTCATCGGGTCCGAGTAATAAATCAACCCATGATATACCCGGATAACCGTCTGTAGTAGTTTTCTCCTCTGGCGATTCATTATCATCATCGGCATCAGCAACGCCATCAACATTATTTTGCAAGCCAGTTGATGATTCCGGTCCGAGCAGCAAGTCTAAAAAACTAATCTCCGTCGTTGAATCGATTGTAGTATTTATGCCAACTTGATTTGGTTTCTGAATTTCGACCAAATCCATGTTATCGGTCAACATTTGATTATTATTGCCATCAATAAATTCAAGACCTTCGCGAATTGTATCGAAAATGCTTTTTTCTGTATTTGCAACAACTCCACCATCATCATCATTATGATCATTGACTTTTGTATGTGACAATGTGGGAATTTTCGATTTTTGTGGCGCCGTTATCGAGGGATGTCTATCAGGTGGATATTGAACTGGTATTTCAGTGCCATTTCCCATTCCACCAGGACCACCCTCACCGCCAAAGAATAATGAGAATAAATTAAATTGTCGTGAATTTTGAGCACGTCGATAATCACGTTGACTGCCACAATCATAGCTGGACGGGCAACATTGACCCTTCGGTACAACTGGCATGCAATTCTTCAACGCCGGTGAACATTTTTTCGGTGCACAACGTCTTGCGCCGCGAATACAGAAACAAATGTCACACGGTCTGTCCGCATCGGATTTCATTTTCTGGCCCTCAGCATAAAATTGTTCATTCACCGTACAGCCACGATTACGTTGCAGGCGTTGTGACATGCGTAGAAAATGTTTATTCGATGTCTTGCGATAGCGTACCTCTTGCGATGATTTGCCCGATGTTTTGGTGGTGCAATCATAACGTACCGGACAACAGGTGGAATCGACAAAAATCGGTTTGCAACCTTCCACTGGCAGCATACATTTCGGTTTGACACATTTTTCAGTGCCACCTACGGGATTTGAATTGTAGTAATGAGAATAATGCCACTTTTTCAATTACGATAATCTCAAGCTAACAATATGCACTTACCAATACAATAACAATAGGTACAAAGATTCGATGAAGACATTGCTGAACCCGATTTATAGACGGTGCCATTTTTTACGCAAACTGAAAATAGAAATTATATATTATTATGATGATCTCTCTCTCTCTCTCTCTCTCTCTCTCTCTCTCTTTCAAATGATTTACCATATAAATCGACATCTGAATCATCTGATCGACGTTGCAACATATTGTCATTGACAACACGATCTATGGATTCTCTTTCATAATGGTCCAGATATGCGATTATGCGACGCGTTGTCGGCAGCTTGTAGAATGCTTCCAAGCGAGCACATGACAGATACGGACAGCATGTATTCTTCTTTTGTACGACAACACAACCTCTTGGCGGTGGCATTGGCATTTCAGGGCACACTTTTAATCGGCAAACAAGTGTCTTGCGCTGACACTGACAATTCAGACATTTCTCCATGGTGGGAACAAGTGATTTGTCTGCATACCATGTACCATTGTGATGACAACCTGAATGTGTATTTGTGTGTGCGTGTGTGTATGTGCGTGTGTGTATGTGTGTGTGTGTGTATGTTTTTGTGATTAAATAAAGCAATAAGAATAAATGAAGTAAACAATTAGAGCCAACAACAACAACAATAATAATGAGAGACAATACAACAAGAAATCTAATGCATTGTTAATTGTCTCTAAACGGTACAATTGAACTACGAGTATGAAAGACAGAAATGAGAAGAGAATAGCAAAAAAAACAGAGACAAATAAGAAATAAGATTTATTACTTATGCTTTTTTTACAACAATTACTTTTAATATATTTTTATTTTAATTTTATTTTCCACTGTCGCTTCAGTATGCTCTTCGTTGTCGTTGTGACATTGTCACTATAATTGTTCTCATAATGCATACATATTAAATTAATACGCACAATAACCAAGGCGGAAGAATAATAAAAATAAAAAGCTTCTTATTTTCATTGCTGATGATGATGATATGCAATAAAATATTTTATTACTTATTGTCGTGTGTCACTGTCGCAGTAGAAGCATGTTATACCTACATTTTTGTACAGAGTCAAAAAGCCGGTGCACTTTATTCATATAAATTCACATATTTAAAATACATAAATACTATTAAATGTGCTTCAAATTACACTTTTACTTATAATTTTCTGCACTACAACTATGTAGTTACATACCAATCGTGGTATGTACATGATGATCACTTCTACTATTATTTATAATTATTTACATAATGTCTTCTGGATATTATTTACCAGCTACCAAATAGAAAACGTAAAAATTTTACTTTCTTTTAATTATATTTATTGCTTACTTTTATATGTATTAGCTGTATGCTTGTTGTCGTTGAATCAAATTTTACTACGAATATGTTACACGTTTTTCGGCTAATGGGTTTTTTTGTTTTTTTTATTTGCTTCATAGAAATATGTAAATATGTATTGTTTTTGGAAAAAATATGTCAAATATTTTAAAAGTAAAAATCGATTAAATTGAATAATGTTTATGATTTATTTTATTTTAATTTGAAACTAACAGGTGCTATCTTTTGATGCATGAAGAAAATTAGAGATCGAACTGCACTAATTTATCATTCTGACTGTCATTACATATGGAAATTTGAAAATTTGAGAACATTTGTGTCCTCAAATCAGGTGGTGTTTGATGGTTTTTAAGTGAAAACTTCCAAGGAAGATTTTCTCTCTTTTTCACATTAGCGTAAAACAAGTAATGTAGCTGATATGAGGGCTGTTGGTGTACAGTATATTTTGAAAAATTTTACAATAACTTTCCATTAAAAATAACTTATTTTATATAGAAACAAAATTATTAACAATCAATATTGACAATATATAAATTTTTAACAATCATTTTAAAACAACAAATTATACCGACGTAATTGAGACTAGTCTCAAGGTACATTCCTTGGGACTAGTCAATTTGCATGAAGCGAAATGTTTGATTACTAGCTCAGTGAAATTTTGATAATTCATATTTATGCTGAAAGTATGAATTTCAATGGAGTTTTAGTCAAATTCCTGAGGAGTAAAAAATTAAAAAACTGTCTCGTAAAAATAATATTTTTGTACTGGTGTTTATTTAGGGTGTAGCTCAAGCTCAAACCTCATTTATGATCACAATTACTTTATTACTTCACAATTTCGATGTTCGATATTGATAAAATGGCGTTCTAATACTCTGTGATGTTTTATAAAGTTTGCGGAAAAACTTTTCTTCAGACAACTTTTTATGCATCTCTCTTGCGGATTACGTTAGGTTTAGTTAGAGCGGCGTGTGCCGTTAGAGTGTGTGCCGTAGCTCAGTGGTTAGTGTGTTCGCCTTCTGATCTGTAGGTCGTGGTTCAATCCCCGGCTGATGCATAACAAATTTAATATCGATAAGATTTTTTTTCGAATGGTACCCACCTGTCGGCAAGCAATTGGCAATTCTTCCGACAGTAACAACTTGCCATGAAAAAGCTTCTAAAAGAACTCTGTGACAAAGCTCAGAAAAAGTGATGTCACAAGTGTTCTGCCGTTCGGAACCGGCTAAAATAAGTGGGTCCCTTCTAATACTGTCCAAAATTTAAAACGCACAACAGTAATGGAAGAGAAGCTCGGCCAATGAGCCCTTTGGGGCTTTAAGTGCCACATATTTATTTTTTTTTTTAAGTTAGAGCCGCCGCGCTCTTTGATGAGAGGGCGCACATAGGCCATATTTATACCCCTTGTGATACCACCACGCGGACTATCCCGCCACCTAGTTACTCGCTGAACCAACCGGAATATTCAATGAATTTTAGGAGATTGACAATGTCAATCTGGGATAATCGAGGGCTAGGTCACTCAGCTGGTAGTATCCTAGAAATTTTTTGCGATTTTTACATAAAGCACGGCAGCTACATAGTAGATGTGAGATCGTTTCAAGTTCCTCCACATCTCTGCAGCTTCTGCAGAAGTCATGAGCGAGGTTGCCCAAACCTAATCTCACAGCGTGAGGACCTATGAGGCAGTGACCAGTGACCACTCCCACATACGTCGAGATGTCTACCCTATTAAGATAAGCAAGTTTGCATGAACGTTTCTTGCTGAGTAGGGGCCACAGCAAGAAACGTTCATCCCACGTTCATCAAACGGTCGTCCCACAGATGGGTGTATCCGTCCATCTTTTCTGGAAGACGTTGGTGGTGATAACCTCCAAATTATGCTTACACGTAACTATGGGGATACCTAACCGAGAATTTTCTTTTGTACCCTATCTTGCAAGCTCATCGGCTATGCAATTTTCTCGTATACCCCTGTGTCCGGGTACCCAGCATAGGAGAATATTGAGCTGCTCAGCCACCTCCTTAAGAGATTTACGACAGTCAAAAATGGTTTAGGATTTCACGCGAAATGAGTCCAGGGCCTTAATTGCAGCTTAGAGGTCGCTCAAGATGCAAATGTCTCTGCGGGAGACAATGCTCTGTTTGATCCAAATAAGTGCAGTGTGAATGGCTTTAACTTCTTAACTGAAACATAATACAGTGGTCAGGCAGGCGGAAAGAAATATTTAGATTGAATGACTCGAAATTCACACCTGCTCCCACCCTTTCATCAAGTTTAGAGCCATCAATAAAGATGAGAGTATAATTTTGGCATGCATTCTTCCGCCCCCAGGCGAACCTATCAGGGAAGGAGGTTAGAAATTTCCTTTCAAATGCGTATGTAGGCTGGATATAATCAAGTGAAGTTTCAATATTAAAATTATCCAGTATGCTTGCATGTCCGAAGGACTTTGATGTTCATTGGTGCAAGCCGGTGAGTCGTGATGCGGAATTGTCCGCCAACTGCTTACCAAGTACGCCAGCGAAGTAAGATGCAGTAGCACTTCTAGAGCTAACGCTGGAGTTGTTCTAAGTGCTCATGTTATTAAAATACAAGCTGCACTTTGTATTTTTTGCAAGAGGTCTGACATGGGAGGGTTTAGTAAGTACAATTCACCAGGTCAGTAGCCTATATAGAAGGACTGGCCTGATAATCTCCTTGTAAATCCAGCAAATAATTTTCGGTTGCATCCCACACTTTTTTCCTATTGCTCTTTTACAGGCATAGAGTGCAGTGCTAGCTTTCTCTTGCGGATTAACTTTCAACAAAAAATAATTTATTCAAGGCTCTATATATCAGTTGTGTAAGAAGAAGCACTTATTCAGATGGAATCAAATATGTACTGGAGAAATGATAACAGAAAATCCACTTAACCTTCTTAATGTGGAGCTAAAAATTATTAAATATTCGACTAATTTGAAAGCAGATATTTCAGTCACCCGATGGGATGTATTCTTCTGCTAATCCGTAGATGAGTCGCTCCGCCTCTAGTCGATTGAACTATTTAATTATCTGTCGAAAGTTAGTCATAATATGACAAATAGCTTAAGCATAACTTAATTTGAATATTATTTTCTTTAATAATAGTTAGCTATCTATTTATAAAGTTATAAATTTAACTACTACCTATATATATATATATATATATATATATATATATATATATATATATATTCCATTTGACCTATTGCGATAAAATTCCAACAATAACAATACTACTGGTGTTTTCCAATTATAAATACATATTCATATATTTGTACGTATGTACATATGATACATAAAAGCATGATGACACCAAAAATTTATGACTTTTACTTTTATTGAGCATACAAATCGGTTATCTCTTTACAACATAATAAGCACATTAACCTAAAGAATTATTAATGAAGATTTTATCAGCAACAACAACAACAAAAAGATCTCAAGAAAATCAAATAGATATTAATATACGAGTACAATGTAAAATATTTCAATGTCTCCATTGAGTATAGAATAATTAAAAAACAAATACATACTAAGTAAACGCTACTTTGATTTGGTTTATTTTGGCCTAAAGGTATAATTCTATTGTCAAGCTGTCACGTTTTGTATTAAACCCACCATTCTAAAGGTGAAAGTTATAATATGATGCATAATCAACATGAATGAGCAACTCAAATTAATTTTAAAAGCAATACAGGTAAGCGTAATTTAACAATAGCATGGTGGGGCGGAAAATACATACACACAAATTGGTCATTAGAAAAAGTTCATGCTAGTTCATGATGAACATGATCCAAAAAAAAAAAACAAAACAAAAAAAAAAAAACTAAAAGCCGCAACAATAACAATAAACAAATTGTATTATAGGAAAACCAAAGCAAATAAATGAGCATTCAAAACCTGAGACTATGCGATATATATACCCCATTTAAATGAAAGCCTTTCACAATAATGCGCGAGTGATACATATTGTACGTACTTATATACTACAAATAATACCTGTTATAGTAAAGTACATAATAAAGCGTTCTTAAAGGAGAACCTTTTGTGTGTACTCATAGTGTGGCACTCTATTATTATTCGTTACTTTAACCAAGTTAGTTAGTTAAGCGAGACTATGAAAACGTGGGTTGTTTGTATTACATTTCTATTGCTACACAGTAAATATATACCATCTAAGTATACAGTGCCAATTGTATATAGTATACGGTAATAGTAGGTATATATTTATAAACGAATATACATAAAGACCTGAAATAAATGAATGACAGCAACAAAGCAAAAAAAAAAAAAAATCATAAAAATTGGCTCGGTCGAAACTCGTCAGAATTGTAGTGAAATGGCAATGGCAATTGTGAATGAATTGAGATGAACAACAATAGCAAAATGTTACTTATGCTCAATTTATGTCACCGTATGCATACTACGCCACTACGCCAAATCAACAAACATTGTGTCGGTGTTGTTTGGTTAATGGTCACAGCATGCTAATGGATATATATGATATTCTTGCTTTCATCGCATCATCATCATCATCATTAACATTATCGTCGCCGATTATCATTATCGACGTTACTATTAGCAAGTAAGTATGAAAATACATGTAAATAGTGTGTTTGATGAAAGCTATCTTACTTTCCAATTGTATACATGGAAATGAAATCTGTCAATCCTAAATCTTCATCAATTGTACTCACGAAAGTTTTCACATTTCTCTATTTGCAATGTTGGACACTGCAACAGCCCTTGCAAATTCTCCAATTTTCTTCGATCATCTTGATTCTGTCTGTGTTGGCATATTATTGAATTATGCATTTCGCAACTCATATGAATTTTTGTGGACAATAATATTCATGTCGAAAGAGAATATCGCAATTGGAAATAAATTAATTGATACCGTGTACGGCATTTGAACTTAATTATTAGTATTAATATTTAGGTTTTTAGGAGTATCGCTCTATTATGGCCATTGCTATCCTTTTGGATTATCAAGTAATAAGATTCTCGTTACTGATTATACAAACCCAGTGAGTCTGTCTCTCGAAAATTGAAAATCACACTCTACAAGACCCTTATTATTCCTGTCCTAACATATGGAGCAGAAGCCTGGACAATTTTCACCATGGATGAGAAATGCTTGGAGTTTTCGAGAGAAAAGTTCTGCGCAGGATTTTCGGACCTATTTGCGTTTATGGTGAGTACCGAATGAGGTACAACGATGAGCTGTATGAGCTGTACGCTGACATTGACATATTCAAGCCAAACAAAATCCAGCGGCTGCGCTGGCTGGGTCATGTCGAGCGAATGGAAAAAGACGCTCAAGCGAAGCAGGTATTTAATTCGGCACCCGGTGAAGGACGCAGAAGAAGAGGAAGACCAAACTTCCGTCGGAAGGACCAAGTGTTGGGTAACCTGGCGGCGTTTGGAATATCCAATTGGCGCCAGCAAGCGAAGAACCGAGAAGACTGGAGCCGTGTTATATGTTCGGCCTAAATCGATCATCGGTTGTTATGGCCACATAAGAAGAAGAAGAAGAAGGAGTAGTGAGTCTATCATGTGAATGAACTACTTAACATGGTATCCCGCCAAATCAGGATAATTTTCTTTTTTCCTCTATACACTTTTATTTAATTTCATATTTTTAAGTTTAATATATGGACGTAAAAGCGTTATATATAGCTACATCTGTTCTCCATAAATCTCTTTTCCTTTTTATAACATAAAAGACGTCCCACTTCTTGTCCAATGACTCTGAGCTGATCTTTTCTATGCTAAGTACGCTACGATACTTCATTACTACGCTAAGTAAATGGCTCATATTGACGATAATGGATGCAAAAGAAAAAAGGAGCTACTTTGTAGCTCTCTAATACTCCAGATAATCCGCCTAAGTTGCTTAGAAACCTCGAAGTTCAACGATCTATCAGAGGCAGTGGTTTTAAACATGAGTCTACTGTTAATGTTTGTGAAGAAAATTCATATTTTTTTTTAATATCTACATCGCATTAACTAAGCCTAGTTATTCCGGTATCACTACGAATCCATGTGTGTCCTATTTTGTGAGGATTAGCCCAACCTAATCTAATATTGGTGCAAACCAAGTTTCAACAAAAGATTCAAAAAATTTTTATTGAAATAGGAAAATATTGGACGGTAAATTTTTGATGATTTTTTCCGAAAACAATGTCTAAAATTATATATTTCTTTCCAAATACTTGGTCTTCTCTTTCCAGAAACGTGAAATTATCGACTCGAAAATCACAGAGTTGTTGATTATTAAATGGTGTTAGTAACTTTTATATCAAAAGATTTTTCTTTCGAAAGGGTAGTGGCAATTCTTCACAAGCTTCTAAAACGAGCTCTGTCAAAAAGCTCAGAAAAAGTGATGTCATAAGGGTTTTGCCGTTCGGAACCGGCTAATATAAGAAGATACCTGCTAATACTGTCTCCTTCGGGGTTTTTATTTAGTAACCAAATTACTGACTTTCAGCTATAAATCGAAAATAAGAGGATGTTAGACATTTTCTAAACCAAGTTCGTTGTTGAGCCCAACTATATCTACAATCTCTATAAGATCAAGTGAAAGGTCCAATCAATTTATACACTTTTTTTACACTATGCGACTACGTGGATCCCAATAAAAACGGATAATTATTCTGACTGATGCACGGTGTGAGTAGCAGAAGCCCCACGAGCCAACTTCTTCGCAAATGAGACCCACCATCATCACTTGCAATCAAATTATTCGCCTGTAAAGCAGAACTAACAACTGGCTATCTAGACCGTTAGATTTTAGGCCATTAGCATATGCAATAAATAACCAGCGAAATTATACGATTCAAATGCCAACTTTCGCCGTATAATTGCAGTGACAGTGAAAAAACCAACTTTGCTGGAATATTATTTCTCCATTATATTTATCTATTTGTTTTGTGTATTTTTTTTTCACATATATATGTTAGATGTCTTCATTTAATCACTCTAACTTGAATGATTTCTGTATCATTTCTGTTCTACTTTAGTTGCATATCATCACAGATATTTTCCACGGTTTTCAACGTGACCCAAGGCGAATTTTGTGTTAGTTTTTTTTTTTTCATTTATTTCTTTTTTCACTTTTTCTACTATCTTCCGGTTATATAGAGATTGTAAGTATATATTTGAGATTAAATAAAATCTCACACATTTTAGAGCACTAAATTCAAAATGAACCCAAACATATAACCGTAACGTGTTGATGAACAATTTGTCACCACCTTCATTATGTATGGCAGATACATGTGCGTCCATGTAGTCAACGAGTCTGTCTAATCATTTATCTATTTGTGAATTGTACTAAATTTCTTGATTGTGGGAAAGAAATATAATAGAGTATAATTTTATTTGTATAATCATACCTTTTGATTAGTTGAAATTTGTTTTGTTTTTGTTTTTTCTTTTTCATTTTTCACCCATAAAGAGTAAGCATGGACAGCAAAAACATAAATTTAACATAAAAAAAAATTAATATCTATAATTATTATAATTTTTTTTTTTTTTATAATGGCAAATCTAAGCTTAAGGTCTATTACTTAGAGTTATTTTCAAACTATTCTTTGAGAGCTTCCAAATCTTATGAATATAGGTTACTTGATTGTAAATTGCTTAGTCTCTTGTTTATAACTGTTTGAAATAAAATGAAAAACAAAAACGAGGAAAAAAAGAACAAATTTAATTAAGAATTTGTCAGCCAGAGCTTTTAACTAAGAGCCTTTAAAGTCCCTCTCTGTTCGTCATTCTATCAATTCGCTATTAATTACTAGACACAAATTTTTTTGATTCTGTACTTAAACTAATAACGATCTGAAATTGATATGTATTTCTTTTTTTTAACCCAATTACAAGCAATTATAATTGTAGACAATTGTCATCTTAAATCTCAGTACCTAGATTAATGTTTAACATTTATCATTTATTCCCAAGTATGCCGCAAATAAGTGATATTTTCATTGATCTTTTTTTGAGGAGATATGTTGCTGTCGTATGCAATTTAAATGTTGATTTGTTGAATTATATATGCTTTAACAATATTAACCAAATTTGAAATTAATTCATTGTTTACTGTTATTTTAGTTTGCTACCATCACATCTAATGATTGATTGTTATTCACTGCATAAGCATGAGATTAATCCAATCCATGTCTAATATTATACTTAACATTCTACGAGAATACCAGTAGTCTATAATTAAATATGATCGAAGTATGCGGTAGTCATTAGAAATGCTTAATTAAATTATGACCTGTGTAACGAATATGATTATGATCTGAAATGTCCATTAATATGGATTAGTAAATTGTTTAGTTATATTAAAACATTCGAATATGAATTTATTGAAAGAGTAGATTACTTAACATAGTAGAGTATAGTATAATTTTATAGGGAATATTTTTTTCTTTAATATATGAATTAATAAAATAATTTCACAAAATAATATCGAATTAAGTAATATTGAAAGATATTCAACATTATCGCTATAGCATTGAAATATTGAAATATTTAAATATTATTGCAAAAAAGTTTCATCAGCTTGATCACTTTTTGCGGGCTACATGAAATGCTTTAATGTAATGTTGGGTAATAAATAAGAGGCAGTTGCCAAATGAAATTTATGCTTGATGAGACTCTCTTCATTCATTCTCTTGCGTGAGAGTAGGTTACCAGCGCTTTTATATTTTTTGGAGCATCTATCGCAAAACTAGACGATTCATGTGATGTATAGGAAAGAATTGTCATTACTCGTCAATCACAAAGGAGTATTATATCATAACCACAATACGAAACTCCATACATGATGATGATGATATTGAGCTATTAGACTACAATTTTTCGTTCTTTTCAAAATCACTTGAATTTATAGTAGAGCGTTCAATTTTTCACTCTAATACAGGATGATTTTTTGGCAACACTGTTTTTGGCAGCTCAGCAGTTTTCGTGTAACATGTTATTGTTCAATATGTTCAGTTTGGTTGATAATTTAACCATGAGTCGACTTACAAACGAACAACGCTTGCAGATTGTTGAATTTTATTATCAAAATTCATGCTCGGTTAAGAAAGTGCATCGTGCACTTTCTTGTGTTCAGCGACGAAGCTCATTTCTGGTTGAATTGTTACGTGAGCAATCAAAATTGCCGTATTTGGTGTGAAGGTCAACCAGAAGCATTGCAAGAACTGCCAATGCATCCCGAAAAATGTACTGTTTGGTGTGGATTATGGGCCGGTGACATCATTGGACCGTACTATTTCAAAGACGACGAAGGCAGGAACGTTGCTCTGAATGGCGAGCGCTACCGTGAGATGATTACAAACTTTTTTTTTGCCCAAAATTGAAGAGCTGGACTTGGCTGACATGTGGTTTCAACAAGACGGTGCCACATGCCACACAGCACGCAAAATAAAAATCCCAATTGAAAGGCGAGTTCGGTGAACAGATTATTTCAAGTTTGGGGCCGGTCAATTTAACGCTTTTCGACTACTTTTTGTGGGGCTATGTTAAGGCTCCTGTCTATAGCGACAAGTCTGCAACGGTTGACGCATTGGAAGCCAATATTGAAGAATTTAATTGTGAGATACCAGCCAATAGGTTGGAGAGAGTATGCCAAAATTGGAGCCAGCGTATGAACCATTTGAGGCGTAGCCGCGGTCAATATTTACATGAAATCATCTTTAAACATTGAATTATATAGATCGTTCTATCGACTCAAATAAAGATTTCATAAATTTCTCTAAATTTTATGTTTTTTTTTTTATCAAATCCGAAGGCTCTTAAAAAATTACCCTGTATATTGTTCTTACAACGTGTGAGGGTTTTTTCGAATGAATCTTGATAATTGCCCCCAAAAATGTTGGCATGAGTTTTTCGACAATAAGATTCATTCATTCATTAATAAGATTTTCTTTCTAAAAAAAAATCATGAAAAGCCTAGCAATTTGAAAAATTCAAATAAGTTAAAAAATAGCTGCGACTATGTTAAACAAACTTTTGCATCCACATGAACTGTATACATCTTTACTATATAATTATTATGTCTTCTATAATTATATGATATGTCTTTTAAATAACGAGACTATTTTATTCCTAAGCTCAATCAAATACATTTGATTTTCTTTTAAAATTTTTAAATAATATCCGCATTGAGTTACATAATACAATATATGGAGCGATCAATTAATTTATGATTATGATTATGATTATGATTTTTAGCACCTATCATGGGTCTGCTCAAATGGCAAGGACATCATCATAAAATATCCCTTTAACTTAAGGAAGAGAAAATATTCACATTATGTCAGAATAGATGAAAATGATCAGTGACACAAATAGACTTTTCTATATTCGGCAGTTTGAGGGACTGTGCATTATCGTTCAATAAAAACTTATGCTGATGCCGGGGTACGTGGCAGTACTCGTAAAATCGGTAATAGTTTGAAAACTTCGAAATAGTATTCACGGGTGATTGTCTGACTTTTAGTGAAGAATTCTTTGTGAAATAAAGTCTTCCAATCATAAACAGTAACCAACATTGCTTTGATTCTTGACTTTTAAAAACACAATTTTTCAATTCTTCGTTCAACTTCCATTCCATACTTTGAGACTTTCATATACTTTTCAAATAATCTCATTGATTTCTAAATGGAGTTTTATTTTACATGATAAAAAAATAGTAAAATCTCGTTATTTAAAAGACTTGCATCTTTGGTACTCTTGTGTAAGATACTAAAGACGGCCGATTTGAAATGCGAAAAACATTCGCATAATTTAAAGCGAACATTGAACTGTACACAATAACTATTTATTAAGAAGCTCTACATATTTACATACATATATTATTTTGTGATGTTTTTTTTATGCCTTTCTCTATCGTCAGCCTAATTTTTAAGCTGCAATATCTTCTAAACAGTTTGTTCTAAATAGTGATATATTTTAATGTCACCATAAAATTGTAACATAATCAATCATTAATGAAGAATATAAACAGTTTTTTGTAAATAACTAAATCAAATAATCATAAATCAAAATTAAATGAAAGAAGATTGAAAATACCTTTTCACATTTACCAATATAAAATATTTCAAGAAATAGATTTCTAAAAATAAGAACGCTGATATTGATTAATATAATAAGTATAATAATAATAATACTAATAATAATAATAATAGAATTAAGTAAAAAACTATAATCCAAACTCACCTGTTGACTGTGTGATAAAAGCATCCAACTGTGTTGGCAAATTCCAAAGCAGACACGCTGCTAATATGACAATTAAGCGCCAAAGCATGTTGTTGTTGTTGTTGTTGTTATTGCTATTGAACGCCAACATCACTATAAAACGTGCAGACAAGAAATAAGACGCTGTCTTCTTTACTTCACACAGTGAGTGAGTGGTGTTTAAATGTTCAGTATTGTTGTGGTTTATTTTAGTGAATGAACGACAAAAAAAACAAAATAATCAAAACAAACGCTAAAATATGTATGTCACTCGGCTGATGATTGTGGTATGCGGAGTATGTATGCTAAGTATAAATACATATCATATGAATATGTTACACTTAAATAGGCAAATGAAGCCACAAAATTAACGCAAATGCTAATTGACTTCTTAGCTTGGTGTTCGCACCCAAGAACAAGAAAAACATTTATAGAAACCAAAAATATTTAATTATTTCTTCATAATTTTTAGATTATAAATTTCCAATATTGTTGTTGCTTTAAATTTGTTTTAGTTCATAGCATCATTGTTCATTGTTTTCATGATCAACTGAAAAAAAAAACAGAAAAAAACGGGGAATTAAAAATAAAATAAAAACAAAACAAAATTATGTTTATGAAGTTAAGTAAATTGGATTGGAGAAATTGTACTTTTGAAAAATACCTGAAATAGCTTTATACTTTACGCTATGTACATACATATGTATGCATATATTTATGATGGTACTTATATTATTATAATCATAATCATGCTAAAGAACAGCCAACTAATGATGAGAAGCTCTTCTATTTTATTAACATATGCCTTAACAATGTAGTGTATCTTAGAGAAATACATATTTGTGGTAGCAACATATCTTCCAATGTATTATCCACCAATGGATACTATCACAAGAATATTACACGCAACATGCGGTCGAAAATTTTCCATTATAAAAGATAGTAATATCATTCTTTTTATTTCACATATTCCATAAAATATTCATAAAACAATAAACAACTGTATAAATACACATATGAATATGAACGAACGGGTAAAATAATAACATTAATACTTAAAAGAAAAGAATGGAACTATTAATTTTTTTTTATTAGAGGTCTTACAAAAGAAAGTACTCAACTAAAATAATATAGAAATGCACATCGGCTATATTATGCTGATTGCAAAAAAATATATAAGAATAGAACAAATAAGAAAAAAAATATCATCATAATACAGTGATGGCCAATAATTCAATGTAGGTCTACTAAATGCAGTTGTATGTTAATTTAATAAAAAAGAATGGCTTCTTTGATTCTAATCAACATAATCAACGTTATTGTAGGTACTCTAAAGCAAGAAAAGGCGGCAAGCACATTTCTTACTATGGACGCATAAAAAAATCCTGGTTTGAACCCATTTACTTTTTAGTTCTAATAGACATTATAAAAACATATCATCATAATTTATAAATCATCTATAGAGTGGTAAACTCTAACTCCCATTCATGGTTGCCCATTACAATTTCCACAAAATATTCTTACTCCCAATTGCCACCCCTTAAGGGAGCTCCCATATAAAAAGTATATAGAAACGCCAGAAAGACGACAAATAACTAATCACAATTAAATTTACTTACTCAACACGTGTACCAAACATACTTATGCCCCACCTGTACTCATTAAGGGGAATACCATACAAAATTTATGGTTTTCTGAACACCTGAAAAGTTAGCTAATTCAAAATGGCAATTTCTTTATGCACCCTTGGAAAGAAATGCTAAATCAGATAGTCATATTTTTATTCTTTATACAATTTAATTTACCCCAAGGTACATATAATGTTTATGTATTGTATTCTATAAATAAGTACAGTGGGCTTATGACTTGAAATATGTAACTACATGATGAGAATGGTATAGCGTGACAATATATTTATGAATAGCTACGTAGAACAGTTGAAACAAATGTATAACAATAAAAATTAGAACAACTACAGTAATAATAACAATTACATATGTATTGTATATTTGTATTACATCTAGCAATTGAATGAAAAGTTGCAACACCGTAATCATTGCCATCATCATTATTATTGTTTCCGATGTAAAACGAAAGACTTAAGAACCAAACTTGATTTAATTACTTCATATTAACATCGTTAGCTGTACTATAATAGTATTCGTTCATTTTCATCTTCATATTACATATTTCATTTATTATTATTATAACACATCATATGCATATATGCATTACACAAGAAAGTAAATTATATTTAATTACAGATTACAGCCTAGAATTCTCAGTTGAAGAAAAATCGAATATTGTAAGTTCTTTGATTATATTGTATATGGTATATAAGTTTGATAATTAATTGAATATGTGTATAGTTGTAGCATATGATGTAATGACTTAAAACCGTTATATTTTTTCATTATATCCGCTATGCTCATAATATAGTTAAAATAATCATTATTTTTATGTATTGTATTCGATTTTAAAAGAATGCCTAATGATGTAATTAAAAAACTTTTATTCCAATATTAACTATTAGGATGGTTTTCAGTAGCTACTAAGATTGCTTTCTTATTTCTCAGAAGTATCATATTACTTATATTAGTAAAATATACATATTATATTAGTAGAATATACTTTGTGATGTCACAAAAATCATCTTCATAACAAAGATCGATTAAAAGCGCTGAAGTTATGTAAATTTGCATCAGCATTGCATAGAAAATATCATTAAATTCACCCAAAAAAAAAAAAATTGCATTATACGTTTTATTAGAAAATGTGAAATAAACGGGTAAACAAAACTTAAATAACCTTTAAATTGTTTAAGTGATTATTAGTTATGATAATTTGTTTGGCCAAAAGTAATGTATAGGAAATCTTGCCCATACAAATCTCGATTTTTAGAAGTGAATATATTTTTACAAATCAGAACTTAGGTTAAAGTGGCTTATGGTGCAGAGAGCTTTGGTTTGAACCATAAATAGGTTGATCAAAATAGGCTACAGTACAAAAATATTCAAGATCGTTCTGAGAATTCAGCCTGCTGCAAAGAGAATGCACTAAAATATATTATATTTACAAAAAATTTTCCACTGAAAATTTCACTAAATTTCAATCACCTTTTTGTAAGCGTATATAATGAAATTTATGATAGAATTTGAAAATTCAATATATTAGTTGATAATGGTAATTCAAATAAATTAGCTGATTATATAAAAAAAAAAATCAAAAATATTTTCTTTCTACTTATACCTTTGAAGAATGTGAATTTAAATAAAAGTGAATTATAAATGAGCAATTATTAATGTGAATTAATTTTAATAAATTAATATAAGATGTCAGTATAAAGAAAAAAAACTATTCGAAAAAAACAAAATACAAGTGCATATATATATAAATAAATATTTACAATGAAGACTATAAGTAAAAAACAAACAAAAAAATATTCAAGATAATAAAATATAAACTCAAATAATAGAATATAAAATTTCATCTACCAATAGAATTGCATTATTCAATGTAATAAATTGGCACCACACAGCCAGCCTTCATACATACAATAGTGACAACAGTCAAAGGATTTAGGCGAATGTTGCTAAGAATCATACAATTTACGTACAACAATAATACATACATACGATTAGAAGTAATGAAATTGTAATAAATAGAAAGCTTAAAATAAACATACACACACAAAAAAGAAAATAAAAAATAAAGATAAATCTTAAAGAAAAAAAATAAATATTGTAATATCTAATAAAAGAATAGAAAATATGTCAGAATAAGCTTAAAGGCAAGACAATAGTATAATAGTTGCTAGCTAGAGACTGAACGATACCATGTGCCATGAAGTGAAGAGTTGTTTGATGTAAATCCACCATATCGTATATGTAAGTACATAGCAGTTTAGCACTCAGACTATTACTACAATATATTTCCTATATTTTTACAATATCATTCTATTTCTATTCTTGGTTAATGAACTTTTTCTCTAAAATGTCGACAATTGACAATAAAATTGTTATTTATTTTTATTCATAAATTTGAGTATAATTATAGTGAATAAAAACAACTTCATAGCTACATATACATAATAAAATTTGCGCTTTTTTTTTTTGTTTTTTAATGATAAATATAATATTGTATATGCATTTGAAAAAGTAGAACTGAAGGCATTCACTCAAAAGATTTAAATAGCTATTAGTGAACTAAAATTTTGTTTATTTTGCTGTTCTACATTGAGTAAACAAAATTCAAAATATAATAACAATTGATTATATTTTAGTATTACTTCTTTGATCCTTTGATTCTTACTTACAGTGAAAATTAAAATAGTGAAATTGTAAAATTGAAAATGCATTTCTGATATCACACTAGCATCTAATAGAAGGTAATTAAATTACTTGATATGGATTTAATTACTATTTTATTTATCCAATTTTTTGCTCAATACATCAAACCTCAACAAAATATGCAAGTGATAACGAACGAACACGAATTTTATGAAGAACTTACATATTTTAAAAATTTTAATGATACAATAATCACCACAAATGGTCGTATATAAATAACCAATTTAATGCTCATTTTGCGTTAAAGCAAACTATCATAAGCATTACTAATAACAATGATACTTAATATAAATTGCATAAATAGCAACTGCATTCCATACTAGTTATTCACCAATGTAATGATGGTAAAGATAAGCGAATCAAAAGGGCGAATATCTTTAAATGGATCAAATTTATCAGCGCACGTCAATCGTTATAATTCCATAAGAACGAACGTGCTTACAATAATATTGTACACATACTGTGTGTGTGTATAGACATTGTTTCTACACAAACCGACAAAGAGATGAAAAACAACATGTATAGGAGGAATGCATAGGAACAAACATACTAGACATGTTGATAGACAAACAAATGATAGCAACAATATATGTACGTACATAGATGAATGATTGGGAAGCAAGGAAAAGAGAATGATGCCATACATAGATATATGGTACTTAGAACAAAGCCATTCAATGCATATTATATATTTTTCAATACAATACAATTCGATCCAATTCGATTTGAACACATGCATGCATGCATATATGCATGTATATATACATTCGTATGTTGATACCTAATGTATATACACGTTTTTGTTTCAATCATCTTTGAGTCAATTTCAATTCAATACTAAAGCTGATACTGATGAAGATGGTGATGGTGCATTGGATGGCATTGCATAAGATTGCACATGCACAATCGACTTCACCAAAGGTGGATAAAGTAATTGCAAGTACTTACGAGCTACTTAATGGCAATTTACCTCTTGTCGCTCTCTATGATGGGAATATTTGATCTGTTTCACATTCATACATATTTACTATTGAATATAATGCATGGTCGTCATACGATGAGTACGATGTACATTTTTGCATGCTCCACACTAAGTATTATGGAGTTAAGAGTAGAAAAACAATGTACCTATTGTAATGGCGTGCATATATTACATACATACATATATATATTCGCATTGTAAACTATGTAGAAAGTTTGTATAGCAAGTTGCGCAAAGCATAATTGAGTAAATGTTGTTGACCAATTGGAAAATTGTTGCAATTCGTTCTAAACAATTATGGTCATACAATTGCTCGTACTGCTTGTTGCAGCGCCAATGCGTTACAAATTCGATAAATTGTTATACATAAATACTATGTACATATTAAGAATATGAAATACATTTAGTGTATGAGTAGTGTATGAGAAAATAGTAGAAATCGTTAAGTAGTGTAAATGATTATCATATTTAAATAATTCTAGTATATTAGCAGATATGTTTTTTGTGTCAAATAAAAATATGAATCGAATTATGATGTCATCTCCAAAAGAATAATACATATTTCTAGTTTGTAGTCGATCAGCCAAACTTTCCACATATTTTCTGCATCTAAATGGCATCATACACAGTACAAGCACACATAAATTTACACATAAATTTATCATTAGAAGCAGCTATCTACATAAATTGATGCAGAAAATTTTGTTTGCAATAATATCATTTCTTCAACATTATTTCGATTTTATTTTCGACATAATTTCAATAAAATCGAAATAATGTCGAAAAGTCGTTTGGATTTAGATTTTGGACATTATAACGATTATGTTGACAATAGCGTCGGAAATATAAATTCAGACATTAAAAGCAATTGAAATAATATAAAAACAATTTCGACATTATTGCACAAACTTTTGATATTAGTGTTGTGTTCTTGCAATAATGTGGAAAATATGCTGGTGTGAAATTTTCACTTGCATCATATACGATGAAAGAGAAAAGCAATAGAATAATTACAAACAATTTGCGACATTAATTCGTACGTCACAATAACAAACGGTACAACTAACAGAAACAAGTTTGTTGTTTAAATCCTTCATTAATGTAGATGTCATCAAATTCAATTCAAAAACATATTAAGCACACATTAAATAAATGAATAAAGATACAACAAATACAATATATTTATATAATCTATGTATATGTACGTAAATGTATGTTGATACAAGTGAAGACTTTGCAAAAGAATAATATGTAATAAATAGGCCAACAACTGCAATATAACCCAATATTCCATATATTAATGTTATAGAAATAAAAATGAAGTCAACGTTTTTTAATCAATAAAACTGCATTCACGCACACACACACTTCTTGATAGAAAGAAATAAAAAACTTGTATAAAAATAACAAGAAAAAAATGCTAAATGCTTGAAATACAACACAGAAAAAAAAACAAGAACAAGAGGTTATTGCATGTTACAACTGCAAATACCACTTTCATTACGAACGTGATTGGAATTATCCTGGCAACCGTTCGTTATTACTGCAGCTACAGCTAGCTGCAGTTAATATCAGAAACATGCAAATGCCTATTTTGTTGCATGCAACATGTAGGTAAATTGCCAAGTGAATTGTTGCTATAAAGCTTAGAAGACAAGATACACATATCGACAAGTAGTTAGTGATGGACCTCACAGGATTGTTGTTTTTCTTTTTATTATTGCTGTTGTTCTTTATGTTGCTGCTGTTATGTATGTTTGTTGTGTTGTTTTTTTATTTTTTTTTTTTTTTTTGTATTTATTGTTTATATTCTCATGTTATTTCATGTGCGCATACATGAAAATATAAATTATTTATGCTGCTGCAGCTATATTCATAGATTTGTCGGAATTATGTATACATAGTCGATAGGTACTACTATTAACGATTGACTATTATCTTATGCACATGTTCGGTTCGATTGATCAAGTTAATAATTGTGATGATAATAATGATGACAATCATCATGATTCTCTTGAAGACGCAAAATAAAGCAAAAATGCATTTCCCCCCACACTTAAATTGTTTGCATGAATTATTAATGTTGGTATTTCCTTTTCACTTCACGCCAAGGAAGAAGTGTACATGTTTTTGTTCTTTTTGTTTTTTTTTTCTCTATTTTAAAATATCTAAGGAAACTATAAAATGTTTACACATACTATATGTATACATTTATGAACATTAGGGTGATGTAGAAAATATTAAATTGCCCCTAGGAGCAACTAAGTAGTTCAGTTTTGCTTCTGTTCTGCTTTAAAATTGTAGTCTTTATTTATAGGCTAAAACAGAAAATACATTGATCGATTTGTAATCGATTTTTATTTAATCTATCTTATCTTATTAGCAAAACTAAAGAGCATACTTGACTTATTGCTTTATATAAAAATGTAAATAGCTTCTATATCCTTTCTTATTCATTTTCAATCATTTTTGAATAATTCTGAAGAATAAGGAAAATGGTATATTATTATTCAGTGGTTAGTACAATAATGAGAAACTCAGGTTAGGCCATTGGAATTTCATTTTTTCAATTGTCAACTTTTTCAAAATTCAAAATTAGAAACACAGTAAATTTACCAAAATTAAACAGATGAGTTGATTAAAATTTGTGCTTAAATACCAAAAGGATTCGCAACATGAACAGCCAACCATGATTTGAGAGCTAAGTTAAAGAATTGTTAGGATTTCCTGATATTTTCTATGCATATATTCGTATAAATATATTCATATATCATATTCCAATACAATTAAGAAAACTTTTTATGAAAATCGTGATTTTCCTCGATTTACCGCATAGATATATTCGGGAAATGCCCTACGAATAGTGAACATATAACAATATAATAAACAATAGATGTGCTATCGAGAACACAAATATGTATTATATTTGAACCACACTAATATACATCTGTATAGAGTATACTCAATGCAGTTCAATATAAAGGAGTTTCCTCTGTTTATCTCAGATCTCATATATGTACGTACAAGTAATACCTGCATAAAATATTAATCCTCAAGAATAGACCTATGTATTGGTTAGAATTGGTTAAAATCAGAAAATTTGCAGCAATTTATTTTTAATATTTTACCATTAATTAGAATGTTCAAAGGGTTAATGAGCATACATAAATCGTATGAAAAGTTATTATTAACACCCTCATATGTTGTATGAATACCAAGTGATAGTCTACGTTGTATGTACGTGTAGTCACTTTGTGGGAGTTACTTTTCAGCAACTTTTCTGTTTTTCTCTTCTTATTATATTTATTATTTTTACATATCATATTGTAGCGCACAGTATACGAGATGAATTTGTGTATTCTATATTATGAAAGAGGAAAATATTTAAAAGAGGACATTGTAACTTATATGTCGCCAGTTACTTATGTAGTGTCATACGGAAAAACGTGCAACACATTCACTATTCTAAAATGAACTTTTTAAATAATTTCCAAAACACTATTTCGTATAAAGAAATATATATTTTTAAATATATTTAATTCTCATAATAAATAGTGTTGCAAAAATTTCTATATTCACACAGAGTACAAACATATGTTAATCACAAGCACAAATAGAGATATTCACTCAAGTAAATCAAACTAAATATATGTATTATTAGGTTCAATATAATCTTCAATTGTGTATGTATGTGCATAAGTGTATGTAAGATTCTGCCACATGCCACATGTTGTCACAATAGTGAGAATAACACTCGTTAGAAGAAATATTTATAGGAAAAACGAATAATAAAGATGGCAACAAAAATGTAAAAACAACAACAACAACAACAATAGCAGCAGCAACAGCAGCAACAACAACAACAACAACAATGATAACAACAGTAAAAATTGCTACCACTACTTACACTATATATACTACTTACTATTTCATGTGTATTGAAGTGTTGCACAAACATACTTGATTTGATCAATACACTACGAATATTCAATTAGCAATTCAATAGGCATTAAAGACAAAAATTTCGAGGTGGTCAAAGTAATTTCTCCATTCTAGATGTAAGTCCTTGGCAACTATTGGGTTATACTCCAGTCTCTCTAGTCAGACATATATTTAATTAGTATTTAATTCTTAATTGAACTTTAATTCATATTTATGGAAACTCTTAGAGCGCTGAATTTATAAAAATTTCAATTTTATAAAGGAACCCCCGTTAAGCACTGCAAATGTATTATCCAGTACGTATCAAAAATATGTGACAAAACGACTTCTGGGCAGCTTTGGAATTATTTGATGATTTTTATAAAATTTTCTAAACCTTGGCCTTGATTTGGCAACACTAACACCCCCTCTCATTTCATTTTTTGATTCAATCATTTTTTACGAAACCTCACAAAATCGGGACAATTTCCCATTCCCATTATTAATGATGTCTATAGTCACAGTCCCATTACGAGTACCAATAATACATGCACATATATTTATAATTTGCAATATTGTTTTCTAAACTTTAACGTCGATTGGGCAACACTCAGACACACCCTGCTCATTTCATTTTTTGATTTATGCATTTTTTACGAAACCTCACAAAATTGGGGACAATTTCCCCCTAGGAATCAATAATGCCTTAATAGGTAGGAGTAATATAATAGAAAATACAATATATAGAAAGCACCAACCAAGCAAAAAAGAATGCTTGTGCAGCACTCAAATGTTCATAGTGTGTATAATCAACAACTACAAGAGATTGCAATTGAAACCGTTAACTCCACCGACATAATCCACAATGTTTGCAAAAACGAGTACAACAGTAAGAAGCATTTTAAGAAATAATGGAAAAAAAAACAAACAAAAAAATAATAATAATAGAAGAAGAAAAAAATCATATACAAACAAAATATAAAGCAACAAAACAAACAAAAAAAAGAGCAACTACAACAAGTGGAAAAACAAGAAACCCGGCAAAAGCATCACACGTCAAAGGAAATAAGGAAATATTTTATTTCGTCGTTGTCGTCGTCGTCGTCGTCATCATCGTTTTGTATATACTGAATATACGTACGTATTCTTTGAAGAGCTCACATATAAATATATTGTACATGTAGATATCATACATACAACATGCAATAGACAGACAACAACGCATCACTGATTCTTAACTCTCACACTATATGTCTATGTATTTGTACACTAGATACCTACATATATGTATATATAAGAACCTAAGTGTATATGTGCATGAATTGCATGAATAAGTGTGCAGATGCGCATGCGCACACAAATGGTTCGTTCGTTCACTACAAAAAAACAACCGCAAAAAACAACAACAACTTGCAAAAACCACTAATAGCAACAACAATAATACATACAACAACGAACAGAAAGTAACACTACAAGAACAAGCGGCTAATGTAAGTTTTATTGTTGATGCTGCCGGTTAAGTAACCAAAAGAATTAAAAATGTACACATACATAGATATGGGATGTAAGTTTAAAATTAAAAATATACAACTGAATAATAATAATAATTATTATAATTAGATATGGAATTAGAATTATAGTAACAATAATAATAATGCCAATGAAAATAAACCAATTAAGACAAAGTATAATACCGAAGTTTTGACACCCTACTCTAGCAGAGAGCAGATATACATTAGAAAAAAACACACTTTTGTATGGCAGCAGGGTGTAAATCTCATCACACAACGCTCATTTTAGTATATATTTTTCTGTTGGTGGAAAAAATCCTATATGATTAGTTTCAGTATGATCTTTTAATATTTTCGTCCACAAAATGTAAAAATATAGATATGAAGGCATACTTTTATATGAGAGGTAGGTGTGGTTTTGAACAAATTCTGGCCATTTTTGAACATATTTGGTTTTTTATGAAAAAAATCTTATATACGTAAGATGACTGCTTTATATTTACATGCGCAAAGTATGAAATCATATATATGTTTATATATAAAAAGATATTTTTGTAAATTTCATGAATTCTAAAACTTGTTGATTCGATAGTGATTATAAGCTTATGTACTTAATTTCAACTCGATAGCTTGATGTTTTTGCGCACAAAATTTGAAAAAACTCATCGGGAAGCATACATTTGTATGGGAGGTGGGTGTTATTTTCATTCGATTATGCTTATTCTCAAACTGGGCCATTCTCTACTGAAATTAATTTAATATAACAAGTTACAGATAAAAATATTTATGCTCAAAAATGTGAAAACCTTCATTTTGAACATACTTTTGTATGGCAGGTAGGTCTAGTTTTCATCGGATTATATAAATTCAAATATAAAATTTGAATGAAATGACAAAATAAAAATAAGTAGACCACTTCTTTCCCCATCACTGTGTATTCTTAATGTTCTTAATGGATACGTACGTACGATTTATGCACTAGCTGCAAGCTGCAGTATCTCTATCAATACTACAGATTATAATGATGATTATGATGATGATAGCTAATGGCGATAGTATATTTTTAAAGTATAAACAAAACGAAAAAAAATTCACTTATTGCGCTATTGCAATTAGAAAATAGAAGAACAATAATAAAAATTACATACATTTATATTCGTATATTGAAAGAAATTATCAAAACACCAACATACAATATATTCTGCATGTACTGCATACATAAATAGCTCAAATGTGAATTTATGATATATACAAATTTCCATTCTAACAACTTTTACAATATGCTTATAGAGTATATGCATATGTATATAATTATTTAGTATGTAAGTATTATTTCATTTTGTTAGATTCTTGATATTCAACAAAATAGACATTTATAAACAGATTTGCAAAGCCAAACACAAGTACATACAACATAGTCGTAATAGAAAAGAAGTCGTTTTATTTGTATATTTTATTGTATATTTTTTTTGTGTTTTTTTTTTTTCAAAAAACACATACCAGTGCGTACGGCTAATTGCTGTTGTTATTGTAACTGTATGTGGTATGAATTAAAAGTCTAAATAATTTTATGTTGCAAGTATGTTCGTTTGAATAAATGTGTGAATGGCTGTGAATGGGTTCGCGCCAAAGTAATGATCAAATATTCGAAGCACTCACATAAATATTCAATAAAGAGCATGTGATGAGCATGGCTTAAATGTGTGCTATGCTTATTACAATTTCTTTAACTACACTCTTAGTTCTACCTTATATTCTTTCATGTTTCCAATACTAATATAATATTACTCGAATCGTATTATTGCTTCATGCTATATGAGAATAATTCTGGAAGGATTAGAATATGAATAATTAAAATTTTTTGAAAATTATTGCACAGTGTTATTATAGTATTGCTAATTATGTATGCACATTAGAGTATGCCTTAATATTTGGATATATTCATAAATCCACATAATCGTGACATTTGACTTAATATTCTATGCCTGAGCTAGTTTTGTTACTTTAAGTGAATTTTTAATTAATTTTTAATTAATTTCTTATGCGACACTACTTTATTCTATTCTACTACTTTATTCTATTCCATGAATATTCATTATTATGTCAATTTTTATATTACAAAAATACAACTTATTTGTATAGATTACTTTTTAATTCATCAGGATACTTCAAAACTAATTTTTCTCAATTACACTCACTTGATTAATCCTACTGTAATTATGTAGCTGGCACGAACTTATGAATAACGTTTGATAAATTTCATAAAACTTTATACATTTTTTTGTTTACTTTTTGTTTAGAAAATTAATTTTCTGTATATTTTTGTTTTTATTTTTCATAAAATTCACCTCAAAATATTTTCATCTTAATATTCTTTGCGGTCGCTGCACTTCATTCACTAAACATCTACTCGTGCTAGATAGAACACTTTTTCCTCATTATATATTCCGATATCATATGAAAATTGTTCACTTCTGTATTGTTGTTGTTGTTTTTTTTTTTTTGTAACTCTCTCACTCTTCTAGAAATATATTTTCACTTTGTTCAATATGCACAAATTACAGCGTATACATGCAATTGTTGTTATTAATGTTGTTGTTGTTCTTGTTGTTGATGTCTCCTTTTTTTGTTGCTGTTTTATTTCCACACAGTTGTTGACCACTTGAAGTCACGTTCTTAACGCGTCGCGTTCTTTCTTATAACTGAGTATATCTCAGATGTTGCAGAAGCTTTTTAAGAAGTATTATGTATGGTAGAAGTATGAAATGTATGATACGAGTAGTAGTAGTAGTAGTAGTAAATGATGATGATAATGATGATGGTGATCTGATGAAAGAAAGTGCCCCATTGAAGATCATTATTCGTTGCGGTTAGAAACTCTTTTTGCCATCTGCAATGGCTAGCAGTATAAACTAACAGAAAATTTAATATTGTTGGTAAGCATATAAAACAAGTTAAGAGCATGAAAAGATTAATGATTGAAGAGAAATGTGTAACAAATATACTAACAATTATATTGCTTCTCGCCATTTCTCTTTGCTCTCTGTACTTGAATATATGTGTATTAATAAAACTTTGTAATTATGTATATAATAATAATTATGAATTTATTTAAATCTGATTTCTTTCTTTTTGATGGTTTATCTTGCACCTTATAAAAAAAAAAACAATACGAGTAATAATAATAAACTATTAACATTTATTACTAAATTTAATAGTTAGCTACTAGTTAGGTGTATTTATAGACATTTGTGATACAAATTAGTAAGCTAATATAATACTTTTAATTTTACTATTGTTCAACGAGGTGGCAACTAGATGGAAGTGGAAAAGTTTTTGACATGTTAATCCTAATGTGTTACCAAAATTTTCCAATTTTAGAGAAATACGCCATGGCGCTATCTATTCATATACGATTAGAAGAGAATTTTAATTTTGACATTTTCGTAGGGTGATTCTGTTAATAGACAGTAAAGTTAGCGTGATAGTGTGTTTAAATCTCCGATCAATGAGAATGTTATAGATCTTGTCATTGTCATTTGCCATTTTTGTCTTTGTCTTTTTTGCGTTTTTTTGTAAGAACCACATTTCATCAACAGTAACGAAATTTGTTTTTATATCGTTTAGACCTTCACAGTTGGCCCTAATGAACTCTTTCGCCTATCAACTTGTATCGAATTGATCGAGTGTAGATCCTCCAATAACTCAAAGTCTCATTGAGAATGTTTTTTTTTTTTGTTTTTTTTTTAATACTAAGATTCAATAAATATCTTTCTAACATTCGTAGACACTCACAATAATTATTCAAATCTTACAAACTAACTTAAAATTATGTGATATTCCCGTTGTTCCATCACAATTTATTGAGTCGCGAGGTTTAGCAATTACACAGCGTATTCAATGTGTCATTTCTTTTTAGTCGCCAATGGCCTGTGCTCAGCAACAATTGCCTAGCAAGGGGATCCGGATGGTTGTGTAATGTTTGAATGTAGCTTCTGCAGGACTTTGCAACTTCTTAAGAAATTGTGGATATATTCAAATCTCGATGGATGTTAACGTTCCTTATATACCAAGGCGCGTTTCCAATAATTCGCAGGCACTTGGATTGATGAGAATGTGGAAAATATTAGCTGCACATACACTTAAGACTTAGAAGTGATTAATAAACCGCAATATTCTTAATCTACAATCTCTTCTCTACAGATTTGAAATTTAATGGATAAAGAGTCATCAATAGTTATCATTCGTACAAGATTAATCTTTGCTTTGATGTGTAAAATAAAGCAAATCAATATCACTGAATAGTCCATAAAAGCTAGCAATATAAAAAGTAAATATTGCATTGGAACCCACTCCTAAAGGAAATGTGAATAAATTTAAAAAAATTAATAGTAAAAATTTATTATTTTTATACTTAGGCTAGTGGGTGCAGTAGCTCAGTGATTAGTGCGTTGGCCTTCTGATCTGTAGGTCGTGGGTTCAGTCCTCGGCTGAAGCATAACAAAATTTAATATCGAAAAGATTTTTCTTTCGAACGGTACCCACCTGCCGGCAAGAAATGGCAATTTTTCCGGCAGTAACAATTTGCCAGAAATGCTTCTTAAAAGATCTCTGTGACAAAAACTAAGTTAAAGTGATGCCTCAAGGAACCGACTAATATAAATAAGTCCCTTCTAATGCTGTATTGGAAGAGAAGCTCGTGGTATCACAATGGGCCTTTCTGGCCTAAGTGTGTCCTGTCAGAGAGAGGACAGCCACATAACCTAACCTAACCTAACCTATACTTAAGCTAGAAACTTTTCGCTGCCATTGTTGTATTTTTTATGCCAATTTACTACATCATTTGATATTATTACGACTATAAGTACAATATCACAAATCGATATACCAAAATATCACTATACACATTTATTAAGTATAATTATTTCCTATTCTACTCATATTGATTTTGTAGTATTTTAAAGTATAATTTTCATAATATAATTACAAAAATATATTTAAACAGTTATTACATTCATTATATGTAGTTTTGAGCTCGTAAAATTTTAGTAATACTTCCAGTAAAACAACTTGTCTCAGTTATCAATGGAACAGCATAGTGATAAATAGAAGTTAGGATTTACTTATTCGAATAATGAAAAGCAAATGGTGTACAAAGTATTTGTTCAACAAATTTTTAATAGTTTTGTATTTATTATATCTGTAGAAAGAGGTACCTGCTGAATGTTTACATATGAGTGAAAATAAATATTATTTAAATGCTTTATATTGAAATATATTTAAACTCCAATATTATCCATTCTCCAACTCTAAAATATATGTACATACTAACATATATGGTACTAAATATTAACTATGAAATGTTAACAACAACAACAACACTAGTACAACATCTCTCTCAGTTAGTGATTAATGTTTTTACTTTACAAGAACAAAATAAACAAATCGTATATGTGTACATATATACATAGATTGACATGTAGGTAAATATCAATAATATGTATATTTACAATATTTACCAATACCAATAGGACTCTTACAGAAAATATACAGAAATAAGAACAAACAAACAAACAAACAGTCTGACTGAGAACAAGTCAATAACAAAAGAATTATGAATTGTCTTCTGTGAGTGTTAAAAAAAGTTTTATGACAATAAATAAATTATACATGAACATGATGAATGCATCATATTTTAAAGCAGTCGATTTCATTCATGCTTGCAATACTGCAGCAATACTACATATTGTCGGCATCTCACAGTATGAGGAAAAAAAGACTCGACTTTATGGTCATATCAGTTCAGAGAGTATTAACATACTTATACATACGATAAATACCATATAATTGTATATACAAGAGATCAGTGCCAAAGAAATACCAAATCTAGAGTATAAATTTGCTTATTGCTAAATTCCATTTTTAAAAGAGTTATATTGTATTGCACTGTGGGGACCTTTATTTGTTATAAGTCAATCATTCTCTGAGAATGAAAGCATATATATGAGAAAACATTAAAACAAGAATAAATAGATATTCCCCGAAGTTTTTCTTTCTTGTGTGAGTAAGTGCTGCGCACGTTCCCAACATATGTTTTGCAGTTTCATTCTCCTCCCAGCAATATCGGCAGGTTTCATCCGAAAAGATTCCCAGTTTCGTTAGGTGATAATTCAGCCTGCAGTGTCCTGTCAATAATCCCGTGATGAATCTTATATTATTCTTGTTTAAGCTGATACATTCCTCAAGTCGTTTTAGGTTATAGGTCCCTAAAAGTGTCTTGGATTGGCACAACCCTTTCTGATTCTTCACTCCTTTTAATGAGCATGGATAAAGCTCCTTTACCCAGACCACAGAAGGGTTGTGGGCCTACAAAAGATGTTGCTGCTCCCTTCCTGGCAACCCTATCCGCTAGCTCGTTGCCTCCAATATGTCCTGGAACCCAAAGGATCCATAATAGGATTGATAGCAGCCTGACTGTTTGGCGGGATTGCAATTCTCCTATTCCGATATTGGCGCATGATGTTGAAGTGGACACACCTGTCAATCATGTAGATTTCCGCTTGAAAGACAGTATTATTGTTACCTAAAGGCTCCGAGTATTTTATCCCCGGGCCTATCACTCCTGCTCGGGCCCCTTCATTAGTCAAGGAGCCATTCGTCAACCAAACAATTTCAATACATCATGATTTTTGAAATCTACAATGGCTAAAATTTCCTGTGAAATAAAATTTTCTGGGCTCTTCCAAGAAGTCCCTTAAAAACATTCTTCATTGAAATTACTTACTGTTTTAAAGGGTAGAGCTGTTGCTTATGGCATGGTTAATTTTATGGACTTTATCCTCAAGCTCTTTTAAAACTTTTTTTTTATAATAAAATTTGAACTTTTGGAACCCACTTTTGTGGGTGCCGTACCCCAGTGGTTAGTGTGTTCGCCTTCTGATCTGTAGGTCGTGGTTCAATCCCCGGCTGATGCATAACAAATTTAATATCGATAAGATTTTTCTTTCGAATGGTACCCACCTGTTGGCAAGCAATTGGCAATTCTTCCGACAGTAACAACTTGCCATGAAAAAGTTTCTTAAAGAACTCTGTGACAAAGCTCAGAAAAAGTGATGTCACAAGTGTTCTGCCATTCGGAACCGGCTAAAATAAGTAGGTCCCTTCTAATACTGTCCAATTTTAAGACGCACAACAGTAATGGAAGAGAAGCTCGGCCAATGAGCCCTTTGGGGCTTTAAGTGCCACATATTTATTTATTTATTTTGGAAGAATTATAGTTTTCATTGCTCTCTTCGTCAATTTTCAGGAAAACTCTATGCTCCAATATCGCCTATATTAACTTCTCCAATACATCGGTATATCCGATTCAAAAAAACTCTCGACGCATCATCGACATTGCGTTCAGTGTAGACAAAACATTAGTCATATTTCACGTTTTCTGCTAATATTTTATTTTTTGTTTTTGTTTTTTTTTTTTTGTTTTTTGTGCCACCTCCCTCTTGAAGTGATCGCATACATAAATTAGCAAATTGTGGTGACCGTATGTATATGGCAGACAAACGTGCATGCACGCATGCAGAATCACACAAATATGAGAATGACTTCCTTTTTATTTTATTTTTGGTTTTTTTTTTTAATACAGCTCTTTTTTAGCCACAATATAACACATACATATTTATTTAATCGTTAGCTCACTCACTCAGTAACTCACTAAGTATTCGAAACCACACAGAGATCAAGATGCAAAGATGTATTTGGAAAAAAATTTCAAGTCACTAAAAAGTATAGAGAAACAACAACAACAACAACAATATAACCAGCGGACATTGCCGTTTAATACGGTTCGTTGGGCTCGGAATGTCTGTCGGATGAGACAATATTACCACAAGTTTATCAAGGTAGATCAAATTTTCATATTTCAAATTAAAACGGTTTAGCTTACCGAAAAAACACTAAGTTTTGATCATGTGAAGAATTTATTCTCATGTATTGCATGAAAAGTAACATTAGATGTGGACTAAATTAATTCTTTAAAATAGATTTTTCGGACCTAAGGAAAAATATAAAGTAATTGCTTCGTTTAGAGTAAATTTTTGTAACAGTAGAGCCGCTAGAGCAGTGAAATGCATGACCGACCTCATTTCATTCGAATGTACTAAAGGCCTATTTTCACCGCTTAGTGTAGTTCTCATACAAAGTGCATTTAAAAATAAAATAACAAATAATAAACAAATAACCCCATCGCCTCTACAGTAGTAAAATGGATGACGGACCTCCAGACTTATACCGTATCTTCACGCTTTAGTGGAATTCCCATAAAAAGTCGATCTCAAACCACCTGAAAATCGATCAATATCCTTATAACTGCCCATAAATCATGTTTAGAGTAATGAAATGTATAGCAGACTTCCATTAATTTCTCTTTGTCAACATTATCTCCAAAAATATTTGTCCCTATCTCCCCATTTGAAGCGGTCTATAAAAACTGAAATGTAGGAGGATCAAAATCCCGCAGCAAAAATGCTTGAAATGATACAAATTGCTTCAAAATAAAAAATATTTTTTTGCTCCGTATAATTTGACTCACCTGAATATGTAAGTAATATATGTATGTACTCGTATATGCTTGGGATATCTTGCTGTCTGACAGGCAGACTAGTTCGCTGCTTGGTTGAGGCTGCTTGGCTAACTGACTGAATATCATACATCATATATGTATGTACTACATATATATTGCATATTCACACACATTCATACCAACCACACAAACATACAAACATTTACCTTAGAATGTGGTGTCGCAAGTAATGTGCAATGATGGTGATATTACGACAATAGAATACTAGCAAAAAATCATCATCAGCAGCAGCAGCAGCAGCAGCAGCAACATTGAACCATCATCATGATAATGATGATCTTGATTATTATGATGACGCATATATAGATGATAATTGTGATGGTGTCTGTTCGTTTTGTGCCACCCTGTCCTGCATGGCTACACTTCTCCTTCCTTACTTTTTCCATATCATATTCATTCTCAGTTAGTTGGCCAATGTTGAGTGAAATCATTGTTTACCATTGTATGAGGCTTGATCTCAACTGTATGACTTTCAGGTTTTGCACATTATGAATTTGCACACACACACACATAATTGTTCTTTTAACTTGCTTATTTTTTTTTAATTCAAATGTTGTTTATGTTCGTGTAGCTGATTTTGCTGTTGCTTTAGCTCTCAAGGAGGGCTCCACGTGATATCAAAATATTTATCACCATTAAACAAAAAAAAAAAGGGAGATCGGCCTGGCCAATCTAGATTATGAACAGACATATAACGTGTATGAAGTATTGCATATACAATACGTTCAAATATGTGCAGACTGTGAGACTCACGTACGTATATGTATGTGTGTAAATAGTGTGCGATCATATTCATTGAGTAATTCACGTAACTAACTTGCAACCGATGTGGCTCATTTTAGTGTGTAATTTGATAAGTGGATTAATTTAAGTTCGTATATGTCAAAATGAATCAAATTAAATGATCGAAATATGAGGAAGTCCTGCATTGAATAATTTTTATTTTATCTTTCATTCTGTTTTTTTTTTCCTGTTCTTTCGCTTATTCTTTCTGGGTTAGTTATGAGCCCATTACGATAATGATGATTATGATTGAGATAATATGTATGTGTACTCCCTAGACGATAATATATAGGCTAACATTTTCTTTTAATACGATATCAATTAGAGAGAGAACACCATAATGATTTTCTCTATACGAAAGTGGATCCAAACCTGACAAAGAAAATGTTTAAATTACTTTTGGAATTAGCTATTAACACACACAATCGTCTACGGTTCGCTGTTCAGGTACGCTATTTACTGACTAATTGACAGAGGTACTCCATACAAGTCAGTAAAGGCGTACATTGCCACTTTAAGTACTTTAAAAAATGGTTCAAAAACTTTATTTTCGGTAAAATTAAAATCTGCAGCCTTGAACAAAATAAAAGAGGGCATACTTTCAAGATAGTAATTAAATAACTTTATCTCGTGTTTATATTAAATATATAAAGGTACACTACAACTTTATATAAATAATAACGTTTAGATTTTTTGTTTTGTTGTTGCGATTACAATTTCCACGTTCTGTGGTCAATTCACCACAGAATTTCCACACACTAACCACTAAGCTCGGCACTAGCCTTAATTGCTTATAATTTTTTTCCCAATAAAAATAGTTCAGAAATTAAATATTTGAATACTCCCTGATAATAAGTATTCTATATTTATTAGGTTCATTAAAATAATTAAACTATTATATTTTACATTTCTAAATACCCTATAATAAGTACTGAAAAAGCTTTTAGCATATACATTCACCCAATGAAGCTTTTAAATCATATTGCAAAACATTTCAAACTATACACAGGGCGTCTACATTGGAATATGAAATGGCTCTTAAACTGTAGCTACAATTTACTGGCTTTACATACTTAAAATAAGGTTTTGAGCAGCATGCAAGCTTCGACAGAAATATCTTATATTCTACATGAGACAATGTCCACAAACAGATATGTGGGTGTTTAAATTATGAGTCGAAAAAATCTGAGTACAAATCATTAATTAAAATGATCCCCCATTAAAGGCAAATATTATCGATTTCAAACGAAGCAACTTGATTTTACATAATCCGGATTAGATGGAGAAACCCGATTTCAAAAACAAAGGATGAACGATTCGATTGACGCCTCATTGATAAAACAATTGTCTAATCTTGAAATCATGGAAAAATATTGATTGTTGTATTCACCACTACCTCATGAACACAACTCTATACTTTTGCCTCAGGCGCCAAAATTATTCGTTATGGCTATGATATTAATCAGTGATTTTTCTATATTAATTATATTTTGTATTTTAATATTTCTTAAATTATTTCTATTATTTATAACAAATAAATTAAATGATAATATGTATATTATTTTAATGATATATTCACTCTACCAATTGACATTGATAGATTTTCACAAAATCTATAAAATCGTAAACATGAAATCTAAATATATTCTAGACGTTATTCATTTATATTGCGATATATCTACTTATGTAAGTGATTTTTCCATTGAATATTCATTCCTTCACTCTGACAACTTCGTTTCGCATCATTTCCCTTGCACGTACACTTTCACAATAACATTTTTCACACATTGCAATTGTGTGGAATTATGCACGAATTAGGGTGTTTCAAAGTACAAAATAAGTTCTCTTCAAAATGAATAGTTTTTTTTAACAAAAATTGAATGTATGTTAAAAAAAACAAGGCATTTTCGATATTAACGATTGCAATTTAATGTGAATATTAACCGCTTTTATAATTCCTTTCCTATATCTTATTGAATGGAAAGAATTTGTTTTGCAGATCGAATGCATTCTATTTTATAATGAATGTATGTATGTAAGGATATACGTGAGTATCATTGGAATTGTTACAACACTTTAGTTTTCATTTGTTTTCTTTCTTCGCTGCTGTTTTTCGTCAATTTGAAAATAAAATGAAAATTATAACATCAACAATGGTGCAGAGAACAAAGTTAATATATAAAATGGCGATAATGTTTTCCTTAGTTATTTATATGATGCACACTTGAAGGATCTTCAATTTGGTACTTGATATTTTCTTCTACATATTTAATTTAATTTTATTTAATCCATTTATAACCACTTTATACAATTGTCAACTTTAAAAAATTGTGAAAAATGAATGAAAAATAAAACCGTAAGATTGAAGAGTCAAATAATTCGGTTTCAAAATATATTATATTGAAAATATAAAATATAATATTCGTGTATATGATAAAATATTGAATATTTGAATTTTTCATTTGACCCATTTCACTGGCTTGGGATTCTATCTCGGGTTCTAGTGATCGGATTTAATTCATTCTGCATAATAGGTAATTTCATATACCTTCATTTTCATATATTACTCGTATAAATTTCTACGATTTAAAATTAATGTATAAAAAGTTGAATGAACACTTCAACGGCCCGTCATACCCGTCCCCATTAGTAAATAATCTTTTTGATAGCACCAATGAATGCGCCATATATATATATATTTTTTTTTTTTTTTAATTTTAAACACATTTTTCTTTACCGCGACCTATATATGTATATGGTAAAATTTGCAAACCCATGTAAATCCAAATATGAGAGGTCGAAATATTTAATTCACAGCATGATGACCAGAGAAGGCTACACTGTAAATATTTTTACAACCAATCCCAGGGGTTGAGCTAGCGGTAAATTTTGAGTTAATTTCGATGTTTTTCTTTTTAATCCTTTTCTATTTATCTTTCATCACTTACTCCGCCTTTCTTTATAATATTTTAACTCATTGTCTTGTTGAATTATTGGAGTGCAATCACAATACAATTATTTTAGTTGTTGTTGTGTACTAAGTGGAACACATTTCTTTCAAACACTTTGTCCATTTTGTAAGATTTATTAAATGTAACATAAGTATTTTGCACTCTTGGTTGAAAGTTGTTCCAAATCTCGCTAGTCGTTGTTCTACAGAAAAATGATGTTTAGTTTATTAATTTTTTTTTGTCTCTTCTTAAATTGCATATAAGCAAAATGTGCATATCATATACAATTTTACGGGTATTAAAGGAACAAAACTAATTAGAAGATAAGAAATCTAAAGCTAAAGCTTTTCATCCGAACAACTTGCATAATTGCTCAAGCTTTAATTAAATATCACGATAAAAAGTACAATGATTTTTTGACTCATTTTTTAAACAACTCAAATGCAGCTAGTGCATGTGACTGGAAGTTGTGAGTAGTCCTTTTTTTCCAGCATCTAAAACATGAAGGTTTTTTTTTTGGAGAAGCTATTGAATTTTTTTTTTATTATAGTACAATTTGTTCATAGATACACACGTGAAAAAATATTCTAATACCGCAAACCTTGCTATCATTTCAACAGCAATATAAAGAGAAGTAATCACACGACATGTATTGATTTACAGTTCATGATGTGATATATTTGATACTTCATTTTTGGCACATCACACTTCACCGTAATCTTTATAACTACGATACAAATCATACCAACATGTATGTACCTTACACACCATTAAATATGTCTTCAACCACTTGTATTCAATCAAATTCAAATTCATGCGTCATTTGTTTCCCTTTGTGCTGCTTCTTCCTTCTGATTTGAATTAACAAATAAATGTGTGAAATTCGTAAAAGACAAAAAAAAAAAAAATTTTAAATAAAATTGGATTAAATTATCAAAGAAATTGACAAAATTTTCCGATTTCAAAGATGTAAATTTTGATTATTTGCGCATTCGTATAAAGCAAATTTAATTGAGCGTGCCAATAAAGTTTGTTAGTTGATATTTTAATTTCATGTCTTCGATATAAATTATCTAACTACTCAAAGAGTTTTCTTTGAATTATACGTTCAATTTAATATAAGTAATTTTCCTTTGGTTTTTTGTCAAAGCTATTAAATGTGTCTTCAAGGATATTGATTAATAGAAGAAATCATTAGCGTTAAATTATCAAAAAAAATTTCATGCTAAAAATTAAGGAATTATAGCTAGAAGATTTCCATCATTTTAAAATCAGCTATATTATGAATAAGCCACTTCAAGTCTTATTCAATATTTTAACGAAATATCTTATCGTATAAATATAATATTTCTATAAGGAAAATCCTAAAATTCAAGGATGTATGTATGTGCATATGAGGAGCTCTTTGTAGAGTTCATTATCCTTACACAATATTAAACCGTATTAAAAGGACTACATAAAAAAGGGTCACAATATCGACAAACAATAAATCTAAGCATTTTAAGATACGCAAAATAACCTTGATTTCGTCATTGACATTTCATATTCCAAATAAGTAAGTAAATAAGTGTATATGTTCATACATAAGGAAATACATACTGATATGTATACTGGTGTATATTCAAACTGACTACCATATGAACACTAACCACAAACTCAAAAGGCACGTATCCTTATCGACTATATGAATATATGACCAAAAAAAAAAAAACGAAAAGTATCAACAAGCTAAATAACAAAGTTCTTTTTTCACCCTCTACAATCGAATTGTTGTAAAAAAAAAAAATCTGTTGAATCAGATTTCCATATTCATGTTCTAATGCCATTCAGATATTACTACAAACGAGTACAGATATTTTCTATCACTCCATACATAGAGTGACTAACAAAGTATTGCTGCTGCTGCTGATGATGTTAACCATTCATGCTTATATAAAAATATATGTTTGCATATATATGTATTTTTCATTTATATGAGTGTGCATGTTATTTTGTATGAAATCATATCGTTTTTTTTTTGTTGCTCTTTTTTAATAAGTTCAACAAAGTCAACATATGACATTGTATGGGCAAATACTGGTATAGAACATTTGTTCAATTTCTGTTTTCTTTTTTTCAGTTTAATTTGATTCAATGAAATTCACGCTCTAAGTACGTACTTGAATAGTATGTGTAAGGGGTATAACGATGCTTCTAAATTGAGTATTAGATGAGGAGAATGCAACAATTCAGTATTTGATGTATGCACATTTCATCAAATGAAAATGGAATCTTTGCATAAATTTTTGCTCAATTAATTGAGATATTTTTTTTGTGGTTATATTAATTAAATTTTGCCGCAAATGGAGCTTTAAATAATTTCTTACAAAATATATGCTAGTATATACCACCTTGATCTAAAAGTTCTCGGAATAACCACCGTGTGACAATGGGAGCGTTCTAATTTGAGTTCTGTTTTTTTTTTGTTACGTTGATACATCTGTTGTTGATATTCCCTCTAAATCTTAGCATCATAGCTTGACATTTGCAAAAGTTACGTACTCAACGATGGGAGCGCCACATGGTGGTTATTCCGGGAAATTTTTGATCAAGGTGGTATGCATACAAAAAATTGTCTATATATTCTTTTATTAATAAATTTTGGGAGCCAGGTTATTTTCGTTAAAAGCATTCAAAATTTCCAAAGTATTTCATTAAAAATAAAGTGAAAAATGAAATGTAATTTCAAAATTATCTACAAATCCGTTTTAAGCACGACAATCAAAGAGTCAAGATTATATTGAGTTCGTGTTTTGAGAACTACCATAATTATTAGGTATTCTAGCTGATAAGTGGTAAATAACATTTTTTTTTTACTTTCCAAGAATAGTCCATAAAACATTAAAGTCGCGATTTACTAAAATTTCTAGATCCAAAAACAAATCTAAACAATTCTCTGAATTGCAACACTAAACATATTATGACCATGAACATGAATTACAAATAAGTTTTTTATTGAAAATTAGTGCAAACGTAAATAATATTTGTCAACACTTGTTCTTGGTCTTGTTGTATTGATTTTTACAAACAGGAAGTGTGAAAAAAATACACATATATATTTTGCTATCATGTACAACTTTTGTGCAAAAAGGATGTTAGATGGCAATATATTCAAGATGAAACTACGAAACAAGTATTAAGAATATCAACAAAAACAACAACATGTAAGATTTCCTTACATTGATAGTTATTTCTTTCAAGTTTCTACAAAAGAAAATAAACACATCGAATGGACAATATATTGAAATCGGAAATCGAGCGAATAAGCAGTGTGTTATAATAAAATGGTAACCAATAAGAAGAGAATGAAAGAGGGTATATATTCTATTGTGGATAAAATTCTTGACGACATATAAATGCATAACTATGCACAAATATAATATTTTTCGTTTTTAAATATAAAATTTAAAATCTTATTGACAACAACAACGGAGTAATCAATTACTGTTGTCGTAGCTATTAACGGGACTTCAACCTTTTGTTGACTACTGGAATCAGGTGAAAATATTAGAACGTTTCCTGTAAAATGTGAGGGATGCGTATAGCAAATAATTGATCATCTGCAGTTGATTATCGCTAGTGGCAATAAGACAGCGATCAATTGCACATACCAGGTGTACAAGCTTAAATCCGCTGTTTTTCGGTAAAAAAAAACAACATTTTCATAGAAAGCCAAAAATTAATTTATTCAAAGTATTTGCCCTCACTGGCTATACATTTTTCTCATCTCTCGGGCAATTTGTGTATACCATGCCAAAATAATTCCTCATTTTTCGAGGCAAACCACTCGTCAAGCCAGTTTCCGACGTCTTCATACGAATCGAAGTGCTGTTCGGCGAGCGCGTGACCCATCGACGAAAACAAGTGATAGTCAGAAGGGGCCAGGTCTGGTGAATAAGCGGGATGAGGTAGCACCTCATCTTTCTTTCTTTTTTGTTTAGCAAGCAAGATTTCGCATGTGTTTTGGCATCGCTCCATCTGCCTATCGTTCAATTCATGGAGTACCCATTTTCCAATTCTTTGAACCTTCCCCATGGCTCGTAAACGTATGGAAATGGCTTGTTGAGTAACACCTAACTGTTCGGCAAGCATTTTTTGCGATTGGGTGTCGTCCTCATCCAAAAGAGCTAGCAAATCATGCTCCTCAACTTTTCTGGGTCTATTTTCACGCTTCTTGTCACTCAAGACAAAATGGCCTTCTTTGAACCGAAGAGAAACCAGTCTCTGCAAGTGGTTTCCGATAGCGCACTATCACCATAGGCCTCCACAAGCATTCGATGCTACTCAGCAGAAGATTTCTTCAAATTGAAACAAAAAAATAGAACTTCCCGCATATGCTCTTTTTCTGGAACGAAACTAGACATGATTATACGAGGAAAAATTTATGTTGTTGTATGAAATCACTGATGATGTTTACTAATTGATGTAAACAGGTGTCGAACTCATAAAAAAAAGGATGCACATTCGATAATAGCTCAATATGCTCACTAACGCCATCTACTAGCAAACAGCAGATTCAAGCTTGTACACCTGGTATATTGTATTATAGTATTGTTGTAAGTAAAAAATTGCATTCTTCTAAGTATTCATATAGCATAAGTTAATTGCCTTAAAAGTTTAATTAATTTACATTTTTATGCAATTATTCATAAATATTCCGGTTACAAAAATGTGATATTAATAAATTTCTACTATGAAAGTTAATTATTCAAAAATATAACTCCATATGGTAGCTACTTTTGTATTAACATATGTATATGTATTTATGATGCAACTGCAAAAATTTCATACAAACATTCACAATAAATTGTTAATCGAAGTAATTATGATTAATTCACCAACAACAACAGCAATAATATATTGCAAATATCATGTATGTAACATGCCAATTAACATATATGTATACATACAGACATATGTATGGATGTATTACCTAGTATATGCATGTAGCTTTGTTCACACGTTGCTCTGACATTACAAGGCATTTACTGTGTCGAGAGTGTACGTAATGGCCGAATTGGAATATTTGGTGGCATCAATTTGATAAACTGGAAACTACTATTACATGGTAATTGAAGTTTTTTTTTTTTTTGTAAAAATACCAATCAGTGAAAAAGTAAATTGAATAATTCACCATTACTAAAGTCTTCCTCATTATTCAATGTCATCATTGTTATTGAAAGAGTATGCAATAAGATAATAGTACCTAATCTGAAAATATTTACCTCATCTAAATGCAACTTTTGGTTTCACAAATTACTATACTCATACTAAAGAAGTTGATTTTTACATTCAGCTTTTTGCAAATAAACTATCATCAAGATATGAGTTGGCATATTTTAGCTTGTCATTCATATTGAAAATTTTTTTTTCAGTGTTTTCGATATTACGAAATTTTATTTAATATATGATTGCATGGAAGCAATAAGAAAGTACTTACTTACAATTAAATAGATTTCAATAAATGTATATGGAAATTCGTATTTATGTTTCTTCTCCTCAGAGTAAGCTACTCGTATGTACCATATGTGCAAATTCTATAGCTACTATTATAATTTTTTTTTTTTTTTTGTTATTTTAAAATTATGATGAACAGGTTTGCTATTGCTGTCATACTAAGCATTTATGGGGTTAACAAATATAATACAAGTTGTATGCAACAGTAGTTGAATGTATAGTCTCAGTAGTCTCGATACTCGTCTTTTGCATAAACGAAAACCTAACAAAACACCAAATAAGTATATACAAACAAAGTACGAATGAATCTCAAATGAACATCGTTGTTGATTGTCACAGCTGCATGTACAATGAATTTACATATGCACGTATCGCAATGCTGCTGCTGAAAATTGATTTTGTTTCGTCTTCTTGTGTTTTGTTTTTTCCTCTGGTTAATAGCACAGGAAATACTTTCCGGTATAATTGACACTTGAACTACGTATTTGATCGTTTTCAATGTGATTTTAAGTGTGCGAACTTTTGCTTTTATGTTTAACATTTTTGTTTGTTTATATATTTCAATATTCGATGTGACTATTGAGTTGGTGAAAAAAGTTTGTTTTACTTTCATGTAATTTCTTAGATATTTCTAGGAAGAAAATTTATTACCATCAAATATGATAGATATTCAAAATCAAATACGCAATTAAATATAGTCCTCAAATATAAGCAATCCACTGGTTATATAAATACTTTAGCACCCAATAAAAGGATTACATTCACTTTCAGTATAAAACTATCAGCGCTTTACAAAATGCTGTTATTAAAAAAAAAATTACTTTCATAAAGCCTCATCTCTATATTCTCTATCATCATCATCATCATCATCATCATCATCATCATCATTATGCAATTTCAAACAATCTTAAGTACTTATGCCCTACTGCTTGCCAGTAGCACAGAGAGAACAAGTACGTATGCAACATTAATTTTACCTCATTGTTATAATAAGTACTCTATGATGCTTTACCAGGTGGGTTCAACTTAAGTTGACATTAAGTAGATATTAGAGTCTGTACTAAACACATATTGCTACTTCTTTGTTTACTTCATCTGACAGTGTTTTATAGCAATTGCTTGTGGCAATAAGTTCAATGCAACTGCAATTCTTGGAGTGTTAACGAGCAAATAAGTCGTCATATTGTTTGTTCGTTTTTTTTTTTTTTTTTGGTTGGTGTTTCTGTCATTTCTCCTTTTCTTTTCAGCTGATATTTTCATGATTGGTATTGTTGTAATATATACTTAATACTTATATACAATATATATAGACATTTATATTAGTACTCGTCGTAAATGTACTTAGCTGGTAATATCTGATCTCTTACGAGTTGATAAGTGTTCATTTTGTAATTATGAAGTTGCTAACTGATTTATGATAAGTCACGATTTCAAGAGCTTAAATTATTTTATAACGCCAACGCATTAATTTGCCTATGGATTGGTGGGTGTAGGTGTTAGCATAAAAACAGTGCGATAATCTATGTGATTATATGCATGTAAAATTTCATTAAAAGCAAATTAGGATATTGTTGTTTTTTTTCACCTCTCTCTCTTTAAAAGAGACTCCAAATTTTTACGACATTTTTCAATATCCAGCTATGTAGAAAAAAAAAATGTTTATGTATATTTCTGAACTATATTAACTTTATTTTAGAATAATCTAGAACAGATGGTTATAAATAATTTTATTTAATTTTTTTTTTTTTTAAGATTACTTGAATTAATAAACAGATAAGCAGGATTTATATTTTTGGTAGCAAAAGTCAATAATTGTACGACCAATAACAAACTTTTGTATGGGAAATACTAAGGCGGGGTCGAGTTGTGGCCGTCTCCATTTTTTTATTTGCTCCTCTTATATCCGTTATATATGAAATACCCCAAAACGAACTGAGTATTTAATTTTCAATTAATATCGTATACATTTCAACATCACCACTGATTATTGTATCATATGTATTCGTATAATGAGAAATTCGGTGACAATTTTCAAAGTATTGTACTACATATTTTATATATTTTATATAGGAACCGCATAAAATGATTGAATGAATGATAAAGTGATTGATTACGGAATTGTATAATTGAAATATGGCAACACAATAACATAACTGCATGTACGAATATATTCAATTATTGTACATATCGTATATCATATAAAAATTACTTATGAAAATTTGAGCACACATTTTATTCAATATATTATGAGAAACATGAATATATATCTTTTATACGCATGCGAATATTAGTATAAAATATTTATAGGTACGTAAAAGAGTATTATTTATATACACTCTTTTGATTAAAAAATTATTAATTTCCAAGTGTGAAATAAATGTTAAAATATTGTATGTATGACAATTCCCTCATGCATACATATAAAATATAAATTAAATCCTTATGAAGAAGGTGTAAAACTGTAGATTGATATGATCCCAGTTGCCATTTATTAAATCTAGGAGTATAAAAATCAATTGTGTTCTTCATTTTGCTATATACATGTTATTATTACGAAGAAGAAGTGTTTACAAATAAAAAAAAATCTCCTTACAGTCGGCTGGGGCCGACCAAATTATACCCTGCATATGTAGAGATATATATAAAAAGTTTGCTCGTATATCCATCCTTTTCTTCCACTACTCTGTATAGGACCTACATTAAGAAGCAGGCGTACCTCACCAATTTTGGAGGATCAATTTCTGCCTATAATACTAAACTACATAGGTTACAATGGGTTGACCTAGGCGTATTATTTAGTAAGTTATGGGTGTTTTAATGTTTAAGATAAATCCGAGACTTTGTACGGAAGCTATATAAAAAGTGGGCGTGACGTATCTCTTTCTGGTATATCTAATTAATTTTTCAAAATCAATCCACACCTTAAATTTGGTTATCCTACGCTAAATGGTTTGTAAGTTATGGAGCTTAAAAGTTTTAGTTTAATTCCCTCGACTTTGTATGAGAGACCTATGAAGGAGTGGGCGTTTCACACTGATTTTCTGCCAGATTATTTCCGACTACGATATTAATCTAAGTGTCAACTATGGTTATTTTAGGCAGGAGATTGTCGAAGTTACAGCTGTTTAAATTTAAAAGAATTTCAGTTTTTTTGCATGGGGCCTGCAATGAACAGTGGGCATGGCGCTCCCATTTCCTATGAGCCTAGTTGCTCGTACAATACTTATCCATACCTTAAATATCGTTGTCCTACTCTAAATGGTTTGTAAGTTATGGAGCTTAAAAGTTTTAGTTTAATTCCCTCGACTTTGTATGGGAGACCTATGAAGGAGTGGGCGTGGCACACTGATTTTCTACCAGATTATTACCGAATACGATATTAATTTAAGTGTCAATTATGGTTATTCTAGACAGAAGATTGCCAAAGTTACAGCTGTTTCAATTTAAAATTTGTATGGGGGCTACGATAAACAGTGGGCGTGGTGCACCCATTTTCTGTGAGACTAGTTGCTCGTACAATACTAATTCACACCTTAAATCTCGTTATTCTACGCTGAATAGTTTGCAAGTTATAACCGGTAACATTTTTTTTAATTTCCGCAACTTTGTATGGGAGACCCAAAAAGCAGTGGGCATGGCACACTGATTTTCTGCCATATTATTTCCGACTACCATGTTAATCTCAGTGTCAATTATGGGTATTCTGGACAGAAGATTGTAGAAGTTACAGCTATTTCAATTTAAAAGAAGTACAGACACTTTGTATGAGAGCTACGCTAAAAAGTAGGCGTGGCTCAGCGACTTTTGGCAAGGTTATATAGTAGTATAATATAAGTCTATGTCCCAAATATTGTTGTCCCAAGTGATATATTATGTGCGTTATAGCGAGTTAAAGATTTTGAAAATTTCGAGGTTAGTCGCTGTGAATGCTTGGTGTGGGCGTGGTTATTGACCGATCATGCCCAATATCAATCCCCTCCGTACCCTTGGATCATAGATTACTTATGCCAAATTTCATCGAAATAGCTCAATATTTACTCAAGTTATCGTGCGAACCAGCCAGGTGACAGACAGACGGACGGACGGACGGACGGACGGACATCGTTAAATCGAAAATTTAATCGACGCTGATCACGAATATATATCTATGTCTATATCTCCGGAGATTCCTTCAAGTGGACACAAACATCTGACCGAAATGAATATACCATGCATATTGCATTATGCAGGGTATAATAAAGTGACAGGTTGTCCAAAGAAACAATAACAAAATTTGCATGCAAATTACAAGCGTGGCAGATGGATCCGGTAATTCAAATGCAGCAGTATATAAACTTGATTCAAAACCAGAACCAATCGAATGTACAACTTACAATATGCTCCTGAATACATATTCATATAGTAAAATCAATTAACTGTCGCAGCAAATAATTATTATATACATATATTAATTGTGATACATAATGTGTGTCGTATCTTATAGTAACTTTAAAATGTATTTTACTATCAATAATACATTGTAAGGGTTTCAATGTAAATTTGCAATTTTTTTAATATGTTCCTGTACTCATTGTATTGCAACATTGCATATATGCACTGACACCTGCAACAAAATTAATCAACACTTAAACAGAAACATTGTTTTTGATGCTGTTTGCAATTTTACCATTATTTTGACTCTTCCGCTTAATTATTTATACATATGCTTTACTACCGTAGTCATTGTGCTTAAACTGTCACCACCAAATTAAAATATTTAAGTATAGCGTGAAAGAGTGTGCAAATCGTTGTAGCATGTATATAATTTCATGCAATATTGCAAGTAATAATTCGTACACATTGATGTGCATATGAGTATACTTGAGGATATATACCCAATTGGAAACCTAAAAGAGCTGCGTGATAGTGATTTGAAAAAGTGATGTCGCTGCAGTATTACACTACGAAAACTGATCATCTAAGTGCATACGCAAGATAATTCTAATTCTATCCGAATTCAATATGTGCTGAAATTCAAAATCTCTGAATTTTCGTGTCACTAAGAATAAGATCATCTCCTAAAAATCCAGTTAATAGAATCAGAAGGTTTTTTTTTTACCAATTGCAAGATACTTCTGATAAAGAAAAGTACGCTCTAAACGTAGATTAGTTTAGAACTTGTATTCTAACACACCAAATGTATTTGGATGAATTTGGGGGCCTATAGAAAAAATATTATATCACGAGGAAATTTATTTTATTTTATGATAAATTCAACTGATAAATGATAAATTCAACTGGTTATGAAGCAGAAAACAAATCATAATTTTCATTCATTTGTGACCAAATATTGATATTAATCTGAAACGTTATAGCTATTTTTGCACCAAATTTAATTCCATTGATAGCAATTCCTGTCAAAGGGTGATACACATAAAACGTGCAAATGTTCTTGACTTTGATGAAGAAAGTAAAACTTAATCACAATATTTCATGTATTTTGAACTAAAAAGCTTAAAACATTTTTTTAATTTCTGATTCTTTAATTTTGAAATCATTGGTACTTGAGCGGAACTCATTATGCCCCAAAAAGTAGACTTCTGAAAATTTACCATAATTTTTCGTTTTCAACAAAGTCGATGGGCTCTTTTTTTGGATTGAAATGAGCTTAGATTTAAAGTCGAATTTGCATAAAATCTCCAATTGTTGTGACCGATAGCGAATCGATTAATATTGTTCCTCTCCAATGCATACGTACCTGTGGATCCATGTTATACATTAGAGTAGCAATGGGCTATTTATTCGAATTACCTGCTTAAACGAGCGATTATGTAGACAGTAAAAGGGATGTAGCTCACAATAAGTTTGAAGGACTGGTTCACAATTATCAAATTGTCATATATTCTACAAATAAACTCTACAAAAACTCCCAGTATGTAGAATATAATCATATAGATGCTGTATTTAAATGCTGGTCTGATGTAAAATCAGCGTTTGAAGCTGTATAATCTTATTGAAATTGTTATTGTCATATAAAATTATGTTCCACACGTGCATGAAGTAATTTCATTGACATTTTTGAAATTGACATGCAAAAGGTAAATATTTGCATATGAAAATGATGTTTGTATATTAAATGATAATAATGAATTGAGAAATAATAATAACTACTGATGTGTCAATGATGAATTAATGAAGCTCTTTTCAGTGTTCCAAGCTTTTCTGAAAAATCCGATAAAAGTATTATTAATTTTTCTTTTTATCGACTAAATCGATTTAATCATGTATAATACATAATATGTCAGCCTTTTAAGAAAAACTAATAGATACCTAGATTTTGGTATTGTGGATAAAATAGATTGAATATCTTAGCAGATAAATAATTTAAAATAAATATTGTAAACCAATATTATTTGTAAATATTTGTATATTGTATGTGGTTTTCTTTTTGCTGCAGAAACTTTATCACAGTTGACCGAAAAAAAAATGTATCGAATGAAAATGTCTGCAAAAGTTTTACACAATCTCTCTAATGTTAGTTTTCAATGCATTCGATGCGTGTTTTTTACATTTTATGCAACTATAGGTATCACATTATTCACCAAAGAACATCTGCTGTACGAGTACGGAAGAAAGTAAGAATTACAAACCAGAGTTCTATATATTATAAATTAGTCAAAGTTTCTTTCAAGGACATTGTTCATTTACTTTTATATTTTTATTGAAAAAATATAATAATAAAACTATTAACTAAATAAAATAATAAAACTATTTAAAATAGATAGTAGCAAATTTTCAAATTTCAAAAGAGTACAAATATGTACAAAAAATCGCAAAATACTATTTACAGTACTGTATCACTATCCCGAAAGTCCATCTGCATGAAATCTAATATCTTGAAAGTCACAATCCCGAATTATTGTTTCATATATGCACCTAGAATTAAATATTTCATCAAAAGTACTATGAATCAGGTATCCAATGAGGGTTGAGGATGTGATAGTTGTGCTCCATCCCCTCCGATAGTCTGTCACGAGGAGAAATATTTGAATACAAAAGTGACAAGGCCATAAGGTTGAAATATTTTTATAATTCATCATAAACCCATGGATGTAGCTGCTTGCTTCTTTCATAAAAATCTCGAAAATCATAATTAGATTTATATTTCAGCTGGATATTTTGAGGTTTGTAAAATTCGGTACAACGTAGCCAATTTATAATAAAAATATTCCATATTTTAATAATCTATGGGCATACTTTGTACGAAATTTTCTCCTATCAATTACAAAATATAAAATAACTTTTTAATCATTCTTAATAATTAAGACCTCATACGTCACTCTATATTCGTTAACTTTTTAAATTCATTTTTCTATGGCAAAAATTCGTAATTGTTGTTATTCCTTCTCTTTAAATTAAATGCGCAAAATAAAAACAAGAAAAAAATCCATTCATTAAGGGAAACATTTAAAAGGTTTAAACAATATTTCCGACTATCTAATAAAGACGTCTTGCTGATGATGACATTATTCGTACGCCCTATTAATTTCTTCCACACAAATGTGCAAATTTTTGCACATAGCATGTTTTCAAGTGTAAATTTGTTAATTTCTTTGATATTTTAATTTAATATCTTCCATTCTATAGCTACTCCTACATACATACATATGTATTATTCGCAAATATAATTGGTTTTGTGATTTTTTTATGCTATGGAATGATGTATGTATGTATAGCATTTTCAACGAAAAATAGATCGATAATGTGTAAAGCGTACAAGTTAGATAATAAAGTATGAGTAGATAAATATATTATGTATTCAAATCAAATTATTCACTGTTTTTACTAAAAATACTTATGCAAATGAAATTTGTAGAAGTACAACTTTTTACTAATTCCTTAATTTAATTTCACATAAATACAATCACACCAAAAATATCATTGTCAAATAATTTATAATGAAAAGAAATATATGTATTGTTAAGATAAAATAGTAAATGCATGTAATCAACATACATAAAGTTGGCGTCACAGCACAGGGTTGTCAATTTGGTAGTTTTAAAAGTGCAACTCTGTCATTTGACATCTGTAAAATATAAATATGAAACTAAACTTACATTTATTTCTTTGAAGATCCACAATTTTATAAAATATTGATCGTCTTTTCCGCATATTCCTACAGGGGGCTCAGAGCTAGATGGAAGGGTAGCCAGAAGAAATTTCAATCGAATATAGCATTTCGACGGCCTGATCGTTGTAGTGTGTTTCAAACAGAAATCAAAGGTACTCACATTAGCTTAAGTTTAACAGATCAATATCTCCAAATGAGATATTTCAATCTTGAGTGACAGTCAAGCTGCATTTAAATTCGTAGACACGAATTAACGAGATTGTTAGGCAGCATTAGATTGCTTAGGATACTTGGTCACATGGGTGTGAGCAGACTACCTAACGTGACGCGGAATTAAGTAAAGTGTCAAATGGAAGAACAAAGTTTTAGATATTCCAATTGCTATCTTCTTCCAGTAGCTTCCACTCTAACCTAATCTACCTCAGATAAATGTAGTACTGCAGACAGTATAATAATAAAGTTCGAATATTAAATCAATGATAAATGTCAAAATGGATTACCCTTTATCATGTATGAAAATTTTCATATTCGGTTATTGTCTCTTGAAATTAATTAAATAATTTATTACATAGATCACTCGACTTATATTACATCATGGTAATCCTTATGTAGGTGCCGTAGCTCAGTGGTTAGTGTGTTCACCTTCTGATCTGTAGGACGTGGTTCAATCCCCGGCTGATGCATAACAAATTTAATATCGATAAGATTTTTCTTTCGAATGGTACCCACCTGTCGGCAAGCAATTGGCAATTCTTCCGACAGTAACAATTTGCCATGAAAAAGCTTCTAAAAGAATTCTGTGACAAAGGTCAGAAAAAGTGATGTCACAAGTGTTCTGCCGTTCGGAACCGGCTAAAATAAGTAGGTTCCTTCTAATACTGTCCAAAATTTAAGACGCACAATGGACGCAATAATGGAAGATAAGCTCGGCCAATGAGCCCTTTGGGGCTTTAAGTGCCACATATTTATTTTTTTAATTTTTTTTTAATTCTTATATTGCTCAATGTGATCTAATTTTTTGGGACATTACTATGGCTGAGAAGGCAATCGGTTTCTGGGCACGCTGTGTCCCAGTTTAGACAGCACATTTCAATAATTTTAGTAGTCCGACAGATTGACGGAACTCTCCTCGACTGATGTTAAGAATCTCACAGAGTTCACATTGAGCTAATATTGATTTCAGTTACAGAGGCTTGGAAGTCAAGATTGAGTTTTCGCTCACCTAGGCATGCCCTGCGAAACCTCCGCTTTTACTTAACTACCTAGTCCATTTCAGTACATACATATGTAAACTGAGTTCCATCTCCCTTCATTATGATGAATTTTATTATTATATTTTTTCCTCTTGCAATTTAATTGTAATTATCTTTTCTATCCAAAGGGAACGATTTCAAATATGAGAAAGCAGGTTGATTAAAAATATATCTATGTATTTATATGCGCTAACAAAAAACTGGCAAGTATGAAGAAATAACAAAATGAAGAAAAACAATAACTACGATGACAATAAACAAGTTTAGCAATTCAACACAAATACACAACAAGTCCATTGAGATTGCACTTCGATAATTTAAGAAATGCACCCAAAGGACAACAACAACAAGAGAGAAACAAGGCAACAAAAAAAATATTGTAGTCGCAACTTAGTCGCAACTAACTTAAATAAAAACAAAAAACTAATTGAAGAAAATAGGAAACCAGCAACCAACTAAGAAATGCAAAAAAAAGGAAAAATTTTCTACAGAAAAAAAACCAAGCAAATAAAAGGGAAATTAAGTTGTTACCGGAAGGAACATTAAGTTAATGTTACATAAACAAGCAAAGAAACAAACAAATAAACAACAGCAAAAAAAACTGAACTGTCGTCTTATGTATTTACCCTTCACCTTACTCTCTTACTCAATCTATCTCTATGCAATCTTAAATGTACTGTAATTCCTATTGTTAAATTTTGTTAAACGTATGTAAGTAGGTGTATGTGTATGTGTGTGTGTGTGCGTGTAGGTAGTACTATATTTCATTACATTTTTAATTAAATAAAGAAAATGTGCAAAACATCAAGAGAGCGGGTGAAAACAACAACAAATGAAAACCGAAAGCGAAACTATGGAAAAAATAAAGAACACACAACACAATGGGAAATGCATGAAAACTATTTTACACGCATGAAATATTCTCTTAACGTTGCAACGCGTGACAAATGCACAATATGCATAATTGTCAAGGTGAATTTTGCACGTGCCAAAGCCATCGACGCCAAACAAACTATTGATAATGTAGAGTGATTTCGTAGGAAAATGTAATGAGTTTCCTTGTATGCAAATTGCTATCTAGAATTCTGCTGCAATGCTAATTGTAAGACTTTTGTTTGGGAGAGTTGGTACCAGGGTCCTTGATCAACTAAACCACAGTGCGTCTATTTGAACAAAATAAAGTACAACCAGACTACGAGTGCATGATAGAACCATCACAGCGGCTAAAGAGTATGTGCTTTTGTTTTTCTTCTTCTACTTCGCCCTGGTAGGCACGACCAGTAACGAATCGAATCTAATTTCTCATATTTTGGGCTATACATTGACTGAAGAAAGCAATATGATATTTTTAAACATTTCCGAAATATGAGATTTAATCTGGAAAAGTAGAACAACATTTACCTCTTCTTTAATACATTTACAAAATATAATTAGCTTGCGGATTCACAGCATTAACTTGGACTTTTTTTTTTTTTGTGGACAAATTTCCAGCCATTCTCCATGTATTAGCTTCCATACGGTGACAAATAATGCTTAAGGCTACTTTCCCATGCCATACTTTTCAACCATACATTCGTATCATCCTCGTAAGTGCATACAAATGTATGTATACATTTGCATATAAACAATAATTCATTTGTATACATATGAATTATACGTGTTAAATTCTAACTATAATATATTCCCTTTGTTACATCAAGCATGATAGGCACAGTGTGTTCTAAAAAAAATGTATTAAAAAATACAAATTTTTTAAATATATTATTTAGATATTACTGCAGTCTTTTTATGAAAGTAGCTTGGTTAGAGACTGTAAAAACAAGCTTCAATTAAGTATCATAATATTATCATAAGGTACAACCATGAGCTGTACGAGCAGTATGCCGATATTGACATAGTAAAGCGCATCAAAATCCAGCGGCTGCGCTGGCTAGGTCATGTCCGCTAGGTCATGTCATGCCTAAATCGATATTCGGTTGTTATGGCCACATAAGTAAGTAGTAAATAATATTATCATCATTATCACAGAAATATGCAGCTGTCTTTAAACAATCTCACATTTAATTTGAGACAAGGTCAAGGCTAATTAGACAAAACTTGAGTTCGACTATTAACATGAATCGACGTAAAGTTGAGAAATATGAAGTTGCAAGTCCAAATACAAATCTTAAACTGTCACGAAGAGAGATGGCAGTAAATAGGCCTAGTTGAACTATTTAGAGTCTATTGTCTATCTTAATTTGGAGCAAAGTACTATTCACCGACGAATCTTTCCCCAATTGACAATAGTTATGAATATATATATTCAAAGGTCTGAAGTGGATTTTCTTCAAATATTTTTGGAAAATTAATCAAGCTAACTCTTGAATTTATCTGAAACAGTCTATTTGTTTTGCAAAATTAGCATATGAAATAGGAATGCTGGCTCCTAACAAGGCAACTATCTAAAAAATCGAAGCCGCAATAAATGCTGGACAAAAGAAAATGGCATACTCGATTGGGTTTCACAGAGTCCGAATGCAAATCCAATCGAAATTGAGTGTACGTTGTCGTAGCTTGAACCGAAAAAAAGATGCTGCAAAACTATTTATTCGAGTCATTAATTAATAATATCAATAAATTTGAACTACGAATAGATAAAATCAATTCAAAAAAAATTGCAGTCGACTATGCAGGCGACTATTGATATTTATGGTGATCAAATCTCATACAAAATTAAATAGCACTATAGTATCGTCACTATTATTGACGCCTTTCAAGCATATTTGATATAATTTTCTTTGAAACATACTGTATTTGCATTTTTTTCTGTACGAACATGTACTGCAATAAAATAATTAATATTTTACTATATGCTTGATATCCTTTTGCCTAAAAGTTATAATCATTATTTTACAAATGTTTTGCATTGTATTCTCAATACCTTAATTATATTTCTGTTTTTGAATAGTAATTACTAGTAATATTGTAACGTAATTAATAAAATACATATACCTACTAATTGCAAATACAATTTTTGACAATAATGACAATAAAATAATAAATTAAATTAAGCAATTAATGGATTCAAATCATTTATCCCACCCATTTCTGTAATCAATATACACTGGTATGTACCTAAACATATATATGTATAGATACATTTTGTATACATGTATACATTTGAGAAATTATTAAATAAAATATACACAATGACTTGAAAAGGAATTATATTACATACCAATTTGGTATTATTTAATTGAGAATTTTTCCATCCACTTAAGGAGAGGCAACCAAAGAAAAAACCATTACAAGAAAACCTCAGATTACTTGAATAGAATTCGATAAATAGAAAATAGAATATCTATGTTAAAAATGGTTTTGTTTTTGAAGTATGTTGAACCTTTTGTAGTAAATTAAATTTTTGTTTAATTAATTAAACATGCATGCGTGATTACAAAATATTAATATCTAAGCATTTTGTTTAAGTTTTCTTAATTTAGAGTGTTGGAATACTTTCAGAAATTTATCATTTAGAAGGGAAAAGACAATATGATAAATTGGAAAGAAACATTTTTGTCTTTTGTTATACTCAAAAGAATTTTGAAAAATAAAAGTCCTCACAGTATTTCTTACAAGAGAATCAACTTGGTGCAATCGTGAAAGAGAATGTTATAATAACCATTTTAGCTGAATAAGCTAAATAAGCTAGTATTATCAATTAAATGTCCCTGACGTCACCGAGAATGTACAAATAAAAATGAAATTAAAGAGATGGACGTTTGATAACCGAGGTAAAGGTGGATTTTACTAGTGTGAATAAGTTACGGCATAATTTTCCATATATATACACTATACATGACAATCTAAAGCTTAGCATTTAAAAAGTATTCTTAGTGCTTTATGGAAAATGTCACACATATCGACATGTCTCGTATAATCATTAAACTACCGATACAGTAGCATACCCCATATTCATATAACCATGTCAATGTCAAAATAGGAAAATAACAACAGCTAAATTGATCTTTCAAGTGTACAGCGCTTGCTGATGAGAAAGTAAAAAGAGTAGCAAAAAAAAAAAAACAATTTATGCTTTATGTATTTTATGTATGCGTATTAAGTGTATACCTCTTAAATGCCAATGTAGCTGAAAATAGTTTCATTGTATGCACATATGTTTATACTAAAGTGTGTGTGTGTAAATATGTACGTTTGAGTTAGTCCATGCGAGTGTGTTCGATAGATAGATGGTATATAGGTATATGCTTTTACAAAAGCGCAAAAACCATTTAAAGCTTTATTTACGCTTGGTAGCATTTTCATTATCCTTTTTTTTTTTTTTTGTTTTTTGTTTTGTTTTTTTCTTGTTTATTTTCTCTACAATCCATATTCATCCAGATACCTTTCAAAAGGAGCAGCAGAACGTACGAGTATTTGCTCTTTTAAGTGAATCCCTTTGTGGTTATCATGATGTTAGAAATGGTCGATAATGGCAGTTATAACACTCCTTTTGATAATTCTATTGTTGTACATCATAGTGTTGAGTTTGATGGTAATGACATTAAATCTACGAATATTTCCTATTACTATACAAAAAATGTATGTATACTAGTTGTAATAGTTAAACTGGAAGAAACTGACAGTAGTTTTTGTTTATTGTCAAATTCAAATTTAAGCAATTTTTTTTGAAAGCAACAGATAACATGAATTCGAAGGATTCAAGTGCCTACATATGGATATGATTTATTTAAGTGTGTACACAAATAAGCATATGCTATAAGTAGATACGCACTACCCTGTAGTCTGAGAGTGGAGCAATTCCTCATTGTAGTTAGTTGAAGGGTGAGTATAAATTTAAAGAATGTAACTAATGATAGAACTATTTCAAAATAAAAAAAATATTTCAAATTATTGAACGAATTTATGAAATGATGTCTCTTCAACTCATTAGGAGTAGCTCATGTCTGTTGAAAGGTAATGCAGTGAGAGTTAGTTCAACGAATTATAGAATACTGAAGTTTTTTTCCGCATAATAAATTCCGAATATCATATTGACTAGTTGGTTTAGTTTTCATTCTCTGATACTAGTTGAAAATTTCGCGTGCGAACAGGATGAGCTTAAAAAAGCTGCCTTAGCAAACAAGCATACTTTTATCTAGGCATATGAACAACGTTGGTCCTTAAGGATGGCAAAAATGATGATGATGATGATGATGAGAATGATGATAATGTTTACTGATATTACGATTATTATTACATACTCTGATTGCATTGAAGGAGATAACAACAAGAACAATGATGACATTGACAAACATGTATAGCTTGAACAGCTGTTGTTATGTTAGTCATTATAGTTGTTAGACGAAACACTACTACGATCATAATCTATGTATGTATGTATGAACGAATATATCGTTATGTGTGTGTATGCATGTTCTTGAAAAACTCATCAATATTGGTGTTGTATTCATGTTCACTGTTGGTTTGTAGTTATTGTTGTAATGGTTTTTATCATAAACGATTATTGAAGTGTTGCTAAATATTTGTACTTACGAAATCAGTTCGGCACAATTCTCATTTATCGTTATTTGTTGTTTCTAGTTCATGTTGCTATTCTTCTTCTTCTTCTTCTTCTTCTTTTTCTAACCCATCACTGTCAATTTCAATGTATACCTACACATTTATATGTATACCTATATATACTTAATCTACTTCATTGTTTGTCTGTTATTTCTGTTAAGTCATTACAATCTCTGTGTGTGTGTATGTTAATGATGAAGTCCTTTCATGAAAATTTCATCATCTTTCAAAGCCTCTTAATGTGGTATGATAAAACAGTACCTATTACTACATGATGAAGTGATGATACTTAGTTTTTGAAGCTTCTAGCAGATATCATTTATCACCGCAAATTAAGTTAAGCAAAGTGTTTCCGATCCCTATCACGCTTAAAAATGCATTATTGATAAGCATCATGAACCTTTTTATATACTCATGAATGTATGATACATACACATGTATTAAGCTAATTGAGACATATCGAATAGTCGGCTGATATATTGCAAGTCTGGGAAATGGAATATCTGCCTTGCAATCATCTCTAGGAGTGTAAAATAACAGGTCCCCATTAATATAGGGACTTTTATGTTCTTTGTATAAAGATTTTGTCTGAGAATATCCCTAGTAAAATTTTGCGGCGAATAATTTTCTAGAATATTTTAACCCTCTAGCAACCTCCTAAATGTCATTTTACTCAGACTTTCCAAAAAAGGGGTCAAAAGGACCCTTTCATGAGAGAGCTAGTACTTTAAAATGTTCTACAAAACTATTACTCGTGAAATTCTACTGGATGTGTCCAAGCTACATATTTCGCTGCGATATGAGTCTTAACCCTTTTTTCCCCACTTTATTCTAAAAACAGTCAAGCAAAAAATTTCATATTTTGTAACATTTACTATACGGGCTTTCTTTCGTCCTGAGTTGAAATCATTCCGCCCCCAGACAATGAAATAGTGTTTCATAGTGTTATTTGTCGATTTTCCTCTCATTATTTTGACTTTGAATTTCAATGCAATACTATTTAACACCATGCCACAACTACCATTTTTACCTTATGCGGTTTATATGCAACGTCACAAAATAGAGAGGGTATGATGGAGAGAATATGACCCTATCCCATTGCTATTCTATGTATGTGTGACTATTGTACATAATGTTCGAAGTTTTTTGTTCAATTCATTTTATAATATTTGTTTATTTTTATTTGCTTTTATGATTTATTTCATAGTACAATAATACAGAAAAAAAACATATATATGTTAAAACAATAGACACACACACTAAAAAGTAGATTACATATACGTAGCATCTCGTATACAAGTTTATTGCGTGTGTTTGATGCATGCACTCAAAACTGTTGGTCTTTTTGTACTTTTTCTTTTTGTAAATAGTCGCTTTAGTTCAGAAATTCAACAAAAACTTATTATTTATATCTACATAAAACACTCATGTAAAATAGACGATGATGATGATGATGATGATGATGACGATGATGATGCATGTTCAGTTAAATCCATTCATTGTTTTTAGCATAAAGCCTTCGATGAAAAGGAGAAAATTTTAAGATAATATCAATATTAAACAATACAAATTGAAAATTGTAATTATTTAGCAAATTAAGCGATTTTATCAAGTTATTGATTGGCAATTATTTTTTTGAATACAAATATTGAAATGTTTCTCAATCGTTGTATGTGACACATTTAACTTCTCTGCTAACTCTCGTACCATTATATGATGATCCGACTCGATTATGGTTTCAATTTGATGATCATCAAGCTCATCTGGTCGACCTAAGCGTTGGTCAACCTAAGCGTTGGCCATCTTTGAGGGTAAAATCTCCTGAGCAAAATTTGTTAACCCAATTCCAACACTGTTCTTCTTTTAAAGCTTCCTCTCCATACAGATCACGTAACTTCTTAGCAGCTTGCGATATGTTTTTTTCGTTACGGAAATAAAAAATAAAAAATAATATGACGAAAATATTCGTTTTTGCACTTGATATTAAAACTGTCGTCAAACTAATACCTTTTAACAAAAATACGCACAATTTGCTTCTAAAGCAAAGAAAGAGTGACAACTAAGAAATGTCAAAAGGAAAACAAACAAAAATCATTGACAGAAACCATGGAAAGAGATTGTCAAATATATCTATGTGTGAAATCGGCAATTACTTATTTGCCAACGCAATGAAATCCATACAAAAAACACCATATTAAAACCAACTCACTCTGTAATCTCATTTTTTTTTTTAATTTAAAAGATTTTATACACAAAATCAGAATGAGGATATTTTTTAAAAATTATCAGTGCACCCAATCCCAAAAGATTCGATTGATCAACTTGTGAAATAGTAGTAGTATAAATTGATCTCTGAAAATTATTAGTAAAGACGTAATATGATTGCCCTGCTTTTATAAATTGCGAACTCTAATATTTTCTCATATATTTCAATATCAGCAACAGGCTTACTCTCAATTATTCCAGCATCATCATTATTGTATAGCTAATCAAAAACGTTACGAATTTGTTCACTATTTTCTGTTTTCAATCACACTATATATTTGATACATTTCCGCTACACACAATTTTATTATCACGTACGAGTATATAAATGAAAATATCATCATATCGTCATCGTTATCACGTGAAAATATTAAAACAATAAAAAAAACATGTCGTTAGAATGTACCCGTATTCAATCAAGTGAACCAAGAGCAGAAAAAGGCAGTATCCAAAGATTATACTTTGAACATTCCAAATGACTCGATTAATCCAAAACTGATACTGTTTAATATTTCACCGTTTAATATTGATGTTCTAAGTGGAAGAATATTCGTTTCATATATACTTCTGGAGTTTCGACCTCATTTTGGAGTAAAGGCAACTATTGTTCGTATTCACTGACTTAGCAAATGATGCAGCAATTTTGGAGTATTTCTTCTATACCCCTCATGAAGCAGTTGCGTAATCAAGAATCTTTTGTTTTTTTCTTTTTTAAAGATCTCCATTTTCTGCTGGGAATAATAACATAACATATGAAATTCATATTTTGTTGTGTCATATTAAAGAACATATCAAAAAAGTTTTTGTTTTTGCGTCACTTTGTTAATATTACTATTGTTGTGCATTATTGCTTCATACTCGTACATATTATTGTGTTGCGCCATCATAGCTTTAATGGTGTCACATCCGATTCATATTGTCAGGAAGCTCTTTATTTTGTATAGCACACGAAAAAAGGCGCACACACTCATGCATACACCGAATGACATTTTTATACATATTATGATTAAACCAAATACAGTAAAGTGTATGAGAGTGAAAAATGAAATATATTCATAATTTTTCATACTCATTTTGAAGTTGTGCATTCATGTATTTATGTACAGTGTGTTCAATAAAAAATGTTTGCTATACTACTTCACATTGTGTAAGTGGTAATTTTCGTTTTACGGCCAACTTTTTCGGAATATTTTTAGGCCGTGTAGTTCCTTGTAGTAAAGAGATGTAGGGTATATATACTCAAAAGAAATTTAGAATCATCACTTTTCGTAAAATGAGCCGCTTTTTCTTTTTCTTGAACACACTTCAAACAAGTACTCGTATGAGTGTGAGTATGAGTATGATTTAATTTTTTATTGATTTTCACTTAGCTCACAACTGCCTGCCTATATTTTGCTGCATCAATGTAATGTAATACTCACATGGTGTAACACATATTTTCAAAATTATCACCTATTCATATTTTCTAAATATTTTTATACGACTTTAAAAACAATCATCATTCTGTATTAGTTCTGAGGCTTCACCATGGACATTCCAACTAAAGTGTGTGTCCACCTGTAAAGGAAAACGTATTAATTAGGAGCTTCTCATGAATTCAAATTGCAGCACAACGCTCCTTACCATAAGTCACAAACGAACATGTTCGTATTTCATTTGGCTTACTGGGCTTATTTTGAAAATTCACGTACTCAAAAACACATAGGTATTTACATACATTCGCGAAGTACTTTAAAAAACTAGTTGCCTTTTATGTTGGTAATTTTTTTGGTGTAACATAGATGCTTGCAGTTCTAAATGCTACAATACATACATTACTTCATGCATATACGAATGCATACACACAAAATAAAGAGAATATATATTGTACGTTTGTATATATATAAGTGCATTTGTATTTGTATGAACGTGCTCCTATACAAAACGGAAATTGCCATTTGCTTGTTTTCATTGCCATATTGACATATTGTCCTAGTTTTTTTTTCCTCCATGTTTTTCTACAAATGAATGCATGCATGCGTAATACATATAAGTAAATATAAATTGAATGTGGCTTAATGATGTCGTTGCAATATTGTTATTATTGTTATTATTGTTATTATTATTATTATTGTTAACATAAAATGTAAAATATCGAAATAATGTGTGAATATGTAAACAAGTAATATTGTATAAAGTACATTTATAAATATATGTATGCATCATGAGTTTAAACAATTTCATTATTTTCATTTATTAATATTATGAACATGATTTTCTTGAATGGCCGAGGTCACGTGCCCCAAAACTCCAACTGACTTAATAATATTTTTCCAAAATGAAAAAGTGTACCTTTTCACACTATTTCTTGTCTCAGGGTCAACAAATAATTGAATACTACTCGGAGAAAGATAAAATATTGTACAAAGATACAAGAGAAAGCACTGAAAAATGCAAAAAATACATTGAGTAATTAAGTGCATAACTCCATTGAGCAGTTTGGTTCAAATTTTACTTGCCAGCTAAAGCAATTAAGAAAAATTAAATGTTTTTCATGCAAATTTCGTCTAGGTTGAGTATAATTTGTTTTCTTTTTTTTTGAAGGGGCACAAATTTGTTCGATGCAGACTTGGTTGCAAGTTATTGATAATTATTCAACAGCATAATTTTTGTGCTTAGCAAGAAAGCTCTCTGTTGCGGACTTTCGAAAAGGTAAGGTCATACAGGTTTGAAATCGCCTTATTCAGGTTACTTGAAAAGGTTGAAAAGTATCATATTTTAGGTAGTAAAAAACCGTTATCGGTGGCTCTTTGAACGACAACATTTTTCTGTAAAACTCATCAGGGCACAGTAGAAAATAAAAGAGCAGAAAAGAGGAAGAGATGTTTCTTAAGCTTTAGACTTCGTGATGGTCTTAGATCATATCCCTTATATTCTGTTTGACCACGCAAAATCGATGTCATATCGATGTCAGGGGCGGTCCCAGAATTACCCGACCTAACAAAGAAAACAACAAATTCGAGGAAATTTTTCTTTATTTCTCACCATAATCTCCTTTTAGCTCTGTACACTTTTCCCTTCGATATTCTATAGCTTCGATACCGTGTTTATAGTATGAACTGTCTAGCTCATTAAAATGGCCAATTGAAGCAATTCGAGCTTTAACTCATTGATTTTGGCTATCGCAATAGCGGATGTGTGAACTGGTGCATTGTCTTGATGAAACGACATATTCCTTTTCGCCAAATGCGGCCTTTTTTCTTTAATTTCATCATTTAAACGCTGCAACAAATTAGCATAATACTTGCCGTTGATTATTTTACCTTTTTGAAGAACAGACGTCATAACCTTGCGATTCTCCCCTTTCAGTCCACTGTTTTGACTGCTTCGTTGTCTCAGGTGTAAAGTGTTGGACCCATGTTTCATCCATGGTTACGAATCGATGCAAAAACTTGGCTTTATTACTGTGAAACATCGCCAAACACTCTATAGAAACATCTTCACGACGTTGTTTTTATTCTATTGCGAGCAAACGCGGCACCCATCTTGCACACAACACTTTCATCTTCAAATTTTCGGTCAATATACGATGTATAACACTTTTTGAAATACCTGTAATTTTGCCTAGCTCACGCACCTTCAACCGGCGATCACCCAATACCATTTTGTGGATTTTCTTAACCGTTTCTGGCGTCGCCACCTCAATTGGTCGCCCACTACGGTGTTCGTACGACCTCGTTTAAACTCAGCCACCCAATATTTTATGATCGTAAACGAAGGAGCAGGCTCCCCCAGAGTAAAATCTAGTTTAGCTTTAATATTCGTTGGACTGAGACCTTTCAAATGAAAGTATTGAGTTATATAAGGGTGACCAATTTTTTCTATGTTTACAAATTCACTGATGTCGTTAAATTTCGATGACTCCAAAACAATACTAAACGACGTGGCACCTTGAAACTTAAAACATGTGTTTTATAAGGTTGTCACTTTTCACCAAAGTAATTTTTTTCAATATACTGCTGCCATCTATATGTCAGGTCGGATAGTTATGGGACCACCCTCGTATATATGATAGTCAAGAAACTTTGAAAAACATTGTTAATTTTATTGTACATACTTAATACTATTTGACAAGTTTTCTTTGTCAATATTCTCTCACTGTGCACCTATGGTATTTATAAGTAATTCATTAGTATATTCGTATAGTTGTGGCGTGTATATAAAAGTAAATTAAAAGCAAAAAAAAGTTTTGTTTTGTTTGGTAAAGGTTTGTTGAAATTAGTTTTCTAATGTTATTATTTTGAAGAAGAAGAAAAAAAAGACAGTTATATTTATTAATATTTACTTTTATGATCACACACTTAGAAAGCATGACAAAAGTTAACCTAAACTAGAAAAGTTTTATTATTTGTACATTTGAAGTACCAATAATGAGCTGGAATGTGAAACAAGGAAACATTGAAACAATCCTTACAATTTAAGAAGAAGAAAACACATTACAACTAGCAATCTAATAATTGTATCATTTAATGTTATTTTCAATTGCATGTACAGTCAGTATATGCAAGTAATTGAACATATGATTTTAAATTCATTCAAAATTTAATAAAAGTCACATACTGAAAATTCCTTTAGCCTTTAACAACAAATATGTAGCTACATTCGTTTAATTTCAGTTTTTAACGAGTACCTAGTAATACTGAATTTTAATATTCTTTTATTTGAAATTTCCTATAATATCATACTTTAAGAGTTCATTCACTGTCATATGAGTATTTGCGTTATATCTGTGTTGTATGACATTTTATTTGACAATAAAAATTTACAAATTTTTGATTTCAGGAAACAGGAAAAAATACACAAATTCATCAATTTTATTTGTCAGGAAAATAGTTGGTAAGCTCATATATTTACTTATTTTTCCACATACTCATACAATGTTATCTAATGTGTGTTGACTCAATCAATGGTACAATACACACAATAATTTTTTGGTAAAAGTAATAAATATTTAAGTACGAAAAGACAACTTTTAACCATTTAATGCAGCTTGAAATTCATCAAATATAAATAAGTATAATCATATTTCAATCAATGGGTTCAATCCACGGCTGAAGGTACCCACCTGTTGGCAAGCAATTAGCAATTCTTCCGGCAGTGACAAGTTGCCATGGAAAAGCTATGTAACAAAACTCAGAAATTGTGATGTCACAAGGGTTCTGCCTTTCGGAATCGGCTAAAAGAAGTAGGTCCCTTCTAATACTGTCCAAAATTTAACACGCACAACAGTACTGGAAGAGAAACATCGGAGCTTACAAGTGCCATATATTTGTTTTTTTAATCATATTACTAAAAATAACTTTCTTCCATTTAAGTTTTCAGCAACGAATATAGCCACTATCAAGTTCTAATTCATTAAATTAGATGCAACATAAAAAAATATGTTGAAACATGAATATTTCCACCACATACAGTGTATATACAGTGTATTGTTGAAATCGATTTAGACGATTATGACTTTCTACCACAACATGGTCCTTCATACAAAACTTTTCACCAATTGAATTTTATTGAATCGTGTTTTTTTTCCCAACATCAAATAGTTGTTATTAAAGGCACAATATAGTCTAATGGAAAGTGCACATAGTACGAGTATGTACATACTACATACTATAGATGGATATTGACAATATCCGCTAACTGAGCACATACTCAAATTTTATTGTACTCGTACTTGTGTATGTATGTGTTTGATGTTCAAGGTTTTTTTTAGTGTAGCTTTTATTAGGTACGAGTACTTTTACATGTAAGTGTACAGAGATCAGAATAACGATGCTGAAAATGCCCACAAGTGTGACAATTTTTATTGTTAAATGGACAAAATCACTCTTTATTTGGGATTTTTAAAATATTATTACTTTGTTTTTGTTAACTATTCGATTTCCTTTGAGCTTTTTATTGCGTATACGTCACAATGTACTACTCTTATTTCATAAAGACTACTACTACGGTACTACTATTCTAATTTTGAATAACTGATATCATTTCTCATCATTTCTCCTACTTTTTTTTAACCATAAAATCTGGCATTTATATAACCGTTCCCCAATTAATTTTCGATCATTTAATGACTCCCATAGAAAATGAACTTACGGCACCCGCAAATCTACAAATAACTCTATAGATGTTCAGTAATCAACTCTAGGATGGTAAAATGTTACTCTGACCCCCATTACTTTTACCTCGCTAATACTATTCTCGCTTCCTCTCTGCCACTTAAGGGGGCTGCCATACAAAATGAATAAAAAATACTTGAAAATATACAAAGAACTCTTAGCTGCTCAAGAATCGCCTCTGGTGATGTAAAATCTACTTTTTTTCCAGCTTTATTTTAGCTCTTTAATACTATTCTTATTCATACTTCCGCTTTAGCTGGACACCTATCGGCTATTTTCAGATTAAGCGACCCAAAACCGATAGAATGTGATTACTGTTGTCCATCGGACATCTTACATTTTTCGTAAGGCTGCGAATGTTCGCTGATGTTTCTGGAATAGTCACTCGTATGTTAAGTTGTTTGAACTTAATTTATTTTATTCATATAGACTATCATTAAACGTTTGCTGATATCGCCGTTTATTCATTTTGACATGTTTATCGAAAAATTATTCATTCAAAGCAACTAATTTCAAACATACACTCCATTTATCCAACAATAAGATTTCATTATGGGATCATTACTACGTTGTAAGAAATAATGACATCTAATTTTGCTTACCTGAAATAAATATATTTGCACGCTAATCGAAATAAATAGGCCAAGTTTACCATAAATATTTCAATATACCAGTGCTTTTTAAAAAGTTTTCGTATTAATTGCAATAGGAAATGCTAAAAAAAAATAAAAGAAAAGAAAATACTACAATCAAATGAAGTCTTTTTGAGTTACTATTTACTCTCCTTTGCACCCAAATCAGTATATATTTCAAGGCTCTAATTATAGTTACTAATCAAAAAGCATGATACACCTTCATGGCACTGTGCCAGACTCAATGATATGAAAATAAATAAAAGTTTGAAAAAAGAAAAGAATTAATAACTTCTCAAATCATTAGGCTTATTAGGTATCTGCCATCGCACAATATATTTCTGCAAACATTTCCCATACATGGACTTACTTCATTTGTTTACAACTTATGATACAAACAGTTAAGTTTTGCAGAATCAATTCGTCCGACTTCTTTAATTAATTAGCTGACTCATTACGATGAGCAGTAACATGATTGGATTTCTTTAGAAAGAATTGCTATAGCACAGCAAAGTATTATTTCCGATGATATGCATGTGTACATAACGTGAGCATATTAGTATTTTAAAAATATAACAGAAAAGCAGTTGTATAATTTAAAAGCTATTCACTAAACTATTATGTATTTAAATTAAACCAAGCCATATATTATATTTATTTAATTGCCTTAAAGTACGTACACACATGCAAATCCAAATAACAAATCTAAATATTTTTCACATTTTTATTTTTGAAAAATACTTAATACAATTTATACACATAGGCATATAGGCATATGGGTCTCCCCATTATATGCAAAACATATTCATATAAATATATCTATTATTTTATATTGTAGGTACATAAATGTAATAAATCTGTTAGGATAACCCGTATAAGTTATATGAAATTGTATTTTCAACAAAATACATTGCATTACGGCCTTATTCAACCGCCCCCTTCCCAAAAGAATAATCTAGAAAAATATATTCAAACATAGGAGAAACAACAGCTTTACATCCGGAATATTAGGTTGTGGAAAAAGTATTGGACTATTGGCACATAGCTTTATTACTACATATTAGTTATAACTGGCAATGCTGTACAACGTGCATGAAATCTTACACAGCAACTCTGAACTATTTGGCACCATTGCACTGTAACATATGCTATTCAGTCGTCAAAAATTATTATAATTTCTCAAATAATTTGCTATAATCTGAGTTTTTCCTATGAAACATAAAAAATTGCTATGCAAGCTCCGTAAATAATTTATACTATTTTTGATAAAAATATTTTATCAAAACAACTGCTCAGAAACAATTCAGCCACTTTTGAACGTCAAGTTTTAATGACGAAGATATTCGTAAATATTGTCGATATATCATTTGATTAAATATTGAACAAAAGTTAATTTTACTAAAAGCATGATATCAGTAAGGAACTTAGGAGTATTCTCACAATATTTTTTTTGTGTTCCACATCTGCAAACAATTGAAGAAATTGTATTTATTCTATTGACCACTGAAACGTAATAAAATCGTTTTCATATGAGCTTGAATTAATAATTTTTCCCCAACAACATAAGCGCAGAGACATTTAACCTTAGAAAATTTTTATTTATGCCCCAGCACAATTTAAACCATAATCGCCTATATACTTTACATACTATACATATATACAAAAAAGCACATTAGAGTGGACCTTATTTATATAAAGAATAGGACTTAGTTTTTAAAAGTACATCATTCACTTATTTTAATTCATTAAAGAGGTTTTTTTTTTTTCAAAATTACAACCAAAAATATTTCAGTTAAGATGCGCCTCTTCGAAATCAACTTTGTAGAAGCTGCTTGTTTAAGTATGTTATAAAAGAAGGTTTTTCTTCAAAAATAATTTTATAAAAAACAGATAATTCATTTTTTTAAGTGGCAATATATAGAAAATCAATTCCGTAAACTATTAAGATGAACAGAGTCAGATTCAAAATATATACAGTTCAGATTAGTAGAGTCAGAAAATGAAATCATTCATAATAAAACTTAGTCATAATTTCATTATGAAATTTTTATGAAATTTTAAAAGTAGCTCTCTAATGTTGTAACAAACTAAAAATGAAAAGTTAATTAATACGGCAGTCATGTAGGAACATTCTAATATATATGAACGACGATTATAATAACACCAACTACTTACAATCGTTAGAAAAGTTATAAAATTTAGGATATTTACAAAGTGTTTACACATAAATGTGCACTACATAAGTTCCTACCTTTCTCTACAAACATTTATATTTTCACGAGGTCATACGATAACATCACACGCGATTTTAAATTGCTTAACTCCATAAATGTGCAAATAGATTTATATGTAATTTGTGTGTATATGTGTGTGTATATGTGTATCCATTAAAAAATATTTTCCACACAAATCATTGAGAGCGAAAACAAAATCTGAGGAAGCTGAGGTGAGTTATATTATAATAGCTACATACACAACGATGGTAGTGAAAGAAAAACGACAGTGATAACAATATTGATAAAAGGTATACGTATGTTTGTATTCATGAAGAATGTTGAAGAATATTTATATAAGTAACCATACATCTTTTCTTTCCTTATGTAATAGATCACATACTTATATATATATAGCTACTACAAACAATACTACATTGCAAGTGCTATCAATTTTTGTTTGCTTTTTTTATGAATTTTTTTTTTGCTTTCTGTGTCCTTCTCATTTTAATGCTCCTGCTTTTGCTGTTATGATATAGGATAAACGAACAGCATTTTTATAGTTACTTTATTTTATTTTATTTATTTTTTCATTTTACTAAACAGCTTTTAATGCTTAGGAAATAAGTCGGTATTCGCAAGAACACTCTAGTTTTACAGGGTGATCAAATTTCAGTTAGCAATATTAAATTATTTACAGTATAACACTCGTAATAGAACTAATAGTTAGGTGTACTATATCAGTTGTCTTTTATTTGACGCTCACCCTAACTAGTAGATCATAATCATATGGCAAAACAACAAGAAAGTGCCAGGATTAGCACTTTAAACTATATACTTAAAAGTATACTTATAATATGTGCCTTAAGTTCAGAGCTGCCAATAACTTTTCTATTTTTCAACTGTACCGAGATGTTACTAATCGGAATATTTATCTTTAGACACCAAAAATTTTATAAGTAAACTAAGAAGAAAAGGAAAAATTTTGTAACAAAATTATTTGACTATTTTTGAACTAAATTTTATCAATTAAATAATCGCAACTTATTAGGAAAATAAACATATATAATGTATGTATATAATTACAGTTTTTTATTAAAAAACAATTTCAATGAATTGAAATTAATATGTTTGCAAAAATATAGACATGCCCTGTAAACACCATCTATGCAAGTGGGCGTATACTTGTGTGGAAATGATTGTAAATAAACATGACATGCTGTTGTAATGTAAAGATTGTGCGTAATTTCTATTTGACTAAAATGAAATTTCATGGTTAACAATTTCCATTTTATATGAGTATATGAATGGACGCATACATAGTTATCTCCGTTTGCAGGAGACAGAATGCAACAAATGCGTTATACATAATTATATTCTTCGTTATTTTTGTACAATCTGCTGCACGCATACATATATTTATATACTAAAATACCATATGACATTAACTACAGGCTATTTGGCTGTAGTAAGTCATTGCATAGCAATAATAGCAATGCACAACAGTACGTAGCACGATGGTAGTGGTACGAGTGGTAGCAGTATCACTGTACAAGTATAATACCATGTGTATAGCAATTCCTGAAGTTATTTCTGTAAATAACTATATATTGTACAAATATGTACATAAGTATATGGTATAAGTTGCAAATAAACACGTAAACTTCACATAAACTTGTACTTTTATATAAACACATTTTTTTCTCTTACGCTGCCACTTGTAGGTACTGGTACTGGAACAGAACCTTAACTAACAGATATGTACGTGCACTAAAGGTGTTGATGATGAATATAATGATGATAATCATCGCAATGATAATAACAATTACGTGAAAGCAATGATAACGATAATGATGTTAACTATGATAATTATATTATTGTGTAATACTATTCAACTTCCTATTCAACACGAGTAATTGTATCATATTTACTGACTATGAAATCTCTCGTTTGGTACAATACAATGGCAATATTCAGTACCTATATAAATTCAAATATTTAGCGAAACGCTGAAACAATATATCTTTTGAAAATTAACTTTTTGACATGTCACAATGGTGTAATTTTAAATGTCAATATTCAGAATAGCAGATAGTAGTAATAGCAATGCATAAAGACTATTGAAAATTACATGCGAATTACATCAATTGTCAGCATTTAATTGAAGTACGCAAAATTGATTGCGAAATAAATAAATGATTGTAAAATACTATATGTTCATATCTATTCCTGCGTATATGTATATTAGACCTGTGCAAATTATCTGAATATAATTTTTATTCGTGTGATAAAAATTCTTTTGAAAGCTCTCAGAAAAAGCATAGTATAGGAATAGCTAATGGTATATTTATGAACAAATTATAAAGAATATATGAAAAAAAGTTGCATATTTCAAGGGGACACATTTGTTTTTTTTTTATGTGGACTTTTATGTTTTTTTGTATAAATATTTTATCTGAGAATAGCCCTAGTGAAATTTTCCGGCTATTAATTTAACATTTTAACCCTATAGCGTCTCTCCCAAATACCATTTTATTCAGACTTTACAAAAAGGGTTAAAAACGATGCTTTTGTGAGAGAAATAATGGGTTAAAATTTCCTAAAAAGTTATTCCTTGTGAAATTTCACTGTATGTGTTCAAACTACAACATATTTCGATTCGATATGAATTTTAACCCTTTTTTCCATATTTATTCTAAAAGAGGTCATAGAAATTTTTTTTGGCCTGAAAATGCAAAAAGTAAATTTAATTTTAAGTAGTAAATTTTATTTTTTTTTTCAAATATTTAGAAAAAACCTAAAAAAATGTTCCCATGAAAAAATGTTATAACTCCAAAAATTTCTGATGCAGCAATATCCTTGCAGCTAGTAGCAAATTTTATTTTATTTTTTTTTTCAAAAATTTGGAAAAAACGTAAAAAATGTTCCCATGAAAAAATGCCATAACTCTAAAAATTTCTGATGCAACAGACACTTTCAAGTATTGTAATTTTTTTAACGAAATTCTCATGAAAAAGTGCCATAACTCCAAATACCAGAAACCATTGTAGTTAGGTACCCCAAAATGGGCGTTAATTAATAAAAACCACCTCCCCTTTCGTACAAATTGCCTATCAAATTGTGTGCATCATAATGTAGGATATCTAAACTCTTCTTAATTTTCTTAATTATAGCTGATATTTTGATTGCCGTCCTTTTTTTACAAAAACCTTTTTGAAATATTTCCAACGCATAACAATTTTGAAGAGATCTTTTGTATATGTATATTCATATGCTATGAGTATTTCGCATACTCATTTACGCAAATTAACACAGTTTCCATTTCCGTTCCTAGAAACTATTCTTCACTCATCATTTGGGTCAACGCTTACCATTAAAACGCCATTTTAACGCATGCACATGAACACAAATCAATGAATATCGTACGATAGAGATTCACATACACACACATAAGTATATGCAAAATAGCACAGCAGTTACATTTCGCTGCCGAATTACATACAAATGCAAAGTGTATTTACAAAAACAGAGACATAGACCTTAACACATTCATCAGAGCATTTTTGGCAATGAATGAATGACATTGCTCGAATGAATAATGATGGCCGTACTGGTGGTGGTGCTGCTGCTAGCACTGATGATAATGTTAGTATTATTGCTGGTTCTGCTATTCTGATGGAGGTAACTAATAGCGATTGTACATAATTGTAAATTATGGTCACTGGATGCTATTTCGGTTATTGAGGTGTATTCTATATGCTATGGCAATTGTATAATATTCATAACCATATCAGCATTTAATATAATACATTCAAAATATATGAATGTACTTACAGATGGCAAATTAAAACGTTTATCATATACCTGAAACATGAATGTGTCTATTGTCTCTTGTTGATGTTATGTATTAGTGGCATTTAGACACTTTTGCACTACTACAAATCATTATTTATGAGCATATGTTGACCTTGCATTTATTGTATTTCCTGTATAAATAATTTGCACCACGATTAAAACTGTCATAACTATGTGTACGGTTTACTACAATGTTACAATGGTACAATGCTTAATTCGTCATAATGGCAAAAAAATTAAAGAAAAATTATAATAATTTCTCTACTTCTCAGTTTATTTTAATACTCTTCTAGTCTCTTCTATCAAGTTTTTCAAGAGATTCGCGAAGCCTCATATTCAGTAGAACTAAAACTATGACGTGTCAATGTACCAAATCGTGCCAAATCTTGGAGAAATTGAAGATCCAAAAAAAAAGCCACTTTCGATAAAGGTTGATAAATAATTTCCATTATACTACAATGTCTGAGTTCAATATTCATGCAAAAGTCATACGACTCAAATATGGAAACTTTAGTCTACAAAACAGTAATCATCAGGAATGATACACACAAATATCACCAAAACTTCGATGATTTTGATCTCCAATGAGAGAATACTTGGAATTTAAGGGTAGAAAAATCCTTTTCAAGATCTTTGGACCTATTTGCACTGCACACGAGTTAATATTTATAGCGGCTGCGTTGTTTTGACACACATGAAACCAATATCAAATGAATGAAAGAACATTCTTTAACCAATTAGGTGTTATATTTCGTGCACGGTAATTTGCATGTAAAGTCAAAACATACTCGGTTCAGTTGCTCTCATATATTTATTCACCGTCATAAATCCTTCGTATCAATAATGAATATTTGTTATTTTGCAGAATTTCTTATTTTTTCTTTCTTGTTTTTCTTATTTCCTATGTTGCATGTTCTTATCTCTTTTGAATTCAATACAATATTTTTCCCAAAAATAATAATGATTTATTGTCCACTTATACACACACACACACACACACACATGCAGTGGTACTATATTCTAAATAAATTCTTTGCTTTTTTTTTTCATGGTTCACCACAATTTATTTTGTTTTGTATTTTATTATTATAAATACTAATGTTTTCGCAATTTTTCTCATTTTTACACGTTTTATATGCATTTGGAATATTTAATGAGTGGACTTGTGGATCTTGTCGATAAGTGTAATGATAATAAATGGCAGCATAAATGAAGTCAATAAAAACAAGAAGAATTTGTAAAAACCAAAAATAAAATAAATCGAAGAATAAACATCAAATGATTTTTAAATTATGTGTTTGTGCTATTTTATTTATGTATATTGATTAAATTTTGATTATTTGTTTTGGTGTGATGCAAATTTTTTAAGAAAATTTATTATAAATTTGAGAGAGTTAGCTTTTAACGAGTCTCATATGAAACAAAGTGATTAGAATTGTATATCAAATCATAAAAAGCTGATATGTAATATAGTGATGTAAAAATATCCGAAGACAGGCTTGAAGTAATAGACGGGTGTTGGGTAAGACTGGCACGTAGACCCATTAACTTTGAAAAGGAGAATGGTCAACTCGATCAAAGATTTTTTTTTTTTTTTTTTTTAGCTTATTTTTTTTTATTGAATCTTTCTTATACAAGAAACTAACAATAAGTATGAAAATCTTACAAACTAAATAAAACTATGTGATATCCCCTACGTTCCATCACAATTTGGTGAGTCGCGAGATGTAGCAATTTTACAGCATATTCAGTGTGTCTTTTCTTTTTAATCGACGATGCCCCTTGCTCAGCAACAATTGCCTAGCAAGGGGATTCGGATGATTGTGTAATTTTTGAATGTAGCTTCTGCAGGACATTGCAACTTCCTCAGAAATTGTGGATACATTTAAATCTCGATGGATGTTAACGTTCCTCATATACCAAGGCGCATTTACAATAATTCGCAGACACTTGGATTGTATTCGCTGCAATTTTTCGATATTAGAGGGAGATGCGGTGCCCCAAAACTGAATACCATAAGTCCAGATTGGTTTCAGGATTGCTTTATATAATAGCACTTTGTATTCAAGATTCAACTTTGATCTTTTGTGTAACAGCCACCATAACTGATTCATTTTAAGCTTGATCTGAGTTTTCTTTGCCTCTATGTGATTTTTCCATGTCAGCCTTCTGTCGAGGTGAATACCCAAGTACTTTGTTGAGGAACATTGTGGAACTGATTGGCCATTAATTTTAAGTGGGGGACATGTATCTAGCCTTAGCGTGAAGGTTACATGTACGCTCTTTGATTCATTGACTTTTATACGCCATTTTGCTAGCCAGATTTCGAGAGAATCGACATGAGTCTGCAGGAGTTTAGTAGCTTCTATGGGGTTAGAGCGAGAGCACAATATTGCCGTATCATCAGCAAAGGTCGATATGAATGTATAGTTATTGTTGGGCATATCTGAAGTGTATAAGAGATACAGTAAGGGACCCAAAACGCTTCCTTGAGGAACGCCAGCGTGAATATCCAATGGATTTGTTGTGTAATCCTTGTGATGTACGAGAAATTGTCTTTTCGTGAGGTAGCTACTAAGCAATGAGGAGACATTTGCAGGCAGTAATAGTTTGAGTTTGTAAATAAGGCCATCGTGCCATACTTTATCGAAAGCTTGAGTGATATCAAGAAAGACAGCTGAGCAATACTTTTTTTCTTCAAAAGTGTTCCTTATCAGAGTTACAATGCGGTGGACTTGTTCTATTGTGCCGTGCTGTTTTCTAAATCCAAACTGATGTTGAGGAATCAGTTGGTTGAGATTAATAAATGGAGTTATATTCATGACAAGTAGCTTTTCGAATACTTTAGAAAGTAGAGGCAGGAGGCTGATAGGTCTGTACGATGCAACTTTTGTAGGGTCTTTTCCTGGTTTTGCTATCATAATAATTTTTGAAGTTTTCCAGCATTTGGGATAGTGTTTAATACGAAGGATAGCATTGAAAATGTGCATCAGATGAATTACTGAAGCCGGAGGTAGCTCTTTTATCATTTTACCGGTAATTTTATCTGGACCAGGTGATTTTTTTGGGTTTAAATCTTTATAAATTGCTTTGAATATGTCCTTTTTTTTAATTTTGAGCGTTATTGAGCAAGGTTGAGAAGTTAATATTGGTAATGAGGACTGTGAAGAGGGTCAAAGATGAAAGGAGAAAAAAACGTTATTCGAAAACATAATTCGATGAAGAGCAACCACAGTTAATTCTAATTCACCCCAGAGAGAGATTTAGAGACCAATGATAATGAATCTTGAAAATATATAAATGAATAGATGTATATATGTTAAATGTAAATTTAACAAAAATTTACATATAACCTATCTGTAATTCACAAACCGTGATTATTTGCAGTGTACATACGTACACAAAATTTATTCCAAAACGTACTGTTTGGCATTCACGCTTGTAACATTATTTATGGATGTTTTGTTGCCTGCTGATGTTTTTTTGGTGGTTCTAAACATGGTTACAGATGCTGCTGCTGGTGCTGTTGTTGCTACTCACATTACTCACTCTTCCTCTTCTAAGTCTTCTTTTATTGTCGTTTATGTCAGGCATTTAAATGTCAAAAAAAAGGTTATTTACATCACTGCGTACCATATAAAGGCGGTTAAACATCGAGCGAATTAAAGTGTAGTAAAAACAGCCAATGCATTGGAGAGAGTGAGACGACAAACAAAAACAGAGTATGAACACGGAATGAGAAGTGGAAGGGGAATAATTTGCTGTAATTTGTTATAATTTGTACGCGCCTCTAAAATTATAAATTAAAGACAATATGCATGCTATTATATATACCGTATATATTTATACTATATACACATGTTTATATACATTTGTGTATATATAAGTTTGGTGGCAGTTTTAAGGATAATTTAACACTCGTTAATTTGCTGTATAAAAGTTACGATATTATATTAAATCACTTTTATATGTACATAATTAAAATAATATGCAACAACAACAACAACAACAGCAGCAATGAGAAGACATTGATTGTATAACCACTCGAACTCAATATTCTTTGTACTTATAAGCAACGAAGTGATTTAATCGATTTTGAATGGTCCAATAGTTTTCAGGTACTAGTGATGGAAGAAATCGATTTACTATGGATGCGGGTATAAATAATCAATATTTAATTTTCTTTTTTAAATAAACTTCATACCTGACCTTCAATCGAAAGAAGAAATGCTCACTACTCAATATGCCAAGAATTGCATTACACTAAAAATTCCAAATAATCAAAATAATACAATTAATTAATGAATTAATGAAAAAATATTCAATTATTCTATATTATTTTATTTATTTATTTTCTTGCATGAACTGATTTGTACAGTGATGAATTACCAGTGATGCACCCGCAGCAAAACATTCAGTTCAGTTATTCTATATTTATTCAATTTCTAAACGAGTAACGAATAACCAGTAAAACAATTTCCAAAAATAATTGTTCTTCGCACTTCACTATTTATTGCTTTTCTACTATCCTTCTTGCTTTTAGAGTATATAATTATGGTTTATTTCGGCTATTAAATATTAATGCGAATATCCATTTTGGCCATCTGTGCGGTTAAAGTGTTTATAATAAAATCATGAAGATAGTAATTAGTTAAATGGTTTGCTTTCTGTAAGACGATGATACATACAAATACTAAATTTCGCATAGGAATTTTAAATGAACCGCATTTTCAATTTGAGGCAGGACTACATTTTGCTACAAGTAACGCAAGCCATTGACATCCTACTATTAAAAAAAGGGTTATACGGTAATTAATTTTCTATAAAGGAAAATCAATTGCTTCAGCAACAACTTTATTGGCATTCTTTGACATTGTCGATACCCACTATTAATTAACTATGGTACTTGTACGCCATAACTACGCATGGGTAGGTTGTGCATGCATATACGATAGGTGTCATTGAAAATAATACATACACATATCTATTTTGGGTAATTTGCTTTAGCTTTGTTACAAAAGCTGTTATGTATTCTGATCATAATTATGGTTATGATTGCTATCTGTAGATATTTCCATACGTGAAGCTCTATGAATGCTTTTACATACTACATATACGAGTATACAGCCTAAATATGGTATTAACATATTGACTTGTAACGTAGGCCATGTGATTAAATTTGAAATGATTTTATGCTAATACTAATTAAAAAATAAGCAATATCAATTGTAAGTTATTTGTATGAAACATTGCTCTTGAAATGCTGTGCTTAAATAAGGGAAATATGGTAATTATTGCGATGGCTGAAGTGGGTGTCATACATTGCACATTGCTTGGTGCATGTGTGTGGCCTTTATTGCACTAACACAGGGTTTATTATTGATAGACCAAAATTGAGTACAAAAATTTGAGAATATGTCAATAAGAGCGGAAAAATGGAACGTAAAGGAGTCGTAAAGACAGACTCGATACTATTACTATTAATAATTCTTGCAGATAAAAATATTAAATACCAAATTAAATTTATAATTGGCAACAGCTCTTAAATTCTGAAAAAATTTATAAATTATAAATTGATCTGGTATCAGTTACTTGCACATACGAACATGTAAAATTAAGTACTCAATTATAGAGCTTCTCAAATTGTAATCACTTCTTCTGCTTCAAGTAATCCATCCTATTACAATTACAAAATATATAAAATTTCTTTCCAGCTATTCGAAGAATTTCTAAGTAAATAAAATCACAATTCCTGGTATTATTATCACTGATGCTTGAATAACATAAAATTGCTTTATTAACAAAAATAATTTAAGCAAATTTGATACAAACATTTCATTAAAATACTTTCACATCAGTAGGTATACGATAAAGAAACCAAAGAAGAAGAGAAAATCAAAGAGTGAATAATGGAATTAAGTTTGTGGCTATTCAAAGAAAAATATCATACTCAATTATTACGTGTGAAATACAAGCCGAAAATCAGGTGACTCTAAAATGTGTAAGTACTTCAAAAAGATCTTTTGAAACACCTTCACATTTCATTCTGTATAAATGAACTGAGTAATTCTTATTAAAGATCATCGTCCAATAAAACTAAAACATTTCGCACTAAAAGTATTTCTGCATATTCGAGTATACATCAATTGCTATAACATTGTGATACTTATTTTTATGATTAATTCAAATCTATACGTATTTTGTTTTGCTTCTTTTTTTTTTTTTTGTATTCTTTCCTCTCTATTGCATCTTCAATTGAAATCTTGACTTGAAATCTCCACAATTTGCTGCTTAAAATGTAATTCTATTACTCTGATAAGCCAAATTGAGTATAGAACGATGATGATGATGATGATGGAGTAAAGCAATCTTTTCACACACACAAATTCTTTTGATTTAACTAACGATTGCCATTTTATTTTTCTCCGTCAATTTTTGCATGAAGGGTTTCCTTGGTCTTTCCTTTTTTTTATATTTATTGAGATTGTTTTTTTTCTTTTTTGTTTGTTTTGTTTTTGGGTTCTTTATTTAAAGTCTCTATATTTATTTTATTCCTCTTCTCATATCTTTTTGACTCTAAATTTCATTTGTGTCTCGTTTTCTTCAATTGCTCTATTAGAACAGTATAACAAATTTATACAAATGATCGACAAAACTTTTACCGTAGCAAACTATAGGTTTTATCCAGTACAAAGAGCATAGTTTAGATGAAAATTTTTTAAATTTTGCACACGTAAATATAAATCTGAAAGTTTGTGCATAAGTCAATGAGTATTCGATATCACTCAAATTAACTTCTTTTAAATTTTTTTTTTTAATTTAATAAAAACGCTGCTCTTACACCTGTTTACAACGGCGACTTTACGAGAAATATAATAATAAATATAATATAATATATTTTGAGCTCCCCGCTGACCAAGGTATTTCTTCTTGTAATAAGCAGGAACTGACTTTGAGAATTTCAATCTCAATACGAATAAACTCTAAAATGATTTTAAACCCATATAATTTTTTATTGGATTGTATATAAATCACGGCTGATTAACTTCTTCTTTCATATGCAGAATTTAAATGGTTTTTTATTTTATTTCTCTCAAATTCTCTCATTACTTTCAAACTCCTGTAACTTAATATCTAAGTAATTCAAAGCAACACCTTTCGCATTTGGGTTATATCAATGTTTTTACACAACTTATTACACTGTGCATAGTTAGGGAATAATAAAGTGTTGCTTGCTCTTTTCGGTAATTCAACCGGAAGTGGGTTTTTATTTTTTATTTTTATATTTCTCCTTTTCTTTAATATAAATATATAGATATACATATATAATCGTATGTTGTGCATTGGTATTCCTTTGGACATTATTTCTACATCAGTTTCTACTCAGTCACTTCTTCTCACATAAAATTCAACATTCCTGATTGTTTCAATTGGACTTCCACTTTATTTTGGTGAGATTCAATTTAGCATCATTTGCTCCTTAGCTACGGCTGAGATTTATTTTCTTTTTTTTTTTTTTTTTTTTTGTGGTGATGTTGTTGAGTTGATTGTTGCTTTATATAAATTATGGTATGTGTCTTCAATTTTCTTTATGTTTAGGTTTCTATGTGCCATATCCAAATCATACGCAATTTTGTTTATCCTTTTCATTTTGCTTAGCTGCATTTTCGTCGATAATACTTATAATACTGTTAAATGAAAAAGTTTTGCAAAAATATATTGTTCAATTGACTAGAAGCATGATTAAGATAAGATTCGATTAAAATAAGATTCAAACTTATTCAATTTAAGATTTGAATTTTTAAGAAAATTTTTAAAAATGTTTACCGGAAGTAAAAGAGCAAAAAAAATTATATTTTTTTTATGATTGCCTATAATGGAAGGAACTAAATTTAGATTATTATTTTATTATTATCAACTAGTCAACTATTAGCAATGAATAAGGAAAAAACTGTTAAAATATATTTTAAGTAGTATTGTATTTTCATTGAAATTTAAAGTAACCTCATACATCAGATTACAATACAATGTTATTCAATTTCTATATTTTTTTTTTTAATAGAACTGGGATGATCTAAGGTTAAATTTAGAATGATTTTTCTAATGAATTTTTGAACTTTCCATAAGTCAAACGAGTTTTATTGTTTAATAAATAACACTTTTGGTTTTCTTTATCTAAACATACTAAAATATAAGAGCTACATACGTCAATTCTATAGAAATATATAATGCAAAAGTATAAAAATGTTAAGAACTTGAAGAAAAATTTGCTTATAGCCTCATGAATAAAACTAATTATTCTCCAAATGCCACCCTAATAGAAGAATAGAAGTTTAGACTCTTGTTGTGTTGTGTAGTTGTGCAATTTAATTCCACAAATTCTAAATCTGGTTTTTGCGTATTTTATTGTCAATATAATAGATAAATTCAGCTGACTACTGATGGAGATTTTCATTTGGACGATTTGTGATCCAGATGTTCAAAAAACTAGTCCACGCCATATTCGTATTAGTCCCAATAACCATTAGAATTACCTAACCAACTCCTCAAATCAGAAACGTCGACTCTTAATATCATGTCCAATGGAGAATCACATCATAGCATTCTCAGAAAAGATTCCAGTTCTCAACTTGAGAAAATCGTTATACTCAACTGATTCGGTATTAAAGTAAAAACAAAAATTCAAGCATTTTCTTATATGTTTCATATCAATGTGAAACAATGTATATATCTTTTTTCGATATCAAACCTAACCTAATAATAAAATTAATGTAAATTATTCATTTTGCCCATAGAACACCTATTTTGCATATTTCGTAAATTGGCTAAAATGTAGTCGAATTGCAAAAATTGATAACGGAAACAAAAATACAATGTATATTTTAATGAATTTTTTTTTCATACTATCACGAAGTAAATAGTAATATGGTGTTGCAGAGAGTCCATTCTATACATTGAATGCATTATAACTTTCTAGTCAAGGTCTCTCAGATTTTGGCATTTGTATACAAAACATGTGTATGAAAAAAAAAAAGATTTTTTTTCATGAACAATATTTTGAACAAATAACACAAGACCAACAACAAATTTAAATGCACATATGACCAATAATTTCAACACAAACATAAAGATGCTCATAAACCTGATCTCATTTGCATGTAAATTGAAATAAAGAATATGCCTCGATGTGAGTAAATGTTGTGTCTGTATTAATTTACCATACATAAATATATCCCATTTTTATTTCACACACTTTTTCCAATTCTTTTACTCTTGGTCTTTCTTTCAACTAGCATAACAGACTTACACACACATATGCAAGCTTATATGTTTCAATGCCCCTTATTCTCACTTACATTCAGTAGCTAGAACAACACCAATTCAGTTTAAACAATATTGCTTGTATGTATTTACAATTTTACAGTGCTATGTACATATAAAATAATGTAGTAGCAAGAATAATAATGTGAATTTCACATACACTTATACATATCTTATATACAAAAACATACTTGTATTTGTATACTCTTATGTATGGTATATGTGCATGCAAAATAATTAAACCTTAAGCTGATGATGTTTTTTTTTCTTCCAAAAGAATAGGGAACAGAAACAACAAAGAAGTTTATCTGTGGTAACTTTTTTGTTTACACAGAATCTAGTACATATCTACATATGTATGTGTAAAGTTCTGTAAGAACATAAGAAGAATGTATGGAGGAAAATTCGCACAAGCAACCGTAATAAGTTATGATTACAATTTGTTGCACCTTACGGCAATTCACGTAAAATTAAATCTATCAGCTTATGTTATATGTTATTTCTACAGAAAGTATTTACATATGTAGGCATATGAGATGTTTTCTTCATCATTATTTTTTCTCTCTGATTATACACACTTAGAGACTTGTATATATTTTGACAAAGACAAACAGCATTAAGCTTATCATCTTGAAAGAGCAAACCATAAAAAAGTTACTAACTAAAACAAAACACAAAATAATAAACTCAACAATGACTGAATTCAAAGTTTTTACTTATTTACTTATTTTGTCAGATTTTGAGTACCTAATTTACATTGCCAAATAAATTATTGTTCTAAGAAAAATCTATATAAAAAATCTTTTTTTTGAAACACTTAAATCTTCAAAGTAGACATTATAAAGAAAAAATCTACATAAGTGATGGTTATGCATGAAAAATTGTAAACAGATTTTTATCAAGTGCAAGTATATACTCTATGGTATACAAAAAAAATGCTCACTGTAAAGTCAAATACAATAAAAACAAAAATGTATACATATATCGAGACACATATTTATATACATAGAATAATATTAAAGTCAAAGCGGAAGTTTTGAAATGCCAGCATGGCAGGAACAGGAAATCCAACAATGACAGCAGCGACATGGCAGTGACAACATATCTTATGTGAGCGAAAGTAACTAAACGAATGTAGTCGTATTTCAGACATGTTTTCCGTCATACACATTTTCTCACATTCTCACCCATTCCCTATTAAATTTTTTTTTCTTCTGTATTACCTACCTTTGCAATAAAAATCAACGAATAGAGAGAGAGAAATTGTTTATTTGTGATTTTATTTTATTATTTTATTACAGAAGCTTCAGTTAAACACTATATGTATAGTAAAATGTTCAGTAATTTCTGAAGATTGAACATAATTTAAAGTAAATTCTAAATTTAATTTAATTTTGTTGAAATTGTAAATTCCATTTCCACCCTACTACTATGTATAATCAAATATTCGACCCTAACGTATACGAGTCGATTTAATTGAGTTGCTATAGAAAAACGATAAAAACAAAAAAAAAAAAGAAATCCAGACACGTACCATTTGATAAATGATCTTTAATAATAAATGAAGTACGAGTATATACAATATATGCTCTATCTATTTTAAGTGAATTTCATTCCAATAGAGTTATTAATATGGTATGATAAATAAATAGCTTCTACATACATAGAACCTATATAAATATTTGGGTACATATAAAAGTAAAAAAAAAAATTCAAAAGTGATTCATCCTTAAATAATAATAAATTCTCAAAGGTAACTAGGTGATACTTGTTGTTCTATGCGCTGTAGCTCTCTTTTAGCTCTCTTTTATACTAAGGCCATGATTTATAATTCAATAACATAGATATTTGCGTATATGCCTCTTGATAAAAGAGCCTTAGGGAATAAGAAAAAAAAAATGAATATTAAATCACTAAAATGAAGTAAAATACATCACCGCAATTTCCATACTAAAATGAGAAAGCATCAATTGAAAATAAGAATTCTCAATTATTATCAATTGTTAAATGAGTTGGTAATTGCAAATTCAAAAGTCTCAATGAAAAATCAGAAATGAATAAAATGTCATTTGAAAATGACACTGATCTATTTGAAAAGATACTAATTTATTGTTCCTAAGCAGTTGCAATTGACACAATTCAACAAATCTTTACATGAGGTATTCGATTCGATTTGTCAGAATGCCCATTGTTGGGCTCTGGTCTTTGTGAAATGACAACATAATGTCGAAAGCAATATTTACTGATTCAATTGTATAAACTTTGAAAGCTAAAATCGAAAAACCTTCCTTACGATAGAATAATTACATTTCTGTTAAATTTTTAATTTATATATTTAAAATAATTCCATATTTATGAGTGTTCAATGCACATTTAACCACATTTGTTGCTCTAAATCAATGCCACATTTGAGAATTTGTTAAAAATTAACACTGAAAGGAATTTGAAAAACAAAACCCATAGCTAAATCTCACATTCCTTAGGTTATGTTAGGTTATGTGGCTGCCCTCTCTCTCTGAGAGGACACACTTAGGCCAGAAATGCCCATTGTGATACCACCGAGCTGCTCTTGCAATACTGTTGTGCGTAGATGGAACCTTGTGCGTTAGTCGGTTCCGAATGGCAGCACTTTTGTGACGTCACTTTAACTTAGTTTTGTCACAGAGCTCTTTTTAAGAAGCATTTTTGGTAAATTGTTACTGTCGGAAGAATTGTCAATTGCTTGCCGACAGGTGGATACCGTTCGAAAGAAAAATCTTTTCGATATTAAATTTTGTTATGCTTCAGCCGGGGATTGAACCCACGACCTACAGATCAGAAGGTCAACACACTAACCACTGAGCTACGGCACCCACCTGACATCCCTAAAACTTAAAATATATTGAACTACGTAAATATCACAGTGATTGTTCAAATGTTTGGAATGCAGCATTATCAGAATCATTCAATGAGTTCTAGTAGCGTTATATATTAGATTAATTGTTTTAAATAAAAATTCCCAAAAATTCGTCCATGAACTCTAGTCAAGATAGATACAAATGTTATTCTTTCTAAAATTCGATTCATTATTTAATTACTTCATTAAATATAGGATTAAAAATTAAGGAGATTTGAAGATATGCCAAAAATAATCACCCTGCAGGGAAACGCAAACCTTAACAAATATTCTTATTTTACAAAAAGTTGACTTGTGTTGTACAGTTTAGTTTGCCTACATTATTTGGGGTTTGGTATTCTAAAATTTTCCATAAAAAATAACTTTATTATAAAAGTCTAGTTATTTTTATATTCTCTTTTTTTTTCCCCACCTCATTATATATTGTTTTCACTCACAAAAACTAAGCATGTTTTACATAGGATTGCAAAGTGACATTATTAAAAAAAAAAAATTCTTCAATCAATGTTATATTTTATGCGAAGCATCCATAAGGTACAAATAGAGGGTAGTAAAGAGGCAATACCATACCATACATACCAGAATCGTACTTACATATGTGGATGCCAGTACGTACATACATGTATTGTATATGTATCCTTGTCAACGACATTATTGTCAAAACAATAAAATCAAATTTGTTAACATGTCGATTTGAGCACAATAACAATAAAAGCTCATATATTTCTATTTATATATCATACTACAATACAATATGATTTTAGCTACGTACAGTAGAGAGGGCCAAATTTCTTGCAAAACAAAAAATTGTGTAGCAAAATAAAGTAGCTGACGAAAAATCAATGTTGATAAATAGCATTTTTTTCCACACAAAAAGGATCTTTTATTACTTATTTTGATTTTTTTTTTTTTTTTTTGAGGATAGAAATATTTATTTGTCAAGATATGGGGCGAAGGGTTATGTTAAAAATTTTAAATCAATTTTCATGGGCAAACATATGTACTTAGAATGAAGGGTAGTTTTGTTTTCTCGATAATGATTTTTTTTTTCGCCACATTACAATACATATTTTGACCCACCGTAATGCACTAACTTGTGTTTTCGTCTTACGTATTTGTTTTTACAGGCGAAAGGATTCCAATATTTCCTCCAACGTTGAATGAAACAAAAACCCAATAACATATGAGATATGAAAATTGAAAATATAAATTCTTCTTGGGTATCCAATATCAACTGAACATGCTGTAAGTGATCCGTTGTTTTTTTTTTCCTTATGATTGTCGCATGCTGATTAGTTAATACATATTCAGCACATGTGTTCAATTTTTTGGAACACATTGTGGTTTATATTTTATCGTTAAACTCTAAATCTCAAAATATCCTTACTTTCTTCTCTCTGATTTCTTCCACTCACTTGACTGTGGTTGCAGTCAATATTCGACCGAGCAAAAAATATTGTAGTAGAAGAAGAAATGAAAGATTTCACAAGTATTTCGCCAAGTGTGGTATTTTATTTTATTTCTATTATCCTCAGTCTTCTTTTCGTTTTGTCTTTATCTTCGAAACAAGAATACTGAATAGCTGTCTGTTAAAGCCATTGTTCTTATGACTCTTTTTTGGTTGCTCTTGTTATTTGCCTTGTTATTTAAAATAGAATATTTTAACGATTTCACATCGTTGCTATTGTTCTTGTTATTATGACTGTTATCATGCAGCGATTAGATATCCGTTTCAGCATTATCCTGTTATGCTTTTTTCCCACCAGCTGCTGCCATCCGCTATTGTTACATCCAACATACGTGTGTGTACGTATTTTCAACTAAGGAGTTTTGTTGGCATTCAATGGGCAAGGGACATATTATCATGATCGTATAATAAAGTTACTGATTCGAGACTGATTTTATCGCAACATTCAATTATCATATCCCACGTATAATTCACATGCCTACATACATTTAATGTGATTTCTTTTGTTTGCTTTATATTCAACAATATTTAGAAATTTAAATATTTCCTTATATGCATAAGAAGGCGTATTATCATAATTTGATTCGTGGGTAGATTCATTTTTATTTTCGCGTGTGTGTTATATAAACCATAACGCTATTTGGTTATTTCGTTATTTTCGAGTAAAATCAAGCTTGAACGTTATAGTCAATTAATTGTGAATGTGTTAGGTTGGCAACTAAGAAATTGTCGAAATAATTTCCAATGTTTTCATACACAAATTGACTTCAAACTACCACCTTCAAACAAACATATGTGCATTTTGCTTCTTAAGCTAGGGAAAATGTGGCAGCTAACCAATGTCAGAGAGAAAAATTATAACATTGACAAAATGTATCAAAAATATGTGTATATTTAGAAACATCCAAGTGTCAAATCGGCACTTATTTAGTTGCCAACCAAATAGAATAATCTCGTGCGGAACATGATTCAATAGTTATATCAAAAATGGAAAAGATATTGGAAAACATAAAAAAGTGAATATGAAATAGTTAAAGAAACATTATCATACGCTTAGTTTCAATTGCTTAAATAATCAACTGGCTATGTTTAATCAATGTGAGATAAAACTTGGGTGCCGTAGCTCAGTGGTTAATGCATTGGCCTTCTAATTTGTAGGTCGTGGGTTCAATTCCCGGCTGAAACATAACTCTAATATAGAAAAAATTTTTCTTTCAAACGGTATCCACACGGTCCGCAAACAATTGTCAATTCTTCCGGTAGCAACAACCTGTCGTGAAAAAAAGGGTTTAAAAGAGCTCTGTAACAAAGCTCAGAAAAAGTGATGTCACAAAGGTTCTACCATACGCAATCGGCTAATATAAGTAGGTCCCTTCTAATATTGTCCAAAATTTATCACGCACGACAGCCAAAGCGCCCTTCGGGGCTTATAAGTGCCACATATTTATTGATTTTTTGAGATAAAAGTTTGTCCAATTTCTCCTAAGAATTGAACAAGAGTATTTTGATTAATCTACAACTATTTTGTTTGCCTGATGCCTTAGCTGAAATCAAAAATGCTCATTAAAATAGTAAAGGATTCCATCGGCAATTCAATAACACGGAAAAATCGTTAAATTTTTCTGTATTAAAATTTAAAGTACTTAATCCTTGTTAGACGTGTCAACAATGACATTTTTTCAGCACATAATAATTTGTTATTATCGCCTGCTTTTTCTCTCACTAATTTATTATTTTCTTTTACTTTTTAAATTTGAAAGATCCAATTTTCAAAATTTACAAGCTTAGATAAGAAAATATTCCATTAAAAATCATTTCAACACGAAATCTATGTACAAACTTTGTAACCACAATTTAAATATTGCCTCAAGATGTGACATTGTCATTAAAAAAAAAAAATAGAAAACTTTTATATAAAATTACATCTTATTTAATTTCCCTTTCAGTGATTTTTCTTCTATTTTAGGTGCTTCTACGATTCTCTGTATAATTTTGCTTACTCTTCATTTATATACTTATTACATGTTGTGCTGTGGGTATTTAGGTTAAGCTGAATTTTACAACTATATTACATTTAAACATTCATATACATTCATTCATTGCAGGGAATGTAAGTACTTCAACAACAACATTTTAATAAGACAATTTCTCAGCTCTTTACAGTCAACGTACAAGGATGCTCTATAGTGTATTATCATTTCTTGCTCTCTGCACTTAATGTTACCAAAGTCAACAGGTAAAAAATTTCTAGAGTAAACTAAGTAACATATTACAAAAATAGTTATAATCGTTAGAATGTGTATACATATGACTTTATAGAGAGAATGTATTGCATAAGGAATAACTAACTTTTACAACATGACAAAATAGCTTATTCTACAATATTTGTGGAAGAAGAGACTTACAACAATTGCAGAAAAAAAAAAATAATGGAGAAAAAGTATAAACATTTAAAATAAATAGAAATAATAAGAAAAATAAAGCGTATGCAATCAAATACGTACTTACTATAAAATCAATTTTAACGAGTACTTAAAACTTAAAATAATCAAAATAATATTTTTAAATAAAGGATTTTTCTTGTGGCAGCAGCTGTTACATGATTTTTTTTTATAGTTTCTTCTTGTGTAAGTTGTACTAGTACTTTTATGCCTATCGCTTAACGATAATATTACTACATTACTTTTCTATCATATTATTACAAGTATATACTCCTATAGTACTCAATTATTCTCATTAAATTTAAGAACCTATCACCATTGAACTAGTAGTTGTTACATTTTATGGTGATTTTTCAACATTCAAAGTAATACCATTTACCTAGTATCTACCTTCATCCTATTTTCTCAACATCACAATATAAGCATCACCACTTAAACGTGACCTAAACCAAATAGAATGTATTAAAAAAAAAATCAAAAGGTAAAAAGAAACGACTACCCTCAATAAATATCTCACACTTCCTGTAATTTGTTTTCTACTACAGTATTTACTGTTCTTATTATTTCCTATCTACTGTGTTGTCTACTGTGTTCACTATCAACTGTATGCTGTATTTGGATTATTCATAGAAATAAACAAATTATACAAATCCCTTTTACGCTTCATTTTAAGAACGTCAAGCTTTCGCTTAATTAAGTTGTTTTCATTTTGCTGGAGCATTTAAATGAGTTTTATAATTTGAAAAGCTGAAAATCTCTTGTAAAACCTACAGAGCAAAATACAAATAGACACACAGATACAGATTTAAAGAAGAACAACATGTAATTAAATAAACTTTGTAAGCTAAAAAAAAAATATTTATTTTTTTTTTCGTTATAATTCTAATTTTAGACATGAATGCGAAAAAATACAGATTCAACTATATATAAATATTCATTTGAGCAATTAAATTCGTTACAACAAAAATATTGCTTTGAACGATAAGAAAATATGTTATATTCAACCAAAGTATGGTAGATTGAATAACATTAACTTAATTGTCAAATATCAATTTCACTTAAAATCAATTGCAAAAAATCCCCTTACAGTCGGCTGGGGCCAACCAAATTATACCATGCATATGATTGACTTTGACGAAGTATTTTGTAAGTTATGGTGGTTTTAAAGGCACAGTATGGGAGCTATATAAAAAGTGGGCATAGCTTACATCTTTCTTGTAAATCTAATTAACTTTGCAATATTAAACCGCCCTTAATAGTTCGTAATAGCCTAGACAGACGGCAGCCTAATTCCGGATTACCGAGTTAATTCAACTTAACTCGGGCATTAACTGCAGCTAATCCGCATAAACTCTATGAGTTAATTCTCAAAAGAAAAAAGGATTAGGGCAATTTGCGATGGTAACGCTGCTGAAAATTGTCTATTGTGAATTTTTCTCGATCCATTTTACAAAATATTAGGTATGTTCGCTAACAAATAACTTTCAACAATTGCTAACAGTTCTCAACATGAAAAGCGTTGGCGAACCAATAAATCCAGCTTTCGATTACGAATGGTGAATGTCAATTTACAAGTTTCTGATAGTTTTCAGTTCACGTACTTCTTGTAGATTTTCTCATATCGAGAGTGACAGATGACAGAAATTGATAGTGATAGTAATGTAAGTGAGCAGACCTAATAAAACAGCAATCAGCCGTTTAGTTAATCCGCAATACTGCCGTCTGTCAGGTTATTAATTTATTCGGATTAATTGCACCGGTAATCCGGAATTGGGATGCCGTCTGTCTAGGCTATATGTTAAAGCGGTTTAAATTTGTTTTAAAATTCGCAACTTTGTATGGTAGCCCCATTAAGAAGTGGACTTGGCATGCCAGTGTCACACCACTTTCTTTCCGACAACGAGTGTCAAATATGGTTGTTTTTGACAGAATATTGCCAAAGTTACAACTGATTCAATTTAAAAGAAGTACAGACACTTTGCAAGGGAGTTACTATAAAGAGTAGGTGGTGTAGCCCATTTCCGGCAAGGTCATGTAGCAGTATAATGCAACGCTATGTGCTAAATATTGTCTCAAATGGTATATTAAGTGAGTCATAGCAAGTTAAAAATTTTGAAAATTCCGATGTTAGTCGCTCTGAATGCTCCGTGTGGGCGTGGTTGTTGCCCGATTTCGCCCAGTATCAATCTCCTCCATACCCTTGGATCATAGGTTACTTATGTCAAGTTTCGTCAAAATAGCTCAATATTTGCTCAAGTTATCGTGCAAACCAGCCAGGTGACGGACGAAAGGACATCGAACATTTAAGCATCGCTGATCACGAATATATATACTTTTCTATATCTCCGGAGATTCCTTCATGTGATTACAAACATTTGACCGAAATGAATATACCTTGCATATTACATTATGCAGGGTACAAAAAAAATAAGTCTCAACTTTGCTGCCTTAATTCGCTTTCAAAAACAACAATAGATTTAATTAACCATTAAAACGTCTCTTGCGAAAAGTGCAGAAAAAAATCATTTAATATTTAAAGTAACTATTTAATTTTCGAAAACTTTTACTTTTATCTCACAACTCATTGCATTAACCCAACTTACATGAATGTCCATTCGGAAGAAGATAAAGTATGAAACGTGCTTCTACTATGATTAAAATACCCTGTTTATAGCTTACTTATGTAAGACAACGAAAAGTAATATCATGGAGAGCAAGTTCAAATGATAGGGTAAAGAAGAAGTGTCAAAAAAATAAAAATAAAAATAAAGAAATGCAATAGAAAAAAATGCTAAGAAACTTTAAATTGATTTTCCACTTATAAAGTTGCTGACATCGCTGCGAATTTTCGCAGAAAATCGAACAGTAACAATTCGAACGAGGATTATACATTAGCTATGACTGCTGAAATTGTTTAATTCTGCTATTTATAAGCTCTTTAATCAGTTCATCGATTTAATCAGGTCATTACCAATTTTTATAAAAAAAATGGAAAATTGAAAGTATTATGGAAATGAAAAGAACTTTAAATCAGATCATAGCTTATATAATAAGGTTTAGTAAAAAGAAATCCATTATTTTTGCATTACAATTAAGGTTTTATTTAGCATAGTTAGAATGATCCGATATAGATCAAATATGCACCGTTTTGTTCGATAACTTGTTGCCATTTTGAAGGTAATTTCATAATGCCACTCTCATCGAAACCCTCATCCCTATTGATAAAAAACTGGGACAGTCGATTTTTACAAGCTTCTTTTGAGGCGAATTTTCACCAGCAAAATCATTCGTCATATACAGGAACAGATAGTAATTACTTAGTGCCAGTTCCGGACTATAAGGTGGATGCATAAAGACCTTCCAACCAAGCTCCCGGAGCTTCTGGCGTGTCACTATCGATGTGTGTGGCACAATTCCTCTCCTATTGGCCAAAGCTGGCCCCTTCTGGGCGATTGCTTCCTTCAGACATTTCAATTGTTGGCAGAACAGGTCCGAATTAAGAGCTTGGCCGTAGGGGAGCAGCTCATAATAGATGATTCCAAGCCCATCCAATGAAACACATAGAAGAACCTTCCTGACCGTCAATCCTGGCTTGGCCATCGTTTGCGCCGGTTCACTCCCATTCGACCACGACCGTTTTCGCTTGACGTTGTCGTAAGTGACCCACTTTTTATCACCAGTAACCATCCGCTTCAGAAATGGATCGATTTTGTTGCGATTCAGCAGCGATTCACAGATGGAAATTCGGTCCATGAGGTTTTCTTTTGCATTAACTCATGTAACACTCATACATCGAGCTTCTTTTTGTATCCAGCCTTATTTAAATGGCTCCAAACGGTTTTTTGTGCAATTTTTAGCTCCTGGGCAATAGAAACAGTGCTTACATGATGATCAGACTCGACGATTTCCATTATTTGATCGATATTTCGACAATTGTTCCTCCAGTGCGTGGTGCATCTTTGACATCAAAATTACCAGAACGGAATCGACGAAACCAAAATGCCACATGATTGGCTGTTACAGTATCAGGGCCATAAACTCTATTCACATTTTCATCCGTCTGGCTTGCGTTTTCGCCTTTATCGAACAAAAAACTGTAAAATATGGCGTATTTTCTCTTTACTGGTGTTGATCTTTGACGCATGCTCAAACAATACTGAGTTAAGTAATCACAAAACTGCCTGAAAAGTTTATTTAGAACGAAATCCTATCTTTCTAGCGTAACCCGCTCGCACTTATACAACGCGAGATACAGATGGCTAGAGCCATCTATTGAAAAAATAATTAATAAAATAAATGGATTTCTTTTTACTACACCTTGTATTTGCTAGAAAATCACGTTTCCTTCTGCCTTTAACCAAAGAATACTAGTCGGTTCCATAATACAGTAGTCCCTTACCAGGACTACATTGTACGGACATAATTTGCCTCCTTTAAAAGTAATTCGCACAGACCTTAGGAACTCCTAGCGCAGATTATGAATTGTTTGAAATCAATAAATAAATAAATAATAATTACAACTAGGACTATAAAATGCAAAATAAAATATTTTATTTTTGAAATAATTGACTGCAATTTTACAATAATTGAATTAAATATTTATATAAGAGATTTATTATGAACCTGATAGCTTATTGATAACATGAACATTAATTAAGTACACCTAAACCTGCATGTGCGATTTCAAAGAATAGTTGCATGAACAGATTATGCAAATATGAATATTGTTGTATAATTATATATTGACCTAATTCGATTAGACCGTTTCAATTATAATATATTGTCGAATATTAACTAAATTCTCTCATATCTGATATTATGAATTGCTAACATACATTTGTTTTTATGTACTACAGAGTCCACGTATGTATAGTGACTGATGAGGGATGAACAAACATATGCGAATTATGACAATAACGTATAATAATCTCAATTAATATTCACGGATCATCGCATGTTTGGCTTTTGTATTTACGTATATACTCGTACATATTTTGGCAATAAACCAACGTGCTATATATGCGTGTGTGAGTGTATTTTACAGAAGTTATAACGCTACATAAATTAAAGCCGAAATAATTAATGACAACAAAAATGTTGGTCACTTTGTTAGTATTATTACAAAAAATAAAATAGAGCTTTATGATATTATTGTAAAAAAAATTTGTCACTAAAAAAGTATCGAAACGAAACTTTGCATTATAATCGCACCTTATTTTCTTTTATAAACAAATTCGACATTATACCGGAAATAGTTTTCGACATTAATTTATTTGACATTTATACGGTACACTTCACCATATTGATGTTGCTATCGAAAATGTCACGTATCAAATTATTGGATATTCAGGTGTTGTATTGCAATTACAAATTTTGTTGCTCCATATACATACACTATCTTCATCACTTCAGTTATTAATGATAGATCACTTATATCATATACATATGTATATTCATACATATCCTAATTAATGCTGCAAGTAATTCAAATATAGAGATATACTGTAATATACACAATTAGACCATATTGTAGATGGTTTCCTCAGTATGTGTGTTTATGTGTGAGCTTGTGTAATTATGCCATACTCTTACAACATACAACACATACATATATCTATGTGAGTGACATTGGCCAGCAAACTGTTGCCATTAGAGATTTATTTTGAAGCTGTATGATGGAATCGTAATTTTAATACAGCCTTTGTGCACTGTAAGTGCAATGCTTTATTTGTACACACCTATAAGCATACATATGTACATATATGCTAATATATAGTATAAGCTTCACACATAATTTGATGGTTTTCGCTTCTAGTGCTTCGTTTGTTGGTGATATTAATGCAACATTTGCTTATGTACATAAGTATGTACCTACACATATTTAAATTTGGTATACTTAAATGTATATATATGTAGAGCTATTTATTTCTATACTATAGATACCATATATATGTATGTGTATATGTAAATTTCGTGTCTGTAATAGTCAGTTCTTCCTGTTTGTTTACTTTTATTTTTCCTTTTTTTTTGCCTAGAGTCAAAGAAACTTTGTTGGCTTTTCGCCAGTTTTGCTATACCACAATATGGCGTCATTTAAAAGTGACAACAGCATCAATGGTACCTACACAAATGACTGCAACAACAACCACAAATACCAGCATACGTTACTTAGTAGAAGTCGAAGAACAACATGAAGCACATTAAAGAAGATGAATGTATTCTTGTCACACACTACTACTTGTACTTGCACAATTTTATAAATGGTTACGTGTTTGTGCACACATGCATGTATATGTATGTGTATATAAATGATGTAAATGAATCAGTCTATGTTAGAGTCTAACTATGTGTGTATGTGTGTGTATTTCTATTTATGTCGAACTTTACTTCAATATTTCCCAGCTTCTCTACAATATTCATAGTAGTTATATATATAGTCCTATGACAAATGAATCCCATCTCATCTTTACTTGTACGTTATTGGGTTTACACGTATGTCATCGGTACTTGTCTATTACATAGGTAGGCGTTACGTCAACATCAATATGCTTAGTTTATTACGTTGAACATAGAGGCACAGGTAATAAAATATCTTGAAAATGGTGAAAACTTTACTTTTTCCTACTACCAAATATATTAGATTTTGTTCTCTAAAAATGTTTAAGAAGAATGAAATGAATTACAAAAATAGAAAAACTTTATTAATAGAAATTTCTTTAAATAATTTTTACGTTATATTCCATTGAGTCACATTGTAACGTATGAATAATATTGTAATATTTCATACTTGTTTTTTTTTTCTCATCGTACTGATGACGGTGGTCTTCGTAATTCTCGGTGGCGTATGATAAATGTATATTTATTTCATAGTGTTTCTTATATTTTAATTTTCCAAAAACAACAGGTATATATCTATGTATATAAAGAATGTATGTACTATGTATTAGAATGTATTACCAAAGTTATATACATATATACATGCGCATATGTAAATGAAAATATGGTAAAAAGTAAAGCTAGAAGCCTTATCCATAAGTTATAAATATGAATAACACAACTTTTTCAAAGACAAAAACTCTACAAAATATAAATAAATAAATAAACTAAATATATATTTTTGAGTTCTTGAGTGTACTTGTTCGTTAAGTTTCATTCCCATAGTTCATATTTTTGTACGAAAGGTCCGCAAACATACATTCGAAATCATACTTTTGTAGAAGAAGTAAGTTGGGATATCTTGCGATTATATCCATTTTCAACTATATGATAAAACTTGACCCAGAAATCAAATTTCCATTTGTGAGCCTTATATTTTCGTGCACAACATGTAAGAAAGTACAAATGAAAGCAAGCTTTTGTATGGGAGATAGGTAAGATTTTTATCCGATTACGTCAATTCTCACAGTCGTGTATTTATTAGCAAATATATTCATATGTATTGAGTTTCAGGTTCATAACTTCGTAATTTCGTGCACAAGTGCATGGGGATAAGACAATTTTGCATGGGAAGTGGACGTGATTTTCTTCCGATTTTGCTCATTATTAAACTCCTGCATTCATTAGCAAATATACGTGTATGTAACGATTTTTAGCTTGATTTACATGTACAAAGTGTGTACATATATGTATGCATAATCCTATTTTTTGTATGGGAGATAGGCTTGATTCTCGTAAGATTTTCCACATTTACTAGCTCATTCTTTGGATGGTAAAAAAATTAGTATGTCACGTCAATTATCGTACGAATAGGCACAGAGACAGACAGATTAAATATGTACAATAAATGGAGCACAAACTTAGTACTCTCTAGATTGTTGAAGTGCAACCTAATGGCAGTCCATTGAAGAATAGGAACTTCTCAAAGTATTGCATTGAAATGTGGGCAACTTCCAAAGGCACAATTATCTCTAGCCTGTAAAAATTTACGTACAAAGAGGAGCACAGCTATCTCAAACACTATAAAATTGCTGACAATTCCGCTTCAATCAGATTTAATGTGTACAATCACGAGAACATCTTCTTCCACTTCTGACCAATACTCGGTAGAGTTCCCAAAATTAATTTCTAAGGTGCGTTATTGGCATTAAAATTTCCAACTTCCTACTTGGTACTGAAAAATAAAAATTTTTTTGTTTTAGATATCAAATTTCAAAAATATCATCTGTGTTGAAAAATTACCGGGTGTATATTTCCACTTAGTTATTTGTATATTTTCTGATATTATTTAAATGTTATTATAGAAATGTGGCTCAGAGTGCTTTCTTAATTACAACCGTAATCATAATAAGCATAAAAAGTTACTACTATCAACATCATCATTGTGTAGACAAATTTGAAAGCCTTTGTATGCTTATGCTTCAAATAAGCCGATCAATAGATTTAGATTTCATTTTTCTATGCGACATTTTCCTTTTACTTCTTTGCAGTGTTTCCTTTGCTTAGAGTATGCTATGCCTGAAGGATTTGTATACACAATATAGGTCAGACTATATTAATCTTTCGATTTTCAGCATTGAACAATATTTGGTTGCTACGATATCATGTCATATTTCATCCTATTTAATAGCTTATATTCGTTTCAGTTTTTTTGTCTACTTTTTGTGGTTTTCTTAATATTTTTTTTTTTATAGTTAACTATTGTAACACCAACTCAATGATGACCAATTGTATAGGCTTTCTTTTGTAAAAGCAAAAATATCTATTATATGTGTATACCTTTTATATATATTGTAGTTAACATACGCGCATATATAGGACACGAGACACTTTTGTTGTTAGTTCATTGACATTATGAATGTAATCTTTTCTGCTTCTTGTTCGATGTTTATTTGAATCAATGTTTCAAATTATCACATATCCATTCCATTAGATTATATTCAAATGCATATATTTCATAAATCTTAAATTTTTTTAAATTCAAAATCATCTATTCAGACCACATCTGTTTTGTCTTATCATGAAAATCTTTCACGAATATTTCAATGTTGCCATTTAATATTTAGATTATATACATACACGTGATATGTTTAAAACTGAAATACACTAAGAAACATTTATACGTGAGCTGTACATATATGTACATAAAAGAGAACAAAAATGAGGAAAAATGAATAAAACAAAAGGTTCAATGAACTATGTTAATACTACATATAAATATTTAAATAGATTCATTTTTGACTTATTCTTATGTTGTATTCCATTGGTGAATAATGATCATATAGTATACTCATATGGAAATGAAAAATATATTTGATTAATTCAGCGCATGGTTAGTTGTCATATTTATGTTCTATATATGTGTATATATTACATTACTGCATATAAATTTCATTCATTTTTCTATTCATAATCCTTCAAAAACATATCTATTTTCAATATGTATGAACTTTCTTTCGATTTTATGAATTCATAATATTTATAGAAATTTATGCTCTTACTTTTCTCTTTTCGAATCTAATGAATCAGTTTAAGTGAATGTTAATACATTCATATACGTGTATCTGGATACATGTATATTTATGGAAGCTGAAGTGTAATATGCAAAAATGCATAGCTCATACCAAGTGTACCAGAAAAGCGTTAAGTAATGGACCAGCGAGTCAAAAAATTCGTTATTATATGTTACATAGGTTCATGCAGACAGACCACTTATGTATACGCAACTCTATATACATATTGGCAAGTATATACTTATTTTATTGGTATGAATGGTTTTAACCTCCAAAAAATTAAAATCATTCTTTTGGTTAATCTTTTGTGGTATATTCTTTTTTTTTTCATTTTTATTGCACTCTTTTCTTTTTAGTCTAAGCCGAACATATTGCCATTGCATTCCCTCAGTCCTCTCAACAAATGTCGGTTATAATTTCGCGGCATCTTTTATACAAACCATCTAACATACTAGTATGCATACAGACTTCTATGCCAATGTAATGTGTGTATGTAAATTTATAAACTTTTTCATCCTACTACTGCATACAAAAATATATATGTATCTGTACAACTCATACTATGGTTTTGTATGGCTGTCCATCATTACTCGTTGAAGGCAACTCTATCTGTGGGCTTTTATGCATACACATGCTTGTGTATGCAAATATGTATTATAAAAGTGCACATGTATGCATCTATTTGTTGATTGCTTGCAGGCTTTTGAGGTTTCATGTAAATATTGCGCTTGCATTGCGCTTGTATTTTATAGTACGTATATCCATATGGCTCTACATGCATACACCAAGTGCATAATATGTATAGTCATACCTATGGTGTTATATTATGATACTAAACCACAATAAGTAATGCACATGTGTATGTACATACATATCTATGTAGATATCATGCAAATGAAATGAAATTTTGTTAGCAAACTATATAAATATTTTAGTTTCAAATGGGTTTGTGCATGTAAATGTAATCTTATTTAATGGCATTTATCACACAGCGTCACCTTACGTACACATACATATGTATATATAGTTACTTAAAAGTGTAAGTGCATATTACGTATATGCATAGAGAAAATATTTTCAAGTTGCTCATAATTAATTTCCGTAATATGTAAGAAATATTATTTCTAAATATAATTGAGTGTATATATCTTCTAAGAGTAAATTAATTAAATTATGAGTACAGAAGTATCATACTTAACGTATATTGCCGCAATTGCACTTATTAAAATTTATTTTCTTGTGAATTCTATGATACTGCTGAAATGGGAAACGATTTCATTTACTTCAAAAGCTGACATTTCGCAGCAAAATGTATTGTGAACGATGACATACATCTTAATGAGACGAAATGAAATGAAAAGCGCAACGACATAATATAAACTACAGTCCATGTGGACTGAGCTACAAAATCGCAATGTAAAATGAAAATGTCGACTCTTGAACTCGATAACAGGATAATTAGAATATCTTGAATACACATTTTTCTACATACGAACTGAACATGATGTCACATTAAGTACAGAGCCTCCACCATTCATTGTGGAATAGCTTCAAATAGCAGCAGATATTCTGAAGAAAGCTAATATAACTTCAAAATAAGATCCCGTTTTAGTTGAGTTGGTAAAGAATACGGAAAGTAAAAATCTTTAAATAATGCTTTATAATTAGAATGTCTATCCAGGAGCAGCTGCACTACCCAAAGTATGGAAAAAGCAGCAATTAACATTTATTATCAAGGAAAAAGACAATTCTGAAATGCCAGCATCGTGCAGATCATTGTGGATGCTAGACATCGCTGGTAAGCTAGTCCGGCGTCTCTCTAAATTTCTGGTAAGAATTATTGTAGAAGACGTCAGAGATCTTTCGGCCAAACCACATACCATATAGGTCTACTTTGGATGCCATACAAGACATCATCCGAATGTGTGGAAGCCGCTCAGATGGAAAACCACCAGTAATTTTTTTGGCAATATTAAGCGGGAAGAATATTATCAATAACATCTGCTGGAGCGAAATTTTGAGTACTGAATTCATATATAATAAAAATCGTACGAAACTACTGAGAAATACGAGAATAAAATAAAATAAAATAAATAAATATGTGGCACTTACAAGCCCTCAAGGGCTCTTTGGCCGAGCCTCTCTTCCATTACTGTTGTGGGTGTTAAATTTTGGACAGTATTAGTAGGGACCTACTTATTTTAGCCGGTTCCGAATGGCAGAACTCTTGTGACATCACTTTTTCTGAGCTTTGTCACAGAGTTCTTTGTTTTAGAAGCTTTTCCATGGCAAATTGTTACTCCGGTAAGAATTGCCAATTGCTTTCCGACAGGTGGGTACCGTTCAATAGAAAATTTGTTAAGCTTCCGCCGGGGATTGAACCCACGACCTACAGATCAGAAGGCCAACACACTAATCCCTGAGCTACGGCACCCTATGGCCAGAATAAAATAATTCAACGAAATATTGGAAATTAAGATGCTGAAAGATACTACCTTAGTGGATTTCGCTTATTGCAGCCGTCTTATTGTGATGTGTTCAGGATTGAGACTCTAGCTCGCTTACGTACAAATTCAGCACGGAGCATTGAGTAAGTTAATGGCAAATATTGGTGGTTCAACCCAGAGCAACAGAAAGCTTCTGATGATAGCGATAAACTTTGTCATACTTTATGGAAATAAAATGTGAAAGAAGACAAAAAGTGTTAACGCCATACTTTTTTTTTTTCCTTGACTCAAATTATCATATCACTGACCGTTTTAACCTGGGACCAACAGATGGTTATAGATATCGAAAGATAATATGTTTGAGAGGCGGATGTGCTTTACATCGCCCAGTGCCCATTTTCAGATATATCAGTCTTCTGCTAAATCAAACCTTTAATACAAATGAGGTTGTGCCAGAAATCAAGTTGAGATACCTTCACTTAATGCATCATATCATCATATGTAGACCATAAAATCATCTGTAATCTTAAGGTATGTGAAATACCAATATTAATTTTGTTAAAGGAACAACTGAAAACGAGTAATCTTCTGAAAGGTAAAAAAAAAAAATCCAACCATTTTCGACTTTCATCGCCTATAACACAGCATACAGTCTAAAGGTGTCTAGAACAGGCTTCTCTTGCACAATAAAAAAAAATCTCCTTACAGTCGGCTGGGGCCGACCAAACTATACCCTGCATATGTAGATTTATATATAAAAAGTTTACTCGAATATCCAACTTTTCTTTTATTTCCACTTTTCGAGAAACAATTTTTGCATATACTACTAATTTACACCCGAAATATGGTTGACTTTGACGAAGTAAAATGATTTTAAGATAATTCCGAGGCTTAGTATGGGAGCTATATAAAAAGTGGGCGTGGCTTACCACTTTCTAGTAAATCCAATTAATTTTTCAATGTTAATCCACACCTTAAATTTGGTGTCCTACGTTGAATAGTTTCTAAGTTATGGTGGTTAACATTTTTGTTTAATTTCCTCAACTTTGTATGGGAGCCCCAATAAGAAGTGGGCGTGGTACGCTGATTTTTCGCCAGATTATTTCCGACTACGATATTAATTTAAGTGTCAATTATGGTTATTGTAGACATAAGATTGCCTAAGTTACAGCTGTTTCAATTTAAAATTTGTATGGGGGCTACGATAAACATTGGGCGTGGTGCGCCCATTTTCTGTGAGCCTAGTTGCTCGTACAATACTAATCCACACCTTAAATCTCGTTATTCTACGCTGAATAGTTTGCAAGTTATAACCGGTAACATTTTTTTTAATTTCCGCAACTTTGTATGGGAGACCCAAAAAGGAGTGGGCATGGCACATTGATTTTCTGCCATATTATTTCTCACTGCCGTGTTAATCTAAGTGTCAATTATGGTTATTCTAGACAGAAGATTGTAGAAGTTACAGCAGTTTCAATTTAAAAGAAGTACAGACACTTTGTATGGGAGCTACGATAGAAAGTAGGCGTGGCTCATCCACTTTTGGTGAGGTTATATAGTAGTATAATATAACTCTATGTGCAAAATATTGTTGTCCCAAGTGGTATATTGTGTGAGTTATAGCAAGTTAAAGATTTTGAAAATTTCGAGGTTAGTCGCTTTGAATGCTTGGTGTGGGCGTGGTTATTGACCGATCATGCCCAATATCAATCCCCTCCGTACCCTTGGATCATAGATTACTTATGCCAAATTTCATCGAAATAGCTCAATATTTACTCAAGTTATCGTGCGAACCAGCCAGGTGACAGACAGACGGACGGACGGACGGACGGACGGACGGACGGACGGACATCGTTAAATCGAAAATTTAATCGACGCTGATCACGAATATATATCCATGTCTATATCTCCGGAGATTCCTTCAAGTGGACACAAACATCTGACCGAAATGAATATACCATGCATATTGCATTATGCAGGGTATAATAAGTGTTTTTATCTTTTTCGACCACCCAAAACTAGAATAGAAAATACTTTTTAAGTGGCATTTTTTGTGCAAGTTTGTATAATTTAAATAAAATTACTATGTATGAGTATCACGTAATTTTCTTTTATTCTTTATTCCATTTACAAACTACAAATTCAAACCATTATGAATGCAAAATTCCATTCCATTTCAATAAAAAAACAATTTACCTTTCACACTAGTATGACTAACAGGAAATATTTTTAATAAACATTTCCACCTCTCGCACATTCGAGTGATCCAATTCAAGGTACACTGCCTATTTCATAAAATTGAGATGAGTATTTATAAATAATTATTTGAATAATGTGCCTCATTAGTGTGTTTTGACATAATTTTCGTTACAATTTCATTGAATGACACAACTCTCGAGTGTACCAAGTTGGTACATTTCGCTCCAATTCTCTGGCACAAAATAACAGTGCACAGTGTACAGGAAAAGGAGGAAATGAAAAACTCGTAAGAAATATTGTACGAGATAAATGATAACATTGTAACAAATATGAAAAACATATTTTCCTGTCTCTACGAAAATATTAAATTTGGAAAAAGCAAAAAATAAAAGAATATCATATTGTAAGTAGGTACATAAATACTTGTTCAGCAGCTGAAAAAAAAAAATGAAAAATATAATTAATGAGTCGAACGATGTCCGAAAATTTTAACTTTAATTTCCTTTATTGCCACGCATATACATAATTCTCTTCATCATCGTATTCGTGCTGTTCGTCATTTAGTCCATCAGATACAATTGTTCGTATAAGCTTAGTTTTTACTACCTACATATCTACCTACATAGACCCAAGTACATAAAATCGTACATATACGAGGTGAATGACTTTTGCGTTTAAGCGGCCCAAGCATAAAATTAATTCATACACACATGCAAACACCATAATGCTACATAGAAAAAGATACAGACAAACAAAATGCGAGCACATAAGATTCAGTAGAATACCATTTGAGAATTTCGCAAGAGGATACAACATTCTTTTTCGTTTTGCGCTTCTGTAGTTTTATCATTCTTTTACGATATTGTTGTAGTGTTGTTGCTATAATATTTGTTATTTTCCTTGTTGTTAAACATTTACAAATACATAGATAGATATATACCTTCATATAAGTTTAAGCTATGATATTATTGTTCACTTATACGCATATACATACATACATATGTACACAAAGGCCTTTGCAATTAAGCTTCAATATATGAGCGCATATGTACTAAGTACAGATTTGTGAGACTATATTTCAACTGATATGATATTTCATAAAAAATCTACATTAATATGTATGTATCTACATTAATATGTATGTGTTTGTGCACGAGAATAAACTTATGCTTATATAATATTGCTGTTGTGGGAAATCTTTCAAAATTAGTTCATATATGCACTTAGGTGAGATCTGTCCTAAAAATATATGAAAGTACAAATATATGTTTTTTTTATGTGGTTAGAAATTATTTGAAATCTTCTTGAAAAAAAGATTTGCAACAAAAGTATTGAAATATATTTTCCAAACCTATACTGCTACATGCTTCAAGATAATATTGTGAATAACTTTGCTTCTGAAACCAATACTCGAAGTCAGATTAAAGTTAAAAATACAAAATAATATAATTTCTTTCAGACCTGTGGAAAATTGCTTAAACCATTTAACCATCGATATATCTTCGTAAATTAGGGCGAAGAAAAATCTGAGCTCCATGGAAGTTCAGCTAGTGGACGCCAAGGTAGTGTCATTGAGCCAATACTTACAATTTACGTACGGCTGAAGACCTCACCATAGAAACCTTTGCAGATGACATTGCTGCCTTAGCTGTTGACACTTTCTAGCACTTAAATTCTCTTCAACCCTATAGGGTAATAGATAAAACTGCTAACTGGCGAAAACAAAGTGCAGGTAAATTCACTCTCAAATGTGATAACCCTCCCACATGTCAAACTCAATGATATAAACTCACCACAATGTATTGTGACTAAATATAATTACAAAGCGAAAGGAGATCAGTATAAAGCTCGGAAATCCATACTATATCATAATTCAAAACTCTCAAATCTCAATCGATAGCAAATCTCTTTTGTATTCAGCAATCTTAAAACTTGTTTTGATATATAATTTGGTTGTTGAACCCTATGAGACTCTATAGCAGTTACTAATGTTGAAATATTTCAAAGGTTCTCATCAAAAACCGTAAAAATCCATAGTAGCCTCAAAGGTCACACAATAGCTTAAGAAATAAGAAAGCATTATGCATTGTCCAATTTGAAACTCGTTGCCAACTCAAAAACACGATTTTAACCTTCGGATAACATTACCACCTCTGTAACCTTCGCCCGATTGAAGAGAAAATCTGCAAAAATAATATGTGACCAATGCAATGCTAGACATCATACAAGATTGGCGCTTCGTCAAAAGTTTCTTCAGCTTATATGCAAAGGCCGCTATAATCACCGGACCCTGCACCAAACAACCATCATATACCTTTGGGTTCTTGCTGAATGTCTAAAGAAGTATATCGTTCAATTCTGCTTCAAGGCTGTCAAACAACAACTCATTCAAACCTTCGGTGAAAAACGACAGTCGTTCAACGATCGCATAATCATGCAGCTTCCCGAAAGATGGAAAAAAAATCAATGTTTAAATTTTTCTCTATTTATAATAATAAATGAGATCTGCGTTAAGAATTTTGCGATATCGAAGGATTTAAAAAAAAAATCATTAAAAATATATTCACTTACCTTTTCAAATAAATGCATTTTTGTGATATAAATAAATCTCATATACATAGGTATATCTTATATGTGTATATTTATTTAGTTTCTTATCTTAAAAATAATAATTTAAAAATAAAAACCAATTAATAAAATATTTTTCTTACATTTCATTAATTACTACATACATACAATGTATACCTATATAATTGAGTTCAAATTATTTGGTATTTTTTGGGTGACATGTACATATATTATAGTATTTGCAAATTAAATAACAATTCATTCCAAAAATTAATATCATTTTTTTTACAAATCAATACTAAATAGTATATTCAAGCAAAAATCAAAATTTTTATGTAAAAAAAAATAATAAATTTTTATATAAAATTATTTAAAAATATTACAATTAAAATTTTTTTTTTTTCACACCGCTGAGGAACACAATGTGATGTTGTTTTTCATATTTTAACATTTTCTTTTGTTATAATAAAAAAAAACAAAACTACATAAATCACACGTGGGCACGATCATCAAAAAATCGAAATTCAAATTTTGGACTTTCTTTCACTGGAAAGAAATACAAAGAAATTGCCAACTGCTTTTTCAAATATTAACGTTCAGATATATACGTTAAAACTGTAATTAATTTGTCATTATTTCAAATGTACCATGAAATCTCGAAGATCGTCTCATTATATTCTGCGTAACTAAATTATAATATTAAAATATGTATATATATGAAAATGTTACTTTTATTGGACGTAGTAGTGGTAGATTGATAGATCGAGGATATAATAAGTAAAAAATAATAAAGAAATCAAATACAAGTATATAGTAATAACAAAATGAATATCTAAAAATAAAATAAAAAAACATATTTTTACATATATCTCATCAATTTTTAACTATCATAAAATAACAGCAATAATTTATATTATTATTATTGTTGCATTCAATTGAAATGTCTATTTGAATGATAACTTTGAATTTTCTGCACATTTTTATTAAATATTATTTTCAGCTAATCTGCTATGAAGCCTTTTTCCAATTACTCTCTTGAATATTTTTATCATTTTGTAATTCAATTATATCGCATTTTTCTACGATTTTCTATTATTTTGTATTCATTTATTTAAAACTAATTTATTTTTAATTACTCAATTAAATATAAATAACATTATTTTAATAAACATTTCTCCAAATTGGTATATTATCGTATTATTATTATTATTACGATAACTCTGATTATTTCTATACATTTACAATGCAAATAATTTACAAATAATTTAAAATTTTTTTTTTCATTTTACCTAAATTTGCATAATTTTTATTTAAGTACAAATTAGAGTCACGTAGAAGATTGACTGAGCACGATAGCTTCTGTTATTAAAAATGATTTTACAAACTGTTTTCATATTTTTTATTTTTAATGTAAAATAAAAAAATAATTATAATGTTTTTAACAATTAAAGGAAAATCAAAAAAATAAAAATTTAATAAATTGGATATGGAATGTTTGATGTATTAAAGAATATATTCACGAGTATGTTTATATGCAAATAGGTATTTGATATCTCAATAGAAAAACATAAATCAGTCTAAATCTTTGGCGCCCCTCAATTTACGTTGCAATGCATTATTTATTTTATTTTCATTTATTAACATTAATCTTTTAGAACAAGAAATGAAGTAATTTGATCAAAAATTGAATCAAGAAAATACGATCAATACTTCTACACTCCCTCTCAGAGACAGTCATTTGGAAATTCTGAGATATTTGACTGACAAATAATTCTTTGATGGCAGCAAATATACATAAGTCTTAATGGAACTAGTTTGACAATTTCTTTATTAGTGCCTAGATTTAAGGTAGGAATAATGAAATGCCTTTGCTGGAGCACAATAAAATTAGAAACGACTTTCGGAAAGTAAATATATTTTTAGACTTATAGATGATTTTCAAAAATATGGAGAGAGTTGCACATATGAAATCATGAATACTTTCGAGCCTAGTGCATTTGAAATTGATTATTGCTTTCTATAGTAGCCTTAAAATTAAAATTATTGTTTTACTATTTAAAAATATATAAATATATTTGGAATTCAACAGGAGGACCTCCAAACAGAGATGGAAAAATCAAATATAGGAGATTTTAGGTACCTGCGAATAAAACACGGAGATTACTGTCTACGAAAAATGTTGTATTTGGTCAGAAATCTAACCAAAATCGTTAGGAAGCAACTCACTCCCAATTCTCAATTTTCAAGTTGTTACTTAATTCAAAACAAAAAAAGTTTAAAGTACGAATTATAAAATTTTTAAATGTCACAATATGCTTACAATTAGCTTTAAAATTTAAATAACATAAGATTTTGAATTTATTCAATTTTAACAAATAATATTTGTTTAATTAAAACATTTTTTCTGTGACTCGGCTCTAAGCTAACTAAGACATTGAATTTCTCTGCAAACGATTATCATGTTCATACAATGTTTTTTCTTATCTATAATTTTATTTTTATCCATCAATGTAGCTATGTAAATATGACATATTTATTGCCAACAAAAAAAATATAATTTATTCATAAGAAATGCTCACAAGTGTCAGAATAATGATTCGAATTTCCTTTCATATGGCGAGGGGGCGGGCTAATTATAATGTCAAGTCAAATACGTGCTACTCCGTCTGCCAGCTGCCATCATCATCATCATCATTCATCGCAATACTGCGTTTAATTAAAAACCAAAATTTCACTCACCAACAGCTTCTCCTCAGTACTTCAGTTGCTTCATTTACGCACTTACTTCAATTACGATATCACGCATCGTCGTTAGTATAGTACGTGCAAATTGATTTCACTTTACTCTCACGCATATTTTGATGCTGCCGTTTGTTGTGTTACGAATTTCCATCGTTGCGTCGCCAATGCCGAATTGCAACGTTGTCCAGTGACACCATGTTCATTGTGATCTCGCGAATCGAGGCATATATTCAATTTGTGATGCTGTATTAGACCACCTTCACGCAATGTCCAACGTTGATTCTCCGAGTCATCGCACAGTTTCATCACCACTTGTGAACCGCGTGAAAATTGTACCAGGGTCAAGCAGAGATCATCATGTTTAATTTGACCACGTTTGGTATAGGCCCACTCCTGATTGCCGCCCGTATTATGACATTGAAATATTCCTATGGATTCAACGAAACGAATGCATATGCGTAAATTTAATGAAGACAATATTAAACTCATTAATGATCTATATATATGCTAGGGTATATCATGAATACACAAACGTCCACGGCTATTAACACATACAATGTTAAGCGTTAGTAACTGCACGTACTAATGACCGTTCATACCTATCATGTGATATATTGCGTAATAAACAAAATTAATGAAAAACTCATTACAACATATTAATTTTGCAATGTTGTGAATGATCATAATGATGTTACGACGATATATTAAACGTAATTTCATTTCATTTATATATATAAATGTCATGTATCATGGCATACTATGTTGAAAATTATGGGTTTAACACATTTTCTCACTCCCGAAGGGATTATAATTTTAACTGAATTGCAATTTAAATAGTTGCAATATTTAACTTTTGATATAAGCTCATTCAAAGTGAAGTTAAATTGAGCTATAAATTTCGACGATGTTTCATGAATCAATTAAATCTTAAATATTTTTAATATAACACATAACATGTAACATAATGTGTTGCTTACCAACTGTTCCATCGAATAAATTGCCCATTGTGTCTAAGCAATCATGTTCACCCTGTTTAAATTGACCAAATTCATATGATTCGGGCACCTGTAAATCTGGATAGACATGCTGTAGATACCATTTAAATGGCTTACAGTGTAATTTATCCTTCAATGCCAAACGATCATCAATGCTGATGCGATTATGTAAAGAACAAAAAAAAGACAACGAAAAAAATGGCCAAATGTTGTTAAAATGGGTAACTACGCATGAGAGACAAAAGCTCAACGCAATGCCAACAATCAGCACACTTACTTGCCAAATGGTATATTTTTAGCCAATGGTACTGCATTGTAGTAATACTGTTTGTAGTCATCCATCCAAACTTCAGCAGCACGTCGAGTGTTGCGAGCAAATACATTACCACTACCACCAGGGAACGTATACGGATGTCGTTTACGAAACACATGGCCAACACGACTGCATGGTATAATCTCCAAACTGCCACCACATTGCCATACACGGAATGAAATCTCTAAATTCTCACCACCCCATACATCCATTTTCATATCGTATTTGCCCAATTTGTTAAAGTACTCCTTGTCAATGACGAACAAACCACCGGCAATCATTGGCGTACGAATCGCTGTGGTTGGATCATTTTGACGTGTGGTCCTTTCACTTGGACTCAAGTATTCCCACTTGAAAATGAGATTCCAATCGAAACCACCACGTAAATCAGCCGATGCTCCAATATATTGAAAATTATCCATACTAATGACATCGATGACGGGACAGACGACACGCGTGGGATCTTCATGTACTCTCTCCAGCAATGGTTCCAACCATTGTTCATTACATTCAACATGACTATCAAGAAATGTCAATACACCGGCAGCGGCAGCATCAGCACCACGTACACGTGAACGTACTAAACCTTCACGTTTGTCATTGCGTATAACACTTACTTTATCGATTTTCGACAATTCCAAACCATCTTCAGCTATTGTTGAATATAAAATTTTACATAAAATGGTTGTTGAATAAATGCAAAAGAAATCAATACTTACGATGGTCACTAAAATCATCGACTAGTATAATTTCACGTATTAAATATTCTGGACTACGATTAAGTACACTAAAGGGACGTTGAAAGGAAGGGGCATTTCTTAGAAGTGATAGATTCGAGTATAAACAAATACTTACCTAACTATGGTACGCAATAATGTTGATCTAGCCTCATTATGGAATGTTATAATCACACTGGTTTCAGGTAAATCTTTCGCATAGTGTTTATTGCGACACCTGCAAAACGAAAAAGCAAGAGAATAGAAAACAGAACAACAACAACATTAACAACATTACTTGAAACCTTAAATGCACAACTACATACTTTCATTTTCATGAAAATAATGTCTATTTTTTTAATAGTAAAAAATCCAAATAGCCTAAACCGTCTTCTCATCATGTTCATATAACATATGTACGAGCAAATATGTAGCTATACTCAATCGATACCAAAAAAAAAAACAAAAATATCAATAACAAATAATATTTACTATCAACTATTTTTAGCTGGTTCTCCTCCATCTTGGAATATGATATAAATTCCTACAAATCCCACTAAAAGCACAAATAATGTTATGGATAAAAATATCAATATAAAGAAACTTGCGAAAGAATCCCACATTCAACCCAATATAAATACTTTACACATAGAGAGAAAGAGTAATTGAATAATGGCAAAGACCCATATTACCAAATATTGTAAACATTGTCACTAGTAATCCCTACTAATGTACTTTTAATGGTGTCACAATATGGCTGGTGCTCTATGTGTATACCAGCTTGGTCAAAAAGTTCCCGGAATAACCACTGTGTGACGCTCCCCTTGTTCCAATTTGAGTTTTGTTTTTTTTTTTGTTAAGTTGGTACATCTGTTGTTGATATTCTCTCTAAATCTTAGCGTCATAGCTTCACATTTGCAAACAGAACTCAAATTGGAACAATGGGAGCGCCACACGGTGGTTATTCCGGGAACTTTTTGATCAAGGTGGTATATGCTTCCTTTTAAATTGAATTGTTAGTGAATAATAATGATACTGTTGATGTCTCACATATAAATGTTAAATTGATACCAAACCCATATCGGTCGTAGTTCATGGAAATATGTGTATTTGAGAAAAAAAAAAAACAATGATGTTTGAATTTTATTAAGCCATTATCGTATATCAAGTTTGAACGCATTATACAATACAATATTTCACATTTAGGAGTTTATGTTCAAATCAAATAAATTCATTCATCAAAAAATCAAATTAATCAAATATTGAAAATTATTAATTTTTTCTTGTTACAGAACTCATTAGTAAACAAATGTGCCAAAGAATTTATAATTTTCTTCTAATAAATCTTTTTTATAAAAAAAAAAAAAGATATAAACACTTGAAATAGTTACTATAAACGACAATGTGCCACTTGATTTGTCAATTGACATGGAAAAATGTCAACAAAAGTCACAGAGTGTAAATAAAACACACACACACACAAACACGATAGAGAATTTTCACTTTGAAGAGGAAAGATTGTAAAGTACAAAACTGTTCAATTGCATGCTAACAAATGGAACCCAAACACAAAGAAATTTTTAGATTGTTAACTTTACTGTTTTCTTTATCATTTTTCTTTTTATTTTTCTCTTTTTTCTCAATATAAGGACAATTGCACGTTTGTTTCCTCTTTGATCACCTTTGCCTTAGTAGTATATAAAATTATTTCACACAAACTTTATTTATTCATGTCTTCATTTTTTTTTTTCTTTCGTAGATTTCTACCTCAATTCATTGGTAACCATTTGGACACGGAAAACGAATGACAGATCGATAAAATCAACAGACTTCTTCATCATCAATTTTAAGTTTAAGCCACACTACACATGTACGTTTGCATAACTTCTGACAAATTTCTGGCATATTGTATGAGAGTGTGTTCCTTTGTGTGTGTGTGTATGTATGTGTGTGTATGTATGTGTGTGTGTATGTATGTATGTGTGGGAGTATATATACAAGCTGGTGAAAACTAATGCAATCAACTTGATCAATAAGTTGTTGTTCCTGTTGTTGTTGTTGTTGGTTGAGTACTTTCAATCAGTTTGTATACAATCCCATTTTATTTGTTTAGTTTTCATTGCGTTCCTACTTTTTCTCTTCCTTTTTTGCTTCTTTTTCTTCACAGGATTTCCTCTTATTCTGTTGACATATGCAACATAGTACTATAAACGATATTTACAACTTTGATTGGTTATTGAATGTAAATTGCATACGCAGTTACTGAACTGAAGTCTGAAGACGTTTACAGGAGGTGTTATACATAGTTATAAGTTATTCCATTTCTATTGGAAATCCTCTTCATCCAAACAAAATGTTTTAATGAAACACCTATTCTTCTCATACTTTTAAGCTTAACAAATATATATATAGGTATGTCAGTACTGTCCAATCATTGCTCTAACAATTATGTCAACAAAGCATGTAAATATAGCGAAAAATTAGAAGACAATCTGAAGAGAATTTCAATAAAACTTATCTAGTAATAAAATTATGGTTGTCATATAATACTGCTTATCTGATTATCTGACTAATGATAGGTTAAAAATTTTTAATAATTGATGCTCAAGTGGTAAAATCGAAGCGATAAATAATTTTCAATGTTTTTTTTTTTGTGGTACATCTTGGAAGTCTGAGAAAACTAATACTAAAAATTGCCACCATATACCTTGCAGCAAGGCCCAAATTTGGTTAGGACAAGCGGCTTTCATATGAAAATTCAACTCGCAGTTCTATTGGGTGGATTATACTACTTTTTCTAATCAAACAAACCCCCTCAGCCCTTTCATTTAAATACCAGTTAGTCTCAACCCCCTTCGTCCCTATAGTATGTTAAAGAAAGCCGAGTCGAGCCGGGAAATCACAATTTTTTCGCCTTTTCAAAATTCCTTGTAAACGGTACATTGCCCACATCAGCCGGTCATTAAATCTATGATACAACGCCCCATTACCACTCCTACAAAAGTTCAGAGATCTTGTCTAATAAAACTAAGAAGAGAGTTAGCTCCACTTTGATTTAGTTTGGATCACATACTTGAATTTCATTATCTGTTTGGTGTTTCTATTGCCCTAGTGTCCATTCGTTCTTTAAGTGGTAAAATAATAATAATAATTAGGGGCACTCCAACCACAAAGCAACTGCTTAAGCTGTTTTCATTGTAATACAATGCCTCATTACCATTCCTACAAAAGTATGGAGACCTCTTCTACTAAATTTTAAAAGATAACTATTTCTTCTTTGGTAGAGTTTGGGTCACATACTTCGATATATTCAGCAACTTGAAGTTGAATATGACCTTCTTTTCTCTTGTCCCTTTGCTTTCGAGTTGGTTTCAAAATTTCTTCCCCAATTCAGGTCTAACCGAAATCACTCACCAGTTTCACTGGGTGCTTTAGAGCTTCCAAATTCGAGTAGTTGGCTAGTACACTGCATTATTTTTTCGTTTTAACTAATTTTTGCAATAAATGGAGTTAGGTGGCATTGACGTATGCAAAGACGAATATTCGGACTTTCATCTGTCAACGGTCTTCCCCTACTGACAGTACGGATTTCCAAGATTCTTCGTAAGTCTTTTGTATATTCTGAATTCCATGCCATCGTTTATGATAATAGAGATGAACTTTGATGAAATATTTATTTTCTACATCAATAACATCTTGTATGACCATTGATCTATTGGAATTCTTACATTATGCGAACGACTGGAGCTGAGACAGTATATTGAATAAACAGTATTGGAGGATACACCCCAACATAGAATGTTGTATGCAAATATTTCATTTATTAGCTATGATCACCGAATCTAAATTATAGATTTCCAAATCAATCCTTGTAGCATCGGTTATCTCATCAATGCCTTAACCTTAGACAATGATGTAGAAATTGTGACTCTCTCTCCTGTCCACTTAATTCTATTGAAATTCAATTCACCAGTTGTAAGCCCAAGAGTAAAAATTACGTCTTTTGGCATTCATCTATCTCATAAGTTACACGACCATACTTTACATTTGACACTTGTACAATATATTCTCTTTTTTAAGCAATTAAAATTTATTGTATCTCCACTTTGGCAAACTATACCCATGTGGACGATATAACAATATAACAAGAACAACTACAACTATTGCAATAAAATGAACTTACAATTTTATAAAATTGTACCCTAGGGCTATTTAATTACACCTTTCTGCACACGTATGAACATATGTCGCACAAATGTGAGGAGGCAACAACGTATACATGTATGGACCTATGTACTTATGCATGTGGATATTGATAGTCATACAAAACGACGATAGCTTAAGGCAAAATGAATTTTGTGTGATTTACACAAAAAAAAAGAAAAGTTGTAAAAAAGAACATGCAAAAACGTAACTCTGACCAGAAATAATCAATCAATAATTTGCCTGTGTATATCGGAACTACTCCCTACTATAGAGTATGTAGCTCTAACCTACATTGAAGCAAATAAATTAAAATGAATACATAGTTTATCAGCTACTGACATGTTTTTAAGATTTTTTTTTTTTTGCTATTATCAACATTCACTTACATTGGATTCCGTGTGTCTGGTATTTCACGATTACTGGGCAATGCATCGCTGGCCTCTTGATTGAAACGATTCCGTATATAGGGATCCTCACCGGTACGTAAGGCACCACCACGTATATAACCAGCCTCATCGAAGTACGCCCAATCACTATGATGTGAACTGGGTGCAGCTAATGCACTATTACCAATAACACCAGTGGCAAATATACCAGTGCCACCACCATGTTGTGATGCCTCATCGGCAGCTGCAAAACCATTTAAGCCAAGTCCACCAACTTTTGAACGGAAACCTGCTGATGCTGAACTGATAATAATAACTTTGCTAGTACCAATAACACCACCACTGTCGGTTCCTTTTGCACCAACACCACTAGTACCATCAGCGGTCCCGCCGCCAGATGTACGACTATTGCGGTATTGCAAACGATTTGTGCTGTGTACATCAGCACCATCAGCATATGAATGATGGTGCTGCAAGTACGTTGAAGTGGGTAATGATTCCTCCTGATACTGTTGTTGTTGTTGTTGCTGTTGCATTGCAGTAGCAACTTCTCGCAGCCGTAATGCGCGGTTTTCCACCTAAAAGAAAATACACAAAAGCAAAAATAGAAAAATATGAGAATATGTGGAACAAAAGTGGTTGCATAAACATTGTAAACAAAGTCAGGCAATTTTGTTTAATGTGTTAGAAATTCTATTTGCTGCAGGCGTTAAAGTGTGTGAAAGTGCGTGTATGTGTGTGTGTGTATGTGTTTGGGTGTGCAAAATTGAAAATAATGAAAAAGAGGATTTTCTTTGTTTTTTCTACGGTCTTTTGTGCATAGCCACTTTACCAGCTCCTTACTATGTATAATATGCCCTTCAATTCTAAAGGTATGTGAAAGAAATGTACTAAATTTGGTTGCAAATAGCAAATACGAAGAATACCATGAATACTTTCTCGTTTTTAATATAGCAAATATTTGTTTAATCAACTGATTCTTCTGGGTAGCTTGACGTAGTTCCAAATGCGTTGGTCATTACTTATGAGATCCCAGAGTGGTTGAAATCCAGACTCAGCACAATTAACGACATTTTTTCAGATATACAAAATCTTCTCCTTTTCAAATTGTGCTCTCAAATTCTTCAGATAATCAACACTTGCCTTACAAAAGCTTTTGAAAAGCTCTATAATTAAGCTCTGTAAAACTGCTATTACAAGAATTCTGTTCGATTCTGAATAAACGACTAATGTAAGTCCATTCTAGTAAGAGACAATCTATCAACTTTTAAAGCTGTTACTATCCAACTCTGCTTAAAAATTCTATATTATATATAAAAATTCTATATTTCTTTGGAGTTTTAGGCATTATCAGTTTTTCAAAACAACAAAAATGAAAAAAATAAAAATAAATAAAATAAAAAAAAATAAAATAATAGAAAATTGGCTAACCAATTATGTATATATTTAAAACCTATACAATAGGTTACACTAGGCTTCGAACTCGCGACCATAGCAAAGAAAGCCAATGAACTCACCAACACCTAAACTACAACATCCAATAATCAAAATACATACTTGAAATACGAATCATGAAATACAGTAAAATGAAAACTGAATCTAATTAAAGGATTGTTCTTACCGTTGCTGTGCAAAGGCAATTGTTATGATGGGCATCATTTGTTGTTGCAACTTGCTTGCTATTGTTATTAATATCTTTAGTATCAATGTTTTTGTTGTTGCTGTAGTTGTTGTAGTGGCTTGTAGTAACTTGCATTACTGTTAAGTATCCAAAAGTTGCAAACTAAATTAATATTCTTAGGAAAGCGGACACAGAGCAGCAACCTAAGTGAGGACATTGTTGTATGTACGTATACCAACATAAAATTGCATTTTTGGTTTTATGTATTTACGAGTACAAGTCTGGTGTTTGTACATACATTGTACCCTTTATTATGGTATCTACTTTGGTTCTTACACCAATAGTAGAAGAAGCATGATTTATACTATGTATCTATGTACAGGTTGATTTTTTAGCAACTCTCTTTTTGGCAACACTGCTTTTGGCAGCTCAGCTGTTTTCGTGAAACATGTTACTGTCTTACAACGCTTGCAGATTATTGAATTTTATTATCGAAATTCATGCTCAGTTCATTCATTCATTCATTTTATGGTCAGTTTGGTCGACCTTCTTAGGCGGCTATACGGAATCTTGTGACTAAATTTCGCACCAAATTTACATTATTGGACATTAAACCACCAACACGCATACGTAGAGTGTGGACAGACGAAAATATCGCAGCTGTATCCGCAAGTGTTGTTGATGACAGTGAATTATCGATTTATTCGGGGATATACCGTCCGATATGTTGGAGAGAGTATGACCCAGCGTATGACCCATTCGAAGCGCAACCGCGATCAACATTTAAATGAAATCATCTTTAAACATTGAATTATATAGATCGTTCTATCGACTCAAATAAAGATTTGATACATTTCTCTAAAATTTATGTGTTTTCTTTTTATATCAAACCCGAAAGTATTTAAAAAATCACCCTGTACATATAAATTCAGAAGCTAGTTTTTTGTGTTTTATTAAATTCTGATTTTTTTTTTTTGCAACATTTGTTTTCTACTTACGGTAATTGCAGTCTACTTTGTATATTATATTAAGCAGAAGCGCTATTGTGTTTTAAGACTATCCATTTTTATGAAATAAATTAAGAGTTGCTAAAGTCTCTATTTGTAAAGTGCATGAAAAGAGGAAGTTTTCATCTTAATTAATCTTTATACTTTTTTTTTTTACTTTTCTTCTTCATTTCTTATAAATCTTGATTTTTGTTAAAATACGCATATTTGAATTTTAATTAAATAAACATATTATTTATGCAAATAGATTTGAGCCTTGGAGTCATAAATTATATGTACTTGAGATTTCACAGAATACCATATAGATTAATATCTGAAGAATACAGTGTTATTAAGAATTTTGGAACTCTGAATTTTTAGTGGAAAGTTCTATTTGAAAATAGACTGCTTCTCGCTGATGACCAAATTTAAATGCTATTGCACTTTCCCACTGTTCTAAAACAATGAGGCAATCCTTGCAGGGTATATCAACAGAATGCTGGGAATCCAATTCTAGTGTATATCTGCCTAACAAAGTTGCACCAAGTTACTTTATCAATCTCTTGGAAACAATCTCTTAATTCCAAAAAAAAATCTACCTCTCTGGTCACAAATGAATAAATTCCTTATAAGCAGGCAAAATTTCATTCACCCCAAGAAAGTAAAATTCAATCATATTCCTCATGATGGCCGGAACAAAATATGTTCACATAAAATTCACAATATGTGTCACAAATAACAAAGACATTTGCTTGTAAAAAAAATTTCATAAAATTTCGGTATTCGACGAACCCAAGAGACGAACCCAAGTGACGAACCTCAATATAGTCACTACAACAGCTGTCTCACACTTGGAAGAAATGTTTATCGATCATTAATTTACCAAGCGAAATCAGCTTCTTCCCATTGAACAGGTCAAATAATAGAACCTAAACCCATAGTAGTTTCACAACTGACAACGCATAAATTTTCCTTTCGATATTGTTTCACTTTTTCTCCATTAATGCATTCGATACCAATTGATGTTGTCACAAAATATAATTGTATCATAAATTAGCGTTTATTTTAATATGTATAAAATTACTAGTGAAATGATGTAAAACGCATTTATATGGCTTTTGTAATGATAATTTAATTAAATAATTTTTTTTTCAAAAATTTATTATTTATGCATTTCGTTTAAATTAAATTTAACACTTTAAAATAAACAAATTTGAATATTTGAATGAATTATTTAATTGTAATTGTTTCAGCGGAAAGCGAGTGGAAATGCCGTTGGGCTTGCTGCGATGTGGTGCACTTGCCTAGAGTTGTTTGGGTGGTTGTTATTATAACTAACACGTCTTTCTTCACTTTGTCACAAATTAAAGATCTCGCACTTTCTTTTAAATTATTTATTTATTAAATATAATTTAAACTAAATATTTATTATTTAATAGAATACGGGAGGAAAATGTCGCGCACTGCTTTGTTTAGGGAGTTGATCAACAATATAATGATATATAAAAATGGAAAGTAAAAAGTAAAAAGAAAAGATCGGGAGAGCGAGAGAGAGAAAAGGCGGGAGAGTGAAAAATAGCGAGACGAAATAGAATTCAATTAGGGTTGCTAACCCTTGGAAACTTTATACGGGCAGTGCGCGACACACGTCTTCTGGCGTAGACATTCCGCCCCCCTTGCAGGGATACTGCAAAAGAGACGGAACCTCCACCCGAGACGGAGGGAATGAGAAAAATAATTAAATAAATAGTAAATACAGATACAAATACAGTATTTGATATACTTAAATTAATCTTAAAAATACTTAAAATTAACTATAAAATATTATACGGATTTTGAATCCGTATTCAGTCGATCAGCATCAGAATTGCGAGAATTTCCATCGTGATTTTGACTCTTATAAGAGTGAGAAAGAGTCCTAGAGGAGGGATGACGCGTGTTGATTGTTGAGGATGTTGATTGGTGGGTGCGGAACGAATGTTGATTGAAGATCTCGAAGCGAACGTTGATCGATTACAAATTGCAGCGCGGAACGGATGTTGATTGTTGAAGTGTTGATTGTAGAGTGCTTTCCATGTTGATTGGTGTGTAAATCGGGGTTGGATCACACCATCTCAGGTGAACAGATTCTATCAGGGCTGGTCGTAGACCAGATCACAGGTTTCGAAAAGTCAACATAGTTGACAAACTTAGAGCTCGTAGAGCGCTTGCAGCATTAACTTTTCCATATTGTCGGGATTGCCATAATATGCAACGCTCGTGACAAGTTATAAGCTCGGATAGAATCTGCGTGTCTTGGGTTCATGATGACTCAGCTCATGAATATGTAGCAAATAATGTGAAAATAACACATGGGATTATTCATACGCATATACACTATGCCAGTGCATAGTTCCATCGAAGCTTCGTAGAAGCTCGGGAATTAAATCGGGCAGTTACAGTGAACTGAACCATGTGAGAGAGGGATGCGTATGACGGTCAGTATCGTATAACCTGACAAAACGTTGCTACATAATACGGGTGTGGCATCAGAGGCTTATATGTTGCTCAAGCCACAATCTTCAAATCACCTTTTACGTGACAGCAATTTTGGGGGCCCAGTATTAGGCGGGATCGAATGCATTGCTGTTCGAGTACAAGTCCTCTCGTTGATTGAACGAGCCTTTTGTGGGGAGAGATGCGCAAAACTCGATAATCCGTTGGATATTGCTGTATGGGAAGTATTACGTCTAGTAAATACTTTTGACGGGTGTTGAATTCTTCTTGGATACGATCTGTAAGATCGATCCTTTGCATCTGGGTGAAGCATTGCATAACGGTGAACTTTCCGCTTTGCTCTCGGGTCATGCCGTGCTCTGTGAAGCAGGGAATGGTGTTGCTCCCCACAAAGACGGCATGAAAACTCACTGTGGCATTTCGCAAGGGTATGCGATGTTGCCAAACAGTTGTTGCAAATCTTCTGCTGATGCACAAAGATTATTCTCTCTTCAACCGTAAGCTTGGAGAACTCTGTGCATTGTCGTAGCGGGTGCATGCCTCTACATAGCGGGCAGCATGTCTTCGAAATAGTAGTGTTTAACGAAATAACGCTCTTACTTGTGTGGAGGTTTTTATTGGGAATTGTAGCGTGTTTTCGACTACTCATTTGCGTCTGAAGCTTATCACATCGAACGTAAGAAGATGAATGTGGAACTTTATCGAAACTGATTTTGCTATGGAACGATGAAACCGTTCTTCGGGATGTCGTATTTATTGAATTGCGGATTTTCTTGATAGGAGCTGTATCCAAAACTGTATTGCATTTTTCCTTTGCAACAGTTTGCAGCTGAGAAGAAGATAGATGGTGGGAATGTTGAGATGATGATATACCGGGAGTTGACGTCGTCTCACAATGAGTGCTGAGTTCATTCACCGACCTGTGAAGCAGAGAGTGATGCTTTTTCTGGCAGAATGAACACGTGAATAAGCTCTTGCAATTACTAAATTCGTGTGAATTAGCAAAGCAGTTGGTGCACAGATTCTGCTTTCTCACTACGTTGTATCGCTCTTCTATTGATAGTTTATGGAAATTCGGGCAATGGCGAAGAGGGTGTGTTTTCCTACACAAGGGACAATCACGACTTACAACTTTAACGTGATACGTGTTAATTCTTCTGGGAGTCGTTGGAGGAGTGTTCGATCGCCTGGGATGGTCGAACCGACAGGGTTGCCGATTCAACAGTTTGCTAAATTGACGATTCTGTGGCTGGCTGGGTTGCCGGGAACCACTTCGAATGTCTGAGACCGATTCCAAAGTCTGATATCGCTCGGTTAAAAAGGCGTCGAAGTCACTCCACTTTGGGATTTCGCGCTTATTCTTCAACGACTGTTCCCAAAGACACAGAGTTGTATCGGGAATCTTTGTGGAACACAAGTATACGATAATCGCATCCCAATGAGAAGTATCAACATTTAGCAGCTTAAGATGTGTAATGCTGTCATTAATAATGCGTTGCAGTCGCTTTAAGTTGGGGCCGGTTTCTCGAGTTACCGGCTGGAGAGTGAAAAGGGATTTCAACTGTAAGTTGACCAGAATTCTCTTATTTTCATATCTCTCCTCGAGATTATGCCATGCTAGTGCGAAGCCATCATTAGTCAAGGGAGTGGACTGAATGATATTATGTGCTTCGCCTCGGGTTTTCTGAAGCAAGTGGTATAATTTTTCCACTGGCGACAGCCGGGGGTTATTGCGATATAAGGCCGTAAACATGTCGCGAAAACTTGGCCATGACACATAATCGCCTGAAAAACATGGGGTGTCGCATGGAGGCAGCTGAACAGCGGGAAATGAATGTTCATTATTTATTTTCTCAACGGGTGGATTTGGAATTGCCGGAGAAGAGGAAACTGCGGGGGATGCCACCTCGAAACTCAGCTCGTGAAGAACAGTCGGAAATGAAGGTTGACGGGGTATATTTTCAGCGGTGGAAGAGGAAATTGCGGGAGGTTCCACTTCGGAACTCAGCTCGTGAGGAACAGTCGAAAATGAAGGTTGACGGGGTATGTTTTCAGCGAGAGATACGGAAACTGCGGGAGGTACCACTTCGGAATTCAACTCGTGAAGATGAGCATTAATATTAGAGAGGCACCGGACATACGAGGTGTAACATTTTGTATATATCTCTTTAATTTGTCTAATATCGACATCTTCAGCGACTTCCTCTGTTAGAACATTGTGATAAGCTGTTCTGCAATCACTCCACAGGGACTGGAATTGCTTTTGCTGTGCTTCCAAGACAAATTTTTTATGGTTTTCCGGGTTGATGGCATGAAAATTGCTATCAAAATCAATAATATCTTCCACGGCAGCTCTGAAGAGATCGTAAGCTGACATCCTTTTAGCAATTGTAGAATTCCAGATTTAATACGGGATAAAATTTGAAAACGAGAGAGCGAATTGCTTGCGAATCTGGGGTTATGTTGCCTGTTCGCACGATTTATCAAAAAATGGGTTGCCAAAATGTGACTGGCAAGAGATTAGTCCGAAAGACTTAGTCTTCCTCAGTGAAGTTAAGTGGAACCAGTGTGCAAACTTATGGGAGTACGATAATATTATATAAAAATACACGTAGGTATATATATATATAGGAAAAATAACCGCGGGACGGAATAACAGTTTGGGAACCACTGTATTGTATGTTCCGGAACTTGTACTATATTATCTCTCACCAAGAATTAATTTGTATTATATTTGATCGCACTGTAGCAACTTGGGGTTGAGAGTGACTATTTTTCTCCCTGGGTGTTTTTCAATAGAAAAGATAGTGTACAATTGTTATTGCAGTTACATTTCCTTTATAAAAAACACCAGCCAATGCAATTATATTTTGTTGCTATCATATGTATATGCAAAACAAAAATTGGGAGATAGAAATTTAGCAACAATATGCACTACCGCTATATTTGTGATCAAAACGCAGGTATATTTGTCGAGACAAATCAATGCGTTTTATTGTTGCCTATGTATGACGAAATACCTTTATTGCTTGCTTTTGGGTGTGCTTGTTGTTGATAGTTTAGGGATATGCATGAACCACGGTAGGTAGTTGAAATTTAACAACAACAAGTAATCGCATGTGCGTTTGTATAATAAGGCGGTTGTTTTTGCAAATGCACAAGGCAAAGGTATTGAGAAAAAAATGCAATATGTTTGAAATTGTTATTGCACTGCCAAACAAATATTTTTGAATATTTTAATGTTATTGCCGATATCAATTTTCGTGAGGGAAAAACAACTTTTATTGGGAAAGTGTAGTTGTATTACTTTTGCTTTGTTCTTCCTTGATACTAAGGTTGTTATTATTATTACATTATTGGCAATAATGTTTTTCGTAGAGGGGAGTATGCGGGGCGATACGACTGATATGATAACACTTGGTGGTTATGTTTGAGTAAAATAACCACACAAAATGCAACAACGATATCTCGGAGAGAGATGCTTTGGTGTACTTATATGTGTTTACTGAGAGATGTTCAAGGGATTAGTAAACAAAATTAATGTAGTAATAAAAACAACCATATAAATCAAATTGGAGATCTCTTCGAATAATGAGAAGAAGAACATAAGCGGGAAATAAAAACAAAATAGATAAACCAAAAGTGTGTTTTGCCGTCGGCAAAACAATATTATTTGTATCACAATATATATGTTGTAATTTCTTAATTCTTGCAACTATATGGGAGAGTTTACTAAGCAGAATGGAATATTTAACTCAGCGAGAGATTCGCTGTAAGTTATCGGGATGTTTAAGCGGGAATTGTTATAAAATCTACGTACGACGTACTCATAAATAATGTAGCCAAAAATTAAGAAATCCAACAATAGTTGTGCTGGGGTGGCAAGATTTGCTTACCAATCGTTGCGAGCCGATCCGGCTCGAAGGACCAATGTTTCAGCGGAAAGCGAGTGGAAATGCCGTTGGGCTTGCTGCGATGTGGTGCACTTGCCTAGAGTTGTTTGGGTGGTTGTTATTATAACTAACACGTCTTTCTTCACTTTGTCACAAATTAAAGATCTCGCACTTTCTTTTAAATTATTTATTTATTAAATATAATTTAAACTAAATATTTATTATTTAATAGAATACGGGAGGAAAATGTCGCGCACTGCTTTGTTTAGGGAGTTGATCAACAATATAATGATATATAAAAATGGAAAGTAAAAAGTAAAAAGAAAAGATCGGGAGAGCGAGAGAGAGAAAAGGCGGGAGAGTGAAAAATAGCGAGACGAAATAGAATTCAATTAGGGTTGCTAACCCTTGGAAACTTTATACGGGCAGTGCGCGACACACGTCTTCTGGCGTAGACAGTAATTATTTATTCACAAATCATACACTTAGTGAAGTATATAATATAAAAATTAACATATGCTATATATGTATATACACAGAAATATATATCATCAAATTGCAACATAACTACAATCTTTTCCTCTTCAGCACTCAAGTGAATATGACACTCAAAAATCCACTATATATGCGGTTACTCTCATGCATCAATCATTTGTACACAATAACAACTCAACACGTTAAATATTTGCCAAATATTTATCAGCATCACTATAATTATCTATGGTAAAAGAGCTTTAATAGTAGCATCACCAACACCAACAACAACAACAATAATAACAACACAATCGTAGATATAACAATAATATAAGCGTTACATGTTTACGCCATGTAATATACAAACGCACACATATTCACACACACACACATACTTAATTGTTTCATTGTGATAAATACAAACAACTTTCAATAGCAAACCATTTAAGATTATGAAATCGTTTTTATGCATAGTACGTACAAGTATTTGAAGAATGATGTTCAAGTTGTTGTTATTGTTGATGGTGATGTTGGTATTGCTGATGCTGATAATGGATTCGTGATACACCAAAGTACAACTATTACATATAATGAGCATAACAAATAAAAAAAAAATTATTATGATGATGATTTGATGATGACGATGATGAATTCAAGTATATACATATACATAATGTTTTCATTTTCTTTTGAAGGGCCACAATATATTTGTATTCAAGGTCATTGTGATTTGCATTTTGCAAATAGGTATAAAGTTAAAAAATTATAAAAAAAATTAATTGGGCAATGAACCATTTTATAATTGTACTTATGACAGAGTGCATAACCCACAGTGAATAAAGATTTCAAAGTGCCATATTTAAAACGCTACAAAATGTGACTTTGTATGAGAGCAACATAAAATAGTTGGCGCTCATTTTTCACAATACTTAGTTATATTTATGAGAAATAAAACAATATCATTGAAGGAATCACAGTAGTGATTCTTGATATGCGAACCTTTTGAGAAAATGTTGCTAAAGCTTGCTCATCTCCCCATAGCCTATAAAGCACCAAAACATGGTATCTGGCATCTCCATTAAATATGCAAAAATGTTGTATGTACGAAATGTAGACCTTGTGTCGATTTTCAAATTGTGAAATCAGATGATTTTACTTACATTACATAATCGGGCTATTTAAGTATGCAGCGAAGAAACAAAATACAAATAAAAATTAAATGCATATTATTCCATCCATATAAACCAGATTGTATGTAAAAAGGGTTAACAAATTATATATTAAGTTAGCCAGTCACGTGTACTTTACTTGTTAATTGTTGACATTTCTTTTTGCGCGAACACATTTAAATTTTTATTTAATACTTTTGAGCATTTAAGTATTTCTTTTCATTTTATTATTATTTGACTTTGCATATCTAACTTATACTGTTTTAACCACTTCTGTTGTTAACCACTTCTGTTGTTGTTGTTCTGAATGAAATTCATCCATGTTCTTTTGATATAATATATGTACTTAGTGGATAAATAGTATGCAACACATCTTATACCTATTATTCTATAGTTACTCTTTCGAGCTATATTCAGTTTTCAGCGTTGATTTCATGATCATTTTTATACCCTGCATAATGTAATATGCAAGGTATATTCATTTCGGTCAGATGTTTGTAACCACTTGAAAGAATCTCCGGAGATATAGAAAATTATATATATTCGTGATCAGCGTCGCTTATATTTTCGATTCAATAATGTCCGTCCGTCCGTCTGTCTATCACGAAAACTTAAAACCGCTAAGCGAAAATTAACAAATGCCAAGCAAAATCACAAATGCTTAGCGAAAATCAAGAAACGCTAAGCGAAAATACGCACCGACTAAGGGAAAATTAAAAAGCGAAAAGTAAAATTCGCTAAGCAAAAATCAAGAAACGCTAAGCGAAAATACGCACCGACTAAGGGAAAATTAAAAAGCCAAGCGAAAAGTAAAATTCGCTAAGCGAAAATAAAAATGGCTAAAAAATCGAACATGAAAATTAAAATAGATCGCGAAGCGTTTTTTAATTTATGCGTAGCGGTTTTAAATTTTCGCTTAATTAAAAAACGCCATACAAAAATTTAAAACCGCTAAGCGAAAATTAAAAAACGCCAAGCGAAAATCTAAAATCGCAAAACGAAAATCAAAAAACGCTTAGCGAAAATCTACAATCGCCAAGCGAAAATTTTAACCGCTAAGTGAAAATCAAAAAATACTTTGTGAAATTTAACAAACGCCAAACGTAAATTTAAAACCGCTAAGCGAAAATCAAAAAACCCCAAGCAAAAATCAAAAATCGCAAGGCGAAAATTAAAAAACGCTTAGTGAAGGTTAATGTAAAACAAAAATGTAAAACTGCTTAGCGAAAATTAAAAAACGCTTAGCAAAAATCAAAAAACGCCAAGCGAAAATCAAAAATCGCCTAGCGAAAATTTAAAACCGATCTCTGGCGATTTTAAAATATCCCAATCTACTTTTTATGCTTTCATAGTATAGGGTTATCCATTTTGTGTTCCGAAAGCAAACCTAAATATAACACAAAACAAAAAACAAAAATCAAAAGAATTTTTTGCCAGATTATTTCCGACTACTTACTATTAATTCAAGTGTCAAAACGAAAATCTAAAAACGTAAAGTGAAGACTAAAAAAAACGCTAAATGAAAATTAAAATTTCCTGTGAGTCTTGTTGCTCTTATCATACTAATCCACACCTTAAATCTCATTGTTATACGCTAAATATTTTATAAGTTAGGGCGCCTAATAGCCTAGACAGACGGCAGCCTAATTCCGGATTACCGGCGCACTTAATCCGAATAAAATAATAACCTGACAGACGGCAGTATTGCGGATTAACTAAACGGCTGATTGCTGTTTTATTAGGTCTACTCAGTTACATTACTATCACTATCAATTTCTGTCATCTGTCACTCTCGATATGAGAAAATCTACAAGTAGTATGTGAACTGAAAATTATCAGAAACATGTAAATTGACATTCACCGTTCGTAATTGACAACTGGATTTATTGGTTCTCCAACGCTTTTCATGTTGAAAACTGTTAGAAATTGTTGAAAGTTTTTTTATAAGCGAACACATCTAATATTTTGTAAAATGGATCGAGAAAAATTCACAATAGACAATTTACAGCAGTGTTGCCATAGCAAATTGCCCTAATCCTCTTTTATTTTGAGAATTAACTCATAGAGTTTATGCGGATTAGCTGCAGTTAATGCCCGAGTTAATTCGAATTAACTCGGTTATCCGGAATTAGGCTGCCGTCTGTCTAGGCTATAAAAGTTTTTGTTTAATTACCTCGAGTTTGTATGGGAGTCCCAATAAGAAGTGGGCGTGGCACGCCGATTTTTTGCCAGATTATTGACGACTACCTATTTATTCAAGTGTCTAACCAAAATCAAAAAGCACTAAGCGAATTATAAAAAAACGATAAGCGAAAATTAAAATACACTAAGCGAAAATAAAAAACCGCTAAGCGAAAATTAAAAAACGCCAAGCGAAAATCAAAAAACGATTGGAGAAAATTAAAAACGCTAAGCGAAAATCAATAATCGCCAAGCGAAAATCAAAAATCGCCAAGCGGAAATCAAAAAACGCCCAGAGAAAATTAAAAATCGCCCAGCGAAAATTAAAAAACGCTTAGCGAAAATCAGAAAACGCTTAGAGAAAATTAAAAAACGCCAAGCGAAAATCAAAAATCGCCAAGCGAATATCAAAAATCGTCAAGCAAAAATCAAAAATCACCCAGCGAATATCAAAAAACGTCAAGCAAAAATCAAAAAACGCCAAGTGAAAATTTAATAATATCCAAGCGAAAATAAAAAAACGCCAAGCGAAAATCAAAAAACGCCCCGCGAAAGTTAAAAAACGCCAAGCGGAAATCAAAAATCGCCAAGCGAAAATTAAAAATCGCAAAGCAAAAATCAAAAATCGCCCAGCGAAAATTAAAAAACGCTTAGCGAAAACTAAAAAACGCTTAGCGAAAATTAAAAAACGCGAAGCGAAAATCAATAATCGCCAAGCGAATATAAAAAATCGACAAGCAAAAATCAAAAATCGCCCAGGGAATATCAAAAATCGTCATGCAAAAATCAAAAAACGTTAAGTGAAAATTAAAAAACGCCAAGCGAAAATCTATTATCGCCAAGCGAAAATAAAAAATCGCCAAGCGAAAATCTATTATCGCCAAGCGAAAATAAAAAATCGCCAAGCGAAAATCAAAAAACGCCCCGCGAAAGTTAAAAAACGCCAAGCGAAAATCAAAAATCGCCAAGAGAAACCTAAAAAATGTTTAGCGGAAATCAAGTTTTTCGACAGTTTTCGACAGAAAAGTCCTACGCAAGATCTTTGGACATATTTGTGGTGGTGGCGAGTACCGAATAAGATACAACCTTGAGCTGTACGAGCTGTATGCCGATATTGACATAGTAAAGCGCATCAAAATCCAGCAGCTGCGCTGGCTAGATTCTGTCAAGCGAATGGAAGAACACGCTCCAGCTAAGAAGGTGTTATATCGGAACCCGCTGGTTATTGTGGCCACATAAGTAAGTAAGCAAATTAGCGAAAATAAAAAAACGCTAAGCGAAAATTAACAAACGCTAAGCGAACATTAACAAACGACAAGCGAAAATTAAAAAACGCCAAGCGAAAATTACCAAACGTCAAGCAAAAATTTAAAAACGCCTAACGAAAATCCAAATACGCCAAGCAAAAAACAAAAATCGTTAAACGGAAATCAAATAACGCCTAGCGAAAATTTGAAATCGCCAAGCCAATATCAAAAAATGCTGTGAAGATTAAAAAACGAAAAGGTAAAATTTAATTTGTTAATTTAACCGCCAAGCGAAAATTAACAAACGCCAAGCGAAAATCAAAAAACACTTGCTGAATATTAAAAAACGCCAAGCGAAAATTTAAAACCGCTAAGCGAAAATTAACAAACGCCAGTAAAATCGAAAAACACAAAACAAAAATCAAAAGCATTTCTTGCCAGATTATTTCCGACTACCATATTAATTCAAGTGTCAAAACGAAAATCTAAAAACACTAAGCGAATTATAAAAAAATGCTAAGCGAAAATAAAAACCGCTAATAGAAAATTAAAAAAACGCGAAGCGAAAATCAATAATCGCCAAGCGAATATAAAAAATCGTCAAGCAAAAATCAAAAATCGCCCAGGGAATATCAAAAATCGTCAGGCAAAAATCAAAAAACGCCAAGCGAAAATCTATTATCGCCAAACGAAAATTAAAAAACGCTTAGCGAAAATCAGAAAACGCTTAGAGAAAATTAAAAAACGCCAAGCGAAAATTAAAAAACGCCAAGCGAAAATAAAAAATCGCCAAGCGAAAATAAAAAATCGCCAAGCGAAAATCAAAAAACGTCCCGCGAAAGTTAAAAAACGCCAAGCGGAAATCAAAAATCGCCAAGCAAAAATCAAAAATCGCCCAGCGAAAATTAAAAAACGCTTAGCGAAAACTAAAAAACGCTTAGCGAAAATTAAAAAACGCGAAGCGAAAATCAATAATCGCCAAGCGAATATAAAAAATCGTCAAGCAAAAATCAAAAATCGCCCAGGGAATATCAAAAATCGTCAAGCAAAAATCAAAAAACGCCAAGTGAAAATTAAAAAACGCCAAGCGAAATTCTATTATCGCCAAGCGAAAATAAAAAAACGCCAAGCAAAAATCAAAAAACGCCCCGCGAAAGTTAAAAAACGCCAAGCGATAATTTAATACAGCTAAGATTGAATAAGATAAACGCTAAGCGTAAATCAAAAAACGCAAACCCTTTATCATAATTCGCGAAAAGTAAAATTCGTTAGCGAAAACTAAAAAAAAGGCAAGCGAAAATAAAAAAAAAATTAAGCGAAAATCAAAACACAAAACGTTAATCAAAAAACACCAGCGAAAATCAAAAAACATTAAGCGAATATTAAAAACGCTAAGAGAAAATTTAAAACCGTGAAAAAAAAAATCTTTAATTATTCTCTAAGCGAAAATAAAAAACGGTAAGGGAAAAAAATCCTAAATGAAAAACGAAATGTTAGCGATTGAAGCAACCCTGCATCTGACATCCATAAAGTCAGATGCAAACATATCGCGTGCAGTCCACATACATTCCATTTCTTTGTTCGGTGTTTTACGAACGTCACTTACTTCTCGTATTCTTCCCCTCTTTTGTTACTGCTTGCGCTGGAGAACGGACGTCGTTGATTTATCATTAAAGTTTATTTTAATTAATTAATTGCATTTGGCTTTTTATTTCATTCGGTATCATCGACTCTAAACATCCTTAACACGAAACGAAAATCAAAAACCCAAAACGAAAATCAACATATGCTAAGAAAACGCCAAGCGAAAATCAAAAAACGCTAAGCGAAAATACGCAACGACTAAGCGAAATTCGTTAAGCGAAAATAAAAATCGCTAAAAAATCGAACATGAAAATTAAAATAGATCGCGAATCGTTTTTTAATTTATGCGTAGCGGTTTTAAATTTTTGCCTGGGGTTTTTAATTAAGCATTTTTTAATTTAAGAAAATTAATAAACGCTCAGCGAAAATTAAAAAACCGCTAAGCGAAAATCAAAAAACGACAGAGAAAACGCCAAGCGAATATCAAAACTCGCCAAGCGAAAATCAAAAAACGCCAAAAAATGCCCTAATCCTCTTTTATTTTGAGAATTAACTCATAGAGTTTATGCGGATTAGCTGCAGTTAATGCCCGAGTTAATTCGAATTAACTCGGTAATCCGGAATTAGGCTGCCGTTTGTCTAGGCTATAAAAGTTTTTGTTTAATTACCTCGAGTTTGTATGGGAGTCCCAATAAGAAGTGGGCGTGGCACGCCGATTTTTTGCCAGATTATTTCCGACTACCTATTAATTCAAGTGTCAAACCAAAATCAAAAAGCACTAAGCGAATTATAAAAAAACGATAAACGAAAATTAAAATACAATAAGCGAAAATAAAAAACCGTTAAACTAAAAAACGCTTAGCGGCAATCAAAAATCGTCAAGCGAAAATCAAAAAAAGGCCAGCGAAAATTAAAAAACGCCAAGCGAATATCAAAAATCGCCCAGCGAAAATTAAAAAACGCTTAGCAAAAATCAAAAAACGCCAAGCGAAAATCAATAAAAGCCCAGCGAAAACTAAAAAACGCTTAGCGGAATTCAAAAATCGCCCAGCGAAAATTAAAAATCGCCAAGCGAGTATCAACAATCGCCAAGCGAAAACTAAAAAACGCTTAGCCGAAATCAAAAATCACAAAGCGAAAATCAAAAAACGCCAAGTGAAAATTAAAAATCGCCAACGAAAATTTAAAACCGCTTAGCGAAAATTAAAAACCGGTTAGCGAAAATCAATAATCGCCAAGCGAAAATCAAAAAACGCCCCGCGAAAATTTAAAAACGCCAAGCGGAAATTAAAAAACGCCAAGCGAAAATCAAAAAACGTCCAGCGAAAATTAAAAAACGCTTAGCGGAAATCAAAAATCGCAAAGCGAAAATCAAAAATCGCCCAACGAAAATTAAAAAACGCCAATCGAAAATCAAAAAACGTCCAGCGAAAATTAAAAAACGCCAAGCGAATATCAAAAATCGCCAAGCGAAATTAAAAATCGAAAAGCGAAAATCAAAAATATCCCAGCGAAAATTAAAAACCGCCAAGCGAAAGTCAAAAAACGTACAGCAAAAATTAAAAAACGCCAAGCGAATATCAAAAATCGCCAAGAGAAAACTAAAAAACGCTTAGCGGAAATCAAAAATCGCAAAGCGAAAATCAAAAATCGCCCAGCGAAAATTAAGAAACGCCAATCGAAAATCAAAAAACGTCCAGCGAAAATTAAAAAACGCCCCGCGAAAATTAAAAAACGCTTAGCGGAAATCAGAAAACCCTTAGAGAAAATTAAAAAACGCCAAGCGAAAATCAAAAATCGCCTAGCGAATATCAAAAATCGTCAAGCGAAAATCAAAAAACGCTTAGCAAAAATTAAAAAACACTAAGTGAAAATTAAAAAACGCCAAGCGAAAATCTATTATCGCCAAGCGAAAATTGAAAAAGGCCAAGCGGAAATCAAAAATCGCCAAGCGAAAACTAAAAAATGCTTAGCGGAAATCAAGTTTTTCGACAGTTTTCGACAGAAAAGTCCTACACAAGATCTTTGGACATATTTGTGGTGGTGGCGAGTACCGAATAAGATACAACCTTGAGCTGTACGAGCTGTATGCCGATTGACATAGTAAAGCACATCAAAATCCAGCAGCTGCGCTGGCTAGGTCATGTCGAGCGAATGGAAGAACACGCTCCAGCTAAGAAGGTGTTATATTCGGAACCCGCTGGAGGACGACGAGAAAGAAGAAGACCTAACCTCCGGTGGAAAGACCAAGTACTGGAGAACCTGACGGCGCTTGGAATTTCTAACTGGCGCCAGCTAGCGAAGAACAGAGATGGCTGGCGAAGAATGTTATTTTCGGCCTAAATCGATATTCGGTTGTTATGGCCACATAAGTAAGTAAGCAAATTAACAAACGGCAAGCGAAAATCAAAAAACGTTCAGCGAAAATTAAAAAACCACAAGCGAAAATCAAAAATAGCCAAGCGAAAATCAAAAAGCGCTTAGCGAAAATTAAAAATCGCCCAGCGAAAATTAAAAAACGCTTGGCTAAAATCAAAAAACGGTTAGAAAAAATTAAATAACGCCAAGCGAAAATCAAAAATCGCCAAGCGAAAATTAAAATACGCAAGCGAAAATCAAAAAACCCCCCACGAAAATTAAAAAACACCAAGCGAATATCAATAATCGCCAAACGAAACCTAAAAAACGCTTAGCTAAAACCAAAAATCGCAAAGCCAAAAATTAAAAAACGCTTAACGGAAAACAAAAATCGCCAAGCGAAAACTAAAAAAGTTTAGCGGAAATCAAGTTTTTCGACAGTTTTCGACAGAAAAGTCCTACGCAAGATCTTTGGACATATTTGTGGTGGTGGCGAGTACCGAATAAGATACAACCTTGAGCTATACGAGCTGTATGCCGATATTGACATAGTAAAGCGCATCAAAATCCAGCAGCTGCGCTGGCTAGATCATGTCGAGCGAATGGAAGAACACGCTCCAGCTAAGAAGGTGTTATATCGGAACCCGCTGGAGGACAACGCAGAAGAGGAAGACCTAACCTCCGGTGGAAAGATCAAGTACTGGAGAACCTGACGGCGCTTGGAATTTCTAACTGGCGCCAGCTAGCGAAGAACAGATATGGCTGGCGAAGAATGTTATTTTCGGCCTAAATCGATATTCGGTTGTTATGGCCACATAAGTAAGTAAGCAAATTAGCGAAAATGAAAAAAACGCTAAGCGAAAATTAAAAAACGCCAAGCAAAAATCGAAAATCGTCAAGCGAAAATTAAAAAAAGCTTAGGGAAGATTAATGCCAAACAAAAATTTAAAACCGTTTAGCGAAAATTAAAAAACGCTTAGCAAAAATCAAAAAACGCCCAGCGAAAATTAAAAAACGCCAAGTGAAAATAAAAAAACGCCAAGCGAAAATCAAAAATCGCCAAGCGAAAATTTAAAAATGTCCACCTCGGATAAGCAAATGCATAGAGTTTTCAACAGAAAAGTCCTACGCAAGATCTTTGGACATATTTGTGGTGGTGGCGAGTACCGAATAAGATACAACCTTGAGCTGTACGAGCTGTATGCCGATATTGACATAGTAAAGCGCATCAAAATCCAGCAGCTGCGCTGGCTAGATCATGTCGAGCGAATGGAAGAACACGCTCCAGCTAAGAAGGTGTTATATCGGAACCCGCTGGAGGACAACGCAGAAGAGGAAGACCTAACCTCCGGTGGAAAGACCAAGTACTGGAGAACCTGACGGCGCTTGGAATTTCTAACTGGCACCAGCTAGCGAAGAACAGAGATGGCTGGCGAAGAATGTTATTTTCGACCTAAATCGATATTCGGTTGTTATGGCCACATAAGTAAGTAAGCAAATTAGCGAAAAATAAAAAACGCTAAGCGAAAATTAACAAATGACAAGCGAAAATTAAAAAACGCCAAGCGAAAATTAACAAACGTCAAGCAAAAATTTAAAACCGCTAAGCGAAAATTATCAAACGACAAGCGAAAATTAAAAAACGCCTAGCGAAAATTATAAACGCCCAGCGAAAATTAAAAACGCCAAGCGAAATCAAAAAACGCTTAGTGACGATTAAAAAACGCCGACTAAAGTCATTTTTTAATTTAAAAGTTGTTTACTTAGTTTCGATTTTATTCAATTGCTCATTTCAACAATGAGGGTATATTAATTTTATGCATATGTTTGCAACCACTTAAAGCATCGCCAAAAGTAAAGTAAACATATTCTGGATCGCTTTATAAATCTAACTATCTTAAATATGTGCCAGGATGTAACACTATAGATCAACTAAGGAGTCTATAATTCTTTTTTTTTTATGATCTATTACTTTTCGTATCTCCATACAAACTTAGAAATCTATAAATACAGTAGTTTTAGCTTAAGGCTTCTGTTATCACCTCCCTACTCATTCAACTTACGTCTAACTCTGTTCTTACCTAAGTAAATTTTAGTGTTTACCCAGTTGTTATAACAATGTAGAGATACAAAAGTTTTCTTGTAAAATTCTAATTACTTTGGAAAAACAAATTTCAAGTAAACTTTCACTAACCAATTATGATATTACCACCACATGGTTATTTTCTATATATAACCTTGTACCCTTTCATAATGTGTCATAATGCACTGACAGTTTATAGAAATCTATTAAAATTGAATGAAATCTAATTTTGGATATATTCTATAAAAATCGAAGTAAATAAACAACGAATATTATTCTATAATATAAATCATATTGTCTTTTAGAAATTATATAAATTAAATTAATCTCATTTAAATACACTTTAGTTTGTGAACCTTTTTGCCAGAAAGGACATACATATGTATGAATATATATAAAGGGTGTCAAATTCTTAAATAACTAACCTCAACGAAAAACATAATTTTTTAAATAATTTATAATTTCAAACAAAGAAAGCTTAAAGCAATTCTTAAAAGACCACTAAAATGATAAATTTTGTAGGGAAATCGCCTTAATACGTAGAGCTCTGGGAAGATATGTTTAGAGGAAATGTTACAGAAAAAAAATTAATGGGGATCGGTCATATATTCCATCATTATAAGAGCGATTTATGGACAGCTTTAGTCGATTCTTAGATATTCTACTTACATAAATAATGGAAATAGAAGGTAAATATGTTTGAAGGAAAGGTTGATGAGAAAAACTAATTGGGGTCCATCATACATTCATACATCGCTCTATAGCAATTCCTAGAGTTATTTTTCGAATGTCATATGTTACATATTGTATAGGAGTCCCTTTAAATAGTGGAGAGAAAGGGCAAGTATGTTTGAAGGGAATATGGAGGAAAATTTTCACGAGGACCAGTCATACATTTCACCACTCTAGGCTGTTTACTGGACCGATTTGTCAATTTTCAGGTATTTTGCTGCCCAGAAATCGCCTCTAGAAGAGTAAACTATATAACCCATCTACATTAATTTTTCCTAAGCAACATTTCCTCTGAAATTACGTACCTCCTATTCCCACTCCCTGAAAGCACTTTGTTAAATATGATCGAAAATCACACTAAATTGAATGCTGAAACACTTAAAAACTAACAATAACTACCCAGAAAGCATTCGTAGACCGGTATAATATATAATCGACCGCTATTAAATATAAAATTACATTATAACTACATTTCTTATGGAAGTCCTCCTACAAAACTGAAAAAGTAGGCATGTCCAAATCAGGAATTTCTTTATTCTTCCTTGAGCAAAAATGCTTAAAATTATTCAAATATTTATTTTATATTTTCCACAGAATCAATTAGTCAAAATATTGCTCCATACAATTTAACCTGCCCTAATGTATGTTTATACTTACATATAAGTATAAAATATATGAAATGCGTAGAAATGTGTCTGCATAACTTTATAGTAATATTACTTATCGCATTGATGACATTGAAATTGTTTACTTTTATACAATATTTACATATTGACGAATGATGATGCATCATATATCTCTTGAAGCATAAAGTATCTTGAATATTCTTCCACAGTTACATACATACTCTTATGTCAAGCTTGAAATAGATATGATGTTATTCTGCTCTTATGTGTCTGTATGTTTTTATACATCTTAAATTCAATATACATATATTTAAATAATGTTTATCATAAAATGGACAAAGGAAGGTATAGGAAGTATTCTAATAAAAATAACCATTTCATGTTGATCATCTTTTTGTTTTTTTTTATTCATATGATTATAGTAACTATATGCAAAAGATATTTACAAAACAACATTTAAATAATACACTTTTCCTCACATTACATTGCGTTCTCTCTAATAAGGTGATACTCACATAGTCGTTAGATTTGATGTCATCACTTACCTGCAAAGATATAAAAAGATATAGATTAAGAAAAGCATATTAAAAACATATATTTCAATATATATATATAGCGAATATGAAAAGACATAGAGAATATGTAATAATATGTAATTAATTAAAATTTAATGTTTATTGCTTTGCTTCATAATAATAAAATGAGCAGGAAGAAACAGCAGGTACATACATATGTAGAAAATATGTATATAACAATACATGGCACTTGACACGTTGCTCAGTAATAGAAGCAACAAAATACATTATCCATTTACTTTTTATTTTTTTATTTTTTTCCTTTTTTATTTTGTTCTTTTTTTTGGGTAATATACATTTTTTACATACATCTAACTAACATACCTAACATATTCTCACATATACTCGCACTCAGAATATGCTCGAACCGTATATATATCAGCTCTAATCTCATATATACGAATGTATGTACTACTTCATCCGATCTACTTCCTTTGCTTTAATGAGTATATCTATATATTGTATATATACACATTTACATATTTCCATGCTTATGCTCTGATATATCCTTCCAGGTATGTACATGCCACAAAGTAAATTATATGCTCGTGTTGTGTTAATTCATGCATATTTCTGTGTAGTATGTGCAAAGGTATGAGTTGGCATGTGTGTGTGTGTGTATGCACGTAAGTACATAGATTCATATGTGTTTGTACTAATTCATAGCTTATTATGCATATGTATGTATTATATACACACAACAAATCATTTGTTTAAGCTAATTTTTATTTTTGGATTATTTATTGGAATGGGAGCTAAAGAATTGTATACAATTTAATAAAAAAATATTGTTATTATTGTTGTAGTTGATTTTTCGTAGATTTATATAAATCATTTAAATTAATAAATTAAATTAAATGATAAAAATTGCTTTTACATTGTTCTCACAACTTCGCAAAAGAAATTTTGTAAATTGTATAATTTTTGTTACCCATTGTACCCACTGCTGTGTAGAAGTGTGTGCGAAATTATAATCTCAAAAATTATGTGGCATATATACAGATTTGCATAAGAAAAATAAATATATAGTACACCTTATAATAAATACAACAATACATTAACAATAACCAGAAAGTCAGAAGATTTATGCTGTTCGAAATAAACGACACCAACGCCAGCAACAATAATAGCTGTCATCAATATAATTGAAATGTTGGTTGTAGGTTATTGTCTAATTTTTTATTTCATATTTTTGCTTCCCTTCTTATGTTGTTTCTATTTTTTTTTTCTTCTTCTTCTTCTCAACTGCATAATATGGTGACAACATTTAAATTGCCTTCATGTTATGCCACCATGCAAGCACATGTACATGGTGATGGTAGCATTGTTTATTATATACAACTTAAAGGATTTTTCATAAATTTCAAAAAAATATTGCTTGTCATAAATTAATAAGGTATTTTGTTGTTCTCCTTTATTATATTTTTTGTTATATTTCATTGTTGTGGCATTTGTAGTACAATAAGTCTAACATATAAAGAATATATATATATACTAATTTTATTATGTACTCGTTTACCAGTTTTTATATAGAAAATTTTGTTGAAAGGAAGAGTATAGCACTTCGTTTTAAAATGTTTCTTGTAAAATACAATACATATATAATGACCTTTTAAAGTCATCTAATTCCTCAGGCAATAAATGACTGTCTTTCACATACGTTTATCTTGGTCTTTTCTTTTGTGTGTATGTGTGTGTATGTGCTTTTTTTTCTTCTTATCTACTGCCATGTATGCACCTTTACTTTTTCGCTAACTCTTGCAAAATTTTTCAAATGTCAGATTGTCTTTTTAAAACGAAGTAAATGCCTTTATATTTATTACATTTTTTTGTCTTTGGGCTAATGTCAACCATAAGCTTGTGATTTTGTTCTTTTTTCTTGTGTACCAATATTTCATAAAAATATAATTTTTTTTCAACATTTTATATTATTTATATTTTTAATATTCTATATTAAATATTTTAAAATATTACAAAAATCACAAATTAAATCATTTTATGACTCCAAATGAAAATCAAAATGCTTAGCGGGTATTAGAAAAAGATTTATTTGAAAATATACTATATAGCATGCAAAAGAATATATCCGCACATATGAAATATGTGAATGAAATAAATAAAATCAAATAAATATGTTAATAAAAACACACAAAAAATAACAAACAAACAAAAAATGAAATATGCAAAGCTCAATTATTTTAAATATACATCGAAATGGCGCGTTCGAGTATTTAATAAAAAATGAGACTAAATAAAATACAAATACAATTTTTTAATATTCTATATGTATTGTATAAAAGTGCATAAAATGAACAATTTATTTCTACAAAAAGCAGAGCACATAATACTTTGCACAATATTGTTGTAAAAAAAATCAGAATTTTTTTCAGGTAAAATTATTAGGTAAGATCAAAATATACTTTTATATATTGCATATTTAAGAAATTTGTTTGTTTCAAGAATCAAAAATTCTTTTATAACATTTTTGTGTCATTTTTCTAGGAAGGTTGAAAATTTTACTTGCTCGCGTCAACATCACACCATCACATTTTTAAAATATATTTTTTACTTATTTAAGAGAATATGTTGTTGTATTTTGTTCATGTATATATACATTTGTATATAAATATTTTTTGAATTTTTTTGTGGATTTTTTTTTGGTATACCCTGATTATAATAAATATGTATATATACGACTAAGTATAGTCATATCATATTTACAAGTGAAAAACTTTTTAAACGTTGTTGAGTACCTATTAATAAAAAGTACAGTGAATGATGCAATAAAAAGCATGAAAAAAAGACTAGAAATTTCATATAATACGATAAATTAAATAATTATGTGAAAAAAAAGATACTTCGAGTTTGTTTATGTAATAGGTAGGGTGATATACAAAAGGATCAAAATAGATTGGATGTTACAAATTAAAATTTTAACATTACACTCTGCTATTTACTGCTATTCTACTCGTATATTGTTAAGCTTATAAAGTTGACATACAATAAATATGATAATTCTATAAGTAAATTGGCATAATCAACTTATCAATATTTGATACATGCATTCAATATTCGAGGGTACAATTTTTCTCACGTATATATTATGTATTTAATGCTACAAAATACTAATACAAAATACATAGACCATTATAAAAAAATATATATTATTTTATTTTGAATTAAAATTAACTCCAAATTACCCTTCTTAATGACCACATTTTCAAGTACTTGCTTATTTAATTTACTCACTTTATATTCTCATTATTATCTACGCACACACGCACACACACACACACATCTAACCATATACTAAGTAATCGTGTAATTTCTAACACTCAAAGTGTCAAGAATTTCATAAAATAATGCAAAATGTCAAGAACAAAATATCAAATGACAGTAAAGAAACAAAAACTCGAAATAAATAAGTAGCAATTGCACAAGCATCCTTAACACAACTAAATTTAAATGTACTCATATGAATACAAACCGACCACTATGCCACTATGATAACGGCAACAAAAGTAAAATAGAAACTATGCTGCCACTTAAAGGACATCATTCAAAGGCGTATGAAATGTTGAACTTTGTGTCGTGTTATATTGCCAACATTAACTGTGTGTCATATGATATGAACATATGACATTATTTCTATGACGTCATTGGAAAATGTTCTTGTATATGCATATATGATACTATTTGATGTGTCGTCATATGAATTCGTTCGGATTAACACAATGTCCTCTGGTAGTGTTAAGATTCAAGTGTTATAGTGTTAGTAGGTGTATATCGTACTACATAAAATGTAAAATGTAAAATGTAAATGGTAATTAGATTACTGATTCCCTCCTCTTGTAGAGAATCTAATATAATGTACTAAAGCAACCAGGAGGAGCATATCATGCAGAGTTGTTTTTGTATCGAAACTAGCAAGTACTTTTTTTTAATTATTGTCCAACTTTACAACATTATGATATTATGATTTGTTACGATACTTTGTGAATGCCATAATTATTTGTATGTAAATGAAATGCTTTCGCTTTTGTTGCTGTCATTGCAAGTAAATTTTTTTATTTGTAAGTTTTATATATGTACTGATAAAAGAAATAAGTAAATAAGTAAGAAAGTAAGAATAGCATCAATCAATCAACTATATATAGCATTTGAAATTGTATCAAGGAATAGAAAATCAAAGCTGCTTCAATTTACAATGCTCAGTTTGTCTTTCTCAGGAATCGAAAATTTTTAATTTCCACAATAAACATTGTTCAGGATTCTGCTATTTTACAACTGAATATTCGTAATTCTAATTGCATTGACAGTATTGTATAATTACATAATCATATCTAAGTGAAAGTAATGTACAGAATTTGATAAAATTTGTTCTTTTTTATGTTGGAAGTCATTTTGTAGAATAAAATTAATGGAACTGATCTGTCTATTTCGTACATTTACATGAACATAATGTTGACAGTGAGACTTTAGTCGAAATGCTCGAGATTTAAATGTTTCAAATATTAAATCAATTTTATGTTTTATTTTAATATAATAGATCAGTAAATGATATTAACTTATGTAATGCGAAAGATGTAATTTAAAATTATACATTGCGTTTACGCATACGCATCAATTCAAATAGAATCAACCCTGAAAACAATAAAAGTGTAACATTGCCCTAAAGCTTTAGCTTCAAAATAATCTAATCATGCCTTAGGTCCACTACATGAAGTTGCAAAATATATGCATATACATTGATGCATATACAAATTACAAAGAATACAATGTTGCCGTATATGTGTATTTGGCAAATGGTCCAAATTGTTGGGAAATTTTAAAATAATGCAAAGGGTATATTAGATTGAACTGCTGGGTCAACTCTTTTCAAACAACTGGTAGATAATACTCAACTTCAGTAATTGTGATAGATATTGATACATCCTGATATTTCGAATATTTTTCATTTTCATAAAAACTCGTCTTCTCTAGATATTGATACATCCTGATATTTCGAATATTTTTCATTTTCATAAAAACTCGTCTTCACACTAATGTTTGATATCAAACTATAAAAATGACTAATGCCATAGCACCAAACAACATTGGTTTCAATAAATAGCAATTTCCAAATATTCATTAATTACATTTATCGTCAGTTAAATAATATAACATGTAAAAATATATATTATATTAACAACTAATAGTGTTTGCGGTATTGTATTAATTTAATGTCCATTAATCCTAGTTGTACGATAACAAGTTGATAGAAAAAAAATGATCCTTAGTGGCAGCACCGAACAAAGATAAAAAAAAATCAAAATCAAAGGCTACTATGCTGCTACAAAGAATCAAACGACGCTTGATTTCAAAGTTCTGCCACCATACGTTTGTCATATATAGTTACTTGTGAAAAGAGTGCGGTAAAGAACTAGCAATTATTTCATGTTGTAATTTCATATTAATTGTGAAACATTTGTTTTGATTTATATGTGATGAGTGAAATATAATGGTATTGAAATACCAAATATTAAAAACGAATATTCATCATTTTGCAATTCCTGAAAATATAACAAGGTAAGTAATTTTGTGCGTTTTTCGTTTTATTTATTACCTAGATTGATGTACCAAATTTACAATGGCATCCTGAAGCTTGTGTAGTGTTAATTGTGTAATTATTAATTAATTTAAATGCAAGTGATTTTGTTGAAATGAAAAGCGTACTACATATCGGTATTATGCATGTATGTACATATGCACTAGCATAATTGCTAGGAAGTTTATCCAATTTCAATGATTCTTTTTGTATTGGATTTCAACATAAAAATTCAAGTGTGTTTTAAAGTTTGTGTTCGTGGCTATTTCATCATTAAGCTATGAAAAGTGATATTGCACCCATATTACATTCCCAAATTATATTCCACATATGTGTCGTTATTTTTGAATGTGGTACAAGTCCACTATTGAAGAAATAGAATAAATGGTAATTTCAATCAATTATATACGTATGTCCTTTTACAAATTTATAATTGTAGATGCAATGGAACGCGATTTCTTTATAGATCAATCGAATTAATGTTATCGTATTGTTTTTTTATATTCGTGTGAAAGTGAATTAAGACAATTTGAAGAAAAATCGTTTATTCTATATAGAAAAAGAAAAGCAAAAATAACGGCTCATATGTTCATAACTGTTGTATCATATGTACGTAGGTAGATGCAGAAACGATGCACACACAAACGCACATGCGTGTAGCTTCGGCTGACATACGAAGCGTAGACATGTGTATGTACATTAGAGAGCTGCAATTTGTTAACAGAATGAAGAGAAGTAAAGCGAATATTCCAAATATGTTACATATGAAATGTAATAATAAGAACTGTAATAGATAGTACAACATGACGCGGCAAGACGCTGTTATACAAAATATTTACGTGTTTTGATACATTCAAATACAAATACATTCGTGCAGCTCTCTAATGTATGTACATGTTGCACAGATTGCACGACCAAATTGACGATCAAATTGATATTTTTATTGAACGTTCTCTTCAAAATGATTTCTTACTTTTATACAATAATATTATTAATTTTAATATAACTATTCATATAATAACAATTAATATAACTATTAATATTAACTTTTTTCTAATTTTTTCTTCGTAGCACATTAACGTAAGAAGCTATTGCAGATTTATCGACAGATTTAGACGCACACACTAATTGCTCCCAAATTCGGCTTCGTGTCTATCAACAACTAACAAGGTGGGTTATTTTGTGTAGTTTTTGTGCTCTTTAGTATATGTGCATATGATTAATTATTAAATATACTATTAAATTTTAAAATTATAATTTTTCTTTATAGTAAAATAGATTACAACTATTGACACCATTTTAAGGTACGACAATTAAGTATCAGCCATCGCGAATACAAAGGTAATTTAACTGATATAACTTTTAGTACATCTGCTTCTATACAGTTTGTTTTGTTTTTAGACATTCTTACTTCCTCTCAATGCTGAGTGACGCAGCCTATTGACTGCAATTTTGACACACGTCGACTAGCATTAATTGCTCCAAAATTCGACATCGCATCCAACAACAAATAACAAGGTCAGTAATTCAGAAGCGTAGACATGTGTATGTACATTAGAGTGCTGCAATTTGTTAACAGAATGAAGAGAATCTCAACATTAGTAAAGAGAATATTCCAAATTTGTTACATGTGAAATGTAAATACAAATACATTCGTGCAGCTCTTTAATGTATGTACATGTTGCACAATGAATGTTCTCTTCAAAATGGTTTCTTACTTTTATACAATAATATTATTAATTTTAATATAACTATTCATGTAATACAATTAATATTAACTTTTTTCTAATTTTTTCTTCGTAGCACATTGACGTAAGAAGCTATTGCAGCTCGACAGATTTTTACATTTACATTTTACATTTTCGGCTTCGCGTCCATCAACAAATAAAAAGGTAGGTTATTTTGCGTAGTTTTGGTACTCTTTAGTAAATGTTCATAAGATTAATTATTTATTATACTAATAATTTTTACTATTTTGTAAAATTTTTCTTTGTAGTACAATTGATTACCAACTGATACCATTTTTAAGTACGACAGTTAATTTTCAGCCATCGCGAATACAAAGGTAATTTAACTGATATAACTTTTAGTATACCTGCTTCTATACAGTTTGTTTTGTTTTTAGACATTCTTACTTCCACTCAATGCTGAGTTAAATCAGGCTTGACGCAGCCCACTGACGTTGTCTGTTAATTGTTGCAGCTCGACATTTGCAACATATTTTGACGCAGTAAATTCGGCTTCGTGTCCAACAACAAATAACAAGGTCAGTAATTCAGTTGTACTTATGTTCAATGTTCATATTGTGTTCCTATGTCAGAATGTTTTTTGAACATTCACTTTTGTTGCTCTTTAATATATTTTTATTTTGTATTCAAATTGTTGTAAAATACATATCGTATAATTGTATATTTTATCTTTCTCAACAGGATCTTGTTGAAAAAATAAAACCTTGCCCAACAAAAGCAGCACGTACATACATATTCAGCTCAGCATACGTTGCCTTACGTCCAGTAGCATCAAATAAGGTAGGCAATTTTGATTTGTATTGTGCTTTTATTTTGAAAGTGCCATAAGCCTAATTTTTGAATTTGCATATCTTGAATCTGATATGTGGATTGATGAATGTAATATTTCATTAGTGTCCCTTCAATTCGATAATGCTTTTATATGATGAAGAAGTTAGAATGGCTTGGTGAGATTAGATTAATTATTTGATCACTACCTGGAGCAAATGCAAATAGGGCAATATTTTATTGTGAGGAAAATTGCAAAATTTCATTTCGACATAAATTGTATAAATTTGTGCAAGAATCTTGAAAAGTGTTAATAATTTTTCTTGATATTTTTACAATTTTTCGACAATGAATGCATTCGATATTAATGCACTTAGCCGGATGAATAAATATAAAATGCATACATACATGAAGATGGCTTTACAAATTGTTAGTACTGTAAACAATTGGGAGATTTTTAAGACTTAAAATTAAAAGAGCTTTCGATGTGATTATACTAATGAAAAAATTTTAATTTTTTTATTAATCTTATATCATTTGATTTACATATATATAAAAATATATGTACATACATATACACAATTACCGTAACATACTTCAATACACATGTCACACTAATCTGTCACATTAGATTCAAACAATGTCACCAGTAAATAGGTGAAATAATAGGTAAAATAATACACATATAGTACATTTGCACCAATATATATACAATATATGTACATGTACATATAAATGAACCCAGAGGCTTTATATAAATCTTCTTAAAGAGCTTTTTGTTTCTAAGATGTACCAACGAATAAAGCAAAGTAGAAAAATAATCAATTTCAATAAAATACTTTTCAACATTTTTTCGTTTTTTGAGCATTAACTTTAAATTTGTTTTTGTATGTTACTCCATGTTTAATTTTCTGTCAAATATATATCGTATATTTGTATGAAATTTTATACTTGCACATGTCAAAGTATTGTGCCATTTTACTAAATTATTCTTGCTATTTTCAAATTTTATTTTAGGAACAAGATCATTCCTACGTGGCAACAACAGCGTTGCATTTCCCTTGCACTACCGTTTACATACATTACAGTGCATATAGCAGCATTTTTGTTAGTTGTTTTCTATAGCGTTTTCATAATAAACAGGAGTAGTAGTGTCGTAGATTGAGTGCCTTTCTCACTCTTCAATGCCGAAGAGGAAGCAGAAAGAAGATCAACCGCCTACAGAGACGGTAACCGTCAAGTCCGGATTCCGTCATTGTTGTAAGAATGATAAGCTGTACGCGCAGATAGTAGAAGATGTCAAAGAAATCTCATCGCTGATAGTGGAAACGTCACGCTATATCCACTTCAGCTTGATGAAAAGATGGCAACAGGATGATTTTGCGGCGCCAAACTTCCTCGACTACTTCTACTGTCTCTGCCAGAAGCGTCCGGAAAAGTACGTGTTGGACAGCGAGTATGGCCTGTTGAGGAATGATCTACCTCTGTACAACAGCGCATACAGGTCAAACTTGTTTGTCGATGCTGCGAACACGTACAAGACTATTTTCCACAACAACATATGGATGCACGCGTACAGCAGAATCCGTAGATTCCTCAGGCGTGTTGATGGATCAACACCAGCGAGCATATACGACACGCTAGACTACCTGTTTGTGGACAATAGTTGCAAACAGCCTGATGAAACTTTGCTCTCCCAGATGCGAACACATTTGGACTGGGATGGGCAAAAGTTCAAGAACATCAATAAGAGCAACAACTATTGGCAGTACATGCGCTTTTTTTACAAGCTGCAGCGCTACAACGAGGAGAACAACATCAAAAACTTTGCGCTGGTACCGATCAAGAAATTCGGGGCGCATCACGTTCGGTACGACTCGTTTCAATTCCTCGCCACACTATGTAGTCTTGGTCTGTTTAAGGGTGGTTGGAAGGCGTTTGAACCTCATAGAGATGCTGAATGGCGCAAGTATTTCGAGTTCCCTGAGACCACATCGAAAAAATTCGGTTATTCAATGATGACGGACGGCGTCAGCATATCATTTTGCATGGCTAAGACCCTGGAGGCAGCAGCAGCCACAACATCGCGGGTCAAGTGCCATAAGAAAGCAAATGATTATGCTGGGGATTTGAGCAAAATCCGAAATACCGAATATGACATCAAAATCGGTCTCGATCCCGGCCTCCGTCTCATTGTGGGGGGAACGCGGAATGGCTTGCCGCTGAAGATCTCGAATAGCAGGTACCAACACGAAGCAGGGTACCATTCAAGAAAGGTCAAGCTGCAACGCTGGACACAGACCAAGACTAGCGAAAATATCTCGGAAGAAGAACAGAAGTTGCGGCAGTTGTCACCATACTCAGCTGATTTTCGTAGTTACACACGATATCAGCTGAGTATATTTGCCGCAAAACAAGAGATATTTTCGCAGAGACGAGTCACGCGCCTAAAGCTGCAGAAGTTTATATGCACCGAGAAGGCAGCACACCGCATAGCGACAGAGATCATAGGTACGGATTTGAAGAAGATAGCCTCCAATGCGTTGGTTTGCATTGGATCAACGAGCATCGCTGCGAATTCGCCGATGCGGGGCTACATTCGAACTCCAAAGCCGAAACTGATCTCTGCGCTGAAGAGCCGCGGTGCTGATGTAATGTATGTAAACGAGTTCAGGACCACCAAATTGTGCGGGAAATGCCACCATGAGAACATCACGTCCCGATCTCCACACAGGTACCAATTTTGCCCAAATTGCCGTACTTGTTGGAATCGGGACGTCAACGCTGGTGTCAACATTTTGTATATTGGCGAGTGCCTCATCCGGGGAATCGAGACACATCCAAACTTCCACCGTAACAACGTAAGTTGAATCTCGCGCAATATATCGAATCAAACATTTAATCAATCACATTTTCATTTCTCTTTTCAGAAAGATGAGCCCCCGGCAAAGAAGAAGAGGAAGACCCCAAGTGCCACTAAGTCTACTGTGGTCACTTGACCCCCTTCATCCATTTGAAGGGGGTTTAATTCGGAATTAGGGTTTAATTCCGAATTAACTTAAAATATAGTGGTATAAAAGCAACAAAAAGAGTCACCTACTTAATAGTTCTTAAAGTACGATATCTGCTACCAAGTTAATTGGCTGACTAGTTGGTTTTCGTTAAAATCACGTTTGATGCAGTTGCTTGGAGTAATACATTATATCGCATTTATGTACATATGTACACAGATATCTGTATGTATGTATTAACCTTTTTGAACTTTAGGAGTGGCACTTATAGTTGCAAAATATACTAAAAAAAACAAACATTGTAGATGCTACTGCTATTCGTTTTGATTTTGAAATTCATTTATGTTGCATGATTTAAAACAATTTTATTTGAAAAGGCAAACTTTACTCCACTTAGATATTCTTTGATGTTTTTAAAAAACCCAAACAGACAATTGTAGACAAAAACAAATCAAATAAAAAAACTATCCAAATGGAATTAAAATAAAATAAGTTGTGTCTGTGATATATGTGTGCAAATTAATAATGACTAGATTTCAACAGTTATTTCAAGACTATTTTTAGATTAGACGCCACAGTATTTAAGCTACCTAACGAACTTTTTATCACAGAGCTCTGTAGAAGTAAAGTGACCAACGCCAAAGTTCATATATAAGGTGATACATTTAAAGGTACTTCATCCAAAAGGGATTTTGTGACAGATCAAAACGTCAAACTGCAAAGCTGTCACAGTATTTTTTTCAGTAGTGCTTGACAATTTATCATGGACCAATTTACCCATTTAAATGTAATTATAATAAATATTTTTTATTTTTTTAGTATTATTTATTTTTCTATGAAAGTACCTCCAAATGTATAACCCATTACTTTTACTTCTAAATATAAGCAGACGTATACATAATTTTTCGCTTGTGTCTCTGATTACATAATAAATGCACCCTAGGGATGACATTTACGAAAATTGTCAAGCAGATTTAAACTTGCGATTTTTACTTGCATGTTAACATACAAAGTCATATATAAATTGTTAGCTGGTAATCTTTACAAAGTTGAAGGAATAGTATGTGAAGCATTCCAAACAAGCTTAATTCAATAAAGTTCGTATTATAGAATTAAGCTTGTTATTAAGTTATTCGTATATAAAAATGCAATATTTCCATGTGTTAGAAATTTTTCTTTATAGGATTCAATGATTGTCTTCAATGCTAAATGTATGTATTTGTATATGAAAACAATTGTACGTAGATTTTAAATATCAAATGTAAATATAAACATGATTTATCATTTAGTGGGAATTTATGTATATGTTCTAAAGAAAATTTAAATAAATATTTATTGCCAAAGAACGATAAAATTATTTGTATATATAAATTAAATTTATAGTATACATGTACAAATTCATCAATGTTCTATAAACAATCATACATATGTAACGAAATGTACCTATACAATACGGAGGCATATACTATACATGGCCATGTAAACATATATCGTACAAAAGTATATAAAATTGCTTTGATTTTTGCCATTATAAAAATCTTATTTAAAATTTTATATTTACATACATGTGAGTATACAATTACCCCTGTAGTCAACAATAGATTTGCAAAATGAGATATTCTGCTTCCCTTACAAATTTACTAATGATTACTTTAAATGATATTTTATTTCATCCTTGTTTACGTGAAAAAGTCTTCCAAAGATATTCATATGAGCTAAGACACAATTTTCCCCTATCCCATCTTCCAAACAAATTAAATAGACAATTTCTTTTTTTGCGATTGGCCCGAATTCTACAATAAAATGCTTTATTCAACATGTTTGAATTTTACGATACCTTAAAAAAGAGCAAAAATAGAATATTGAATCCGTCTGACCTCGTATCCTAAAATTGAAATTGCTCTATCTCAGTGAAATGTTAAATTTGAGTAGAATTAAAGTTTGTTTTTTGCAAAAATAGATATATCCTTAAAAAGTTTGAGAAGAAATTGCTTCATTGTGGTATCTTCTAAGAGATTAGAATTTTTCATTTTATTTTTTAACAATTACATTAATCGATCGTAATTTTATGACCTTGCAATTATTATATGCAAGATCAATATTCCCCTCTTCCCCTTCTTCTCCAAAACAGGTTTTAGTAGGTACTAATCGCGCTTATGTTGATTTTTTTTGAAATCGAAAGATTTAACGATGATTACACAAGTTACCTACTGGGATATAAGTAAACATATTAGCAAGCACATAATGTTGAAATATATTTTTTTATAAATGCATTTATATAAACAATTCCACACACATACATACAATGTAAACACATACATACAATGTTTACAGTACCTATTGGATTGTTGTACTAATAGTACATACTACGTTACAGTAGTATCTTTGAGAAAAGATACACAAATCAGTTAAAGAAATAGTACTGGTTGATGTAAATGAAATTAATTTACGTATATAGATAATACATATATATATGTCATATAAATGTATGTATATTTATTGTATTGTATATAAGAATATCCATTTTATAATACATATAGGATTATTTGCTAGATTATTCTATTAAAATATACACCACTCTCAATTAAATAAAATCTTGTATCAAATTTCATCTAGTTGTTTGTTACTTATATAATGGTAAAATACAAAATACCGACAATTTATCAACAATATCTATGTCAACAATACCGCATTGCAGCTCCCTTTTTTTTTTTGAGTTTGCAGCAAATAGTATTACATATTTTCGTTACTGCATATGTTTCAAAAGAGAAATCTAACTACGTAAGGATGTAAGTTTTAAAGCATTTCTGCAATGCTTTGAATATATATGCTCTATGAATTTTCTCACTTTTTACTGTCGTATTTTGGCATAGAGTTATATTGCATGTCCGTTATGTCTACGAACGTACCTTCATATAAATGTGCAGTATGTTAGTATTTGGAAATAATGCCAGATTGTCGATTGAATGCAGCAAAATTTTTGTTATTGTTCTTACTTGGTGTACCATTTCAACGATGGAAGAATTTTTTACAAAAACAACATCTGACTAAAATTGTTACATTTGTAAGAAGACAATAGAAAATGATTTTTTCTTTCTATTTATTTCATATTCATTGAAAGTAAGTGAAATAACTTGCAGTTTAATTCTTCAACATAGTATAAACATTTCTTTTTATATTTTTAGTTATTTCATCTTATTCAATCGCTACATAGAAACCCAAAAACATATTTTATAAAAGTATTGCAAGAGAGAAAACTATATTTATATACATACTATATGTACATTTATAAAATGACATTGGATGACATTTTTTTGGCAACTACAAGCATTTGGTGTATTCATGGTGTTTGCCCTATGACAATCGTAATGGATTTAGTAAATCGGATTCATGTAAACAAATGTGAATATGATGTGCAAAATTATTATCAGAATTTTACTACTATCTTTTGAATTTCTTTACAAATTTACTGCAAAATTTCTGTTGGATAAATTTAAAATCTATTTAATATTACAATAGTTCAATAGTTTATTTCACCGTCAAATATTATAAATAACAAAAAATAGTTTAATAACCATGAAATGCTTAAAATTAAAAGATGTGATGTATGTCCTAAACTAATTTACATATCGTAAAACTTTGATTGGTGAACAGAAAAATTTTCAAAATATTTGTATTGCTATTATATGTGTGCATTTTTATGAAATTTTTAAAGACAAATATTCCACAACGTCTACTATATGTATGCACCAATATTTACACATATATTTGAACTTGTTTTGTATTGTTAACTTCGAGCAAAAAAACAGAAAGCATCATTTCATTTAGCGCATGAATGCCTAACGAATTGTGTAGCAAAAATATCCAAAGGCAACTAACAACTAACTAGAAACCACATATAAACAAAAACCACTATATACCTACAATAAAAAGCATGATAAAAATGCATGTTAATTGCATTAAAAATGAAAAAGAATTTTTAAACACTCAAGAAGATAGTAGAACAAAATAAATACGTTACGTTCCAATTGCTTGAAAAATATTATATGTGGCTTACTATACAAATGTACGTTATAATACATTCACCATATTGCAAATTTTATAACAATTGATCTAGCCATACTAGTCTATCGAGTCAACCATATACTCTCCATTTTCAATGCTAAGAATTTCAGCATTGAATGCCCTATTCATATGAATCTCTGAGTTGTGTCATGTCTTAAAAATCTAGTCTAATTGGTACAAATCTTTTACAAAATTTCCTACAGGTTAGAGCCGTAATGCGTATAATGAATGAAAACAACAAATGTTTTGCACTTTTGCATTATCTGTAACACTTAGAATATAGGCATTCGGATGGAAGAATAAACACCAACGGCATATAATATTACCAATCAAGTTAACGAATTATATACAACAAGTAGAAGAATTATTCTTCTGTTGTTTGCAGTAGAGCATGAAGATTAAAAAAAAAAATACCTAATAATATAGAAGATGGCCTATACTATTTTATATTTCAGTCAATAGGGGCCGAACAAATTGCATATTTAAAGAAACATATACGAGTTGAATCAGCATTTATTTAAACAATTTGTAACAAAAAGTTGAAAAGTTCGATCTGGTAGTACCGGTAAGGGATCTTTCTCGATGGTTCCCAAACGCGTATTCTATTGTGTCGTTCACCCCTCTGAACATAAACACCTGCGCAACCGAAGCTAAGAGTAATAATGTCATATTTTTATCGAATTCAACCAAGACCGAACAATACATGGTTGGTACTTATAAATGTATTGACTATTCTTCTTTATTGATATGATTCAAACCCAACACAAATACCACTTACAACTACAAAAGGGCTTACAATAATTGGAGCAATTCTCTTCGTGCCTAATAACTTTCAGTATGAATATAACTTCGTTGGTCAATGGTATTGTATGCAACATTATGATTATGTAGTCTGACAATTAACACTATTGTCAATCAAAAGAAAAATCGATAAAAGAACACTACAAAGCAGTTCAATGACATCCTGAGTCTGCAGTGTAAACAAACTACCTTTCGATATACAAGTACATATATCTATTTATACTTTGTTCGTTTTTTTTTTAGATGCAATACTTGCTTTCATATTTATTTTCATTCATATCTAACTATTTATGTATGTGTAATGTTTGTTAAAGTAAAACTCATTAAATAGTCGCACTATATTAAACAAATAAATCCTAAGTCCATAGCAAATGGAATGAATCAGTATGTATGTTATGTATATGAATGAATGAACATGAACGTGAATGCATATAAACAATGAGTAGTTTAATGGCCATAAAATAACATTTATGTACATACCTGCTTTGTTATTGATATTATTTTTGTTGATTAATATTTTTACTATTTCAATTGTTATTGAATTGTATTTTTACTACAATTTATTTAATAAAAGTTTCATCCTGATAATAATCAAATGAAAGTTAAATTTAGCTAAATGTTAAATGTCTTACTATATCATGCCAATAGAGTAAAAATTTATTGAATTTATAAAGTACCTATGTACTATACTTACTATCGTACATATATACTATATGAGTTATTAAAAGTTTTCCAATCTATGAAAAATAGCTATGCAACTTTTCCACAAAATATTATGTCGAAAATTGCAATAAAATATAATATATAGATATTCAAGTCGAGCTTATAAAGCATTTATTGTACATATGTACACGTCTTCGTAACTCAGACAATGTCTTAATATCGTTGTCAACATTCATTTCCACTAAAAAACTCTCTTTTATGCATTTATGCATAGTACTCATATACGATATGTTTATATACATATACTGGCGATTGTATATAAACATACAATAATATTTTATGGACCTCAACATTTGCAATTGGCATTTATACCATAATTATGCGGTTACAAAAAAAATAAAGTTGTTTTCCTTTTTCTTAATAATGCAACATTTCCCTATTATATTCATTCAAATGCATCGAATTCGATGCGGTTGCATCTTTTTGAAAATTCACAATTTATACAGGCACATACATAAAAAAAGAGAACATTTCAAATCAAATTTTATATTGTAGTTTTAATACTTTGGCGATTTTAGTTGTCAGCTGCTGTGTGTATATACATATGTGTATGATGATCTAATGAGGACGACCATAACTCAACATGTTTATGTTTACATGAGATGTATACTTATAAAAAGTCACTAAGAATGTATAGATTTGTGCATAGATTCAACTATGATGAAGGTCATCAACATCAGCTATAGAACATGAAGAATTTATATTTAGCCAATCAAAAATTGCAAAATTATAAATAAAAAAAAAAAAAACAAATAATTAAATAAATTCAATGATATTGTCACATGAACATGAATAACCTAAAAATAACAAGCAGGCATGCATGCAAAACCTAAAGACAATAATAATATCTGTGTAAATGTAAAATTTTCAAATTGATGTAAGAAATAAAAGCAATAGTATCGCTCTACAGCACATCCACAAAGGTATTGGTCTGTCAGGGTATGCTAGATACAAGAACATGTGGTATAAAGAGCAGTGAGACTTGAGACTGCCGAGAGAAGTGGTAAAGTGGACATTTTCCTCGCCGATACCCAAATGCGAAAAATACCGATATCACAGTACAAGGCTTATGACGAGAAAAGTGGCAGAGGGGTGTAGCAACATAAGCACCTAGTAAGTACATCTAATAATTTTGCTATTATTAGGTACCAATAAGGGTACATGTGTCCCAGTTCGCGTATAAATAAAATTATGATTATTATTTTATCGTTACCACTTTCATCCGTTCATTAAAGATATTAAAGCCAACATCATCATCATTTTTATTATTATATCATCATTAACGCCATCATTGCGCAAATATTTTATCATACAAATTCGCACACGTCTATCATACCATCATGCAACCGCACTTCCGTCTGCATTTGTATATACTTTATTTCTCTTTATATACTACTAGCAACTGTACTTTTTTTTATGGAAATGCAATAATACGTGTATCATTTGATATTTTTGGTTTGAAAACAATATAAGGTGTACAAAGAGATTGTAAAAAAAATGCTATGTTACACATGAGTTGCGTCCCCTTTTTGCAATATGTCCTAGGCACACATACAAATATGTAAATATAAAGTACGCAAAAATTTTAACAAATCCATAAGAAGAAAAGTCAATGATTGCAACAAATAAATCACAAACATTTATTAGTATGATGGGGTGTTATTAAGTCGCTACTACCACCATTGATACGCCGACATTAAATGATATTTTTTGTGTAAATACGTGTACCATCATTGCTATTGTTATATATGAAATGATATTTCATTTGTGCGGACATAAATGCATTTGAGTGTGTCGTACAGAGACTTCCCTGACAAACAAGCACGAAAGTAACCAGCAAATGGTAGTAAATGAATTCAGATAGAATCTTACAATTACATATTCGAGTATACATATAATTTAATGGGCAATATATTCGTATAGCAGTTAACTAATGGTATCCATTTGATTTAAGTTTTTTTGTTGTCGTTTCTCGTAGCTCTCAAATGCCATCGACTACGGAATTACGTATCATAATTTATTGACAAAAAAAAACAGATATTGCTACATAAAGTTAAGCATCATAACGATTATGATGATTATGATGATTACCATGAGTAGAAGGATTAGGATTGTAGTAGTACATCAAAAAATTGTATATGCATGTGCAATTGCAGTTATAATTAAAAATTCAAATTAATATTGCATCCCAGATGAATACAATAAATCAAACAACATAAATAAATAAAATGTACTTGATTTATATAGTCGAAAGCATCGATACTCAGGAAGAATCTGTGAAAATTAAGAAATATGATTTCTTACAGCCCTCACATAACCAGCCTAATCTATACACTACAAGTTATAAGCAGATCTGAACATAATATGGTATCTAGTTGCTCTTGTTGTTGTTATTATTTCCGGAAATTTTCATGACCACTTCCATTATGTCCCGTAGATATTATTAACTTCTTCATAATCTACATTTTACAAAACGTAAGCGATTAATTTACGTACAATACATCATTTTTCCAAAAATTTACAATTTACTTTCACAAAAGAGAAAAGAAAATATGAATTCATCATCCGCAGAAAAATACACACTCTTTGAAAAATTGCCATCAAATTCTTTGAATAGAATTCATTAAAAGCAATACGCAAAAAAAAAAAAAAAACAAGGAATTTAGAAATGGAAAAAATTGTTGACACTCACTGAATGAATCCACAGACGTTATATACTCAAAGACATGCGGTTTTTGTTGACTTTACTTCATGTTTTTTTTTATTTTTCTTATTTTACTACGCTTCAAATGATTTTTTCCTTTCAGAGAACATATTCTTAGCCAAGTTGACAGCTTGATAACTCATTGTTGTTGTTGTTTATTAATTTTTTGCTTCTTTTTTTTTTTTGGCTCATATTTCAGTTTATAGTCAATACTGGTTACACTCATGTACATTAGAGCAACTTATGTAATAAAATTGCTCTTCTTACTAATTTAGAAAATGAATTTTAGTTCAATTTGTCTTTGGCAATGATTTTTCATGGGTTAAAGTTAGTTTAAAATACCTTTAAGAATATGATTTTCTATGGATACACATTTCGTTATGCTGCATTTGTCGTAAGAAATTGGTATAAGTATTTTTAGAACAAACTGAACACATAAATGGTTAAGTACTCCAAGACGGTTATCGCCAAAATATGTTTGCAATCATCATGGCTCACTATTTCATATTAGTCGGCAAGAGCAGCACATTAATTTTTCATTTTTTTTGTAATTTTCATTTTTGTTTTTTTCTTGTTTGTGCTTAGTTCATAAGACGCCTTAATGCACATATGTTTAGGTGATAGTGTTGCGCAAACATCATTATAACGATGGCGACAGTAACGACCTTGTGGTTTAAAAACTTTTGGTTTCATACATAGTCGTATGTGCTCGCACGCAATGCAAACACAATAATGGAGTACCTACTACACGTTTTTGCAATGTTTTTCTAAATGCGTTTCTTTTTAATTTTTTTTTTATCAGTGTATTTTAAAATTTGGCTTTTATTTCTGGCTCATGTTGCATTTTTTATTTTAGTTATTTATAATTATTATTCTGTTGATAATCAAATATCTAACTAATTATTAAGATGGTATTTTGCAAATTTTTGTACAATAGAAAGAAAGAAGAAAGTATTGTATGTATGTAGGTGTTGTTTTTTTTTTAAGACAGCATAAAATATATCCTCAGGATGTATGTATGAGTATATTTGCGTATAAAAATAATTATAGAGTGTAGTAACATATTTTAAACGATGATTTTTTCTGAATTTGATACATGAACGTATCGACCCAATTTTTGATACCTTCGATTGAAGTGAAGCGTATCCGTCTGAAGGCCTCAGAGCCAGAGAGGGTTCATATATATAATAAAAATGATTTTTTTTTTAACAATTCAGATTAAATTAAATTTTATTTTTGTTATTCCTCATCAATTTCTTTCTTTCTTTCTTGAATTTTTATTTTATATGTTATTTTAATTAAATTACCAAAATTTGTTTCAAGTAGAAAATTATTTACTTTATACTATGCAAATAACTAACTAACAGATAAAACTGGTTAAGTAGTATAAAAACGTTGTTAGTATTCGTTAAGGGGTTTTTTTTTCAAAATCATCAATATCATATAGGCTGTTTAATTTATGACACCATGTAGACTAATCAATTAGTTCCAAAAGTAAATCAATCAATTTTTCTTGAAGATTTGTGTTAAGAAAACAAATTTCAACAATTATTCACATATACAATAAATACGGCTACATAGAAATACTAACATATATTTGGTACAATGGTTGGTACAATGGGCATAATTTGCCTGAGTGCCTGGGGAAATTGCCTTCTATGGTGTTCTTCACCTTATTCCCAACTGCCATATATGTAATCGTTGTACAGTATATCTTAAACAATTAATGTGCTCATTAATTTTACATTTATTACCTTGTCATACTTGTAAATATGTATGTAAAGTATATCACTTTCACCTTATTTTCTTGCCTCACAAGTATGCTTTCGTTACTCTGTGCAGTCATTTGACACTCAGCTTAAATAATAAACATAAATTTCATTAAGTAACCAGGTAGATGAAAGAAGAAAAATACACCATATAATGTATGTATTTGTTATTGGACCATGTGTATGTATCGTACTACAGATAGTATGTACTATAGTAGTGAGATGAAGTAGCAGCAACCATAAAAATAACAATTTATAAATATATTGCTAATTATGAGATTACAGGAAGTTAGGTAGATATTTACCTACATACTTACTTATTAAGTGCGTTCTATTTGCGTATTTACCACAAAATTGTTGCTGATGCTTGAATTTCATTTGCATTTAGCAGATGGCACTCTTTGTGACCTCAACTGGCTTGTGACTTTTGACTTGTGTTAGACATTTATAAGAATATATATATACACCTAAATTAGTACATATAGATAACTATACCACAGCAAAAAAAAAGCTAATGCAAATTATAATTTTGATTTTAAAATTGTTAAATGTTTCGAAAAAAAAATCTCTAAATTATTTTCATTTACCCTCATTTAGCTATCTGTTAAGTACTCTGTTGAATATCTAAATTTCATTTAATTACATAAGATTAATGGTTTTTTATGTTAATGACTTTTATAAGCTTTTGCAATTGTAATCCACATGAAATGAAACTTAACACAAATTACAATCTTGTTTAAATATTCATACACATGTATATGTGTATATATGGAAGCTTATAAAATTAATTTGTGACTTTAATAATTACTTACGTAGGGTAATTTAAGAAATATTATCATTTTTTTCTTTGCAACAGCAATTTATACTTTGTAGATTAAAACAGGGATACAATTAAGTAAAGAATCCCAAACATTGTTTATATACATAATCATGCATCTGCATAGGCATTTAATTCAGAAATGACCAGACCATTAACGAAAATAATGCTTTAGCTCTTTACTATAGGTATTAAAAATATGAAAACTCGATGACACACACTCACATCGAGCACTCATATAAATATGCCAAATTGTTCATGTGACTCTTTATTGTTTGATGTCATAACATTGTGTGATTGTTCTTGTAATTTGTTATTCCTTTTGAATTGATCAAATGCTGATGAAATACATCTTTAATGTTAATAAACATCACTTTCACACTCCAGTATTCAAGAGTAGGTACTTAAAATATGTAACAGCAGGTTGATTGGTGTGGGAATCAATAATAGAAGTAACAACATTCAATACGAATGTTTATAAACATACTAATGTTGCATTCCATCCTCATACACTACTATGTGCAGTTTTGTGTGTGTATATATAAGATTTACTCGTGTTCAATTTTTCTTATCTTATTACCATTATCCGTCAAAATAAATAAAAAAAAATGGAACTGATCTGTCTATTTCGTACATTTACATGAACATAATGTTGACAGTGAGACTTTAGTCGAAATGCTCGAGATTTAAATGTTTCAAATATTAAATCAATTTTATGTTTTATTTTAATATAATAGATCAGTAAATGATATTAACTTATGTAATGCGAAAGATGTAATTTAAAATTATACATTGCGTTTACGCATACGCATCAATTCAAATAGAATCAACCCTGAAAACAATAAAAGTGTAACATTGCCCTAAAGCTTTAGCTTCAAAATAATCTAATCATGCCTTAGGTCCACTACATGAAGTTACAAAATATATGCATATACATACATTGATGCATATACAAATTACAAAGAATACAATGTTGCCGTATAGGTGTATTTGGCAAATGGTCCAAATTGTTGGGAAATTTTAAAATAATGCAAAGGGTATATTAGATTGAAGTGCTGGGTCAACTCTTTTCAAACAACTGGTAGATAATACTCAACTTTTGTAATTGTGATAGATTTCGAATATTTTTCATTTTCATAAAAACTCGTCTTCACACTAATGTTTGATATCAAACTATCAAAATGACTAATGCCATAGCACCAAACAACATTGGTTTCAATAAATAGCAATTTCCAAATATTCATTATGTTTCAGCGGGGAGCGAGCGGGAATGCCGGTGGGCTTGCTGCGATGTGGTGCACTTGCCTACGAGTCGTGTTGGTGGCAGAGGTGTTGATGACAGTGATGTGATAGTCGTTGTTGTGGCAACACAAAACACTTCTTTTTCACTTTTGTATTTGAATGTTTTACACTTTATTTGTTAACATTAGCTTAATTGTATTTATTTATGGTTTAATTTGTTAAAATTAAATGTTATTACGTTATTGAGAGGGAAAATGTCGCGCACTGCTTTGTTTAGGGAGTTGATCACCAATATAAAAATATATAAAAATGGAAAGTGAAGAGTATAAAGTAAAAGAAAATAGAGTATGGGAGTGAGAGATAGAGAGAATTAGAGAATTACAAATTGCGGAACGAATAGAATTATATTAGGGTTGCTAACCCTTGGAAACCTTATACGGGCAGTGCGCGACACACGGTTTCTGGCGTAGACATTCCGCCCTCCTTGCAGGGATACTGCAAAAGAGACGGAACCTCCACCCGAGACGGAGGGAATGAGAAAAATAATTAAATAAATAGTAAATACAGATACAAATCCAGTATTTGATATACTTAAATTAATCTTAAAAATACTTAAAATTAACTATAAAATATTATACGGATTTTGAATCCGTATTCAGTCGATCAGCATCAGAATTGCGAGAATTTCCATCGTGATTTTGACTCTTATAAGAGTGAGAAAGAGTCCTATAGGAGGGATGACGCGTGTTGATTGTTGAGGATGTTGATTGGTGGGTGCGGAACGAATGTTGATTGAAGATCTCGAAGCGAACGTTGATCGATTACAAATTGCAGCGCGGAACGTATGTTGATTGTTGAAGTGTTGATTGTAGAGTGCTTTCCATGTTGATTGGTGTGTAGATCGAGGTTGGATCACACCATCTCAGGTGAACAGATTCTATCAGGGCTGGTCGTAGACCAGATCACAGGTTTCGAAAAGTCAACATAGTTGACAAACTTAGAGCTCGTAGAGCGCTTGCAGCATTAACTTTTCCATATTGTCGGGATTGCCATAATATGCAACGCTCGTGACAAGTTATAAACTCGGATAGAATCTGCGTGTCTTGGGTTCATGATGACTCAGCTCATGAATATGTAGCAAATTATGTGAAAATAACACATGGGATTATTCATACGCATATACACTATGCCAGTGCATAGTTCCATTGAAGCTTCGTAGAAGTTCGGGAATTAAATCGGGCAGTTACAGTGAACTGAACCATGTGAGAGAGGGATGCGTATGACGGTCAGTATCGTATAACCTGACAAAACGTTGCTACATAATACGGGTGTGGCATCAGAGGCTTATATGTTGCTCAAGCCACAATCTTCAAATCACCTTTTACGTGACAGTTTTGGGGGGCCAATATTAGGCGGGATCGTATGTATTGTCATGCAAGTAGAAGTCCTCTCGTTGATTGTACGAGCCTTTTGTGGGGAGTGATACGTAGAACTCGATAATCCGTTGAATATCGCTGTACGACAAATATTACGGGTGGGAAATACATTTGACGGGAATTGTCCTCTTTTTGGATACGATCTGTAAGGTCGATCCTTTGCATCTGGGGTGAAGCATTGCATAACGGTGAACTTTCCGCTTTGCTCTCGGGTCATGCCGTGCTCTGTGAAGCAGGGAATTATGTTGCTTCCCACAAAGATGGCATGAAAACTCACTGTGGCATTTTGCAAGGGTATGCGATGTTGCCAAACAGTTGTTGCAAATTCCATACTGATGCACACAGAGTATTCTCTCTTCAACCGTAAGTTTGGAGAACTCTTTACAGTGTCGCAGGGGGTGCTTGCCTCTACATAGCGGGCAGCATGTCTTCGTGACAGTACTATGCAACGAACTAACATCTTTAGTTGTTGCGACGGTTTTTTCAGAACATTTGGAATGTTTTCTGTTATTACTTCGTGTCGGGTGCTTATCGCATCTAGCACGAGGTGATGAATGCGGGAGTTTGTCGAAACGGATTCTGCTGTGGAACGATGAAACCTTTTTATGGGAGGTCGATTTCATTTGTGGGAGGATTGCCGTGATGGGTGCTGTATCCAAAGCTGTATTATGTTTTTTCTTCGTAACCGCTGGCAGCAGAGAAGAACGAGTACGCTGACAAGAACGTTCAGCTGTGGTTTCAGTGGGAATTGACTCGGGAGTTACCACATAGCGAGTGCTGGAAGCATTCTCTAGCCTGTGAAGTAGGGAATTGTGCCTTTGTCGGCACGATGAGCACGTAAACCGGCTTTTACAGTTATTATAATTGTGAGAGTTGGCGAAACAGTTGGTACACAGTTTGTGTTTGTTAACTACGCTGTAGCGTTCATCAACCAACAACTTCAGAAATTCGGGACACTGTCGAAGAGGGTGTGTCTTTCGGCACAATGGACAACCGTGATTGGAGACACTGGCATGATAAATGCTAATTCCGTGTGACTCTACCTGAGGTTTATTTGTACGCTGGGAAGGGTTGAATCGACCGGGTTGCTGATTTGATGGTTGCCTGAGTTGCCGAGTTGGTGGTTGGCTGGATTGCCTAGAACCATTTCGGATATCTGCGACTGATTCCAAAGTCTGATACCGATCTGTAAGAAAGGCATCGAAGTCGCTCCAATTAGGGATTTCACGTTTATTTTTTAATGATTGCTCCCAAAGACACAAGGTGGTATACGGAAGTTTTGTGGAACACAAATAAACAAAAATAGCGTCCCAGTGGCTTGTGTCAATGCCTAAGAGCTTCAAATTCATAATGCAATCGTTTAGTGTGCGCTGTAAGCGCTTCAAATGCGGGCCGGTTTCTTGAGTTACCGGTTGGAGAGTGAAAAGGGATTTCAACTGTAAGTTGACGAGAATCCTCTTGTTTTCATATCTCTCCTCGAGATTGTGCCATGCTAGTGCGAAGCCATCATTAGTCAAGGGAGTAGACTGAATGATATTATGTGCTTCGCCTCGGGTTTTCTGAAGCAAGTGGTATAATTTTTCCACTGGCGACAGCCGGGGGTTATTGCGATATAAGGCCGTAAACATGTCGCGAAAACTTGGCCATGACACATAATCGCCAGAAAAACAAGGGGTGTCGCATGGAGGCAGCTGAACAGCGGGAAATGAATGTTCATTATTTATTTTCTCAACGGGTGGATTTGGAATTGCCGGAGAAGAGGAAACTGCGGGGGATGCCACCTCGAAACTCAGCTCGTGAAGAACAGTCGGAAATGAAGGTTGACGGGGTATGTTTTCAACGAGAGAAGAGGAAATTGCGGGGGGTACCACTTCGGATCTCAGCTCGTGAAGATTAGCGTTGATTGTAGAGAGGCACCGGACATAAGAGGTTAAGCACTCCGTATATGCCTCTTTAATTTGATTAACGTCAACATCTTCAGCTACTTCCTCTGTCATGAGAAAGTAATATGCCGTTTTGCAATCACTCCATAGGGATAGGAATTGCTTTTTCTGTGCCTCCAAGCTAATTTTGTTATGAGCTTCTGGGTTGATGGCATGAAAATTGCTATCAAAATCAATAATATCTTCCACGGCAGCTCTGAAGAGATCGTAAGCTGCCATCCTTTTAGCAATTGTAGAATTCCAGATGTAATACGGGATAAAATTTGAAAACGAGAGAGCGAATTGCTTGCGAATCTCGAGTTATGTTGCCTGTTCGAACGATTTATCAAAAAAAATGGGTTGCCAAAATGTGACTGGCAAGAGATTAGTCCGAAAGACTTAGTCTTCCTCAGTGAAGTTAAGTGGAACCAGTGGGCAAACTTATGGGAGTACGATAATATTATATAAAAATACACGTAGGTATATATATATATATATATACAGGAAAATAACCGCGGGACGGAATAACAGTTTGGGAACCACTGTATTGTACGTTCCGGAACTTGTACTATATTATCTCTCACCAAGAATTAATTTGTATTATATTTGATCGCACTGTAGCAACTTGGGGTTGAGAGTGACTATTTTTCTCCCTGGGTGTTTTTCAATAGAAAAGATAGTGTACAATTGTTATTTCAGTTACATTTCCTTTATAAAAAACACCAGCCAATGCAATTATATTTTGTTGCTATCATATGTATATGCAAAACAAAAATTAGGAGATAGAAATTTAGCAACAATATGCACTACCGCTATATTTGTGATCAAACGCAGGTATATTTATCGAGACAAATCAATGCGTTTTATTGTTGCCTATGTATGACCAAATATTTTTATTGCTTACTTTTGGGTGTACTTGTTGTTGATGGTTTAGGGATATGCATGAACCACGGTAGGTAGTTGAAATTTAACAACAAGTAATCGCATGTGCGTTTGTATAATAAGACGGTTGTTTTTGCAAATGCACAAGGCAAAGGTATTGAGAAAAAAAATGCAATATGTATGAAATTGTTATTGCACTGCCAAACAAATATTTTTGAATATTTTAATGTTATTGCCGATATCAGTTTTCGTGAGGGAAAAACAACTTCTATTGGGAAAGTGTAGTTGTATTACTTATGCTTTGTTCTTCCTTTTACAAAGCAAAAGAATATTGTTGTTATTATTGGCAATATTGTTTATCGTAGAGGGGTGTATGCGGGGAGATACGACTGATATGATACCACTTATTTGTTATGAGAGAGATGCTTTGATGATGATATATTTTTTCTTTCTCTCTTCTCTTATCAATATGTACTTATGTAAATGGTATGTGCAATATGTGGGATATGATTTCGGGTATTGTTTTTGCACATATACCAATTAACAACACTTTGAATAATGAGAAGAAGAACATAAGCGGGAAATAAAAACAAAATAGATCAACCAAAAGTGCGTTTTGCCGTCGGCAAAACAATATCTATGGTATCACAATATATATGTTGTAATTTCTTAATTTTTGCAACTATATGGGAGAGTTTACTAAGCAGAATGGAATTTTTAACTCAGCGAGAGATTCGCTGTAAGTTATCGGGATGTTTAAGCGGGAATTGTTATAAAATGTACGTACGACGTACTCATAAATAATGTAGCCAAAAATTAAGAAATCCAACAATAGTTGTGCTGCAACAATGTTATTAAATACTTCTTGTTGAATTTATGGGGATGACGGGTTATATGTATGTGGGTACATAAAACGCACGGAATGTACGTACCTGGGGTGGCAAGATTTGCTTACCAATCGTTGCGAGCCTATCCGGCTCGAAGGACCAATGTTTCAGCGGGGAGCGAGCGGGAATGCCGGTGGGCTTGCTGCGATGTGGTGCACTTGCCTACAAGTCGTGTTGGTGGCAGAGGTGTTGATGACAGTGATGTGATAGTCGTTGTTGTGGCAACACAAAACACTTCTTTTTTGTATTTGAATGTTTTACACTTTATTTGTTAACATTAGCTTAATTGTATTTATTTATGGTTTAATTTGTTAAAATTAAATGTTATTACGTTATTGAGAGGGAAAATGTCGCGCACTGCTTTGTTTAGGGAGTTGATCACCAATATAAAAATATATAAAAATGGAAAGTGAAGAGTATAAAGTAAAAGAAAATAGAGTATGGGAGTGAGAGATAGAGAGAATTAGAGAATTACAAATTGCGGAACGAATAGAATTATATTAGGGTTGCTAACCCTTGGAAACCTTATACGGGCAGTGCGCGACACACGGTTTCTGGCGTAGACACATTAATTACATTTATCGTCAGTTAAATAATATAACATGTAAAAATATATATTATATTAACAACTAATAGTGTTTGCGGTATTGTATTAATTTAATGTCCATTAATCCTAGTTGTACGATAACAAATTGATAGAAAAAAAATGATCCTTAGTGGCAGCACCGAACAAAGATAAAAAAAAATCAAAATCAAAGGCTACTATGCTGCTACAAAGAATCAAACGACGCTTGATTTCAAAGTTCTGCCACCATACGTTTGTCATATATAGTTACTTGTGAAAAGAGTGCGGTAAAGAACTAGCAATTATTTCATGTTGTAATTTCATATTAATTGTGAAACATTTGTTTTGATTTATATGTGATGAGTGAAATATAATGGTATTGAAATACCAAATATTAAAAACGAATATTCATCATTTTGCAATTCCTGAAAATATAACAAGGTAAGTAATTTTGTGCGTTTTTCGTTTTATTTATTACCTAGATTGATGTACCAAATTTACAATGGCATCCAGAAGCTTGTGTAGTGTTAATTGTGTAGTTATTAATTAATTTAAATGCAAGTGATTTTGCTGAAATGAGAAGCGTACTACATATCGGTATTATGCATGTATGTACATATGTACTAGCATAATTGCTAGGAAGTTTATCCAATTTCAATGATTCTTTTTGTATTGGATTTCAACATAAAAATTCAAGTGTGTTTTAAAGTTTGTGTTCGTGGCTATTTCATCATTAAACTATGAAAAGTGATATTGCACCCATATTACATTCCCAAATTATATTCCACATATGTGTCGTTATTTTTGAAAGTGGTACAAGTCCACTATTGAAGAAATAGAATAAATGGTAATTTCAATCAATTATATACATATGTCCTTTTACAAATTTATAATTGTAGATGCAATGGAACGCGATTTCTTTATAGATCAATCGAATTAATGTTATCGTATTGTTTTTTATATTCGTGTGAAAGTGAATTAAGACAATTTGAAGAAAAATCGTTTATTCTATATAGAAAAAGAAAAGCAAAAATAACGGCTCATATGTTCATAACTGTTGTATCATATGTACGTAGGTAGATGCAGAAACGATGCACACACAAACGCACATGCGTGTAGCTTCGGCTGACATACGAAGCGTTGACATGTGTATGTACATTAGAGAGCTGGAATTTGTTAACAGAATGAAGAGAAGTAAAGCGAATATTCCAAATATGTTACATATGAAATGTAATAATAAGAACTGTAATAGATAGTACAACATGACGCGGCAAGACGCTGTTATTCAAAATATTTACGTGTTTTGATACATTCAAATACAAATACATTCGTGCAGCTCTCTAATGTATGTACATGTTGCACAGATTGCACGACCAAATTGACGATCAAATTGATATTTTTATTGAACGTTCTCTTCAAAATGATTTCTTACTTTTATACAATAATATTATTAATCTTATTATAACTATTCATATAATAACAATTAATATTAACTTTTTTTTTAAATTTTTTCTTCGTAGCACATTGACGTAAGGAGCTATTGCAGATTTATCGACAGATTTTGACGCACACACTAATTGCTCCCAAATTCTACTTCGTGTCTATCAACAACTAACAAGGTAGGTTATTTTGTGTAGTTTTTGTGCTCTTTAGTATATGTGCATATGATTAATTATTAAATTTTAAAATTATAATTTTTCTTTATAGTAAAATAGATTACAACTATTGACACCATTTTAAGGTACGACAATTAAGTATCAGCCATCGCGAATACAAAGGTAATTTAACTGATATAACTTTTAGTACATCTGCTTCTATACAGTTTGTTTTGTTTTTAGACATTCTTACTTCCTCTCAATGCTGAGTGACGCAGCCTATTGACTGCAATTTTGACACACGTCGACTAGCATTAATTGCTCCAAAATTCGACATCGCATCCAACAACAAATAACAAGGTCAGTAATTCAGAAGCGTAGACATGTGTATGTACATTAGAGTGCTGCAATTTGTTAACAGAATGAAGAGAATCTCAACATTAGTAAAGAGAATATTCCAAATTTGTTACATGTGAAATGTAAATACAAATACATTCGTGCAGCTCTTTAATGTATGTACATGTTGCACAATGAATGTTCTCTTCAAAATGGTTTCTTACTTTTATACAATAATATTATTAATTTTAATATAACTATTCATGTAATACAATTAATATTAACTTTTTTCTAATTTTTTCTTCGTAGCACATTGACGTAAGAAGCTATTGCAGCTCGACAGATTTTTACATTTACATTTTACATTTTCGGCTTCGCGTCCATCAACAAATAAAAAGGTAGGTTATTTTGCGTAGTTTTGGTACTCTTTAGTAAATGTTCATAAGATTAATTATTTATTATACTAATAATTTTTACTATTTTGTAAAATTTTTCTTTGTAGTACAATTGATTACCAACTGATACCATTTTTAAGTACGACAGTTAATTTTCAGCCATCGCGAATACAAAGGTAATTTAACTGATATAACTTTTAGTATACCTGCTTCTATACAGTTTGTTTTGTTTTTAGACATTCTTACTTCCACTCAATGCTGAGTTAAATCAGGCTTGACGCAGCCCACTGACGTTGTCTGTTAATTGTTGCAGCTCGACATTTGCAACATATTTTGACGCAGTAAATTCGGCTTCGTGTCCAACAACAAATAACAAGGTCAGTAATTCAGTTGTACTTATGTTCAATGTTCATATTGTGTTCCTATGTCAGAATGTTTTTTGAACATTCACTTTTGTTGCTCTTTAATATATTTTTATTTTGTATTCAAATTGTTGTAAAATACATATCGTATAATTGTATATTTTATCTTTCTCAACAGGATCTTGTTGAAAAAATAAAACCTTGCCCAACAAAAGCAGCACGTACATACATATTCAGCTCAGCATACGTTGCCTTACGTCCAGTAGCATCAAATAAGGTAGGCAATTTTGATTTGTATTGTGCTTTTATTTTGAAAGTGCCATAAGTCTAATTTTTGAATTTGCATATCTTGAATCTGATATGTGGATTGATGAATGTAATATTTCATTAGTGTCCCTTCAATTCGATAATGCTTTTATATGATGAAGAAGTTAGAATGGCTTGGTGAGATTAGATTAATTATTTGATCACTACCTGGAGCAAATGCAAATAGGGCAATATTTTATTGTGAGGAAAATTGCAAAATTTCATTTCGACATAAATTGTATAAATTTGTGCAAGAATCTTGAAAAGTGTTAATAATTTTTCTTGATATTTTTACAATTTTTCGACAATGAATGCATTCGATATTAATGCACTTAGCCGGATGAATAAATATAAAATGCATACATACATGAAGATGGCTTTACAAATTGTTAGTACTGTAAACAATTGGGAGATTTTTAAGACTTAAAATTAAAAGAGCTTTCGATGTGATTATACTAATGAAAAAATTTTAATTTTTTTATTAATCTTATATCATTTGATTTACATATATATAAAAATATACATACATATACACAATTACCGTAACATACTTCAATACACATGTCACACTAATCTGTCACATTAGATTCAAACAATGTCACCAGTAAATAGGTGAAATAATAGGTAAAATAATACACATATAGTACATTTGCACCAATATATATACAATATATGTACATGTACATATAAATGAACCCAGAGGCTTTATATAAATCTTCTTAAAGAGCTTTTTGTTTCTAAGATGTACCAACGAATAAAGCAAAGTAGAAAAATAATCAATTTCAATAAAATACTTTTCAACATTTTTTCGTTTTTTGAGCATTAACTTTAAATTTGTTTTTGTATGTTACTCCATGTTCAATTTTCTGTCAAATATATATCGTATATTTGTATGAAATTTTATACTTGCACATGTCAAAGTATTGTGCCATTTTACTAAATTATTCTTGCTATTTTCAAATTTTATTTTAGGAACAAGATCATTCCTACGTGGCAACAACAGCGTTGCATTTCCCTTGCACTACCGTTTACATACATTACAGTGCATATAGCAGCATTTTTGTTAGTTGTTTTCTATAGCGTTTTCATAATAAACAGGAGTAGTAGTGTTGTAGATTGAGTGCCTTTCTCACTCTTCAATGGCGAAGAGGAAGCAGAAAGAAGATCAACCGCCTACAGAGACGGTAACCGTCAAGTCCGGATTCCGTCATTGTTGTAAGAATGATAAGCTGTACGCGCAGATAGTAAAGATGTCAAAGAAATCTCATCGCTGATAGTGGAAACGTCACGCTATATCCACTTCAGCTTGATGAAAAGATGGCAACAGGATGATTTTGCGGCGCCAAACTTCCTCGACTTCTTCTACTGTCTATGCCAGAAGCGTCCGGAAAAGTACGTGTTGGACAGCGAGTATGGCCTGTTGAGGAATGATCTACCTCTGTACAACAGCGCATACAGGTCAAACTTGTTTGTCGATGCTGCGAACACGTACAAGACTATCTTCCACAACAACATATGGATGCACGCGTACAGCAGAATCCGTAGATTCCTTAGGCGTGTTGATGGATCAACACCAGCGAGCATTTACGACACACTAGATTACCTGTTTGTGGACAATAGTTCCAAGCAACCGGACGAAACTTTGCTCTCCCAGATGCGAACACATTTGGACTGGGACGGGCAAAGGTTCGCCGAGGTAAAAAAGAGTGGCTATTGGCAGTACATGCGCTTTTTTTACAAACTGCAGCGCTACAACGAGGAGAACAACTGCAAAAACTTTGCGCTGGTACCGATCAAAAAATTCGGGGCGCATCACGTTCGGTACGACTCGACTCAACTGTGGGCCACATTATGTAGTCGTGGTCTGTTTAAGGGTGGTTGGAAGGCGTTTAAACCTAATAGAGATTCAGAATGGCGCAAGTATTTCGAGTTCCCTGAGACCACATCGAAAAAATTCGGTTATTCAATGATGACGGACGGCGTCAGCATATCATTTTGCATGGCTAAGACCCTGGAGGCAGCAGCAGCCACAACATCGCGGGTCAAGTGCCATAAGAAAGCAAATGATTATGCTGGGGATTTGAGCAAAATCCGAAATACCGAATATGACATCAAAATCGGTCTCGATCCCGGCCTCCGTCTCATTGTGGGGGGAACGCGGAATGGCTTGCCGCTGAAGATCTCAAATAGCAGGTACCAACACGAGGCAGGGTACCATTCAAGAAAGGTCAAACTACAACGCTGGACACAGACCAAGACTAGCGAAAATATCTCAGAAGAAGAAAAGAAGTTGCGGCAGCTGTCACCATACTCAGCTGATTTTCGTAGTTACACACGATATCAGCTGAGTATATTTGCCGCAAAACAAGAGATATTTTCGCAGAGACGAGTCACGCGCCTAAAGCTGCAGAAGTTTATATGCACCGAGAAGGCAGCACACCGCATAGCGACAGAGATCATAGGTACGGATTTGAAGAAGATAGCCTCCAATGCGTTGGTTTGCATTGGATCAACGAGCATCGCTGCGAATTCGCCGATGCGGGGCTACATTCGAACTCCAAAGCCGAAACTGATCTCTGCGCTGAAGAGCCGCGGTGCTGATGTAATGTATGTAAACGAGTTCAGGACCACCAAATTGTTCGGGAAATTCCACCATGAGAACATCACGTCCCGATCTCCACACAGGTACCAATTTTGCCCAAATTGCCGTACTTGTTGGAATCGGGACGTCAACGCTGGAGTCAATATCCTATACATTGGCGAGTGCCTCATCCGGGGAATAAAGACTCACAAGAATTTCCACCGTAACAACGTAAGTTGAATCTCGCGCAATATATCGAATCAAACATCATTTAATCAATCACATTTTCATTTCTCTTTTCAGAAAGATGAGCCCCCGGCAAAGAAGAAGAGGAAGACCCCAAGTTCCACTAAGTCTACTGTGGTCACTTGACCCCCTTCATCCATTTGAAGGGGGTTTAATTCGGAATTTCCGATTTACTCGTGTTCAAGTGTACTTTACGAAATAACTTCAACATTTTTGAAAAATATATATCCGCCAATAAACTGTATGCATATAAGTATTTTATAAATGTCAATATCTTTAAAGGCCACCCAAATATATTACAAAAAAAAAATTAATTGATTATTTCCATGGATGGATAATGCCAAAACTGGTTACACCAACAAAAGTACAGTTTTTTTGATTCGACAACCTCATTAAATTTCATTGAATACAAAAATCAAATGCAATTGTAAAAAACTTGTTATTTGATTTCTACAAATACAAATATAATGTCATTCTTATACCTTTTAAGCTACTATTTATTACATATTTACTTATTTGGTGATTATTTGTTCAAATATAATTCAAATAATATAAATGAACTCATGAAATTAATGCGAAAAAAAAATGTAGACACCAAGAAACCTTCAAATGTAAAAACAAGTTCATTGAATTTAAATTGCTATGATTTCAATTTGTTTCATTTGCATTGACGTCTAAAATTTAATAGAGGATATGATATAGCAAAAGGTCAATGCTTAGACAAACTCCTTGGAGAACAATTAACCAACAAAAGAATATCAAATTATTTGCTAGTGTACTTTCTAGTATATAGTATACATGTATACATACATAGTCTAATTTATGCAGAACTGTGTAAGATTTTAAATTTGAACCATTCGTCATCATTGCAGATTGTTATATAAAATGTTAATATTTAGAAATGAAATTTCTGCAAAAAAAGCATATTTGAATATAAATTAATATTAGTTTGTATATTGTATATTTTTTAATTAATTTTTTTGTTTGCCTTTTGTCTTGTTTATGTGAAATATGGCCGTTTATTCAAAGAGAAATTGTGATAGTACCTTTTACTTTGCACCAGTTGCAATTTCATTTGAAATATTGATTTTTTTAATGATGGAATTGCACATTTTCAATTCTTTCAACAGTGAATTGGCCGATAATTTAAAAAACTAAATCTACTCTAATAAGTCAAATATAATTCAATCGAATGCCAGTTATTTATATACATATTTTGAAATTTTTTAATTCAAAAATTCAAAGAAATAAGTTTCAAAATTTAAAACATACTTCAAAAGTGATGTATATTTTCAAAAGTTATGACATAGTTATATCAATATTTTATACCTTCAAGCATTATCGTTATTGATGCATGGAAGTGTATTTAAATGTTGTGGTTGTGATACTTCAAATACAATTGAAATGAAGATGAATGGAATGTAGATAGTTGAAATAAAAGTTGTTAAATTGTTTTGTAAAGTTTTCCTTACATCAGCAAATATGCTATATACAAGTATATTTGTACAGCTACTAATTTATGTACATATATCGGTATATATGTAAGTATACAAGAATGCATTATAAGCTGGTTGTTTCTTGTAAAAATATCCATGCATAATGTGATGTATAAACAAACTATTACAATTTAAATTATATGCACAAATAAAATGAAGAAAATTATTTAAAGTAGATATGTACTTAAAAATAAATATAGTCGAAAATATAATTGTGTTGTAAGTATTATAGTTTGCGATTAAGGTGATTTAGCAAATTTTTGTTTCTTATTTTCTAATTTAAATTTATAGAACTTTTAATTAAATTTAGTACATACACTATATACGAATGAATTAGGATTGAATTCAATTTGTGTATTTAATTTCAAAGATAATTACATGACATTTATATTTTATTTACATACATCCACCTCGATTAGCTGTAATGAACCGAAATCAATCAATCCAATTTTGAAGTACTTTTCCCAATTCTTTTGAAGTATTTTTTAGTCAATAACTCTTTATGTAGACTTTCAATTCTTGCTGATAAATAGCATAAAGCGGAAATTTTACAAAATCTCAAAATTCCTTCAAATTCATTGGCAAAAACAACGTCGTGGAGATGTTTCTATAGAGTGTTTGGCCATGTTTCACAGTAATAAAGCCGAGTTTTTGCGTCGATTTGTAACCATGGATGAGACAGGTCCACCACTTCACACCTGAGACAAAGAAGCAGTCAAAAGAGCGGACTGAAAGGGGAGAAGCGTGTCCAAACTTGGCGAAAACAGTTCCATCTGCAGGCAAAGTTATGGCGTCTATTTTTTGAGATGCACGTGGGATAATTTTTATTAATTATCTTCAAAAAGGAAAACCCATCTACTGCGAGTATTATGCTAATTTTTCGCAGCGTTTAGGTAATGAAATTAAAGAAAAATAACCGCATTTGGCGAAAAAGAAAGTATTGTTTCATAAAGACAATGCACCAGTTCACACATCCGCTATTGCGATGGCCAAAAGTAATGAGTTAAAGTTCAAATTACTTCAGCACGCACCTTATTCACCAGATTTAGCTCCTTCGGATTATTTTCTATTTCCAAATTTGAAAAAATGTCTTGGTGGTAGAAGATTTGCAAACAATGCAGAGGTGGAGTCTGCGGTAGATGGCTATTCTAATGAGCTAGACAGTACATATTATAAACAGGGTAATGCAGCTATAGAATTTCGCTGGAAAAATTGTGTAGAGCTAGAAGGAGATTATGTTGAGAAATAAAGAAAAATTTTCCCAAATTTGTTGTGTTTTCTTTGTTAAGTCGGGTAGTTTTATCATTCTCATAATTGTTCATTTTAAATTCATTTAAATTTAGCGATAAGAAAACAAAAAGATTGATCAATCTCCTATTAATTTCAACACCATTCGCTGATTATGGTCCTCTGTCTCCATTTCTCTACTCTAAATCCAATAACGAACAACATTCGAATACTGACTTTGGAAGGACAAATCCACAATTTTTAAACCAAATTTGCGACGTGTGTCTTTTCAAAAGAATTTCTCAATATCTGCTGAACATAAGCGTCAAAAAATGCATCTACCATCTGTCAGTTGACAATTATTTCAATCGAAAGTTCTATCAATACAAACAACAAACACTTTTGTGCAAAACATTGAACGTATATTCACGTATGCCAAGCGGAAATTTATTTGTTTCAATCCAAGGTTAAAGTGAATTTCTGGTATCTAACAAAGAATGCATTGTTTATGCAACAAAAAAAAATTGTTTAAATATCCCATTTTAATGTTGAACGAAATTTAAATGTACACAATATTCGAATTAATTATTGCTACATTTAGTTAAAAACAACTCATTGAAACAATATTATTTTCATAAAATCATAAACATATGAAAAATATGTATTTATTAGCAAATATATAAAAATATAAATTCAAAAATATGCAAATTAGTTGTAGTACATATACACAAAATTGTATGCGTAGACACATTATTATTTGACATTTGACATTTGACATTTGACAAACAAATACAAAAATGTGAATATCAAATTGACTAAAACAACGAGAAATTAATTGAGAACAATAGCCGCACTGAATTGTGAACATGAAAACATTAAACAAATAAGCATTAATTAGCAACTATACAGTGAAAACACACCAATAGCCGACATTTCATGTGGAAATGGTTAGTAATGCTCTACGCACAATTTCTTAATATATAGAAATTGTTACATTTTCAAACGATTCTCTCTGCAGTTGTGATATTTTCACAAAACCCTCAACTGCTAAGGGCAGTCGCAAATGCTTTTTCCATAAAAAAACAGCTGAAAGCCTTGATAATGACACATTCATAAATTTTTTGAATATTCAAATCGAACAAAATAAAATTGTAAAGGTCAGTAATAATGATACTACATTTGTTGTCTATATCAATAGACCATAACGGCACGGGTCACGACAATAAACATGAGTAGCAGCAATATATGTAAATAAAAAAGCAACTCATTTGTGTGTGTATGTCATTGAAGAATGGAAAGTCTAAAGGGTCTAAATGCAAAAAAAAAAAAACCAAACTATTTAAATATGTATATACGAAAATTAAAAAGAAAGCAAAACATCACTTCTCAACATTTCAATTATGACAATAATATGAGCTTGTATGCTATTCATATTGAAACAAAGACTAATATTTTCGTTTTCATACATATAATATACATATTTATCCACATAGATATACATATAGGTACTATCTATAAACATACGCAAATAGCGAGCAAATAGAAACAAATTCATTAGTAGTGGAAAAATAATGTTTGTTTTATTGTGCAATTTTCTATACGCGCATAATGCAAAAATTCATCTAGTTGCAAATCATCGATAGCATCATTATAATCAACACCAGCCATCATCAACATTGTCATTAATATACAATACTTAATTGCTGGTATTTATTTTGTAGCTGTTTTATTTATTTAGTTTTATGAATGTATACTCGTAGTTGTTTTAGTTAGTTGAGCTACTCAAATAATTATCTATTGCGAATATACGTGGCAACAGTAATATTCCACTTTCAATTATACATATCAACTTTGGTGTGTTTTTTGTCAAATTAAATAGCCTAAAATAATTAGGTAATAGAAATAAATACTATGAATGCATTACTGATGCGGTATGCAATATGAATTAAAATGTTGATAGAGTGAACAAAAATTATTTGAAATCTTACAAATCGATTATTCGATGATTATATGTAATAATTGGAGAGCAATTAATTTAATTTCTTGACATATTTGATGGCTTGTTATAGAAATTATAGTAATTTCACATATAAATTTTATTATGCACCTAAAAGCTTTTATATATCTTTTATATATTTTTTTTATGAATAATATTTGAAGGAATCATATATTGGCATTTTCTCTCTTACGGACTTAACATTCGTGAGCATAAAATATTTTTTAAAATTATATAAATTATATAAATATTATATTACATTCTTAATGAAAGTTTCTCTTACTAACATGTGCTACTTTTGGGCTAAGTAAGCAATTGAGAATTCGAGCAAATGTAAGAATATTCTCCAACTAAGATGATGTTATATTGGGAACCCGCTGGTGGACGACGCAGCGGAGGCAGACGTAACATCGGGTGGGTAGATCAAGTACTGGAGAACGTGACTTTCTAACTGATGCCAGCTAGCGAAGAAAAGAGATCTTAACTGAACGTACTGGATTCGGCTTAAATCGATTTTTGGTTATAATAGCCACATAAGTAAATAAATAGTACAAGTTTTGGTTATTTTATAACACAAGACGAATACAATATTTAAGCGAAAAATTAGAGCGATTGGATGTTTGATTTCAGTGATATGAAAATTCTTTTTTAAGATGCGTGTGAAAATGTATGAAATTCTACAAAATTTTTATGAATATTTTGAGAAATATATTTTGCTAATACAGTGAAGGTTTTGTGATGGTTGTTGTTATTGTGATTATTGTTGCTATTGTTCTTATTATTACAATATGTAAATAAAAACATCACAAATTCACAAATTCAACAAAAAAAAAAAATAATAATTAGGAGTAAAATACTTTTTCATGAAACAACAAGAGACTCATAATATGTCATTAAGAAATAAAAGATATAAATAGAATCACAATTTAACTTATGACTGAAATTCAAAAAAAGAGCCAAAGAGCCATTAGCAATTTTGGCTGGACTTTACTGCTCTATATTATAATAATATTATATTTATTTAATTGTTTTTTATTTTTTATTTTTTTATTTTTATTTTAAAATATGTGCCCACATGTGTTTGCAGATGATAATTACATAATATCGAACTACTCATATTGCCTACACGCAATGGTCAGCCAACACGTTACAATTTTATTACCGATTATTATAATAATGATGATCCAATTATTGCCATATTGATGATAATGATGCTGAATATGACAAGTTTCAATTAGAAGCAACAATTTGAATCCATCTCATCATCTTCTTGTTTGTTCATCATTGTCAATAAATATTATACATATTGTTATGAGTCAACTATTGAATACAGTAGTGAATGTTGTTGTTTATATTGTTCAAATGTATACTCAAAAAGCTAGCAAGAACGTGTATCAATTGACGCCAATAGCCGTCATACATTTAATTAGATAACATATACCATATATAACATAGTACCATTGATGATTGTATACATTATATGTATGTATGTATACATATTATCTATGCACTGTTTTATTTTAATATAATAGATCAGTAAATGATATTAACTTATGTAATGCGAAAGATGTAATTTAAAATTATACATTGCGTTTACGCATACGCATCAATTCAAATAGAATCAACCCTGAAAACAATAAAAGTGTAACATTGCCCTAAAGCTTTAGCTTCAAAATAATCTAATCATGCCTTAGGTCCACTACATGAAGTTGCAAAATATATGCATATACATTGATGCATATACAAATTACAAAGAATACAATGTTGCCGTATATGTGTATTTGGCAAATGGTCCAAATTGTTGGGAAATTTTAAAATAATGCAAAGGGTATATTAGATTGAACTGCTGGGTCAACTCTTTTCAAACAACTGGTAGATAATACTCAACTTCAGTAATTGTGATAGATATTGATACATCCTGATATTTCGAATATTTTTCATTTTCATAAAAACTCGTCTTCTCTAGATATTGATACATCCTGATATTTCGAATATTTTTCATTTTCATAAAAACTCGTCTTCACACTAATGTTTGATATCAAACTATAAAAATGACTAATGCCATAGCACCAAACAACATTGGTTTCAATAAATAGCAATTTCCAAATATTCATTAATTACATTTATCGTCAGTTAAATAATATAACATGTAAAAATATATATTATATTAACAACTAATAGTGTTTGCGGTATTGTATTAATTTAATGTCCATTAATCCTAGTTGTACGATAACAAGTTGATAGAAAAAAAATGATCCTTAGTGGCAGCACCGAACAAAGATAAAAAAAAATCAAAATCAAAGGCTACTATGCTGCTACAAAGAATCAAACGACGCTTGATTTCAAAGTTCTGCCACCATACGTTTGTCATATATAGTTACTTGTGAAAAGAGTGCGGTAAAATACAGTAGCAAGTATTTCATATTGATTGTGAAATATTTGATTTGATTTGTATGATTTATATACATATATACAGTGAGTGATAATGGTATTGAAATACCAAATAAAGTGAAAATAAATTGATATACATACATATATTGAAATTCCAGAAAATATAACAAGGTAAGTAATTTTGTGCGGTTTTTGTTTAACTTATTATTTATTATTATTATGTATGTATGTACAAAATTTAGAATGATTTTCATCCAAAATCTTGTGAAGTGTTAATTGTGTAATTGTTAATTAATTTAAATGCAAGTGATTTTCCTGAAATGAAAAGCGTACTACATATTATATATTCGATCGGTATTGTGCATGTATGTATGTACTAGCATAATTGCTAGGAAGTTTATCCAATTACAATGATTCTTTTTGTATTGGATTTCAACATAAAAATTCAAGTGTGTTTTAAAGTTTGTGTTCGTGGCTATTTCATCATAAAGCTATGAAAAGTGATATCGCACCCATATTACATTTCCAAATTATATTCCACATATGTGTCGTTATTTTTGAAAGTGGTACAAGTCCACTATTGAAGAAATAGAATAAATGGTAATTTCAATCAGTTATATATGTATGTATGTCATTTTACAAATTTATAATTGTAGATGCAATGGAACGCGATTTCTTTATAGATCAATCGAATTATTGTTATCGTATTGTTTTTTATATTCGTGTGAAAGTGAAAGTGAATTTGAAGAAAAATCGTTTATTCTATATAGAAAAAGAAAAGCAAAAATAACGGCTCATATGTTCATAACTGTTGTATCATATGTACGTAGGTAGATGCAGAAACGATGCACACACAAACGCACATGCGTGTAGCTTCGGCTGACATACGAAGCGTAGACATGTGTATGTACATTAGAGAGCTGCAATTTGTTAACAGAATGAAGAGAAGTAAAGCGAATATTCCAAATATGTTACATATGAAATGTAATAATAAGAACTGTAATAGATAGTACAACATGACGCGGCAAGACGCTGTTATACAAAATATTTACGTGTTTTGATACATTCAAATACAAATACATTCGTGCAGCTCTCTAATGTATGTACATGTTGCACAGATTGCACGACCAAATTGACGATCAAATTGATATTTTTATTGAACGTTCTCTTCAAAATGATTTCTTACTTTTATACAATAATATTATTAATTTTAATATAACTATTCATGTAATACAATTAATATTAACTTTTTTCTAATTTTTTCTTCGTAGCACATTGACGTAAGAAGCTATTGCAGCTCGACAGATTTTTACATTTACATTTTACATTTTCGGCTTCGCGTCCATCAACAAATAAAAAGGTAGGTTATTTTGCGTAGTTTTGGTACTCTTTAGTAAATGTTCATAAGATTAATTATTTATTATACTAATAATTTTTACTATTTTGTAAAATTTTTCTTTGTAGTACAATTGATTACCAACTGATACCATTTTTAAGTACGACAGTTAATTTTCAGCCATCGCGAATACAAAGGTAATTTAACTGATATAACTTTTAGTACATCTGCTTCTATACAGTTTGTTTTGTTTTTAGATATTCTTACTTCGTCTCAATGCTGAGTGACACAGCCCATTGACGTTGACTGCAGCAGATTTCGACATCGCATCCAACAACAAATAACAAGGTAGGATATTTTATGTAATTTTTGTGCTTTTTCGTATATATTCACTTTAAAATGTATATGTTTATACAAAAATCTTACTATTAATAAATTATTACTTACTTATTGCAGCTCGACACATTTTTGCAACAGACAGACACACGTACGTCCACTTGGTGGCTAAATTGGCTTCGCGTCCAACAACAAATAACAAGGTCAGTAATTTAGTTGTGCTTTTCTTTTAAATCAATATATTTAAGGGTTTGCGTTTTCCACGTTTAATATGCGTAAAGTGGCATACACTTTCAAATTCAATATTTTAGAAAAATTGATAACATATTAAATGCATTTTGCTTTTGATATTTTGAAAGGACGAATAAATTACATATATGTAAAAGTTTATTAAAGAATGAAATTTAAGTATATTTTAAAGTGCTACTGGAAACAATTAAATCAACGCCCTACATTTTTATAAGAAAAAATATTAAACTTGAATATCACACATTTTTTATTTCATGCATGTGCAATTGATTTATCCGCAATTGATTGTGCTTTTCGAAATAAAATGCATTAAAATTAATTTAATAATAAAAAATATCGACATAAACCGACATAAAATGCGGCTGATTTCACATACCCTCATAAAAAGTAATCCGACGGCGTTAGGTCACAAGATCTTGGAGGCCAATTTACAGAACCATTTCTTGATATGATGTTCTCATTAAAACTTTCTTTCAATAAATCGATGGTTTTGGCGTATTGTGTGGTTGATTTTGGAAATAAATTTCCACAATTTGCCAACGTTGTTCTGGCGTAAATCTATTCATGGTGAAATGTCAATAAACAATGAACACAAGTGTCATATGAACATGACAGTTCTTGTGCGTGAGATGTCTGAGAATCCCTATGGGAAAAAGTACCTCCTATTGGATCACTCTTTACTACTGTTTCAAGTTCCAAACTATAAATTTTAAAAGCCAATATTTGCATATAAAATTTTATTGCGTTATTGAATCACATTTAAGTGAATGTAATGTACAGATTTTGATAAAATTTGTTGTTTTTTATGTTGGCAGTTATTTTGTAGAATAATATCATGATATCCCCACGCTCATTGTTGCACTTTTGAAATATGGGAAAATGGGGAATAATATAAGGCCTTTTATGAAAACGTAGGAAAAACATACTTTTTTTTTAGGGTCAAATAACCGTGATTCTTGGTGTTAAAGATAATTTATTTATTTAGAAAAAAGAATTTCATTTATGAATTGTTCTTCGTATTTGATATTGAAATTGTTTTGAGGAGGAGCTAATTTGCAACGTATATGATCTCGAGATTTGTTATTTTGATATCGATACAATACCAATACTTTTCAAAATTTTTTCGTTTTTTGAGCATTAACTTTAAATTTGTTTTTGTATGTTACTCCATGTTCAATTTTCTGTCAAATATATATCGTATATTTGTATGAAATTTTATACTTGCACATGTCAAAGTATTGTGCCATTTTACTAAATTATTCTTGCTATTTTCAAATTTTATTTTAGGAACAAGATCATTCCTACGTGGCAACAACAGCGTTGCATTTCCCTTGCACTACCGTTTACATACATTACAGTGCATATAGCAGCATTTTTGTTAGTTGTTTTCTATAGCGTTTTCATAATAAACAGGAGTAGTAGTGTCGTAGATTGAGTGCCTTTCTCACTCTTCAATGCCGAAGAGGAAGCAGAAAGAAGATCAACCGCCTACAGAGACGGTAACCGTCAAGTCCGGATTCCGTCATTGTTGTAAGAATGATAAGCTGTACGCGCAGATAGTAGAAGATGTCAAAGAAATCTCATCGCTGATAGTGGAAACGTCACGCTATATCCACTTCAGCTTGATGAAAAGATGGCAACAGGATGATTTTGCGGCGCCAAACTTCCTCGACTACTTCTACTGTCTCTGCCAGAAGCGTCCGGAAAAGTACGTGTTGGACAGCGAGTATGGCCTGTTGAGGAATGATCTACCTCTGTACAACAGCGCATACAGGTCAAACTTGTTTGTCGATGCTGCGAACACGTACAAGACTATTTTCCACAACAACATATGGATGCACGCGTACAGCAGAATCCGTAGATTCCTCAGGCGTGTTGATGGATCAACACCAGCGAGCATATACGACACGCTAGACTACCTGTTTGTGGACAATAGTTGCAAACAGCCTGATGAAACTTTGCTCTCCCAGATGCGAACACATTTGGACTGGGATGGGCAAAAGTTCAAGAACATCAATAAGAGCAACAACTATTGGCAGTACATGCGCTTTTTTTACAAGCTGCAGCGCTACAACGAGGAGAACAACTGCAAAAACTTTGCGCTGGTACCGATCAAGAAATTCGGGGCGCATCACGTTCGGTACGACTCGTTTCAATTCCTCGCCACACTATGTAATCTTGGTCTGTTTAAGGGTGGTTGGAAGGCGTTTGAACCTCATAGAGATGCTGAATGGCGCAAGTATTTCGAGTTCCCTGAGACCACATCGAAAAAATTCGGTTATTCAATGATGACGGACGGCGTCAGCATATCATTTTGCATGGCTAAGACCCTGGAGGCAGCAGCAGCCACAACATCGCGGGTCAAGTGCCATAAGAAAGCAAATGATTATGCTGGGGATTTGAGCAAAATCCGAAATACCGAATATGACATCAAAATCGGTCTCGATCCCGGCCTCCGTCTCATTGTGGGGGGAACGCGGAATGGCTTGCCGCTGAAGATCTCGAATAGCAGGTACCAACACGAAGCAGGGTACCACTCAAGAAAGGTCAAGCTGCAACGCTGGACACAGACCAAGACTAGCGAAAATATCTCGGAAGAAGAACAGAAGTTGCGGCAGTTGTCACCATACTCAGCTGATTTTCGTAGTTACACACGATATCAGCTGAGTATATTTGCCGCAAAACAAGAGATATTTTCGCAGAGACGAGTCACGCGCCTAAAGCTGCAGAAGTTTATATGCACCGAGAAGGCAGCACACCGCATAGCGACAGAGATCATAGGTACGGATTTGAAGAAGATAGCCTCCAATGCGTTGGTTTGCATTGGATCAACGAGCATCGCTGCGAATTCGCCGATGCGGGGCTACATTCGAACTCCAAAGCCGAAACTGATCTCTGCGCTGAAGAGCCGCGGTGCTGATGTAATGTATGTAAACGAGTTCAGGACCACCAAATTGTGCGGGAAATGCCACCATGAGAACATCACGTCCCGATCTCCACACAGGTACCAATTTTGCCCAAATTGCCGTACTTGTTGGAATCGGGACGTCAACGCTGGAGTCAACATTCTATACATTGGCGAGTGCCTCATCCGGGGAATCGAGACACATCAAAATTTCCATCGTAACAACGTAAGTTGAATCTCGCGCAATATATCGAATCAAACAGCATTTAATCAATCACATTTTCATTTCTCTTTTCAGAAAGATGAGCCCCCGGCAAAGAAGAAGAGAAAGAAACTAAGTGCCACTAAGTCTACTGTGGTCACTTGACCCCCTTCATCCATTTGAAGGGGGTTTAATTCGGAATTAGGGTTTAATTCCGAATTACTCAGTGTATATATATATATATATATATATATATATATATATATATATATATATATATGTATACATATATGTATACAATGGTATTAGTACACATGATATTTCATAGAGAATTTTATGATTATATTTTAGATATAATTTTTGCTATAATTATAGACTGTTGAAAATTATATCATTTTTTCCCCCATAATATCATTGATTATTTATAATAGTATAAATATTATATAATAAATTAATTTTCATGACAGTAATAACATACATATACTATGTTATAAGCATATTGTATGTAACGTATTTATGAACATACAATATATTTTAGTTGATAGCTTAGTTTACACTATTGCAAATATGTATAGGTACATTTCTCTTTCAACCGCATAATTAAGTTATTATCAGCTAAAATAAATCAAATAATTTACATATACGATACATAATTAACTACATGCAAATATGTGCTACATTTGTATCATAACATACAATACTAATTAGCACATATCCATAGAAAGATACATTCAAATATATTATTTTATATTGACGCATTATAAATTGATTATTAAAATATAATTATGCGAAACTCACTTATTTGAGTGGCTATATAATCGTTGATATCGTTGAATCTGCTATTTTTCATTTTTTGTTTATATATTTTTACATTTTTTTTTTCGCGATGCTTATGTAAACCACTAATAATGAGGCATAACCACTGTTCATATTAATTTATATTTTTATATATTTAAACATATGTATATATTCACTAATGGTGTAATTAATATATAACAGCATATTGTGATGAAAGTATTTTAAAAATGTTGCAGATAATTATCATTAATTATATAAAATGATTCTTTAATTATTTAGATAATATGAAAGTATATATAAAATGTGTGTGTATATAGTTAAAATAGTTCATGTTTAAATATGACATAAATAATGAAATAATTTTATTACATTTTTTTTTTTTTTTGTGAGTACATATTCTCTTCATAGTTTTTTTTTTTACGTATTTATATTCACACATACTTAGAAATCTATATTTGAACATATTTAATAACAACATTTTTTATACCAATTGTTTATTTGTCCATATATTTTTTATCATTAACAAGTTACTATTTTTCATTAGTTCAACTTTTTTTAAGTTAAAAACAAATAGTTATCATTGTGTTGTATGCCTTCTTGATAACAATAAACATGTCGAATTTGATAGCTTAATTATAAATATAAATATAAAATTTTAGTTTAAACGCATAGACTTCTTGTAGGCTTTTGGCAACCATGGTCTGTCAAAAACAACAATCAAGGATTGGTTTAGTGGCTTCAAAAATTAATATTTTCACGTTGAAAATGTAGTTCATGTGCTCTGATTAGCATGGCGAAGCAATGTTAAAAATGTAATTTATTGGGTTTGTATTATGGTGAACAATAAATGAACTAACGAAAAAATGATTCCATAAATAATGCCTAAACGGACCATTTGACAACTTCTAGAACATATATTAAAGGGAGCTAGTGAATTCAATGATTTTGAGCCTGTTTATTTTTACATCTCTGACATGTGTTGTTTACATACGGCAAATTACCGTTTATAGTTAACGCTCCTGAGTGATTTTTTTCATATTGTAAATTTTTAAATTAACTCTTTTCTTTCACTCTTGTTTTCTAGGCCAGCCATGTGTTTTCGGCTCAATATTTGGTGGTCCACGAACAATATTTTATGGTAACATTTAATGATCCAGAAGCAATACTGCATATATTCTGCTCTGCTTAAAACCGAGAGCCAATTTTATAAACACATTAACTCTTGAGGAGAGCCCTCCGCACAAATGAGTCGAGATATGAAGTAGGAATATTTTATTGCTCTGACAGCGATCCAATTACAGGGTTATTTGTAGATTTTTCTTGTACGGGAGCTCCTCGAAGTAGGACTAGCCATGTTTCCGATAAAAGTTCGTTAGCAAAAATAAATCCCTGCAAAAAATGCGACTTGTCTGGGATGTGTAAGGGAATAGTCGCAAAGGAATATGGGACTAATCGCACTTTTGATCTCTTTATATGGAATGAACTGTTCCCTTTTGTTCGTGCATGTCCTATGAAGAGACCAATTGTACCAATTGTAATTGTACCTTCTATACCCGAACGGGTACAAAAATAGATTAGTCGCTTTTTGTTAATTTTGGATATATTCCCTTTTAAACCCACATTTTCAGCAATAAATAAATATAATATAAAAAACTATTTCCAGTTCAGTCAAGAAAAGTAGACGAAGGAATCTTTTGTACCATTTTCTTTTCATTTGATCAATTTTGCATATTAAAAGAAAGGTAATTCAATTACTTTGCTGCTTGTTATAATTTCATTTAAATAAATTATGAAACAGATTAGAACCAACCAATCTTCAATTGTACCCGAAAAGCATTAGTTTGGGACTAATCTTAGCCCAATTGTACCCTGTGGAGACTAATCACGGTATACTCTCTTTAGAGATTAGACGCACAATTTTTTGCAGAGATGGGACTCGAAGATATATTTGATCGCTCTATGGGCAACTTCACAAAGATTGGAACGCATTACTTAAAAACACACATTAGTGCTAAACAAATATAATCATTTAATATATACAATGAAAGAAAGTGTTATTTTAGCTAGTAACTAAGCGTGAAAATATGGTAAATAATTCCAAAGTTAAATATTGCAGATACCATTAAAGCATATGTACCACGTGCACATATGTTTTCATATGATGTCAACATTTACCAACTTATACAGACAATAGATTCATATAATCATACGATATATAAAACAAATACGAAAAATAATGAATTTTATTTTTGGAAAAACAATTTAGAGTTCAATGCTCGCTGTAAAAAATTTTTAATAAATAAGAACAAATATAAAGTAAAACTATTTTTAATTAAAATCGCTATTGCCATCACAACTGCACAAATATTGTACACGTACCAACTACACAATAATATCGTGCCGAATGTACATTCAATGCGTTAACGTCCAAAATGTCCAAATGCAATTGGCTGATACTTACTATACAACATGCAATTTATAGTGGACTTGTTGAAATTTCAAATGGTTATTGTCACTAAAAGCCAAATAATATAAAAAAACACAACAACAACAACAACATCAATAACAAGAATAAAAATTCAACAAATAAAACCAAAATGACAGTGGAAATATATTGCTTGTGGGCTTATAAATTTATCTGCTCGTTTATAGATAGGTACGTTGTATACAAAAGTAAGTGAAAGGCAAAACACAGCACACGCCAGGCCGTACCTATGTATATATACATTTGTGTATGTATATATACATTTGTAAATGTAATATACAAATATATATGTACAAGGTAGCAAATTAGCTCATCCAAAAATGTCAACCAGTCGCGTTTGCCACTTTCCAAGTGTATTTCCTGGATTTTTCCGGTTGCCTGACTTTTGATTTCATTAAAAGACATGTTATAACTAGAAAAATTATTTGCCTGCATAATAAAAAACTAATATAATATTTTTAATTAAAAGGCAAATAGAAAAAAGTGCACAAATAAACATGTTGATACTTCTTTTTTTTTTTCTTTTTAATAACCACACGCATACTTGTTATACTTAGTTGTTACTTCAGTCTGATAGTCTATCCAACCGGTTTAATCATTAATGCGCAAATATATTGCAATTCATTTAGCAACATTGTCATTATTATTGTTGTTATTTTTTCAATTTTTTTTTTATTGTTTCTTGTTTTTTATTTAAATTAATTTAATTTCTTTTGTTTTTTTTTTTTGTGTTATTTTTAAATTTTTTTCGTATGCGTCTGTTCACACTTTATTTAAATTACATTTGGCAACCAGCGTCCAATGTCCAACTGTTAATATATAATTGTAAATTATTTCAAAATTATGCAAATCTTTTCTAATGTTGCTTGTAGTAACCTATTTTGTGTGTAATGGGTTTTTTTGTTATTATAAATTGTGGGTGTGTATGAAATTATATTGATCATATGCTGGTACGTACCTAATGTGTAGGTAAAAAAATATGTAAAAAAAAAATTATTTCATATGATTGCATAAAATGTAACATTTGATTTGAATGCACACGTAACACTTCATTAAATTTGAATTTTCGAGTGACCAACAAAAGACAATACTGCTATGTATCATAGTTTTAAAAATATTTAAAAAAAAAATATATATATATAATCATTATATCATATATATTTGTATAGATACATAATATTTAATTATTTCTTTTATTATAAAAATATTTTTTTTTCCGTATATTTTCTGCATGGAAATTGCTTAATTATTAGGGTCGGTTTTCAAATAACAAAGAGCTAAATGAACGATTGGCTATTCAGCAGATTGGAAATGGTATTATATGCTACAATACAACATATGATAGTCATCAGATAAGATCATCATATACACATAAGTATAGTACATTACAAATTTACTATTGAACATGTTTAGAAGCAATGTTTCCATACTTTTCTCGGGAACATGTATACTTCAATTAAAGACTTTTGATCAATGATGGGTTTTTTCTTGCTATTTGACAAAGATTATTTTCCTTAATTAATGCTTTCTTTATTTCTATTCAGAATTAATATTACATTGATATTTCTAATTAAAATCATATTATAATATTAGGGCGAGCTTGTGGAAAACATCACAAGTGATTGGAAAAAAACAATCAATAGATGGCATTGAGCCAAACCTAAATATGTCTTTGAAATGTATTGCAAAAAATTAAATAAATATAACATTCTAAACACACAAATAAAAGATGGATGTGCGAAGGACCAGAATATTCACATTATTAACTTAAAAAAATTTTTTTTTCGAATCCATATCTATTTTATTCTATATGAATATTTATAAAATTGTATGTTTTTGTTTTTTTGATATTGTTTTACTTTCCGAACTTAATTCATCATCCGCTCCAGAACGGTATCGTACAAACTCATGTGCACTCATACCTCTCCCTTCATAAAGTATGGTACTTTTTCAATTTACGGCCCACAATAAATGCATAAATGTCGAATGACTAAATATCGAAAATTCTTGATTCATTTTATGGCCAACTTTCATATATGGCACGAATCTAGATCATATAGCGATGTAGTATTAAGTAGTCGAAATGCTCGAGATTTAAATGTTTCAAATATTAAATCAATTTTATGTTTTATTTTAATATAATAGATCAGTAAATGATATTAACTTATGTAATGCGAAAGATGTAATTTAAAATTATACATTTCGTTTACGCATACGCATCAATTCAAATAGAATCAACCCTGAAAACAATAAGTGTAACATTGCCCTAAAGCTTTAGCTTCAAAATAATCTAATCATGCCTTAGGTCCACTACATGAAGTTGCAAAATATATGCATATACATTGATGCATATACAAATTACAAAGAATATAATGTTGCCGTATATGTGTATTTGGCAAATGGTCCAAATTGTTGGGAAATTTTAAAATAATGCAAAGGGTATATTAGATTGAACTGCTGGGTCAACTCTTTTCAAACAACTGGTAGATAATACTCAACTTTTGTAATTGTGATAGATATTGATACATCCTGATATTTCGAATATTTTTCATTTTCATAAAAACTCGTCTTCACACTAATGTTTGATGTCAAACTATAAAAATGACTAATGCCACAGCACCAAACAACATTGGTTTCAATAAATAGCAATTTCCAAATATTCATTAAGTACATTTATCGTCAGTTAAATAATATAACATGTAAAAATATATATTATATTAACAACTAATAGTGTTTGCGGTATTGTATTAATTTAATGTCCATTAATCCTAGTTGTACGATAACAAATTGATAGAAAAAAAATGATCCTTAGTGGCAGCACCGAACAAAGATAAAAAAAAATCAAAATCAAAGGCTACTATGCTGCTACAAAGAATCAAACGACGCTTGATTTCAAAGTTCTGCCACCATACGTTTGTCATATATAGTTACTTGTGAAAAGAGTGCGGTAAAATACAGTAGCAAGTATTTCATATTGATTGTGAAATATTTGATTTGATTTGTATGATTTATATACATATATACAGTGAGTGATAATGGTATTGAAATACCAAATAAAGTGAAAATAAATTGATATACATATATTGAAATTCCAGAAAATATAACAAGGTAAGTAATTTTGTGCGGTTTTTGTTTAACTTATTATTTACTATTATTATGTATGTACCAAATTGCCTCATCCGGGGAATCGAGACACATCCAAACTTCCACCGTAACAACGTAAGTTGAATCTCGCGCAATATATCGAATCAAACATCATTTAATCAATCACATTTTCATTTCTCTTTTCAGAAAGATGAGCCCCCGGCAAAGAAGAAGAGGAAGACCCCAAGTGCCACTAAGTCTACTGTGGTCACTTGACCCCCTTCATCCATTTGAAGGGGGTTTAATTCGGAATTAGGGTTTAATTCCGAATTAAATTATTTATATAGTGTATTATTAAGAAATTTTTTCGCATCGAAAGATTTTGATCCACCCTGATAAACATATAATAAATATTTCAATGCTCATTAATTCTTAAATAATTCATTTCTTTCCTTTTTGCGCTTTGCTTTTACTTTTAATTCAACAAAGAAAATGATGGGCATGGAATAATTTTTGCTTCACTGTCTTCCGGCAGAAACATTTACAACAACTGTAAGTATCACTAATTAATTCATTCACACAGCCATCGTAGAGATATTAACATAATAAAGATTATATGAAAAAAAAAATCGAAAGACAAAAGAAAATTCTGGGCTAATTTTAAAAAGCATAAATTTCTCTGTGTGTGTGTGTCGGTGCATGTAAGAATAACTATGTTAGAAGACAATGAAGACAATGGTAAAGAAGCATATCAAATGATTAATATTCAACTAGAAGCATGTTGTACTATCCAAAGACCGTTATTATAATAAGCAACATGAACAATAGCAAATATGAATTTCTAAATAGTGCGTATAGGTTGCTAAACTAACAATGACAACAACAACAACAACAATAACGATAGCAACAAGTAAAGTAAAAGATAAGAAAGTAAAAGACAGCAACAAGTAAAAGAAATTGCAAATTCATAAAATAAGTATTACTGTATTTGAAATATAACAGTATAATACCAAATCATAAGAATTCATATATGAAAAGCTAATTACCAAAAAACTTTATTTGGAATCAAATAATTACTATGCACAACCGAATATTCCATAAGTATCATTCGTACAAATGAAGGCATGGCAGTCGAACCGTTACAAGTGAATCTTTCAAAAGTAATAATGCATTTATTGTGGTTTTCTGATTCCATTTGAACATTTCGTTTTTTCAAGTTTTCAAGAATAATACCAATACATATGTATATCTATTGCCACTAACGTTCTAAAAGAATATCAAAGCTTTTTGCTTTGCAAAATCTTGAAATTAATACATTTTGACCACAACTCCTTCATGTAGACATAAGTGGCTCATTAGCTTGTGGTGTGGGGAATATATAAATATTGTAAAATAAAGGTGTTGGAAAAGGCGGTATATGTGTTATAAATGGGTACCGTTTACTTTAAAATAAGGAAAAAAAATATGCATAAAAAGCTATACTTATTAATTGTTGTTGATTTTTTTTCTTCGACTTTTCTCTGTAGCAAGGCAAAAAAGCACAAAAAATAAAAATATAAAACCAGCTTTACCAGCTTGTAACATACATTAAAGACATTCTAACTAACATGTAGAATTTAACCAATAAAAAGGTATTGTTTATCCATGCACCGAACAGCAATGTATATTAACAGTGTTTAGTGGTTCACCTTGCACCCACCACATTTACCTATATAAACATGTGTAGATATTTTAAAAACAAAATATGTTACATAGTTAACAAGTTGCATATTTATATTATAAATGAAAAAAAAAACAAAACTTTGTTTGAATAGGTTTCTATTGTAAATAAATACCCTTTATGTTTAAATGGGTATGCTTTTTTTTTCTTCATTTTGCATAATTTTTAATTAATTTACTTCTTCCATTCATTTTATTTTCTTCTCTTTTACCTCAATAATTTGTTAAAAAATTCTATAAAAATGTAGAATAAAGATATCTACCTACTTGGCATAGTACAAATAGGTATACATTACGGAATGCATTTTTAATGAGCATATAATTTTTAATCAAAAGCATTTTTAACGCTAAACAACTAAGAATATTTGCAAATTATTGAAGAAAGGTGAACAAAAAAATGTAACTTATTTTTTTTTTTTTTTTTTGTAATTCAGTGAACAAGGCATACATTAATATTTGAGCTTAAACGCTTTTATTTAATTTCAACAATAAAAATATGAATTTTACTCATACTAATTACACAATATAGGTATCGATTCCTAAGAAAAATTAAGAATTTTTTTTAATAAAATAAATAAACTATAAACATGATTTCATTTAAGTAAAAATTTAATATTTTATCTAAATATTTCTAATAAATATGAAAAATATTATATTGATTGTATTTTTTTTTTTGTTAGTATAACTTACCTTTTCTGTATTACTTTGAAAATAGTAAACCATTACGAACAGCCAAATGATGCTCACGAAAACAAGCAATTTTACATTGCGACGCATTTTTATAATTTTTTTGTCACCAAAAATTTTTTGTTTGTATTATTTATTGTTAATTTATTTAAAAAATGGATTGATGTTACTTATGCACTTAATACTATTTTTGGGTTATTATTAATTTTTAATTTCATAGATACTAAAAAAGAACGACAAGAAATGTGAAAACAAAATTTATTTCAATTTTAACAAATTTCATTTTAATTGTAACACTTTATTTTTATTTACTAATTTTTTTTTGTTTTTTTTTTTGTTGTATTACATATAATATGATAAACATATGATTTTTATTGTTTTTCTTTTTTTTTCAATTACATATTTTTATAGCGTAAACAATAGTAATTTTTTGTCAACAATAGCTTACTATTAAGTTGTCATTTTTTCACACATAAATCGTCATCATGTTATTTATGCAATTATATTTGTTGTCATACAAATATTGTGTGATCATTAAACTGTTGCACGGGTATGCCTTTTGGATAACCTTCGTATATGCTTTTCTAATATATTATTTACTCAACCGAAAGAAGAAATAATTTATAATCTTCGACTACGAATAGCTGGCGTATTCGTCAAATCAAAGTTAACAAAAGCAAAAAGCGATACGATTACTTGTGATCGAATATGCGAAATGTTTTCGAATAGACATTTTTGAATTTTGTGAATAATTTGTCACATTCTCGAAAAGACTGTAGGTATTTTTAGAATAGAATAAAAACGAACGAGTTTTACCGTAAATACTAGCATCAACTAAGTACAAGTATATTCGTGCAGTATTGTAGTGCTCATATACGAGTACAATGTACAAAATAATAATATGAACAATTGTTAGTTGATCAATAATTACCAAAATATATCGCATGGCTGCACATTTTCAAGTTTATTATTTTCATGTTTAAAAATAATTTAAAAAAATTACAATAAAATTTGTAACAATAATCATGTTGACTAATAAATGAGAAGGTTGAGCAAAAAACAGATGAAAGAAACGGAAATAAAAATGAAATGAAAGCGACATTTTAAAATAGATGAAATTATATTATTATTATTTTTTATTTTATATTTTTTTTTTTGCCCCTCAATAAAAATAAAATAAATCGTTTATTTTATTAAATCTGATTAAGCAATTTAATTCGCTTTTTCTTTACCTACTCGTACCAATACAATTAAAAATAATATACTAAATGTCAACGAAGTAATCTTTTTTTTTCTTAAACGTCTATATAATAAAAATTTAATAATACAAATTATACGATCGATTATAGTTGAAACACTATAGTTTAATATTTATGTCAATGAACGTTAAAAAGAGATTTAAAAAAACCAAAATACAACAACAATTCTCTTTTTAAGTAAACATGTAGCCCTAATCGGTGACATTGGCAACGTTGTCGTTTACCGCATGCAAATGAGTCATAAACAATACCAACAACATCAACCACAACGGCAATTGTAACGATGACGACGACATTTGCATAGACAAGTGGTGATTAAATTACAACGGGGGATATGGCAAACGAAGATGCACATTAACAAAGATACACACGTTCGAAGAAGACATATTAATACCATATATGTATGTACATATATACCAGTATAGCACTGGTAGAGTAAACGTGTAATTGAATACTGTTCAATAGATCGAATTGAACGAATAAATGAACATGGAGAATACGAAATTAGAGAACATTTCAAAAAATGAACAAAATTATAACTACAGATTTCAAATAAAAAAAAATACCTACATATAAATTTTACACACAAATTGGCATTCATTCTCAATGAATTATCATTAAATAATTTAATTAACTACATGGCAAATCAATAAATGTTATGTACATATCTACCTTGAACGATATAAGAGCATTTCGCAGAAAAATTAAAATGCAACTGAAAAAAATTTAGAATATCCAACATTTTGTTCTAACCTTCATTTACAAAATATAAATACAGGAATATTGATTCGGATGTGGGAAGTGGCACTGTCCGTTGGTCTTGAATTAAGATCGAAATATTGACCAAATCAATAAATTTATCGAACCAAAGAACCAAAAAGGTATTTAAATATGTGACCAAAAGAACAACAAAGTTATTTTCAGATGAATCTCAAAAAACACGCCTATTTCGACGCAATTTTCTTGTTTTTTCGAAGCGTTATGCTTATAATATAAAATTTTCAAACTAACTTAATGGGAAATGTCACAAGATTTACATTATTCATAATAATTTCTTTTAGCATCATATAAAGCTGTTACATAGCTGTTACAGCCAAATCGTTAAAGTAATTTAAATATTCAGATGCCGAAATATTATTTCCTTATTTTTCTCTAAGAAACAAGGTGAAACTAAAAGGAATTCGATATGCAAAATACATATAGAGATGTAAATTTATCGTATAAATTTACATATAAATTTATATAAATTAATGTGCTCCCTATTACCTAGAGAAATCAATGAAAATTGTTGAATTCAATTTATTTTTATAGAATTATAAAATCAAATAATTGGCTACCAAATAAACACCTACATGCATATGAAAATATACATGTTTAGAGATTTCTTCAGCAGAAGCTTCAAAATTGGCTGATCACACGCAGTTACAGTTATTTTTATATGATTGTATAAATAAAAAATTCAAACAGGAAAAAATTTGGTTTCGCTAGTTTTATATTCAAAAATATGTCAAATAAAAGTAAATAGTTGTCGGTGTGACATTCGACAAACCTAGGTCTACGCATTTTAATTAAATTGGAACAGAATTGAAAGGGCTCTGCTTGTATTAAATTTTCTTGGAGTCAAATTAAGCTTCGACTAACTCAAAAACATTTTTTGTTCAGAGAGACAATAATTCGTTCATTATATTTGTACTGGAGATATATTCTTTAGTACCTTTTTTCAGAATCTAGCTATTGTGACTACTGCGAATCTCTTTCGAGTATCAAGAATTTCAACAAGGAATTTTTTACTATATTTTAAAAATTTTAACGTTTTGACATAGCACCGCTAATCGTATTAAATCATCACTTAATAGTTATTTTTGAAATATTCGGTACAGAATAGGAAACTTTTAAAACTTATTTAAAAATTTAAAGCATTCGAATCAAATCACCTAGTTTCTTTGTTACAAATTTTAATTGAAATATGTTAATTGTGTATTTGTGCAACACTTTCGAAATTTTCCACAGCAAAATGTAAAAGAAAATGAAATACCATAATCTAATTAGTCTATCGGTGCGAAGAAGAATATCTCAATTAATTTGACACTTGATTTTAGCAACCTTGAAGTACTATTTATACAAAAATTTTTCGCTTGAATTCACAATTAATTACAAACATACAACATGTATGTATATACACACGCACACAAGATAAATAATAATTTCTTATGATGCGAACAGCAACCTTTTAAAATTCTATTGTTAATTATTCGACACAAGTAGGCATAAACGCGAAAAAATTTAATTAAAAATTCTTAGTAGATTCTATGTCATAAATTATCTTTTTCAACACATCTCTCCATTTAACACATATTGGCGGTATGTATTTATTTATATTCTCAACATTACATCCATATACACTTAAAGTAATATGTTCAAACCGCACCTTTTCTCTTAGAATTTCCAAATAAATGTTGTTGAAAACTTTCAAAAATTCTTTGACTCGACACCATAAATTCATATATTTGATAGAAACTGTAAACAAATTGCGGTTGCACATACGCCTATGCACACACATGCATACGAGTATATGCGTGCTTGTACTGATAAGATAAAATTAATTGGATGAGATATTAAACATATTAATCTAAACAATCATACACATATTGCACAATGAGGCAGTTTAAGGCAGACACAGATAACACACAAAAATTGTCCATAAAATTAAAAAATACTATTTGACTATATATGGAGATACCGTATCCGATAAATGCACCGCACTGTAAGCAACCGCCAGTCAAAATAACTTTACATCTAGTCTAATCGACTCCACTCCACACACAACACACAATGTTAGTCACTTGAACTAGACGTACTCGTTCGTCTCTTTGAACATTTAATAAAAAAAAGGAACAACAAAAATTAATCGCTCATCAACCGATTATGAACGATTTAAAACGACTGATGTGTAGCGTTGATGCGTTAATTTTGTTTTTTTTTTTATTTTTGGGCAATTACGCTTACGACACGATGCCGCCGCTCTGCCAGTTCCGGTTCGCAAATAAAGTTAATACAACAATACTAAGTATTGTCGTAGTCTCACCATTGACGTTGTCGCATACTTCAATAACGCCGACACCGACTATACCGATAATTTTGAATAGTATTCAGTGCCACCATACACAGACGATTGGCGAATTTTCATGCGATTGCATATATTTTATGTTGTATCTAACGGTTATTTTATCACTATACGTATAGTCATTTCTACATACGTAAGAGTATAAGAGAATTTTATGGCATTGTTGCAAATAAATGTATGATGACGGACGACAACGATATTTTTGTTGATAGTTGTAACTACATGCAATATTATTCATTTCAAACATGTTGTAATGTGTTTGATGATTTGTGTTGGTTGCTGTTTATATAAACAGATGTAAATATCTCTACAAAATATTTCTGTATGCGGTTGTATTTTGTTCGATGGGGGGTTTTTAACCTTATTCTGCTTGTTGTTGTTGTTGTTATTGTTGTTGTTGTTGTTGTTGTTGCTAATATTAATGGTTTCTTGTCGCGTGACTTGTTGTTTTCTTTTCATCGTTTGTGGGTTAAACTCGTGTGCGTTGAGGTGGGTGTTACTTGTAGACGTATCGTATTAGTAATATACGTGTATGTATGTACCTACATAAGAGTGAAAACATAGAAAATAGTAGGTAGGTAGATAAATTTGCATGAGATATTTCGAAGAAAGAGAACACAATGCAAAGAGTAAACAAATACATATGCATCTATATATGAGTATATGTATATCGATTTTTAATGAATGAAATTATTGTCTGTCTGTTGTGTTATTTGTAGCTTACATGTACTAGCATATATCTACTATTTATTATACCAATCCATAGATACATACATACATACATATATCATATTTTGTGTGACATCATGAAATATAATTATTATTGTATGCTATCAAATGTTGGACTTACAAATATAAGCTATGTACATACATACATTTATCGCATAAATATCGGAAAAGTTTGTATTAATTTCAATTCATTAAATTTATGTGATTTTCAAAATTAAATTTTAAATGCGTTGAAAGATCTTAATAAAGTTATTTTGAAAAAAAAAGTATCACATGCCAGAAAATCAGGCTGCCAAAGTTCCATTTAATCAATCTTGTTACTCGTTGGGAAAATTGCAAATTTTTTGTTTCTGGTTGTTTTCTTGTGCGTTCATACAAACGACAATATTAAACAAAGTGTCACATGTAATTGCCCTAAGCTAAAAATTACCTACTTTTTGGTTCCAAGTTTTATAAAGGAGCTACATAAAAACATGGGCACGATACATCTTATAGGTCGCGGTGCTACATCATTAACAATAATAATACTTAAAAACATGGCGGGCGTGGCTAGCCTATTTTTTGCAAAATTATTTTTTCCTTTCAAAATTTACGTATAAGTCAAATATGCTTGTCATAGATGGAAGTCATGTAAATTATAGCGATTCTAAATTTAAAGTGTTCCAAGATCTTGTATTTAAGCTGCATGAAATAAATGGATTGACTTGTCCATTCCTCGTAAGACTAGTTACTCCCCCAATACTAATTCAGGAATATTTCGTAAGTTATAGCGATATGCAAAGGAAATTCAGGCACTTTATATAGGAGCTACTATAGCATTGGGTCACCCAATTGGGTCACTAGCCCATTAGCTCACCCATTTCTTACTCACTCATTTCTTGCATTAATTCCGAAACTAATACTCCTGAGCCATAAATCACTCGTGCCAAAATTTAATGCACATATTTTTCCATATTAATGTACATTGAAAAAGTGCATATTAAAATACGGTCGTATAAGGAGGTATGGGTGTAATAACATAATAGCGATTATCCAAAAAAATATAGCTATTGATTTAAGAGTGATTTTTTCCTACAAAAAAATATACTAGTTATCCATTTCAACGAACGCTAAGATTACGCAATTATTTAAACGCCCAGTTTTTTTTCCCGTGTACAAAGTTCGACTATTTAACTCTAAAGAGATATTATAAAAAGCGTATAAGAGAAAAATAATAATGGCTCACAAATTGTGGTATTATAGAACATACATATAGGGGTTGATATATAAAATATACTCTCTAAATACATTTATATAGATATATTTACATGGCAAACAAATGTCAAAAATTTGACGTTTAACATACACACATACACAAGAAACTATAAATGTGGATGGACATATACAATCACAGATATCATATAGAATACACCAATATTACTTCATAGAAATTTACACAGACAGACTTTCAAGTACACGGACGAACACTTAAGATGTAATTGAATTGTTAGTGGATTCATGTCGATTTTTCACCATTTTATTCAAAGATAATGCTTAATATTGAAGCATGCATTTTATTTATTTTATTATAAATTTACACATAGTATAAAAATTTTGTTTACTTCGTACTGGCTACCATAAGTGAATGTTTTAGCACTTTATATCAAAATTATTTTATATAAATCGCGCACAATGGTTATTTTAACACAACCTATTTCATTTAGACTATTATAGATAACACTTGGCATTGATTTGTTATATTACCCTTAATTTACTCTTTTCAGCTAAAAAAAAAAAAGACATCGTTTAATGCACTTTGGTGTTTTTGCTTTTCTACATAGTCTACATGCAAAATGATGCAAACGAAAATATTTGCTATTCTATCTTTCTTTCACTTTTCACAACAATTTATAGGAAATAAACCATTTCTTTTATTGCTTGTCTTCATAAATCAAAAATTCATTCTATCGCATGAATATTAACACTTTTACAAATGAATCCGACTAAAAATAAAGAAAATAATTAGAAAGCAACGCCTTGAAACGCGTGTACATTGCACAAAATACACTAATGCATAACTAACTGTCAAAAGCCAACTGTTTTTACTTATTTCTATTGGCATGTTTATCACCCCTTTTTCACATTTAAGCTATGTGCTACATACTTTTTAAATGAAAACAACCCCAATATAATTGCTACAATATCAATATCAAATATAAACAAAAAAGAAAAACAATAACAACACGGCAACTAAATGTCAAATTTTTGTATTTTTATAAAATCCAGCACAAAAAAAAAAAATCATCAGAACTTAATAAACATTTTTGCAGACAACGAGAGAGAGACAGTGTATTTGATGACGCATGCGCTAACAATTTCTCTCTTTATAATTTTGATATCTCGACGAAGATGAAAGCTGAAGAGTGTATGTTGATATCGTAAATTGAAACAGATAGGTATGAATAAGTTTGAAGTGTAAGTGAGATTTCATACCAAATTTTGCGAATAAATTTTATTAACACATGCTTAACTTCCCCTGGTCGTGTTTTATTTAAAAACTCACTATCTTTGTGCCAATAAAACCACATAGATGCTAAGTTTCCTAAACAGAGTTGATTTGATTTTTATTTTAATATAAATTCAAAATATAACAAATTCTGATTATTTAATTGATTAAATGTATCCAAAATAATGAAATAATTTTGTTGCAATATTCTTTCTTTTCTTTTTCCAATAACTTCCATTTTTGTTGTTTAAAAAAAATATATCACGATAAGTAACATCTCTGTATAGTAGAAAAAATTACATTAATGGCAAGACCGAACTCAGCGAGTATGTAGAAATTTTTAGCATCTATACATTTGCTGTAGTTTGGCCATGTGTCGAATAATTTATTATTTATTATTTACTATTTATTATGTTATTAAGAAGTAAAAAGCATATAATTTCATTAAGATATCCCTAACGAATAATTTACCCTTAGCAATAAACAAGTATTTACAAAATACAATAAATTTTGTACACAGTTTTTGATAATGTCACATTTTCACTTATAATCATATACATATAACGACTGGTTCGATCTATGACATTCATTATAGCAAAGCATAGTGCAAGTTTTTTGAAGATGGCATATTTTCTTGGAATCAAAATGGCATTTTATTACAAAAACCGTCATCGGCATTCAACTATTCCTTAGCACATTTTACGGTAGACCTAATCTTTGATCTCTGCTGATGATTGAGCACATTATGAAATAAATCTAGCCATTCTTTATAATTATGTTGAGAAAAGCATTTAGATTAATTTTTTCATTAACCTCAGTTATTTTAGTTATTTCAATTAAAAAAAAAAGGCATTTTATATGCCCTTTTATGTAAACTATGCTATTCTTATTAATTGTGCTAAGGATTCTTTGGATGTCCAATTATCATCATGGTCATAAAAAAACGAAGTGTCCCAATGTTATCAATAAAACTCAACAGAGGTTGTGTCACCAAATTGAATCATTCTAAATTTTTTAATATTAACAAATACATTCTATTTGGCTTTCTTTGATTTAGTGTAAAACATAATACGAGTGTACCAAATGAGTACCTAATTTGCTTTTATGTAAAATTTTTTGTTATTCTCCTTTTTATCATTTTTTTATGTAAAAAATACTTTATGCATTTTACTACCTAAATTGTAAATGATTTTTTTTTTTTAATAAAAAGTTTTAAATTAGTTTTGTGCGTATTCCTGAAAAAGTTTTAATTCATTTGGAATTTGCTTTGTGAAAAGTTTAACAAGCTAGTTTATTTTATTTTGCAATTTCAATTTACTTAATTTTGATTTGATTTTTATATCACAATAAAAACCAGAAACTATTTCGAGTTTCATTTGCTAAAATTTAAGATCATCATGTAGTAGTAAAGCTCGAATAACATCGTTGTTGTTGGAACATTGAATTAAATATTTCTAATAAATTACATAAACTATATACATATTTCTTCAAGAATAGAGATACTAAATTTCAGCTATACAAAGAAATTGTCGTTTCAAATTGGGAGAATTTATCATGAAAAAATTTCGACACATCTCAAGAATTATGACGTTCGGAAACGGCTAATATAAGTAGTTCTCTTTCAATATGTGTTCGACCAAAAGCTTCTTAGGAACTGATTTTGCATGAACTCGATATTATTTTACAATTTATGTGCTACATAATTATTAGAGATAAGGCAACACACAATATTATGTTACCAATATGTAAAATTCGTTTAACCAAATAATTACTTTCATGGCATATGTATCGTAATTACATATTTTAAATAAGTTCAACACATTAATGTTTAACATACATACATATCTGTTGCACATTTACATAATCATTTAATACTCTTTTCGATAACGATACTCAAACAAAAGCATCGAAACTAATCTTCCCACCAAAATCATAGGTTGATGGAAGCATAGATAGAAGTACTATCCAAATATTATAAGTAATATTACTAGAACAAATGTTCTCTTTCCATTTTCTCTGTTCATTACGAACATCCATATAATTTACATTAAATACTCGTATTACGACAATTTATACCATCTACAGTTTTTATACCCTGCATAATGCAATATGCATGGTATATTCATTTCGGTCAGATGTTTGTGTCCACTTGAAGGAATCTCCGGAGATATAAACATAGATATATATTCGTGATCAGCGTCGATTAAATTTTCGATTTAACGATGTCCGTCCGTCCGTCCGTCCGTCCGTGAAGGAATCTCCGGAGATATAGACATAGATATATATTCGTGATCAGCGTCGATTAAATTTTCGATTTAACGATGTCCGTCCGTCCGTCCGTCCGTCCGTCCGTCCGTCCGTCTGTCTGTCACCTGGCTGGTTCGCACGATAACTTGAGTAAATATTGAGCTATTTCGATGAAATTTGGCACAAGTAACCTATGATCCAAGGGTACGGAGGGGATTGATATTGGGCATGATCGGTCAATAACCACGCCCACACCAAGCATTCAAAGCGACTAACCTCGAAATTTTCAAAATCTTTAACTTGCTATAACTCACATAATATACCACTTGGGACAACAATATTTGGCACATAGACTTATATTATACTACTATATAACCTCGCCAAAAGTGGTTGAGCCACGCCTACTTTTTAGCGTAGCTCTCATACAAAGTGTATGTACTTCTTTTAAATTGAAACAGCTGTAACTTCGGCAATCTTGTGTCTAGAATAACTATAATTGACACTTAAATTAATATCGTATTCGGAAATAATCTGGCAGAAAATCAGTGTGCCAGGCCTACTCCTTCATGGGTCTCCCATACAAAGTCGAGGGAATTAAACTAAAATTGTAAGCTCCATAGCTTACAAACCATTTAGCCTAGGACAACAAGATTTAAGGTATGGATTAGTATTGTACAAGCAATTAAACTTACAGGAAATGGGCGCACCACACCAACTGTTTATCGTAGCCCCCATACAAATTTTAAATTGAAACAGCTGTAACTTCTGCATCCTTCTGTCTAGAACAATCATAATTAACACTTAGGTTAATATGGTAGTCGGAAATAATCTGGCAAAAAATCAGCGTACCACGCCCACTTCTTATTGGGGCTCCCATACAAAGTTGAGGAAATTAAACAAAAATGTTAACCACCATAACTTAGAAACTATTCAACGTAGGACACCAAATTTAAGGTGTGGAAAAATTAATTGGATTTACTAGAAAGTGGTAAGCCACGCCCACTTTTTATATAGCTCCCATACTAAGCCTCGGAATTATCTTAAAATCCTTTTACTTCGTCAAAGTCAACCATATTTCGGGTGTAAATTAGTAGTATATGCAAAAATTGTTTCTCGAAAAGTGGAAATAAAAGAAAAGTTGGATATTCGAGTAAACTTTTTATATATAAATCTACATATGCAGGGTATAGTTTGGTCGGCCCCAGCCGACTGTAAGGAGATTTTTGTTACTTTAATCACTATTGATAGTGTCATTAAAATAGACTTCTACACTTATTAAACTGAATACTGGCCTTTAATTAATTAAATTCATACAAAAGCAAGAAAAAGGAGGTAAACAAAACAACAAAAAACACGTTTGTAATTAAAGTGAATTTATGGATGTCAAGTAGTGACTTATAGCATGTCATATTATACTGACCTTGACTGCATAAAATTTTTTTTTACTTAGTATATAGGGATGTAACTCTACAAAAACAAACTCACAGCGATACCATGTTACAGGTAGCTTAAAACATTAAGAGAATTGAATGCAAACTGAATTATAGCATGCCAGGGAGGCTAATAAAGAAGCGGCCTTTGGGCAAGATAAGCAACAAAAACAGAAATAACTGAAATAACAAGAACAACAAAAAATGCGTAAGATAAAATATAATATGTTTAACATTAACAAGACGTACATTTTGAATTCTTTGAATCTATATGCCTCATCCAAAAAAAAAAAAAGTTAAAAAATTTGTCACTCCCTCTCTCTCTCTCTCTCTATCTCACATATTTGAGTATATTGTTTTGTGTAATTTTTCAAGTACTGAAGTTGATACTGATTATCAGAAACATTTCTTCTTTAATTCCGGCATTTCACTGTACTCTTATTGTCGAATGAGTTAATGGAGAACAATTATGGCAATTATGCCGAAAATTCTTGGGTCACTTTTTCGACATTATTCCAACAATTTTCGTTCCATCTTTAGCCAACTATTTTTAGTTTTGCCACAGGTCAATTTCAAAATCCTTCCTGTGGGGCTAAATGAGATACTTATGTTTGTCTTAAAAAAAATACCATTAAATTGACCAAGCTGAGGATTGAGCTACTGAGTGAATTATAGCTATAATTAATGCATATATAAATATTACGAAAGTTCTTTTTTAAAGAAAATAAAAAAGTCATGTTAGCATTGACATTGTCCGAGTTATAACTGCGTAAATTCTGATTATTTTCCGATTATTATTTATCGAATTGTATTTGTCAGCAAAGAGTAAACGATGTTTAACTAAATATTTCCTTTAAAAATCGCTGAACTTATCGATAAAATGTTCGATGAGGCTTAATTGGAATAGAAAGTTTCATGCAAATCGAAAATTCACTGCGAATAGTGTTTCTACATCACAGTTGTGGAAGACGTTTTGTATAACTAAAGGCCTGTAGAGTGCTTCACATAAAAAAACACGTTGCTGGCATAGTTTTATGCACCTTTTACTGCTTCTTTAGAAACAATTGGAAATTTGAAAGTTCTTTATATTATTTATAAAATATGGATTTTTTTAAATCATATCAGAAAATTATATCTGAATTGCTTAAGTGATGAAAAAGTTATCCTATTTCTTTGGAATAGAATAAACTATAGAAATCATTAATATTCATATTCTTTGATTAATAGCTCTAGGCTGGCAGAAGAAGCAATACGAATATGTTAAATAGAAAGATTAATCAACAATATCAAATGCCTTGAAACACCTAGTAGTTTGGATGAAAGTGAAGAGTAATGCACAGATAGAAAATTGTATCATCTATTTGAACATGTTATTTACACTTTCTATTATAAAATTTGGTGTCTCATTTGCAGTACGTGTTCAAATACATTGATAAACTTAGCTCATCTCCTTTCACAGTTGTTGCTCTTGTTATTGTTTTATAAGTGTCAATTGTATTTGTAATTAATGTCAATATTGAAATAGATGTAAATATGTATAAATAAATCTGGGTATATTTGTATTTTCATATAGATGTATATATGAATACGCTCTTGTTTTCTTCTGAGAGTAAACAATTTGTTGTGACAGTTGATGATTACTATTAAGATTCGAAATTTATTCATTAAACTGGCGTCTTTGGCCGCTTATTTGATTGATTGACTGATTACTTGTCAAACTATTATTTTTTTATGATTCAGTTGGAATGAGAATAAGAAGCAATACTAATATTTTATTGTACCTACGCGACAGCTCTTAGCTCAGTGGTGTTAAAAATACGAAATAAGTAACAAATAATAACGAAATAGTTTGAAAACAATAAGTTTTGATTTCATATTATTGATACTTAAAAACATAAATCATATTTCAACACCTTTTTACCTCAGTTTAAAAGGGAATTTAGAAATTTTTCAAAATATTGGCGTTTGAAAAATTTTTCATGTACTGATCTGGTATATAAATTTATTTGAAATAACTTTTTTATATAATATATTGCATTTTTTTCTCTTACTTCATACACAATATGACTTTGTTATAATTCTTCATGAAAAAATTATTTATATTCTTATTTTGGGTACTTGTTGAAAAATTGTTAATCAGGAAAACTAAATTTTCGTAACTTGAAATATACTTGTATAATACTACAAATCCTTTCATTTAACATTCATCTACGCTACAATAATCACAATTAACAAATGCAATTCATTTACTAGTAATATTCTCATTCATTCATTCTACGTACTAAAGCTTGTATTTGCATTGATAATTTCATATTGTGCTTTCTTGGCACGAGCATTTATTAAAAATTTGCTGCGAAGGTACTCCTACGAACGAGTATATATATATGCAGAAATATATAAGAGGTATTCGCGATCGTGTACATACAGTTTTGGTAAACTCCAAATGAGCATTTAAACCCATATATCGCTATATGTACGTCCTAGATAAGTGTCAATCAAGATAACCGTAAAATGAAAAACCGTAAAGCGAATCAATTACACAACCTCTAAATGAGGATAATGTGCGATAAATCAGAGTAATCCGAATCCGACCTAAAAGAGTTTACAAAAATAGCCGAAAAAAACTGAAGGTGACGACGGGGAAATTCGTATGACGAATTAGGGTTTAGAGATCCAAAATCCATAGAATTTGGCTATTAGATCTGATCTGTAGGACGTCCTAATTTTTTTTTTTTTTATGACAACTCCCTATGGAGTTCTTTTATTTTTGACATTTATTCGATAATTTTTCATAAAAAGGCAAATAATGAAATGTATTGTGAATACCGAATAATGAGAAAGAGGAGAAATACATTGTAATCCTAAATATCTACAGACCGAATGAATGAAAAAATGATCACGAAAGAATCTTAGCTTGAGATCAAATTTGAACTACATACGTAGTGTAGTATCATATGTTTATGCCTTATGGTTTCTCACATTGAATATATTTACACTCTATGTATAAATAGTTGGTATATAGTACTGTGAATTATTTTTCTTATAATTTATTATACGCCTACCACGTCTTCCTACTTACATTTTTAATTCATGTGTGATGCATACTATGCGATTTAAAAGATATTCAGAGCACGAAATAAAACACTTGCACTTCACTACACATTCGTAATCATATGAATGGATATAAATCACATTTGCTCTGTTGTACATTTGTACCTACTTCAAAAAATAAAATTCCAAAATATTTTCTTCCAATCATAATCATTGATAATTTATGATGTGTACATTTTATTTAAATTTTTTTTTTTTTTTTAGAAAATTGCATGTGTGTTGTATATTTATAACTATAAGAACGAATATATTATATATTTTTAATTTCCACAATAAACATTGTTCAGGATTCTGCTATTTTACAACTGAATATTCGTAATTCTAATTGCATTGACAGTATTGTATAATTACATAATCATATCTAAGTGAAAGTAATGTTCAGAATTTGATAAAATTTGTTCTTTTTTATGTTGGAAGTCATTTTGTAGAATAAAATTAATGGAACTGATCTGTCTATTTCGTACATTTACATGAACATAATGTTGACAGTGAGACTTTAGTCGAAATGCTCGAGATTTAAATGTTTCAAATATTAAATCAATTTTATGTTTTATTTTAATATAATAGATCAGTAAATGATATTAACTTATGTAATGCGAAAGATGTAATTTAAAATTATAAATTGCGTTTACGCATACGCATCAATTCAAATAGAATCAACCCTGAAAACAATAAAAGTGTAACATTGCCCTAAAGCTTTAGCTTCAAAATAATCTAATCATGCCTTAGGTCCACTACATGAAGTTGCAAAATATATGCATATACATTGATGCATATACAAATTACAAAGAATATAATGTTGCCGTATATGTGTATTTGGCAAATGGTCCAAATTGTTGGGAAATTTTAAAATAATGCAAAGGGTATATTAGATTGAAGTGTTCGACCTTTGGGTAAACTCTTTTCAAACAACTGGTAGATAATACTCAACTTTTGTAATTGTGATAGATATTGATACATCCTGATATTTCGAATATTTTTCATTTTCATAAAAACTCGTCTTCACACTAATGTTTGATGTCAAACTATAAAAATGACTAATGCCACAGCACCAAACAACATTGGTTTCAATAAATAGCAATTTCCAAATATTCATTAAGTACATTTATCGTCAGTTAAATAATATAACATGTAAAAATATATATTATATTAACAACTAATAGTGTTTGCGGTATTGTATTAATTTAATGTCCATTAATCCTAGTTGTACGATAACAAATTGATAGAAAAAAAATGATCCTTAGTGGCAGCACCGAACAAAGATAAAAAAAAATCAAAATCAAAGGCTACTATGCTGCTACAAAGAATCAAACGACGCTTGATTTCAAAGTTCTGCCACCATACGTTTGTCATATATAGTTACTTGTGAAGAGTGCGGTAAAATACAGTAGCAAGTATTTCATATTGATTGTGAAATATTTGATTTGATTTGTATGATTTATATACATATATACAGTGAGTGATAATGGTATTGAAATACCAAATAAAGTGAAAATAAATTGATATACATATATTGAAATTCCAGAAAATATAACAAGGTAAGTAATTTTGTGCGGTTTTTGTTTAACTTATTATTTACTATTATTATGTATGTACCAAATTTAGAATGATTTTCATCCAAAATCTTGTGAAGTGTTAATTGTGTAATTGTTAATTAATTTAAATGCAAGTGATTTTCCTGAAATGAAAAGCGTACTACATATTATATATTCGATCGGTATTGTGCATGTATGTACAGTGGCTCCCAGCTTATTTCGTACAGTGACAGTTTAAAAATTGCTGCAGTCGTAATTCCTAATATAGCAAAAATTTGAACAAAATATAAATGCCATTTTTGAAAGGAAGGTTTGTTTTTTATTTTCCAAAATTTACTTTTTCAAAATTTTAGTGTTTGACACTATAAAAAAATAAAATAAGAAAAAAATAGGAAAATTCATGTCACAGCTTATTTCGTACAGTCTCTTTAAGTTCAAACTAAAAACAAAGTAAGTTGATTTTAATATTTAGTATGACATCCCTTAGCGTTAATGACAGCCTGGAGTCTACTTGGCATTGAATCCACCAATTTTTGAGTGATGTCTGGTGTGATTTTTTTCCATTCCTCCATCAGTACCTTCTTTAGGTCTTGCTTATTAGAAATCTTGTGTGTTCTTATTTTATTGTCCAAAATAGACTAAAGATTTTCAATCACATTCATGTCAGGTGACTGTGGTGGTGGAGACATCAAGTGTGAGCAGTTCAAATAAGCCAAGATTGCACAATCCCAGATTTATGTTTTGGGTCATTATCTTGGTAATACCGAAATTCTTCCCGCAAACCCAGTTTGTCTGCACTTTGAAGTAAATTGTTTTTCAGAATCTCGAGGTACTTCATTTTGTCCATTGTTCCCTCAATAAAAACCAATTCACCTAATCCGGCTGCTGACATACAGGCCCAAACCATCACGCTACCGCCACCATGCTTCACTGTGGGCTTAAGGTTCTCCTTGTTTAGCTCGGTATTAGCTTTACGCCAAACATATGACATTCCGTCCGAGCCAAAAATATTAAACTTAGACTCATCCGCGAAAATAACGGTATTCCAGAACGCAGGAGTATTAATAATATGCTCTTTGGCGAAGTCAAGTCGGCGTTGTATATTCATTTTCGAAATGAATGGTTTCTTTCGGGCTACTCGACCGTTCAAGTCATGATTGCGCAGCACACGTCGGACAGTTTTAGCACTGGATGATTTTCCTATTTCACGCTGAACCTCTGCAGCCAACTTCGGAGCGAATAACTTTGGATTTTTCTTAATTTTTCGTACAATATAACGCTCGTCTGATGCGTTGAAAATCTTATTAGGTGCTTCTCTGCCCTTGTGCTCCAACCGATTTTCGCGAACGAAGCGTTGAATGATGTATTGGACAGTTGAGGCACTTAAATTTGTCATTTCAGCAATTTTTCGCACACTCTGACCTTTCCTAAAATGGTTAATTACCAGTTTACGCTGTTCCATCGTTGTACGATGACCCATAAAGCTAAATGTTTAATTTACAGCACTTTAACTATTTAAAATAATAATAATAAAAATTGTTATAATAGTTAAAAAGGTCCAAAAACTCATACAATTCAAAAAAACTTTGTAACTGCGCGGCAGAATGAAACTTACTTACATTGAAGTTTGTGTACGAAATAAGATGTGAGCTGAAAATCAGCTGATCAATAGTTTTTCTCTCTTGCATAACAAAAAGAAAAATTTTTGGGGTTCCCCGTTTTCTTATTAGGTTTACTAAACACATACACAGACATCTACATTCAAAACTTATCGATAAGTTTTTTAGTTTCGATGTTACAGCCATGTACATAAAAATATATACACTGTACGAAATAAGCTGTGAGCCACTGTATGTACTAGCATAATTGCTAGGAAGTTTATCCAATTACAATGATTCTTTTTGTATTGGATTTCAACATAAAAATTCAAGTGTGTTTTAAAGTTTGTGTTCGTGGCTATTTTATCATTAAGCTATGAAAAGTGATATTGCACCCATATTACATTCCCAAATTATATTCCACATATGTGTCGTTATTTTTGAAAGTGGTACAAGTCCACTATTGAAGAAATAGAATAAATGGTAATTTCAATCAATTATATACGTATGTCCTTTTACAAATTTATAATTGTAGATGCAATGGAACGCGATTTCTTTATAGATCAATCGAATTAATGTTATCGTATTGTTTTTTTATATTCGTGTGAAAGTGAATTAAGACAATTTGAAGAAAAATCGTTTATTCTATATAGAAAAAGAAAAGCAAAAATAACGGCTCATATGTTCATAACTGTTGTATCATATGTACGTAGGTAGATGCAGAAACGATGCACACACAAACGCACATGCGTGTAGCTTCGGCTGACATACGAAGCGTAGACATGTGTATGTACATTAGAGAGCTGCAATTTGTTAACAGAATGAAGAGAAGTAAAGCGAATATTCCAAATATGTTACATATGAAATGTAATAATAAGAACTGTAATAGATAGTACAACATGACGCGGCAAGACGCTGTTATACAAAATATTTACGTGTTTTGATACATTCAAATACAAATACATTCGTGCAGCTCTCTAATGTATGTACATGTTGCACAGATTGCACGACCAAATTGACGATCAAATTGATATTTTTATTGAACGTTCTCTTCAAAATGATTTCTTACTTTTATACAATAATATTATTAATTTTAATATAACTATTCATATAATAACAATTAATATAACTATTAATATTAACTTTTTTCTAATTTTTTCTTCGTAGCACATTGACGTAAGAAGCTATTGCAGATTTATCGACAGATTTTGACGCACACACTAATTGCTCCCAAATTCGGCTTCGTGTCTATCAACAACTAACAAGGTGGGTTATTTTGTGTAGTTTTTGTGCTCTTTAGTATATGTGCATATGATTAATTATTAAATATACTATTAAATTTTAAAATTATAATTTTTCTTTATAGTAAAATAGATTACAACTATTGACACCATTTTAAGGTACGACAATTAAGTATCAGCCATCGCGAATACAAAGGTAATTTAACTGATATAACTTTTAGTACATCTGCTTCTATACAGTTTGTTTTGTTTTTAGATATTCTTACTTCGTCTCAATGCTGAGTGACACAGCCCATTGACGTTGACTGCAGCAGATTTCGACATCGCATCCAACAACAAATAAGAGGGTAGGTTATTTTGTGTAGTTTTGGTGCTCTTTAGTATATGTTCATATGATTTATTATTAATTATACTATTTTGTAAAATTTTTCTTTGTAGTACAATTGATTACCAACTGATACCATTTTTAAGTACGACAGTTAATTTTCAGCCATCGCGAATACAAAGGTAATTTAACTGATATAACTTTTAGTATACCTGCTTCTATACAGTTTGTTTTGTTTTTAGACATTCTTACTTCCACTCAATGCTGAGTTAAATCAGGCTTGACGCGGCCCACTGACGTTGTCTGTTAATTGTTGCAGCTCGACATTTGCAACATATTTTGACGCAGTAAATTCGGCTTCGTGTCCAACAATAAATAACAAGGTCAGTAATTCAGTTGTACTTATGTTCAATGTTCATATTGTGTTCCTATGTCAGAATGTTTTTTGAACATTCAATTTTGTTGCTCTTTAATATATTTTAATTTTGTATTCAAATTGTTGTAAAATACATATCGTATAATTGTATATTTTATCTTTCTCAATAGGATCTTGTTGAAAAACTAAAACCTTGCCCAACAAAAGCAGCACGTACATACATATTCAGCTCAGCATACGTTGCCTTACGTCCAGTAGCATCAAATAAGGTAGGCAATTTTGATTTGTATTGTGCTTTTATTTTGAAAGTGCCATAAGTCTAATTTTTGAATTTGCATATCTTGAATCTGATATGTGGATTGATGAATGTAATATTTCATTAGTGTCCCTTCAATTCGATAATGCTTTTATATGATGAAGAAGTTAGAATGGCTTGGTGAGATTAGATTAATTATTTGATCACTACCTGGAGCAAATGCAAATAGGGCAATATTTTATTGTGAGGAAAATTGCAAAATTTCATTTCGACATAAATTGTATAAATTTGTGCAAGAATCTTGAAAAGTGTTAATAATTTTTCTTGATATTTTTACAATTTTTCGACAATGAATGCATTCGATATTAATGCACTTAGCCGGATGAATAAATATAAAATGCATACATACATGAAGATGGCTTTACAAATTGTTAGTACTGTAAACAATTGGGAGATTTTTAAGACTTAAAATTAAAAGAGCTTTCGATGTGATTATACTAATGAAAAAATTTTAATTTTTTTATTAATCTTATATCATTTGATTTACATATATATAAAAATATACATACATATACACAATTACCGTAACATACTTCAATACACATGTCACACTAATCTGTCACATTAGATTCAAACAATGTCACCAGTAAATAGGTGAATAATATCGCTTTGTCGGCATTTCAATTATTTGTTATTTTGATATCGATACAATACCAATACTTTTCAAAATTTTTTCGTTTTTTGAGCATTAACTTTAAATTTGTTTTTGTATGTTACTCCATGTTCAATTTTCTGTCAAATATATATCGTATATTTGTATGAAATTTTATACTTGCACATGTCAAAGTATTGTGCCATTTTACTAAATTATTCTTGCTATTTTCAAATTTTATTTTAGGAACAAGATCATTCCTACGTGGCAACAACAGCGTTGCATTTCCCTTGCACTACCGTTTACATACATTACAGTGCATATAGCAGCATTTTTGTTAGTTGTTTTCTATAGCGTTTTCATAATAAACAGGAGTAGTAGTGTTGTAGATTGAGTGCCTTTCTCACTCTTCAATGGCGAAGAGGAAGCAGAAAGAAGATCAACCGCCTACAGAGACGGTAACCGTCAAGTCCGGATTCCGTCATTGTTGTAAGAATGATAAGCTGTACGCGCAGATAGTAGAAGATGTCAAAGAAATCTCATCGTTGATAGTGGAAACGTCACGCTATATCCACTTCAGCTTGATGAAAAGATGGCAACAGGATGATTTTGCGGCGCCAAACTTCCTCGACTACTTCTACTGTCTCTGCAGGAAGCGTCCGGAAAAGTACGTGTTGGACAGCGAGTATGGCCTGTTGAGGAATGATCTACCTCTGTACAACAGCGCATACAGGTCAAACTTGTTTGTCGATGCTGCGAACACGTACAAGACTATTTTCCACAACAACATATGGATGCACGCGTACAGCAGAATCCGTAGATTCCTTAGGCGTGTTGATGGATCAACACCAGCGAGCATATACGACGCGCTAGACTACCTGTTTGTGGACAATAGTTGCAAACAGCCTGATGAAACTTTGCTCTCCCAGATGCGAACACATTTGGACTGGGATGGGCAAAAGTTCAAGAACATCAAAAAGAGCAACAACTATTGGCAGTACATGCGCTTTTTTTACAAGCTGCAGCGCTACAACGAGGAGAACAACTGCAAAAACTTTGCGCTGGTACCGATCATGAAATTCGGGGCGCCTCACGTTCGGTACGACTCGTTTCAATTCCTCGCCACACTATGTAATCTTGGTCTGTTTAAGGGTGGTTGGAAGGCGTTTGAACCTCATAGAGATGCTGAATGGCGCAAGTATTTCGAGTTCCCTGAGACCACATCGAAAAAATTCGGTTATTCAATGATGACGGACGGCGTCAGCATATCATTTTGCATGGCTAAGACCCTGGAGGCAGCAGCAGCCACAACATCGCGGGTCAAGTGCCATAAGAAAGCAAATGATTATGCTGGGGATTTGAGCAAAATCCGAAATACCGAATATGACATCAAAATCGGTCTCGATCCCGGCCTCCGTCTCATTGTGGGGGGAACGCGGAATGGCTTGCCGCTGAAGATCTCGAATAGCAGGTACCAACACGAAGCAGGGTACCACTCAAGAAAGGTCAAGCTGCAACGCTGGACACAGACCAAGACTAGCGAAAATATCTCGGAAGAAGAACAGAAGTTGCGGCAGTTGTCACCATACTCAGCTGATTTTCGTAGTTACACACGATATCAGCTGAGTATATTTGCCGCAAAACAAGAGATATTTTCGCAGAGACGAGTCACGCGCCTAAAGCTGCAGAAGTTTATATGCACCGAGAAGGCAGCACACCGCATAGCGACAGAGATCATAGGTACGGATTTGAAGAAGATAGCCTCCAATGCGTTGGTTTGCATTGGATCAACGAGCATCGCTGCGAATTCGCCGATGCGGGGCTACATTCGAACTCCAAAGCCGAAACTGATCTCTGCGCTGAAGAGCCGCGGTGCTGATGTAATGTATGTAAACGAGTTCAGGACCACCAAATTGTGCGGGAAATGCCACGAAGAGAACATCACGTCCCGATCTCCACACAGGTACCAATTTTGCCCAAATTGCCGTACTTGTTGGAATCGGGACGTCAACGCTGGAGTCAATATCCTATACATTGGCGAGTGCCTCATCCGGGGAATCGAGTCACATCCAAACTTCCACCGTAACAACGTAAGTTGAATCTCGCGCAATATATCGAATCAAACGTCATTTAATCAATCACATTTTCATTTCTCTTTTCAGAAAGATGAGCCCCCGGCAAAGAAGAAGAGGAAGACCCCAAGTGCCACTAAGTCTACTGTGGTCACTTGACCCCCTTCATCCATTTGAAGGGGGTTTAATTCGGAATTACGGTTTGTAGTGCTTGCGGGCTTTAGTGTACAACTTCATAAGAAGCTAGAACAAAGCAATTTCTAATTTATGATTTGATGCGAGAGTAGCATGTTCACTTTCTGTTTGAATTTCAGTTTCAAGAATTCGACAAATGAGTATAAAACAATTTAATTTGAATATTTTATTATGTTTTTTTCATGAAAATCAAGATCAATTTCTCAAAAAAGGTGATCATGAAATAATAATTTTAATGAGTGTATAATAACACATACACATTCCATTCATACGAGATTGAATTGATTGATTGATTGATTGATTGATTGATTATGCAACCAGCAAACATTATTTTAAGTGCAGTAATCAAAATTAGTCATTTCAATTATTGTTTTTAATTGCAGCTGCTACTAAATATTTGAAAACATACATTCTTCGCTAATTAGACTATAACTAATAGATAATCTAAAAAATAGCTGAACTACCAAAACAGAGTCTTAGGCAATCATGCAATTTGCCCATTATGCTACTGGACCAAGATATAATATCTATTGTAGCATATGTATGTGTAGACTTCAAACAGTAAAAGTCGATTAAATCGTATAATAAAATTGAAAACCATTTGAAATTGAATAAATTGCTTTTTGAATAAACGTAAAAAAAAACATATTCAGTTACAGGATGTTAAACTATGAGGGAATGCTATCAAAATTGAACAACGTAACTACAATTGCAAATTGAAGTGAGTATATAATATTCAACCAAAGATGCTATTCAGACAATATAAGCCAATTTATATCCGCATTTATGTATATATACAAACATATATGTGTTATGTTGAAAAAAAAACAATTCATATATTGTTAAATTTTTATATCTGAAAGTGAAAGGAATCAACGACAATAATGTGTAATGTGTAATGTACAATAGCTCTGTTCCCACGACACAACACGGAGTAGCGTGTTCATCGAAAATATCACAAAAGCGTTCTCGCATTTTGAACATTGAATAAATGAAAGTGACAATGAGAGACATTTTATTTCATCTTTTTTTATGAAATTACCCACTCTAAAGTTTGTTTTATTATAAATATACATATTTTTTTTTTTTTCATATTTAAAATGAAAATTAATACAGCAATATCAATTTTTTTAACATTTCCATACTAATGAGTGCTTTTACTTTTTCGTGAGAGTAATATGTATTTTCAAAAAATTCGTGAACAATGTTAATATATTTTAGAGAGCAAGATATCGCGACGCTATCGTCATTCCTATAATGTCGATGATGATGATGATAATGGTGATTATAATGAAAATAAATATTTGACAATAAAGAGCATGATACTGATAATAATGATTGTGATGATGACAATGTTTTATTTCTGATATTTTTATTTAATAAATAAAAAGCTATTTGACAAAGAGAAACAAATAGAGTTTTTAGAGATTTGCCTTTTTTTTTTGTTACTTTCGAATTCATTGGACTAAAACAGATCTGAATATGCTAGTTCATGTCAAAATTCGACAAATCCATAGTAAAAAATTTTTATTTTGCACCACAATAGTATTAATAGCATTATCAATTTCTCAAAAAAGGTGATCATGAAATAATAATTATTTTTCTTATAATTTATTATTAATACTGCTGTAATGCGAAAGATGTAATTTAAAATTATACATTGCGTTTACGCATACGCATCAATTCAAATAGAATCAACCCTGAAAACAATAAAAGTGTAACATTGCCCTAAAGCTTTAGCTTCAAAATAATCTAATCATGCCTTAGGTCCACTACATGAAGTTGCAAAATATATGCATATACATTGATGCATATACAAATTACAAAGAATATAATGTTGCCGTATATGTGTATTTGGCAAATGGTCCAAATTGTTGGGAAATTTTAAAATAATGCAAAGGGTATATTAGATTGAACTGCTGGGTCAACTCTTTTCAAACAACTGGTAGATAATACTCAACTTCAGTAATTGTGATAGATATTGATACATCCTGATATTTCGAATATTTTTCATTTTCATAAAAACTCGTCTTCTCTAGATATTGATACATCCTGATATTTCGAATATTTTTCATTTTCATAAAAACTCGTCTTCACACTAATGTTTGATATCAAACTATAAAAATGACTAATGCCATAGCACCAAACAACATTGGTTTCAATAAATAGCAATTTCCAAATATTCATTAATTACATTTATCGTCAGTTAAATAATATAACATGTAAAAATATATATTATATTAACAACTAATAGTGTTTGCGGTATTGTATTAATTTAATGTCCATTAATCCTAGTTGTACGATAACAAATTGATAGAAAAAAAATGATCCTTAGTGGCAGCACCGAACAAAGATAAAAAAAAATCAAAATCAAAGGCTACTATGCTGCTACAAAGAATCAAACGACGCTTGATTTCAAAGTTCTGCCACCATACGTTTGTCATATATAGTTACATGTGAAAAGAGTGCGGTAAAGAACTAGCAATTATTTCATGTTGTAATTTCATATTAATTGTGAAACATTTGTTTTGATTCATATGTGATGAGTGAAATATAATGGTATTGAAATACCAAATATTAAAAACGAATATTCATCATTTTGCAATTCCTGAAAATATAACAAGGTAAGTAATTTTGTGCGTTTTTCGTTTTATTTATTACCTAGATTGATGTACCAAATTTACAATGGCATCCTGAAGCTTGTGTAGTGTTAATTGTGTAATTATTAATTAATTTAAATGCAAGTGATTTTGCTGAAATGAAAAGCGTACTACATATCGGTATTATGCATGTATGTACATATGCACTAGCATAATTGCTAGGAAGTTTATCCAATTTCAATGATTCTTTTTGTATTGGATTTCAACATAAAAATTCAAGTGTGTTTTAAAGTTTGTGTTCGTGGCTATTTCATCATTAAGCTATGAAAAGTGATATTGCACCCATATTACATTCCCAAATTATATTCCACATATGTGTCGTTATTTTTGAAAGTGGTACAAGTCCACTATTGAAGAAATAGAATAAATGGTAATTTCAATCAATTATATACGTATGTCCTTTTACAAATTTATAATTGTAGATGCAATGGAACGCGATTTCTTTATAGATCAATCGAATTAATGTTATCGTATTGTTTTTTTATATTCGTGTGAAAGTGAATTAAGACAATTTGAAGAAAAATCGTTTATTCTATATAGAAAAAGAAAAGCAAAAATAACGGCTCATATGTTCATAACTGTTGTATCATATGTACGTAGGTAGATGCAGAAACGATGCACACACAAACGCACATGCGTGTAGCTTCGGCTGACATACGAAGCGTAGACATGTGTATGTACATTAGAGAGCTGCAATTTGTTAACAGAATGAAGAGAAGTAAAGCGAATATTCCAAATATGTTACATATGAAATGTAATAATAAGAACTGTAATAGATAGTACAACATGACGCGGCAAGACGCTGTTATACAAAATATTTACGTGTTTTGATACATTCAAATACAAATACATTCGTGCAGCTCTCTAATGTATGTACATGTTGCACAGATTGCACGACCAAATTGACGATCAAATTGATATTTTTATTGAACGTTCTCTTCAAAATGATTTCTTACTTTTATACAATAATATTATTAATTTTAATATAACTATTCATATAATAACAATTAATATAACTATTAATATTAACTTTTTTCTAATTTTTTCTTCGTAGCACATTGACGTAAGAAGCTATTGCAGATTTATCGACAGATTTAGACGCACACACTAATTGCTCCCAAATTCGGCTTCGTGTCTATCAACAACTAACAAGGTGGGTTATTTTGTGTAGTTTTTGTGCTCTTTAGTATATGTGCATATGATTAATTATTAAATATACTATTAAATTTTAAAATTATAATTTTTCTTTATAGTAAAATAGATTACAACTATTGACACCATTTTAAGGTACGACAATTAAGTATCAGCCATCGCGAATACAAAGGTAATTTAACTGATATAACTTTTAGTACATCTGCTTCTATACAGTTTGTTTTGTTTTTAGATATTCTTACTTCGTCTCAATGCTGAGTGACACAGCCCATTGACGTTGACTGCAGCAGATTTCGACATCGCATCCAACAACAAATAAGAGGGTAGGTTATTTTGTGTAGTTTTGGTGCTCTTTAGTATATGTTCATATGATTTATTATTAATTATACTATTTTGTAAAATTTTTCTTTGTAGTACAATTGATTACCAACTGATACCATTTTTAAGTACGACAGTTAATTTTCAGCCATCGCGAATACAAAGGTAATTTAACTGATATAACTTTTAGTATACCTGCTTCTATACAGTTTGTTTTGTTTTTAGACATTCTTACTTCCACTCAATGCTGAGTTAAATCAGGCTTGACGCAGCCCACTGACGTTGTCTGTTAATTGTTGCAGCTCGACATTTGCAACATATTTTGACGCAGTAAATTCGGCTTCGTGTCCAACAACAAATAACAAGGTCAGTAATTCAGTTGTACTTATGTTCAATGTTCATATTGTGTTCCTATGTCAGAATGTTTTTTGAACATTCACTTTTGTTGCTCTTTAATATATTTTTATTTTGTATTCAAATTGTTGTAAAATACATATCGTATAATTGTATATTTTATCTTTCTCAACAGGATCTTGTTGAAAAAATAAAACCTTGCCCAACAAAAGCAGCACGTACATACATATTCAGCTCAGCATACGTTGCCTTACGTCCAGTAACATCAAATAAGGTAGGCAATTTTGATTTGTATTGTGCTTTTATTTTGAAAGTGCCATAAGCCTAATTTTTGAATTTGCATATCTTGAATCTGATATGTGGATTGATGAATGTAATATTTCATTAGTGTCCCTTCAATTCGATAATGCTTTTATATGATGAAGAAGTTAGAATGGCTTGGTGAGATTAGATTAATTATTTGATCATTACCTGGAGCAAATGCAAATAGGGCAATATTTTATTGTGAGGAAAATTGCAAAATTTCATTTCGACATAAATTGTATAAATTTGTGCAAGAATTTTGAAAAGTGTTAATAATTTTTCTTGATATTTTTACAATTTTTCGACAATGAATGCATTCGATATTAATGCACTTAGCCGGATGAATAAATATAAAATGCATACATACATGAAGATGGCTTTACAAATTGTTAGTACTGTAAACAAATGTTAAATGTCAAATCAATACGTACGAACGTCATCATTGACATTTAAATTGAAGTTTAAAGAAATATAAGTAAATACGAGCACCTTCTTTTTTATACTCTAATTAAATACAATCAATTGTGGTAATTTACTTTCGTATCGCTTGTCCAACTCGTCATATTGCGTAGCTTAAACTACTTTTGTGCATTTAATTCTGTCAAGATATATTTTGTATTGATTTGTTATTACATCAATACAAAATTTTTAATCGACGATGCCCCGTGTTCAGCAACAATTGCCTAGCAAGGGGATTCGGATGATTGTGTAATTTTTGAATGTAGCTTCTGCATTATTTAATTAGATTAGATTTATTGAATAGTACTGTGAGTCCCGAAATAAAATTAGTGCTGCTGCGAACAGAAATTGTCAAAACAATAGAGCGATTTTGTTTAGATAATCAAAATTTTATTTATTCAAGAATTTGTTATTTTGATATCTATACAATACCAATACTTTTCAACATTTTTTCGTTTTTTGAGCATTAACTTTAAATTTGTTTTTGTATGTTACTCCATGTTCAATTTTCTGTCAAATATATATCGTATATTTGTATGAAATTTTATACTTGCACATGTCAAAGTATTGTGCCATTTTACTAAATTATTCTTGCTATTTTCAAATTTTATTTTAGGAACAAGATCATTCCTACGTGGCAACAACAGCGTTGCATTTCCCTTGCACTACCGTTTACATACATTACAGTGCATATAGCAGCATTTTTGTTAGTTGTTTTCTATAGCGTTTTCATAATAAACAGGAGTAGTAGTGTCGTAGATTGAGTGCCTTTCTCACTCTTCAATGGCGAAGAGGAAGCAGAAAGAAGATCAACCGCCTACAGAGACGGTAACCGTCAAGTCCGGATTCCGTCATTGTTGTAAGAATGATAAGCTGTACGCGCAGATAGTAGAAGATGTCAAAGAAATCTCATCGCTGATAGTGGAAACGTCACGCTATATCCACTTCAGCTTGATGAAAAGATGGCAACAGGATGATTTTGCGGCGCCAAACTTCCTCGACTACTTCTACTGTCTCTGCCAGAAGCGTCCGGAAAAGTACGTGTTGGACAGCGAGTATGGCCTGTTGAGGAATGATCTACCTCTGTACAACAGCGCATACAGGTCAAACTTGTTTGTCGATGCTGCGAACACGTACAAGACTATTTTCCACAACAACATATGGATGCACGCGTACAGCAGAATCCGTAGATTCCTCAGGCGTGTTGATGGATCAACACCAGCGAGCATATACGACACGCTAGACTACCTGTTTGTGGACAATAGTTGCAAACAGCCTGATGAAACTTTGCTCTCCCAGATGCGAACACATTTGGACTGGGATGGGCAAAAGTTCAAGAACATCAATAAGAGCAACAACTATTGGCAGTACATGCGCTTTTTTTACAAGCTGCAGCGCTACAACGAGGAGAACAACTGCAAAAACTTTGCGCTGGTACCGATCAAGAAATTCGGGGCGCATCACGTTCGGTACGACTCGTTTCAATTCCTCGCCACACTATGTAATCTTGGTCTGTTTAAGGGTGGTTGGAAGGCGTTTGAACCTCATAGAGATGCTGAATGGCGCAAGTATTTCGAGTTCCCTGAGACCACATCGAAAAAATTCGGTTATTCAATGATGACGGACGGCGTCAGCATATCATTTTGCATGGCTAAGACCCTGGAGGCAGCAGCAGCCACAACATCGCGGGTCAAGTGCCATAAGAAAGCAAATGATTATGCTGGGGATTTGAGCAAAATCCGAAATACCGAATATGACATCAAAATCGGTCTCGATCCCGGCCTCCGTCTCATTGTGGGGGGAACGCGGAATGGTTTGCCGCTGAAGATCTCGAATAGCAGGTACCAACACGAGGCAGGGTACCATTCAAGAAAGGTCAAACTACAACGCTGGACACAGACCAAGACTAGCGAAAATATCTCGGAAGAAGAACAGAAGTTGCGGCAGTTGTCACCATACTCAGCTGATTTTCGTAGTTACACACGATATCAGCTGAGTATATTTGCCGCAAAACAAGAGATATTTTCGCAGAGACGAGTCACGCGCCTAAAGCTGCAGAAGTTTATATGCACCGAGAAGGCAGCACACCGCATAGCGACAGAGATCATAGGTACGGATTTGAAGAAGATAGCCTCCAATGCGTTGGTTTGCATTGGATCAACGAGCATCGCTGCGAATTCGCCGATGCGGGGCTACATTCGAACTCCAAAGCCGAAACTGATCTCTGCGCTGAAGAGCCGCGGTGCTGATGTAATGTATGTAAACGAGTTCAGGACCACCAAATTGTGCGGGAAATGCCACCATGAGAACATCACGTCCCGATCTCCACACAGGTACCAATTTTGCCCAAATTGCCGTACTTGTTGGAATCGGGACGTCAACGCTGGTGTCAACATTTTGTATATTGGCGAGTGCCTCATCCGGGGAATCGAGACACATCCAAACTTCCACCGTAACAACGTAAGTTGAATCTCGCGCAATATATCGAATCAAACATCATTTAATCAATCACATTTTCATTTCTCCTTTCAGAAAGATGAGCCCCCGGCAAAGAAGAAGAGGAAGACCCCAAGTGCCACTAAGTCTACTGTGGTCACTTGACCCCCTTCATCCATTTGAAGGGGGTTTAATTCGGAATTACGGTTTGTAGTGCTTGCGGGCTTTAGTGTACAACTTCATAAGAAGCTAGAACAAAGCAATTTCTAATTTATGATTTGATGCGAGAGTAGCATGTTCACTTTCTGTTTGAATTTCAGTTTCAAGAATTCGACAAATGAGTATAAAACAATTTAATTTGAATATTTTATTATGTTTTTTTCATGAAAATCAAGATCAATTTCTCAAAAAAGGTGATCATGAAATAATAATTTTAATGAGTGTATAATAACACATACACATTCCATTCATACGAGATTGAATTGATTGATTGATTGATTGATTGATTGATTATGCAACCAGCAAACATTATTTTAAGTGCAGTAATCAAAATTAGTCATTTCAATTATTGTTTTTAATTGCAGCTGCTACTAAATATTTGAAAACATACATTCTTCGCTAATTAGACTATAACTAATAGATAATCTAAAAAATAGCTGAACTACCAAAACAGAGTCTTAGGCAATCATGCAATTTGCCCATTATGCTACTGGACCAAGATATAATATCTATTGTAGCATATGTATGTGTAGACTTCAAACAGTAAAAGTCGATTAAATCGTATAATAAAATTGAAAACCATTTGAAATTGAATAAATTGCTTTTTGAATAAACGTAAAAAAAAACATATTCAGTTACAGGATGTTAAACTATGAGGGAATGCTATCAAAATTGAACAACGTAACTACAATTGCAAATTGAAGTGAGTATATAATATTCAACCAAAGATGCTATTCAGACAATATAAGCCAATTTATATCCGCATTTATGTATATATACAAACATATATGTGTTATGTTGAAAAAAAAACAATTCATATATTGTTAAATTTTTATATCTGAAAGTGAAAGGAATCAACGACAATAATGTGTAATGTGTAATGTACAATAGCTCTGTTCCCACGACACAACACGGAGTAGCGTGTTCATCGAAAATATCACAAAAGCGTTCTCGCATTTTGAACATTGAATAAATGAAAGTGACAATGAGAGACATTTTATTTCATCTTTTTTTATGAAATTACCCACTCTAAAGTTTGTTTTATTATAAATATACATATTTTTTTTTTTTTCATATTTAAAATGAAAATTAATACAGCAATATCAATTTTTTTAACATTTCCATACTAATGAGTGCTTTTACTTTTTCGTGAGAGTAATATGTATTTTCCTAAAAATTCGTGAACAATGTTAATATATTTTAGAGAGCAAGATATCGCGACGCTATCGTCATTCCTATAATGTCGATGATGATGATGATAATGGTGATTATAATGAAAATAAATATTTGACAATAAAGAGCATGATACTGATAATAATGATTGTGATGATGACAATGTTTTATTTCTGATATTTTTATTTAATAAATAAAAAGCTATTTGACAAAGAGAAACAAATAGAGTTTTTAGAGATTTGCCTTTTTTTTTTGTTACTTTCGAATTCATTGGACTAAAACAGATCTGAATATGCTAGTTCATGTCAAAATTCGACAAATCCATAGTAAAAAATTTTTATTTTGCACCACAATAGTATTAATAGCATATGCAAACAACAAATAAAAATATAATCATCCTTACGACAATCGTCTAGGTTTGAATAATATATTTACATTTTGTTTTAATTTGATGCTTTTTAAATGTGAAACAATCTGGTGTGAAACAATCATTTTTCGAATCTAATATTTTAGAGATTTGAATTGGTCCAAAATGCTGAGCTACCTAATGCAATATTAGTTTGTATGTCAAACACAATAAATGCTATTAAATAAAACTATGCATTGATATGGTGTTAATAAACTTTCATGATTTGCCATCAACTTGAAAAATCGGATTTATTACATTTTAACTCATCAAATGCATACGAGTATGTATAAACAATGCTTATGATATTATTGCCTAATTTATTTGTAAATTTCTCTTGTAAATTTCTCTTGTAAGTAATTGTTTAATAATCATCATTATCACAATAGGTGTTATCGTCAGATACGAGTATTATAATACTTATATACAAATATTCAAAGAGATACTTTAATGTCAATATACGATTTCAAGCAGCAAATTAGAAATCTTTTCTTATTATTATTGGTATTTTAACAATAAAATATTACTATAATAATATATATTCATTCATATATATTTATTCGCATATATTAATAATGGTAAAAGGTCAGCGGGAAGAAATTGACTCATAAAATGCATTTGATGTTTTTTTCAAAATGATTGAAACGAAATGTTTATGCATTTATGGAAAGTGTTACGAATTACAAAGTTCAAATACATAGATTTCATTCAGCTATGTTAAATATACGATTTGACATGAATATTATGATTGTGACTTTTCGAATTACTGAATCGAATCATATAATAACTTAAATATATTAGTTTTTTTTTTTTTTTTTTTTTGCTCAAAGCGCATGAAGTATATGAAGATATGTATGTTATTTAATTCAGCATATGTTTTTTTTATAAAATATTTTATTATAAAATTGTATTCAATACTTATTTTATTACAATACATATACTATACAATACTTTGATAAATCATCAAATATATATATCTTGCTATTCTTGCAGTTTGAAAATTTGAGCATTCATACTACTTTTTGTGCTTTACTACTACGTATGCATGACTTTATGAGATTACTTAATATGAATTTATATGGAAATAAGACATATATGCATAAAATAATTCAAGCGTTAAAAGAAGAATTTTTAAAATATGTTTTTCATGTTTTTCTTTATTCGATTTTCCTAAAAATATCAAAAACGGATATTATTTGAAAGTTTCTATTATTTTTTTTTTTAAATCTTTTTCTTTTGCTATTTGATTTCTTATTCTTTCATTTCATTTCATTTTCAAGATTTGGGTATATGAGATATGTTTCTGTTATGAGTGTAACCAGCCCGACAACTCATCGACCGCAGTAGTCATCTTATGTGTAAGATAATTATTGTGCGGCTTGCAATTTGCAGTCCAAAGATTTAGGACTGAATGATCGAAATACAATAAAATTCATTATACAATATTATACAATATACCACCTTGATCAAAAAGTTCGCGGAATAACCACTGTGTGGCGCTCCCATCATTCCAATTTGAGTTCTATTTTTTTTTTTTTTGTTAAATTGGCACATCCGTTGATATTCCCTTTAAATCTTAGCGTCATAGCTTGCCATTTGCAAAAATTACGTAGCCAAGAGCACATCTATCTTACTGCTTTCTGCGATTTTTGCATTAGTTCCTTTCGGATGCTCGCGTTTCAGAGACGGGAGCGCCACACTGTGGTTATTCCGGGAACTCAAGGTGTTATTTCCTTGTAAGCTGTGGAGGGATCTTCTCAGAATCAACAGGAATAAATTACTGCTTCAAATTCCTTTTTTTTTACGTGACATGTGAGCACACTGTTTCTTATTTTTAACACTCGACGATGTCTACTTTAACATTGAAAAATGTATCTCTTCTTTTGTTATAATATTAAACAATAAATTATCGTCATATAAAAGCTATATACTAGACATGCAAGAATGTATAATTACACAAGGGAATGTGTAAATCGAAATCAATTGACGTATTGAACATTATTCTGGAAACAATTTTCTCATAACCTCTTAATAAGGTGCTAAATTATTTACATACGTATATTCGCATGGATTCCTTTTCATTCAAAAATCACACAAATAATACATATACATATATCAGTATAATATCTGCAGCCTCTTTATGTGGTATATAATTGGAAATTTTTTTAATTTCAATAAAACTTTCCTACTTACTGTCTATATTTACATACACCCATAATGTACCCATAGTGTAATTGCTGGTTACCTGTATATCTACAATTTGCTTCAGATAAACATTGCAACATTGGAGAGATAATTAAAATTTGCATGAATTCATCAGACGTAAAACGCTGATTTAACATCAATTCGAAGCCTATACACAACACAACAAATACAGATGCACAAAGGATTCACTGTTCGATTATGTCAGTGAATCCTATAAGAATCCTATAAGCACATCTCCACCTCTCATATAATAAGTGTGTCATGTGAACATGTGTGGTATTACTGTGTATTGATGCAGTATTGTATGGAATTATACGTTGATATAAATTCACAAGCACATTTAAATCACAAGGCAAAAATACATATATCTTTGTATTTGTATGAGAAAGTCCAGAGAATGGTGTAGAGTAGGTACAGTTCGGTGAAAGAACATTACATTGCATTTTCCATGAAAATCAATGGCAAATCTTTAATTCATGGCTTTAATTGTAGTCATCGTTTTTACAGCAGATATGTATGCATTTGTAAAAATATAAATTCTCAATACAATCAGAATGCGCAATACAGAATAGTGGAATGGATCGTTTGGATTACATTGCGGTCTGTATACATCAACGGAAGTGAAATGAAATTTTGTAAGTGAAAATGCAATGCGGTCATTGAATATTTCATTTGCAAAATTCAGACATTTATATGACATCATGTACTATATGCCCACAAACCAACGCACTCACAGAAATACAAAAAAGAAAGAAGAGCAACATGATGCAAAGCTGTTATTGCATGAAAGGAAATAAATTTCAACTCATCAATATTAAACGAAAATAGGGTCGTTATGCTAATGATGATGATGATGATGATGATGATCATAATGACTGACATTTTGAGTTACAGAAATTCTGTATATACAAAATGTTTACAAATGTCATAAACATTGTATATATGCATAAGCATATATATAAATGTTAGCGTAGAATTAGCGAATCGAATGTTTCGTTGGGTGTAAGAAAGTAATAACTATACAATATACTTAATACTAGGTATGTAAGTATTTTGAAAGCAAAATTTGCTGTTGATTATTTTAGTTAATAACGTATATTCTATGAATATGAAAGAATGATAACGAGTGACATTTAGAAATTATTTCACTATTCAAATAATTTATATTAAAATTATTACCAAATTATTATTATTGTAAATGTTTCTCTTTAATATCAATTGATTAACCAGCCTCATAACCATAAATATATGTTATTAAATAAATTTTTTTTACGCAATGGTATTTAATTTTTTTTTTCTCACTTATGATGCACACAAGCAAATCCCGCGTTCCCGCCACATTAGTTGATCTGAATATAACAAAATTAGCAGACAGATGACAGATTTTTTAGAATTTATTTAAGAAAAAAATTTCAATACATGAAATTTGATATTTTATTAATAATATGTATATACAAATTTTCTTTTCAACTCTAATAACAGAATAATTTTTGCATGTTGGTTTTTATCAAAAAAAATACATGGCATGAAAATTAATGTGTAATAAAAAAACTATTATTGATTGAAAATGTTGCATCAAGTTTTTTGCACTTGCAAAATCGTGCTTAAACTCAACGATAAAATTGAATACAGTCCTACCAGGGACAATTGAATATTAAATGACAGCTTCCGGATTTTTATTTGACAGAGTGTAAATACTTTTGATCCACTTAGGCTTGTTTTTTCAGATTTTGTAAAGAAAATAATGAAGAAATTGAGCTTAGGTTTTCCTTAAGAGAGTAAATTAAAGCTAAATTTTATGCGGTTTGTATAAGCAATACGTCATGTTTCACCAATTAGTTCATCAAATCATGTGAAAGAGGTGGGCAGAACAAGAACCAGGGCACTCAGTCAAACAATAATTATACCCAACCATCATTAAATCTTACTAACGAATGAAAGGTTGTTAGTGCCTTACCATTATATACTTTTTGCGAATGTTTTTTTTTTATTATTTGTACTTCCTAATCTTCTTTTGACATTTATACTTTTTTATATTTATGTAATTACATAACAAATAAAATGAATAATTGTTGAAAATACAGCTTTATTTTAGGTTAGGTTAGGTTATGTGGCTGCCCTCTCTCTGAGAGAACACACTTAGGCCAGAAAGGCCCATTGTGATACCACTGAGCTTCTCTTCCAATGCTATTGTGCGTGTTAAATTTGGACAGCATTAGAAGGGACCTACTTATATTAGCCGGTTCCGAACGACAGAACTCTTGTGACATCACTTTAACTTAGTTTTTTGTCACAGTGCTCTTTTAAGAAGCACTTTTGGCAAATTGTTACTGCCAGAAAAATTGCCAATTCTTGCCGGCAGGTGGGTACCGTTCGAAAGAAAAATCTTTTCGATATTAAATTTTGTTATGCTTCAGCCGGGGATTGAACCCACGACCTACAGATCAGAAGGCCAACGCACTAACCACTGAGCTACGGCACCCACTAGCTTTATTTTAACTTGTTTATAATTTTTAAATTTAATTTTTTTTACCGGGGTCAGCAAGTGGCTCGAAAATCGGCAACCCTAATGTACATGTAATAAATCGAATTGTATATTACATACATATTATATACATACTTACATGTACATACATGCATATTAACTGGCATTTATTATGGCAAATATATATAAGTATATTTGCCATAATCATATTTCACGCCTATCCATTGAATTCAATTTGGCGTACATTAAAAAATATGGTAAATACATAATAAAAAAACACTTCACCAACATATAAGTATATTTATTGATTTTGTTTTTTACAATTCGCATATAATTTTAATGAATGATCTTGTAATTAATCATTCAACCAATACATAGACTATATATTTAATATATGATAAATGATTTAAACCATGATATTTCCTCACGTTTTACTTTTTATATGATAAATATAATTAAACATTGATTTTATAACTTATTTCAAATCATAATAAAAAAAATCTCCTTACAGTCGGCTGGGGCCGACCAAATTATACCCTGCATATGTAGAGATATATATAAAAAGTTTGCTCGTATATCCATCCTTTTCTTCCACTACTTTGTACAGGACCTACATTAAGAAGCAGGAGTACCTCACCAATTTTGGAGTATCAATTTCTGCCTATAATACTAAACTACATAGGTTGCAATGGGTTGACCTAGGCGTATTAATTAGTAAGTTATGGGAGTTTTAATGTTTAAGATAAATCCGAGACTTTATACGGAAGATATATAAAAAGTGGGCGTGACGTATCTCTTTCTGGTATATCTAATTGATTTTTCAATATCAATCCACACCTTAAATTTGGTTGTCCTACGCTAAATGGTTTGTAAGTTATGGAGCTTAAAAATTTTAGTTTAATTACCTCGACTTTGTATGGGAGACCTATGAAGGAATGGGCGTGGTACACTAATTTTCTGCCAGATTATTTCCGACTACGATATTAATCTAAGTGTCAATTATGGTTATTTTAGGCAGAAGATTGCCGAAGTTACAGCTGTTTCAATTTAAAATTTGTATGGGGGCTACAATAAACAGTGGGCGTGGCGCGCCCATTTCCAGTGAGTCTAGTTGCTCGTACAATACTATTCCATACCTTAAATCTCGTTGTCGTACGCTAAATGATTTGTAAGTTATGGAGCTTAAAAGTTTTAGTTTAATTACCTCGACTTTGTATGGGAGACCTATGAAGGAATGGGCGTGGTACACTGATTTTCTGCCAGATTATTTCCGACTACGATATTAATCTAAGTGTCAATTATGGTTATTCTAGACAGAAGATTGCCGAAGTTACAGCTGTTTCAATTTAAAATTTGTATGGGGGCTACGATAAACAGTGGGCGTGGTGCGCCCATTTTCTGTGAGCCTAGTTGCTCGTACAATACTAATCCATACCTTAAATGTCGTTGTCCTGCGCTAAATGGTTTGTAAGTTATGGATTTTAAAAGTTTTAGTTTAATTCCCTTGACTTTGTATGGGAGACTCATGAAGGAGTGGGCGTGGCACAGTGATTTTCTGCCAGATTTTTGCCGACTACGATATTAATTTAAGCGTCAATTATGGTTATTCTAGACAGAAGATTGTCGAAGTTACAGCTGTTTCAATTTAAAATTTGTATGGGGGCTACGATAAACAGTGGGCGTGGTGCGCTCATTTTCTGTGAGCCTAGTTGCTCGTACAATACTAATCCACACCTTAAATCTCGTTATTCTACGCTGAATAGTTTGCAAGTTACAACCGGTAACATTTTTTTTAATTTCCGCAACTTTGTATGAGAGACCCAAAAAGCAGTGGGCGTGGCACACTGATTTTCTGCCATATTATTTCCGACTACCATGTTAATCTAAGTGTCAATTATGGTTATTCTGAACAGAAGATTGTAGAAGTTACAGCTGTTTCAATTTAAAAGAAGTACAGACACTTTGTATGAGAGCTACGCTAAAAAGTAGGCGTGGCTCAACCACTTTTGGCGACGTTATATAGTAGTATAATATAAGTCTATGTCCCAAATATTGTTGTCCCGAGTCGTATATTATGTGAGTTATAGCAAGTTAAAAATTTTGAAAATTTCGAGGTTAGTCGCTTTGAATGCTTGGTGTGGGCGTGGTTATTGACCGATCATGCCCAATATCAATCCCCTCCGTACTCTTGGATCATAGATTACTTATGCCAAATTTCATCGAAATAGCTCAATATTTACTCAAGTTATCGTGCGAACCAGCCAGGTGACAGACAGACGGACGGACGGACGGACGGACGGACATCGTTAAATCGAAAATTTAATCGACGCTGATCACGAATATATATCCATGTCTATATCTCCGGAGATTCCTTCAAGTGGACACAAACATCTGACCGAAATGAATATACCATGCATATTGCATTATGCAGGGTATAATAATACAAACTATCAGAAATAAATTCAATTGTTAAAGAAAGTATAACATCAACAACAACAAATATGGTTGTAAACTCTTTTCAACACTTCGTTAGATATCAGTATTGTTGAAAATATCGAAAATGATGTCAGCACACTCAAAAGTCAACCACACTATTGTTTAATATGACCCCGTCACGTTGCAATGAAATTTGGGGCAAATAAAATCGGTGCGTAAATGAAATTGTAATGCTCAACGAACATATAAGTAGTAGATGCAATAAAAGATTTCACTCTATTTGTTCATAATAACACATACGTACGCAATCATTTTCCCTCTTCAGGCACCTTACAAATTTTCACAATTTTTTTTAATTCAATTAAAACTTCAACAAAGAGTATATACTATTGCGATATAAAGAATGAAAGAAAAAGAAATAAAGAAAAACTTTACACATTTTCAATTATAATAAAATTTCCAATTATAATTAAGTTATTGAAAAATTATGTGTCAAAAAAAAGACTTCAATATATATACATATATATGTATATATGAAAATTCATTTTCAAAAGTTATATGTTTATAATCATATGATTATTGTAATCTTTTATTATTATTTGTCTACGTATATTTGGTAATCATCAAAACGATCTAAGGCCATAAACTAAATATTTAGCAACTTGTAATTGACTTAACCTGCCTCGCAACAATAACAACAGTAGACATTACCAGTTAAATGTTTATGTGTCACATAGAGTATTTTGTTACTGTAACAACAACATCATATATTAGTAAAAATCCAATGTTTTGCTTAACTTAACACCCAACGTATTATATTGTATTGTACTGAATTGTAGATAGTCATTGTACTGAAATTGCTGATTGCGGCAAGCGATTGCAGTAAATCTCGAAATAATAATATCGTGCTAACAAAAGCATTAGCACGTCTACTTTATGTCATTTCAAGCTGAACTCACGTTAAAAGAATGAGGTGAAATATATAATGTATACATTGGCATAGTGTTATTGGCAATCGAACATGTTTATGTTCGTTTCAAACCACTAGCACTGATAGATTTCATAGGTGCACATAATCTCTAATGTACTTTGCAAATATTAGAAATATCTAAAAAAATATTGATATTATTATTGCAATAAATGACCATTATTATTGACTTGATATTTGTACATTATCTTCCGTTTTTACACTAATTAATTTGTTTCTTTGACCTTTCACCTTTAGTTCTACTACATAGATTTAAATTTATTGATTACTATGGATATTCAATGGCCTAATTTAAATTATCTCATTATCTCAAGACTTTAAATATCATGAATTTTAATTTTCGTTCCTGATTCAGCAACCCATAAATTATTTTTAACGCTGAATCCACTAGATCTCAATATCGCTTCTGCTTTAAGAGTGAGAAAAGTGTTTAAAAATAAATAAATCTAAACTAATTTTCAATAGAGGCGCATGCCAATGCAATTTCTACGCATAGAAAGTCTTCTATGAACATTTTAGTTCATCAAAAAAAAAAATTGTATGCATTAAGGTTGCTACTGCAACATGAGTGCCTACTCGTCAACTATTATTCCTTTTGGTTTTGGATGTCAGCTACCTACTCACAATGATCGAAATTCAAAAGCCGGAACAATAACTGAAATTACAGAAAATAGCTATAGCGTCAGCTATGCACTTAAATCCATTTGAATGCACTTCATGTATGCACACCGCATATCTGTACATGAGTATGAGTAATGAGTACTTGTAATTTGCAGTAAAATGCAAATTACAAGTTTGCAGTAAAAAAGTGCAAAAACTGTCAAAACTGCAAATGAAATCCAAAGTAAAAAGGAAGGCAAAATCATTTGAAAAAATCTAAACAACTAGTACATGTGCAGAACACCTACTAAATCAAGCAAGCACATCACATCACATCACTACAAAACTTTGCCATATGTAGTATCGTATATGGAAGCGATATTGTTGCACAAGAATAACAATATGCCTTTCAAAATAATTGTTGCATCGTTAACTATTAACCATTTTGCCACAGTGCTTACTAACGATAAATATTAATGATAATGATAATGATGATGATGATGATGTCACACTGTAGTAAAGAAAATTATTAAAATAGTTATCATTGAAAATGTCATTAACTAATATTTTCTTGCAATATTCGATTTATTACCCAATAATATTTTGTTGTAATTTTCTTCTCGTTTTAAACACTGCGCCAAAACAATGCATGGGCATATTAATTTTGGGCAGATATTTGTAGCCAGGGATTCGCCGTTGGAATCCCTCCAACCTAATCGTTGGGAACGGCCCTTCGTCGAGGTTTTCGTGGTGGCTAAGGTAACCCAAAGAACACGCGGGTAGAGTATTCCACGTCATAAGGCGTAGGGTACTCGATGTGGAGTTGCATTGCAACCAGGGTGCTGACCCCTTAGATCAGAAGAGGTTTTAGGTATTCCTCGATCCCGACCAAGGAGGGTAGTACGTCCATTCAACGTGCCCCAATTGGTACAGTACGAACCTGGAGGTTTGTTTCCGATTTTCCAATACTGCGGGGCGCTTCTCAACGCTTCAATTTGATACATTATGCTTTGGACGTCGTGAGATAAGGCCATCAGGCAGGTGCTCACGATAAACACAGCTAAATCTACCTATACATAAATAAAGTACAGTTAGACTTAGATGTACACTTGGCACAAACGATCGTTTAGGTTGCATTGCTTTGACTAATAATGGATATAGACACACACATTTTAAAACATTGATTGTAAAATATAATTGAGTCAGTCTAATCCTTTCTTATTTGCTTCCATCTCCCAATATAACAATACCATCAAAATAAAATTTCAATTATTATAGGTCATTCCACATATGACAATTTTGCTTATACATATGAGTTACTGAGCTAAAAGTCAAAACAAAAACAATATCCATAGCTCTCAAAATCTGTTAACACATGCATTTCTTTACATGATAAAATGTCAAAGAATATTGACTAAAAATGTGGTGATGACTTTTCAAATTAACTATTATAATGTAAGAGTTTCAATCTACATATTGCAAAAAAAATGTGCTAAAAAACACACTGTACACTTCAAAAGCTGATTTTATAAATTCAAATTCAATGCCATGGCCACACATTTTAAACTGTATATATGTATGTATATAAATGTGTATATCTACAATTATATTGAATCTAAAGATTACAAGAGAAAAATATAAAATATTAAATAAATAAATAAATACAATATGAATATGCGATATACTGATATACATCCGTTTTATTGACAGCTTTGCATTGATGAAAAATAGAAAAAAGAAAATGGATATATTATATCATTCGTACTAAGTAATCGGAATTAAACCCTAATTCCGAATTAAACCCCCTTCAAATGGATGAAGGGGGTCAAGTGACCACAGTAGACTTAGTGGCACTTGGGGTCTTCCTCTTCTTCTTTGCCGGGGGCTCATCTTTCTGAAAAGAGAAATGAAAATGTGATTGATTAAATGATGTTTGATTCGATATATTGCGCGAGATTCAACTTACGTTGTTACGGTGGAAGTTTGGATGTGTCTCGATTCCCCGGATGAGGCACTCGCCAATGTATAGGATATTGACTCCAGCGTTGACGTCCCGATTCCAACAAGTACGGCAATTTGGGCAAAATTGGTACCTGTGTGGAGATCGGGACGTGATGTTCTCTTCGTGGCATTTCCCGCACAATTTGGTGGTCCTGAACTCGTTTACATACATTACATCAGCACCGCGGCTCTTCAGCGCAGAGATCAGTTTCGGCTTTGGAGTTCGAATGTAGCCCCGCATCGGCGAATTCGCAGCGATGCTCGTTGATCCAATGCAAACCAACGCATTGGAGGCTATCTTCTTCAAATCCGTACCTATGATCTCTGTCGCTATGCGGTGTGCTGCCTTCTCGGTGCATATAAACTTCTGCAGCTTTAGGCGCGTGACTCGTCTCTGCGAAAATATCTCTTGTTTTGCGGCAAATATACTCAGCTGATATCGTGTGTAACTACGAAAATCAGCTGAGTATGGTGACAACTGCCGCAACTTCTGTTCTTCTTCCGAGATATTTTCGCTAGTCTTGGTCTGTGTCCAGCGTTGTAGTTTGACCTTTCTTGAATGGTACCCTGCCTCGTGTTGGTACCTGCTATTCGAGATCTTCAGCGGCAAGCCATTCCGCGTTCCCCCCACAATGAGACGGAGGCCGGGATCGAGACCGATTTTGATGTCATATTCGGTATTTCGGATTTTGCTCAAATCCCCAGCATAATCATTTGCTTTCTTATGGCACTTGACCCGCGATGTTGTGGCTGCTGCTGCCTCCAGGGTCTTAGCCATGCAAAATGATATGCTGACGCCGTCCGTCATCATTGAATAACCGAATTTTTTCGATGTGGTCTCAGGGAACTCGAAATACTTGCGCCATTCAGCATCTCTATGAGGTTCAAACGCCTTCCAACCACCCTTAAACAGACCAAGATTACATAGTGTGGCGAGGAATTGAAACGAGTCGTACCGAACGTGATGCGCCCCGAATTTCTTGATCGGTACCAGCGCAAAGTTTTTGCAGTTGTTCTCCTCGTTGTAGCGCTGCAGCTTGTAAAAAAAGCGCATGTACTGCCAATAGTTGTTGCTCTTATTGATGTTCTTGAACTTTTGCCCATCCCAGTCCAAATGTGTTCGCATCTGGGAGAGCAAAGTTTCATCAGGCTGTTTGCAACTATTGTCCACAAACAGGTAGTCTAGCGTGTCGTATATGCTCGCTGGTGTTGATCCATCAACACGCCTGAGGAATCTACGGATTCTGCTGTACGCGTGCATCCATATGTTGTTGTGGAAAATAGTCTTGTACGTGTTCGCAGCATCGACAAACAAGTTTGACCTGTATGCGCTGTTGTACAGAGGTAGATCATTCCTCAACAGGCCATACTCGCTGTCCAACACGTACTTTTCCGGACGCTTCTGGCAGAGACAGTAGAAGTAGTCGAGGAAGTTTGGCGCCGCAAAATCATCCTGTTGCCATCTTTTCATCAAGCTGAAGTGGATATAGCGTGACGTTTCCACTATCAGCGATGAGATTTCTTTGACATCTTCTACTATCTGCGCGTACAGCTTATCATTCTTACAACAATGACGGAATCCGGACTTGACGGTTACCGTCTCTGTAGGCGGTTGATCATCTTTCTGCTTCCTCTTCGGCATTGAAGAGTGAGAAAGGCGCTCAATCTACGACACTACTACTCCTGTTTAATATGAAAACGCTATAGAAAACAACTAACAAAAATGCTGCTATATGCACTGTAATGTATGTAAACGGTAGTGCAAGGGAAATGCAACGCTGTTGTTGCCACGTAGGAATGATCTTGTTCCTAAAATAAAATTTGAAAATAGCAAGAATAATTTAGTAAAATGGCACAATACTTTGACATGTGCAAGTATAAAATTTCATACAAATATACGATATGTATTTGACAGAAAATTGAACATGGAGTAACATACAAAAACAAATTTAAAGTTAATGCTCAAAAAACGAAAAAATGTTGAAAAGTATTGGTATTGTATCGATATCAAAATAACAAATTCTTGAATAAATAAAATTTTGATTATCTAAACAAAATCGCTCTATTGTTTTGACAATTTCTGTTCGCAGCAGCACTAATTTTATTTCGGGACTCACAGTACAATTCAATAAATCTAATCTAATTAAATAATGCAGAAGCTACATTCAAAAATTACACAATCATCCGAATCCCCTTGCTAGGCAATTGTTGCTGAACACGGGGCATCGTCGATTAAAAATTTTGTATTGATGTAATAACAAATCAATACAAAATATATCTTGACAGAATTAAATGCACAAAAGTAGTTTAAGCTACGCAATATGACGAGTTGGACAAGCGATACGAAAGTAAATTACCACAATTGATTGTATTTAATTAGAGTATAAAAAAGAAGGTGCTCGTATTTACTTATATTTCTTTAAACTTCAATTTAAATGTCAATGATGACGTTCGTACGTATTGATTTGACATTTAACATTTGTTTACAGTACTAACAATTTGTAAAGCCATCTTCATGTATGTATGCATTTTATATTTATTCATCCGGCTAAGTGCATTAATATCGAATGCATTCATTGTCGAAAAATTGTAAAAATATCAAGAAAAATTATTAACACTTTTCAAGATTCTTGCACAAATTTATACAATTTATGTCGAAATGAAATTTTGCAATTTTCCTCACAATAAAATATTGCCCTATTTGCATTTGCTCCAGGTAGTGATCAAATAATTAATCTAATTTCACCAAGCCATTCTAACTTCTTCATCATATAAAAGCATTATCGAATTGAAGGGACACTAATGAAATATTACATTCATCAATCCACATATCAGATTCAAGATATGCAAATTCAAAAATTAGGCTTATGGCACTTTCAAAATAAAAGCACAATACAAATCAAAATTGCCTACCTTATTTGATGTTACTGGACGTAAGGCAACGTATGCTGAGCTGAATATGTATGTACGTGCTGCTTTTGTTGGGCAAGGTTTTATTTTTTCAACAAGATCCTGTTGAGAAAGATAAAATATACAATTATACGATATGTATTTTACAACAATTTGAATACAAAATAAAAATATATTAAAGAGCAACAAAAGTGAATGTTCAAAAAACATTCTGACATAGGAACACAATATGAACATTGAACATAAGTACAACTGAATTACTGACCTTGTTATTTGTTGTTGGACACGAAGCCGAATTTACTGCGTCAAAATATGTTGCAAATGTCGAGCTGCAACAATTAACAGACAACGTCAGTGGGCTGCGTCAAGCCTGATTTAACTCAGCATTGAGTGGAAGTAAGAATGTCTAAAAACAAAACAAACTGTATAGAAGCAGGTATACTAAAAGTTATATCAGTTAAATTACCTTTGTATTCGCGATGGCTGAAAATTAACTGTCGTACTTAAAAATGGTATCAGTTGGTAATCAATTGTACTACAAAGAAAAATTTTACAAAATAGTAAAAATTATTAGTATAATAAATAATTAATCTTATGAACATTTACTAAAGAGTACCAAAACTACGCAAAATAACCTACCTTTTTATTTGTTGATGGACGCGAAGCCGAAAATGTAAAATGTAAATGTAAAAATCTGTCGAGCTGCAATAGCTTCTTACGTTAATGTGCTACGAAGAAAAAATTAGAAAAAAGTTAATATTAATTGTATTACATGAATAGTTATATTAAAATTAATAATATTATTGTATAAAAGTAAGAAGAGAACATTCAATAATAATATCAATTTGATCGTCAACAATGACCACTGTGCAACATGTACATACATTAAAGAGCTGCACGAATGTATTTGTATTTACATTTCACATGTAACATATTTGGAATATTCTCTTTACTAATGTTGAGATTCTCTTCATTCTGTTAACAAATTGCAGCACTCTAATGTACATACACATGTCTACGCTTCTGAATTACTGACCTTGTTATTTGTTGTTGGATGCGATGTCGAATTTTGGAGCAATTAATGCTAGTCGACGTGTGTCAAAATTGCAGTCAATAGGCTGCGTCACTCAGCATTGAGAGGAAGTAAGAATGTCTAAAAACAAAACAAACTGTATAGAAGCAGATGTACTAAAAGTTATATCAGTTAAATTACCTTTGTATTCGCGATGGCTGATACTTAATTGTCGTACCTTAAAATGGTGTCAATAGTTGTAATCTATTTTACTATAAAGAAAAATTATAATTTTAAAATTTAATAATTTATTTATTGAAACCAATGTTGTTTGGTGCTGTGGCATTAGTCATTTTTATAGTTTGACATCAAACATTAGTGAAGACGAGTTTTTATGAAAATGAAAAATATTCGAAATATCAGGATGTATCAATATCTATCACAATTACAAAAGTTGAGTATTATCTACCAGTTGTTTGAAAAGAGTTTACCCAAAGGTCGAACACTTCAATCTAATATACCCTTTGCATTATTTTAAAATTTCCCAACAATTTGGACCATTTGCCAAATACACCTATACGGCAACATTGTATTCTTTGTAATTTGTATATGCATCAATGTATATGCATATATTTTGCAACTTCATGTAGTGGACCTAAGGCATGATTAGATTATTTTGAAGCTAAAGCTTTAGGGCAATGTTACACTTTTATTGTTTTTAGGGTTGATTCTATTTGAATTGATGCGTATGCGTAAACGCAATGTATAATTTTAAATTACATCTTTCGCATTACATAAGTTAATATCATTTACTGATCTATTATATTAAAAATTCAAATTAATTCAAATTAATACCATCATTTGCTTCACATACGATTATATACGTGTGTGTGTCTAATATGTTTGACAATCCAATATAAGTATGTGCATATATATAATATTAATATCTATAGTAAAGTCAATGATCATTTGATTTGAAGAAGTTTATATTTGCAATATTTATTGCACGTTCCATGCATCGTGAGTTCGAATTTCAATTTTAATAAAAAAAAAAACCAAAAAGATTTATTATCACGAACGTCTTCATCTGTCTTGCGTTTGTCTTCAAGTATTTGGCAATTCTCTAAAAAGTGATAGACACTTTGAGCAATATTTTTACTTTTTGGTACTTGAAAATGCATCCAATGCAGATGTTTAAAAATATCTCTACTTAAACGGCATAAGTGTGTGAAAAGTCAATGGCAATTAAATGAGTTCAATAAACTTCCTTGTATTATTATTTTGTACTAAATTGTATTTTACGACCATAATAGGCAATTTTAAGTATTCAAGTTTCTATAGATGTGACACATTGCAAACACTATTTAGTCAATAAATGATATCAATTTGTCAAAAAAACACGAGAATTGAAAACATTTAGTTGAGTGAGAGAGAGAGAGAGAGAGAGAGAGAGAGAGAAAGAGATATAGAAATTTAACAACACCAAGAGCAACCACAAAAAGTTCAATATGAAAATAGCCACAAAAGCGTTTTACAACCAAGTATTTTATTGATTGACAAGTAATTTGAAATTTATTAAGCAGTTGTTGTGCTCTGTTGTTGTTGTTGTTGCAATTGTATTTCCAAAATTGGATGCCAATTATGTTAAGATATTTTTGTATTGTATATAGTTATGGTTATTTTTCAATATATTGGTATGTATGTGGTTTAGCTTTATTTGCTGCATGTTGTGCTCTATTTATAGGTTGAGGTCACAAGAAGATTAGTGCAATTACGTAGGACAATAAATTGAATTCTGATAATTTCCGAGTTGGTAAATTTATGAACAATATTCAAATCAGTTCCATCGAAGACATATATGGGGAGTTCCGTGAGCTTCATGATTAAGTTTGCTTTTATAGATGTTTATTATATTAAATTTTGTTGTTTATTTCGCCATAAAATTAAAATAGTTTCCCATAACTTGAAGTTGTTGTGAGAAAATATAATCGAATAAATTGAACAAATAAAAATCGAATACTATTTATATTACAGGATTTAAAAAGGTCAACGATGTGTTAAAAGTAAATTTTATATTATAGCAAACTAATTTTCTAACGAAAAAATGATTGCAAATGTTCATCAAGAGATGATGGAGGAATATATATTTATTTTTATTTCTATAATTCGAAAGCTATAAATAAATGTTTACTCTCAAAATGGCTACATAGCATAGCATACGAAAATGCCGTAGCAGTCCTTCGCCCTTTAATTGGAAAACTTTTATTTACCAACAATGATAATGATTTCCTTAATCACAGTAGGATTTATTATACAAGTATCTACATAAATGCATATGTCTATGGCCTACCAAAGATATAAAAAGGAAATGTTGCAAAAAAAGCAAAGAAGTTATATAAAAATGAAGGAATAATGTAGAAATTTATAAATCTTTTTCATATACACATACATTCTCATTATATATGTATGTGAATTTTTTTCTCATATAGACACTAGTGTATATTTATGTGCATATACTCCTACTTTGCAATTAAATATTTAATGGTGCTTGCAATATCAGCACAATATAAGACAAGAGTAAAACAGTTTTCCAAACGAAATAACTTGCAAATCATTAGCATAATATTGACAACAATTTATATTGTTGGTTATAGAATCTGGTAATAATCATTAAAGTTTCTAAACAATTGCACATCATAATAGTCAGCATAATCTAAGGCTAAAGCCATTATTGGATGTATGCAGAAATCAATTGTATAATATATTATGTATAATATATTTAGTTTTTGCAATATCTTCTACATATCTATTGTCACATCATCAGCTCTTACATTTTCAATATTACCACATTGGCACATTTGTACATTATTGCTTGATACTGACTTGCTTCTTTTTTGCTCTCAAGCACACATTGTTTCTACATATACATAACATTTCTTTTGCAATTTATTTTTTGATTGATGATATTGCATTTGAAATTTTTCGTAAAATCACTATATACTAAGCTTAATGCTCTTGTTCCATATTACTTATCATGTATCGTACATATGAATATGTAATAATTCTTTTAAATTTTAATTGAAAAAAATTGATTGTAAATCATAATAGATTTTGCAATTTTATGATAATGGATTATTTTAACTTTTGTTTGTTTTTTATTTTTGATATCATAAAGAAAATCTACCTTTTGTGTTTCTTATCATACAATATATAGAGAAGAGTTATATCAAGTTGTAGTTAACCCCATTATTAAAACGATCAAAAATTTAAGTTTCATTTTTTTTTTTTTTGAGAATTAAATTTTAATAAAAGTAAATTGAATTCAATATCGATATGGTTCATAATTGATTTTCAAATAAATTTAAAATCTTATAAAAATATTATATAATTTTATTATCATCATTATCATAATAAGTTGTAAAAGATTTTTGTCGTTAACGATTTATTGTGTGAGATTTTTTCTTTTATTATATGAATTGTAAAAGATGGAATAAGCAAAAATTGAAAATTAAATATTAATAGAAAAATACATTATTTGGAAAATTTAATTACATTATCTTCTTCTAGCTAAAATCATACAATAAAGATAAAGAAACAGAATAGCAAGCAGTTATATTTCAATTAGGAATGCCAGTTTTAAAATCACTTGATAATTCGGGTATATACGTGGATTTCAGAAACAATTCCTAGATGTAGCAATAAATTCTGAAATGAAGCAACACGTGACGATGATTCAATTCAAGACCATTAGGAGTCTCAAAGTTAAATTTAGGAGGAAACGACAGCCCTATGCTACAGATTATCTCAACTCGTGCAACTCCCTTACATAAATATTAGCTATATTGACCGAATGAATAAAAAATTGATCACGAAAGAATCTTAGCTATTTAGTGTGTCGAATACAATTGCATTTTATGAACAATATCGTGATGTCTATTATAAGTAACATACTAAAATGCATCCACATAGCATAGACATAAATATTATTAAAGCAATTTTATGTTTTATTTTAATATAATAGATCAGTAAATGATATTAACTTATGTAATGCGAAAGATGTAATTTAAAATTATACATTGCGTTTACGCATACGCATCAATTCAAATAGAATCAACCCTGAAAACAATAAAAGTGTAACATTGCCCTAAAGCTTTAGCTTCAAAATAATCTAATCATGCCTTAGGTCCACTACATGAAGTTGCAAAATATATGCATATACATTGATGCATATACAAATTACAAAGAATACAATGTTGCCGTATATGTGTATTTGGCAAATGGTCCAAATTGTTGGGAAATTTTAAAATAATGCAAAGGGTATATTAGATTGAACTGCTGGGTCAACTCTTTTCAAACAACTGGTAGATAATACTCAACTTCAGTAATTGTGATAGATATTGATACATCCTGATATTTCGAATATTTTTCATTTTCATAAAAACTCGTCTTCTCTAGATATTGATACATCCTGATATTTCGAATATTTTTCATTTTCATAAAAACTCGTCTTCACACTAATGTTTGATATCAAACTATAAAAATGACTAATGCCATAGCACCAAACAACATTGGTTTCAATAAATAGCAATTTCCAAATATTCATTAATTACATTTATCGTCAGTTAAATAATATAACATGTAAAAATATATATTATATTAACAACTAATAGTGTTTGCGGTATTGTATTAATTTAATGTCCATTAATCCTAGTTGTACGATAACAAGTTGATAGAAAAAAAATGATCCTTAGTGGCAGCACCGAACAAAGATAAAAAAAAATCAAAATCAAAGGCTACTATGCTGCTACAAAGAATCAAACGACGCTTGATTTCAAAGTTCTGCCACCATACGTTTGTCATATATAGTTACTTGTGAAAAGAGTGCGGTAAAGAACTAGCAATTATTTCATGTTGTAATTTCATATTAATTGTGAAACATTTGTTTTGATTTATATGTGATGAGTGAAATATAATGGTATTGAAATACCAAATATTAAAAACGAATATTCATCATTTTGCAATTCCTGAAAATATAACAAGGTAAGTAATTTTGTGCGTTTTTCGTTTTATTTATTACCTAGATTGATGTACCAAATTTAGAATGATTTTCATCCAAAATCTTGTGTAGTGTTAATTGTGTAATTGTTAATTAATTTAAATGCAAGTGATTTTCCTGAAATGAAAAGCGTACTACATATTATATATTCGATCGGTATTGTGCATGTATGTATGTACTAGCATAATTGCTAGGAAGTTTATCCAATTACAATGATTCTTTTTGTATTGGATTTCAACATAAAAAATCAAGTGTGTTTTAAAGTTTGTGTTCGTGGCTATTTTATCATTAAGCTATGAAAAGTGATATTGCACCCATATTACATTCCCAAATTATATTCCACATATGTGTCGTTATTTTTGAAAGTGGTACAAGTCCACTATTGAAGAAATAGAATAAATGGTAATTTCAATCAATTATATACGTATGTCCTTTTACAAATTTATAATTGTAGATGCAATGGAACGCGATTTCTTTATAGATCAATCGAATTAATGTTATCGTATTGTTTTTTATATTCGTGTGAAAGTGAATTAAGACAATTTGAAGAAAAATCGTTTATTCTATATAGAAAAAGAAAAGCAAAAATAACGGCTCATATGTTCATAACTGTTGTATCATATGTACGTAGGTAGATGCAGAAACGATGCACACACAAACGCACATGCGTGTAGCTTCGGCTGACATACGAAGCGTAGACATGTGTATGTACATTAGAGAGCTGCAATTTGTTAACAGAATGAAGAGAAGTAAAGCGAATATTCCAAATATGTTACATATGAAATGTAATAATAAGAACTGTAATAGATAGTACAACATGACGCGGCAAGACGCTGTTATTCAAAATATTTACGTGTTTTGATACATTCAAATACAAATACATTCGTGCAGCTCTCTAATGTATGTACATGTTGCACAGATTGCACGACCAAATTGACGATCAAATTGATATTTTTATTGAACGTTCTCTTCAAAATGATTTCTTACTTTTATACAATAATATTATTAATCTTATTATAACTATTCATATAATAACAATTAATATTAACTTTTTTTTTAAATTTTTTCTTCGTAGCACATTGACGTAAGAAGCTATTGCAGATTTATCGACAGATTTAGACGCACACACTAATTGCTCCCAAATTCGGCTTCGTGTCTATCAACAACTAACAAGGTGGGTTATTTTGTGTAGTTTTTGTGCTCTTTAGTATATGTGCATATGATTAATTATTAAATATACTATTAAATTTTAAAATTATAATTTTTCTTTGTAGTACAATTGATTACCAACTGATACCATTTTTAAGTACGACAGTTAATTTTCAGCCATCGCGAATACAAAGGTAATTTAACTGATATAACTTTTAGTATACCTGCTTCTATACAGTTTGTTTTGTTTTTAGACATTCTTACTTCCACTCAATGCTGAGTTAAATCAGGCTTGACGCAGCCCACTGACGTTGTCTGTTAATTGTTGCAGCTCGACATTTGCAACATATTTTGACGCAGTAAATTCGGCTTCGTGTCCAACAACAAATAACAAGGTCAGTAATTCAGTTGTACTTATGTTCAATGTTCATATTGTGTTCCTATGTCAGAATGTTTTTTGAACATTCACTTTTGTTGCTCTTTAATATATTTTTATTTTGTATTCAAATTGTTGTAAAATACATATCGTATAATTGTATATTTTATCTTTCTCAACAGGATCTTGTTGAAAAAATAAAACCTTGCCCAACAAAAGCAGCACGTACATACATATTCAGCTCAGCATACGTTGCCTTACGTCCAGTAGCATCAAATAAGGTAGGCAATTTTGATTTGTATTGTGCTTTTATTTTGAAAGTGCCATAAGCCTAATTTTTGAATTTGCATATCTTGAATCTGATATGTGGATTGATGAATGTAATATTTCATTAGTGTCCCTTCAATTCGATAATGCTTTTATATGATGAAGAAGTTAGAATGGCTTGGTGAGATTAGATTAATTATTTGATCACTACCTGGAGCAAATGCAAATAGGGCAATATTTTATTGTGAGGAAAATTGCAAAATTTCATTTCGACATAAATTGTATAAATTTGTGCAAGAATCTTGAAAAGTGTTAATAATTTTTCTTGATATTTTTACAATTTTTCGACAATGAATGCATTCGATATTAATGCACTTAGCCGGATGAATAAATATAAAATGCATACATACATGAAGATGGCTTTACAAATTGTTAGTACTGTAAACAAATGTTAAATGTCAAATCAATACGTACGAACGTCATCATTGACATTTAAATTGAAGTTTAAAGAAATATAAGTAAATACGAGCACCTTCTTTTTTATACTCTAATTAAATACAATCAATTGTGGTAATTTACTTTCGTATCGCTTGTCCAACTCGTCATATTGCGTAGCTTAAACTACTTTTGTGCATTTAATTCTGTCAAGATAGATTATGCCAAACCCTAAATTATAATGTTAGCAGCGAGTGCTTAATGTCTATTTTGTTATTACATCAATACAAAATTTTTAATCGACGATGCCCCGTGTTCAGCAACAATTGCCTAGCAAGGGGATTCGGATGATTGTGTAATTTTTGAATGTAGCTTCTGCATTATTAGATTAGATTAGATTTATTGAATTGTACTGCGAGTCCCGAAATAAAATTAGTGCTGCTGCGAACAGAAATTGTCAAAACAATAGAGCGATTTTGTTTAGATAATCAAAATTTTATTTATTCAAGAATTTGTTATTTTGATATCTATACAATACCAATACTTTTCAACATTTTTTCGTTTTTTGAGCATTAACTTTAAATTTGTTTTTGTATGTTACTTCATGTTCAATTTTCTGTCAAATATATATCGTATATTTGTATGAAATTTTATACTTGCACATGTCAAAGTATTGTGCCATTTTACTAAATTATTCTTGCTATTTTCAAATTTTATTTTAGGAACAAGATCATTCCTACGTGGCAACAACAGCGTTGCATTTCCCTTGCACTACCGTTTACATACATTACAGTGCATATAGCAGCATTTTTGTTAGTTGTTTTCTATAGCGTTTTCATATTAAACAGGAGTAGTAGTGTCGTAGATTAAGTGCCTTTCCCACTCTTCAATGCCGAAGAGGAAGCAGAAAGAAGATCAACCGCCTACAGAGACGGTAACCGTCAAGTCCGGATTCCGTCATTGTTGTAAGAATGATAAGCTGTACGCGCAGATAGTAGAAGATGTCAAAGAAATCTCATCGCTGATAGTGGAAACGTCACGCTATATCCACTTCAGCTTGATGAAAAGATGGCAACAGGATGATTTTGCGGCGCCAAACTTCCTCGACTACTTCTACTGTCTCTGCCAGAAGCGTCCGGAAAAGTACGTGTTGGACAGCGAGTATGGCCTGTTGAGGAATGATCTACCTCTGTACAACAGCGCATACAGGTCAAACTTGTTTGTCGATGCTGCGAACACGTACAAGACTATTTTCCACAACAACATATGGATGCACGCGTACAGCAGAATCCGTAGATTCCTTAGGCGTGTTGATGGATCAACACCAGCGAGCATTTACGACACACTAGATTACCTGTTTGTGGACAAAAGTTCCAAGCAACCGGACGAAACTTTGCTCTCCCAGATGCGAACACATTTGGACTGGGACGGGCAAAAGTTCGACGGGGTAAAAAAGAGTGGCTATTGGCAGTATATGCGCTTTTTTTACAAGCTGCAGCGCTACAACGAGGAGAACAACTGCAAAAACTTTGCGCTGGTACCGATCAAGAAATTCGGGGCGCATCACGTTCGGTACGACTCGTTTCAATTCCTCGCCACACTATGTAATCTTGGTCTGTTTAAGGGTGGTTGGAAGGCGTTTGAACCTCATAGAGATGCTGAATGGCGCAAGTATTTCGAGTTCCCTGAGACCACATCGAAAAAATTCGGTTATTCAATGATGACGGACGGCGTCAGCATATCATTTTGCATGGCTAAGACCCTGGAGGCAGCAGCAGCCACAACATCGCGGGTCAAGTGCCATAAGAAAGCAAATGATTATGCTGGGGATTTGAGCAAAATCCGAAATACCGAATATGACATCAAAATCGGTCTCGATCCCGGCCTCCGTCTCATTGTGGGGGGAACGCGGAATGGCTTGCCGCTGAAGATCTCGAATAGCAGGTACCAACACGAGGCAGGGTACCATTCAAGAAAGGTCAAACTACAACGCTGGACACAGACCAAGACTAGCGAAAATATCTCGGAAGAAGAACAGAAGTTGCGGCAGTTGTCACCATACTCAGCTGATTTTCGTAGTTACACACGATATCAGCTGAGTATATTTGCCGCAAAACAAGAGATATTTTCGCAGAGACGAGTCACGCGCCTAAAGCTGCAGAAGTTTATATGCACCGAGAAGGCAGCACACCGCATAGCGACAGAGATCATAGGTACGGATTTGAAGAAGATAGCCTCCAATGCGTTGGTTTGCATTGGATCAACGAGCATCGCTGCGAATTCGCCGATGCGGGGCTACATTCGAACTCCAAAGCCGAAACTGATCTCTGCGCTGAAGAGCCGCGGTGCTGATGTAATGTATGTAAACGAGTTCAGGACCACCAAATTGTGCGGGAAATGCCACGAAGAGAACATCACGTCCCGATCTCCACACAGGTACCAATTTTGCCCAAATTGCCGTACTTGTTGGAATCGGGACGTCAACGCTGGAGTCAATATCCTATACATTGGCGAGTGCCTCATCCGGGGAATCGAGACACATCCAAACTTCCACCGTAACAACGTAAGTTGAATCTCGCGCAATATATCGAATCAAACATCATTTAATCAATCACATTTTCATTTCTCCTTTCAGAAAGATGAGCCCCCGGCAAAGAAGAAGAGGAAGACCCCAAGTGCCACTAAGTCTACTGTGGTCACTTGACCCCCTTCATCCATTTGAAGGGGGTTTAATTCGGAATTAGGGTTTAATTCCGATTAGATATGTTATGAATTTTTCATATTACAAATTCTTATTCATATACATAAAATAGTGATAAGCAAATGTACAATTGCAGCATAAATTATAATATAAATTATAATATAATATATAATTAATTAATAAGTAAACTTGTGACATTTAATATTTTAAATTATTACAATTTTAACAACATAGTCAAGTAATTGTAAAGGGTAGATGCCACATTAATTAATTACAAATATTTGTCAAATGTGACAGTTTCAATAGTATTATTTGTTATTATTATTATTACTATTAACATCATCATTATTTTTATGTTTCATAAGAGCTTACACATATACATATAATACAATATATACATAATACGTACAATACTACTTACAATACCAACGACTTTTATGATGACGACCCATACTTAGTGTTGCTCTTAAACTATATTAGATACATTATTTGTTGTTTCTTTGGCTCCTTTCACTTTCAGTTATTACAAGTTGTACATATGTACATATGTACAATAAGCGAATCGTGCGCTTATATATGGATAAATGTATGTATATTGTATTATATTGGCTCCATCTTCGTTTTACACTACTCACTTACCTGTTTTGCAATATTCACTCTCATCATACGTAATACCATTGACGTTCATTCCTTTATGGTTTTCAATCTTATAATTATGTACATTATATATACCTGTACTATAAAATTACAAGTGCTTTTATATAATAAAATAGCAAGAAATTATATAGATTTTATAATATTTCTTATTGATATATACTCGTATGATGTGCGATCTACATTGACTTAAATTACTTTTAACTTAACATAACTCTTGGGGTGCTAATGGGGTAGTGACGCGATTATATAGCCTCTCCTATTCAATTGTCAACCTCACCTACACGTCGGTGCACCCTGTCGATAACAGAAGAGGCTCTGACGACATAACACTTTAAGCTAAGGTGTTGAGGTACCCGTGCCGAGAGCTGAATGGCTGGTAGTGATTAAAGAACCAAGTCGTTAACGGTCCCCTCCGATGCCCAGGCAAGGTCGGTTGTATTAAGTGCCTTACCCTGGTATACTGGCTCTGCTGGGGTGGACTCTTCTTTCCAGTTCACTCGTGGGAATAAAAACGGAGAACATACAGAACAAACACAAAAACCAGGAAGTAAGGGGGAGCGCTCTGGGAGCGCTTTCGGAGGATGATCTCTTGGCCAGTAGCCAGGAGAGCATCAAAAACAAGGATGACAAGGGTGCCAGACATAGCACCCCTGTCATAGACAAAAATACTCCATCAACATCCAACAAAGGGAGCACGCCAGCCACAGCGGCCCCCAAGAAGTCTAAGAAGTCGTCCGGTACCCTGCTGAAAGCGAGGTACCAAAGGGCGCTTTTTATACTGGATAAGATCGCCAAGAATGAGAAAGATGGCCAAGTCCACGAGCGGGATGCCGAGGACAAGGTCAGGTACGAGGCGGTGGTCAAGGAGTACGAGACCTCACTCGCAAACAAAGCAGCACAGCCACAACAACAGCCGAAGCAGACAGCGAAGCGGAATCGGTCACAGGACGTGACTGATCACCCCGCAAAAAAGGGCAAGTACTCCAAGCAGGGGGGGGGTCCTTCCGCTGTTGCTCCAGCGTCATCAAGGCAACCTTATAGTGAGGTGGTCAGAGACCTCCTCCAGGTTGCTATTGTTGACGCGAAGAGCAACAATGGAAGGCCGGTGCTGGCAGTATGGAACTCTATTGAGGGACGGCTATCTGAGATGGTCGTCGAGCACCTCTTAGAGAAACAAACTCCAGTTCCAGCCTTCAACTGCGAGGAGGTTTGTCGAGGCTGTCGGGTGATTAAATGCGCGGACGGATTCTCGAGGGAATTTCTGGGCAAATGCGTAACTAAGATCAGTAACGCATGGGAGGGTCTTTCGCTTAAGATCATCCCGGCAGCGGAGATTCCCAGGAGGCCCCGGGCGCGTATTTGGTTGCCAAAAATGGCAATGAAACTGGATGAGTCGAAGCTCATCCAGTGCTTGAAGCTGCAGAATCCAGGTGTCCCGATGGACGACTGGTCGGTCATTAAGATCGAAGAGCAGCAGCGCAACAGCCAACCAGTCCTTCTGCTTATCTGCAATGAGTCCCTGGGGGCACTTGAGCAGAGAGAAAATAAGCTTCGGTTTGGCATCAGGGAGGCCAAAATGAAGGTGTTTCCGGCTTCGGTGGCTCCGGATGATAACCTGGAAGAGGTTGATGACGCCAACAAGCTCCTAGAGGGGCTCAAGCTGGCTGAGCCGGCCGGGGAAGGTGCCTCGTCATCAACCGCGCAAACTGGAAGTGCGCCACAAACCAGCAAACAAGGAGATGCTGAGAGTGGCGCAGATTAACTTGCAGCATGCCAAAGCAGCCTCTGACAACCTCATAATCCTTCTCAGAGAGGAGGACATCGACATCTGTCTTATACAGGAACCCTGGATATGGCGCTCAAAGATTATGGGTCTGCACACCAGGGACTATAACCTCTTTTATACGCATGGTGAAGGTAAGCCAAGGGCGTGCATCCTGGTAAGGAACACAATTAACGCTTTCTTTCTACCTAATTTTAGTTCTTACGATGTCGTAGTGGTCAAGATCGAGTCGCAGAGCGGTCGCAGTCTTATGATCGCTTCAGCGTACTTGTCGCATGACCGTCTAGCGCCTCCCGAGGAGGTCCAACGGCTCATCAGCAACATCAGTAACAGCAAAGAGGATGCTCTATTGGGCTGCGACGCCAATGCCAGACATGCGATTTGGGGAAGCAGCGAAACAAATGAGCGAGGTGAGTCTCTTTTTGATTTTATATTATCCTACGATCTCAATATTTGCAACAAGGGCGATTCACCTACCTTCACTTTCCCCGGCTCGGAAACCTGTAGGGGGTGGGAAGAAGTCCTTGATATTACTCTCACAACTAACTCTCCCGACCTCGTAATTCGTAACTGGACAGTTTCGAAACGAATCTCCCTGTCGGATCATCGAATGATTCTCTTTGACCTAGGCTGGGAGAGGGAGATTAGACAACCACATAGAAACCCCAAACGAACATCTTGGAATCTTTTTGACAAGGTAGTTAGCGATAGACTCCATAGAAATAGAACAGCCATAGAGTCCCGGAATAGTCTGGAAGACCGGGTCAAGTATCTAGAAAAAAGTTTTCAGGTGGCCTACAAAGTTGCCTGTCCTATATCTAGGAGTAAGAAGATCTTCCCGCCGTGGTGGGATAGGGATCTGAGCGACCTGAGGTCCAAGCTCAGAAGAATCTTCAACAACTGCTATGCAACGGGTGACTTTCAGGAGTATAGATATTCCCTGAGGGAATATAAAAAAGCTATACGGACTGCAAAGTCAAAATCTTGGCGGGAACACTGCGAGTCGATAGAGGCCACGAAGGACTCAGCAAGACTCGGTAAAATCCTGGCTAAAGACCACTCTAATAAAACCTTTATAAAGCGCGCCGATGGCACTTGGGCGGAATCGGCGGCCGAAACTTTAGATATCCTCTTAAATACTCACTTTCCAGACAGTCCTGATGAGGCAACGCAAGGAAGCGAACCGGTACAGCAGGAAGTATCGGCGGCGCTGCTGGATAAAATCATGACTGAGGAGAAAATAGGGTGGGCAATCAATAGCTTCTCACCTTTCAAATCCCCGGGGGTAGACGGTATTCTCCCTATAATGATGCAGAAGACTCAGAATTCTTTGGTTAAGGAGCTAAAGGAGATCTTCCGTGCTTGTATTCGATACAACCATATCCCGACTACATGGAGGAGAACAAGGGTGGTTTTCATCCCCAAATCGGGTAGAACAGGACATGAACTGGCCAAGGACTTCAGGCCAATAAGTCTTATGTCCTTTGTATTAAAAACTCTAGAAAGAATCTTAGACCTATATATACGGGAGCTTCTAGACGAGAAATCTTTCTCTTCAGTACAGCATGCGTACTTGAGAGGGAGGTCTACAGAAACTGCGCTACATGAGGTGGTACGCACAGTGGAGAGGTCCCTATTGTATAAACAATTCACTCTGGCGGCGTTTGTTGACGTAGAGGGAGCGTTCAATAACGTCAATGCGGACTCCATTAGATCCGCCCTTGCCAGGACAGAAACGGCAGAACCAATTAGAAATTGGATCTCATCCTTACTCACTAACCGCGAAATAACAGCTGAGCTAGGGGGTGCAAAACGTAGTAAGCGGGTACGTAGGGGCACACCGCAGGGGGGCGTGCTGTCCCCCCTGCTCTGGCTCATAACTATAAACGATATCCTTGTGGAACTTAACGCAAATGGAGTTAAGATTGTAGCGTACGCTGATGATGTGGCGATCCTAGTCTCGGGTCCCTTTCCTTCCGTGATGAGTGAAATCATGGAAAGAACATTAGCAAAACTAAGTAGGTGGGCACAAGATTGTGGCCTTAGGTTGAATCCGGATAAGACGGAGTTACTGCTCTTTACGAGAAAGTACAAACCACCTACCTTCAGACTACCAACGCTAAATGGACAGCAATTAATCCTATCGAACAGTACCAAGTATCTGGGACTGACTATAGACTGCAAACTGAATTGGAAAATATGCATCGAGGAGAGAGTACGGAAGGCCTGCATCGCTTTCTATGCTTGCAAATCGATGTTTGGTAAGAAGTGGGGTCTAAGGCCGAACATGGTGCTCTGGATGTACCAAGCGGTAGTGAGACCGGTGTTGACCTATGGCTCTGTAGTTTGGTGGGAAGCTCTACGGAAGAACTATAACACCAATAAACTACGGAAAGTTCAGCGCACTGCGTGCGTTGGTGCCACTGGGGCCTGTCGCACCTGCCCTGCAGCGGCCTTGGACCCCATTTTAAACCTCCTTCCAATTGACTTGCACATACTATGTACTGCATCGCAAACGGCACTCAGACTCAGGGAATCTGGATGTTGGAAGTGTACTCAACAAGGACACAGTAGCATCCTTAGGAATGTACCAATAGACTTAGTTAACAACAGGACGGACTTCTGCCCTCGCAAGTTGGCTTTTGAGAGAGGCATCAAGGCCGTATTTCCGAGTAGAAATGAGTGGAAGAAAGGTGGGATCCTGACTGGTAGGGATACACACATTTTCACGGATGGTTCCAAAATGGACTCTGGAGTTGGAGCAGGAGTCTATTCGGAGTCCTTAGAAATATCAACGTCCGTAAAACTTCCTTCTTATTGCAGTGTGTTCCAGGCGGAGGTATACGCAATTCTGCAAGCAAGCGAATTGCTCCAACAAAGGAACATAACTGGAAAGGCAACAATTCTCTCCGATAGCCAGGCAGCTATAAAGGCGCTAGCCGCGCCAACTGTTAGCTCAAAGCTGGTCGGAGAGTGTAAAAAAATAATAACCGCAATATCTGCCTACCTCGAAGTATCAGTTATCTGGGTTCCAGGACACAAGGGAATCGCAGGCAACGAGAATGCTGATGAGCTAGCTCGCAGGGGCTCATCTGCAGACAATGAACGAACACCCATTGCCGATGTAGGTGTTCCCCTAGCTGAAGCCAAGGGGATTATCCATAAACACTACCTAGACAAAGCGCAGCGGAGATGGACTAGCACCACGACCTGCAAAATTTCAAAAGCCACCTGGCCAGACTACAGCGAGAAGAGGACAAGGAGCCTTCTGAGTAGATCTAGGGCCGTCACACACAAAATAATAGCAGTATGCACAGGCCACTGGGCCATTGGTACACATGCGGAGAAAATGGGTATCCCGCACAACGACCACTGCAGAAGCTGCAACGACATCACCGCTAAGGAGACGGTAGAGCATTTCTTGTGCAATTGCCCTGCCTTATCCAGAAACCGATTAACATCCTTAGGTAGACCTTTCTTTGATAACCTAGGACAGGTATCTAAAATAGAGATCTCCCATATACTTCAGTTCATAAACAACTCCGGCTGGTTGTAACATATCCTTCAACACTCAGTAGGTCTTAGCGAGATTTATGGCTCAAAACGGCATTCTATTTGCTACTTGAGCGACCAGGGTCGCAGCCATTCTACCTACCTACCTAACATAACTCGATGATATAATTTGAATTTAATGGAATGTAAATAAAAAAGCTTTTTGATAGAATTCAATATTTTTTTTATATGAATTCATTAAATATAAATTTGGTTACACGATTATTTTTATTAGAATTAAACATAAATATTGTCCATATTTAAACGACATATTTGTATTTTTTTTTTGTAAATTCCATTTATAAAAATTTTAATGACGATCGACATATTTTCATTATTCCAATATTCATTTGAATTGCAATTATTTTCACTAGAAATAATTTAATTTACATCCACTCAAACAAACTAACTATGTAGTAGCAAGTATGCCTACAAAATATGTGACAATCAAATTGTTTGCATATTTATGTAAATTGATCAGCAATGCATAGGATTCTAATTTATATAATATATTCTTCAACACTAATAATTTTATTGAGATATTCACACATACACTTACACATACATACTACTACACACACATATTAAGGATGCAAATAAGTAATGAGTCCTCATTGGCAACACTTTGGATACGTCCTGAGTGTTCTCTTATTTATATATAAACTGTTATATAATAGTTAGAGTATTTATATTATTCACAATAGTGGCAACACAAGTGTCTGTTGCGTTTGTAATTAGTGTCAATATTCATTAAAATTCATTAAAATTTTTATAAATGGAATTTACAAAAAAAAAATACAAATATGTCGTGATGATATCATAATATCATATTAGTACTAATTGTAAAACCTCGTCATTTCTACAAAAAATAAATTATGGTTTAAATGAAATTACTTTATACCTCACCTTTGAAACATTTGATTTTTATCGTGAACTCTGGGGCATTTAAACAGTTTAGATGGATTATGTAGAGTTTTGGACAGTCACAAAGTAGATGCTCTAGGGTTCACGTGATGGTAACTAATTGGAAATTATTTTCATAGTAAAACTATAGGAAAGAGAAAAACAATATAATAAAGTGTCGATTCACATTTATGCTCAATTTTGCCAGATAATTGAGGCTGATTTGAGAAAATTAAACAATTAAAAAATGTTAACAGTCTTAGAAAGCAGTTTTTAATATAGAAAATCCTTGAAAAATATTCATTCAAAGATGCTGCAAACAATATTCCACCCAAACAATTTAAAAAGGATATTTCGCATAGCGTAAAATATGTATTTAAGTACACAAATATCGTATCATATATACAATATCATATGTACTATGATTTGTAACTAATTCGGAATTAAACCCTAATTCCGAATTAAACCCCCTTCAAATGGATGAAGGGGGTCAAGTGACCACAGTAGACTTAGTGGCACTTGGGGTCTTCCTCTTCTTCTTTGCCGGGGGCTCATCTTTCTGAAAAGAGAAATGAAAATGTGATTGATTAAATGATGTTTGATTCGATATATTGCGCGAGATTCAACTTACGTTGTTACGGTGGAAGTTTGGATGTGTCTCGATTCCCCGGATGAGGCACTCGCCAATGTATAGGATATTGACTCCAGCGTTGACGTCCCGATTCCAACAAGTACGGCAATTTGGGCAAAATTGGTACCTGTGTGGAGATCGGGACGTGATGTTCTCATGGTGGCATTTCCCGCACAATTTGGTGGTCCTGAACTCGTTTACATACATTACATCAGCACCGCGGCTTTTCAGCGCAGAGATCAGTTTTGGCTTTGGAGTTCGAATGTAGCCCCGCATCGGCGAATTCGCAGCGATGCTCGTTGATCCAATGCAAACCAACGCATTGGAGGCTATCTTCTTCAAATCCGTACCTATGATCTCTGTCGCTATGCGGTGTGCTGCCTTCTCGGTGCATATAAACTTCTGCAGCTTTAGGCGCGTGACTCGTCTCTGCGAAAATATCTCTTGTTTTGCGGCAAATATACTCAGCTGATATCGTGTGTAACTACGAAAATCAGCTGAGTATGGTGACAACTGCCGCAACTTCTGATAATCTTCTATATAACTAATTAATAAATACGAGTGTATTTCAGTAGATAGTATGTATATATATTAATATCTTGCTTATGCACATATTAAATTACTTGTTCATATTTATTTTCGGATATATAATTCACACAAAATCTTTACATGTTCTTTAATACGTCAAGACTTTTGTTGTCAACAATGACGTGTTGTCCGAGACACTTACAACTCTTTGTTAGTGGACGCCTACATCCACTGTTACGTACACTTGACGGCACGTCAATTAAATAATTCACAATATTAATTCATGGGTAAAAAGGGTGTTTTTTTTTTTTTACTGTCACACAACTTCTGCCTTATTGCACTCCAAACAAATAGTGATTTCTAATGAGTGTCCAGTTCGGTGGATGGCGATAAAGAGAAATGTTAGTGAGCGTAAAGCAGCGGAAATTTTCATCCTAGTACATTTACAATTCCAATGAGTTTCTCGAAGATTTCCAAGATTAGTACAGCACTGAAGTTTGGTGATATTGTAAACATTTCTAGCACCACGATCGAAGCACTGGTATAAAAGCCGCTTTCGACGTTTGAATATAAAATCAATATAAATCAAAATTATATGCAACAGCAAGCATGTCATGTTGTCAATGAAATGCCAAAAGGGAGTAAGTAAAATATAACATATTTCATATTTAGGGACACTTAGTCTCTCTACTAATTTTTCAATTCCTTTTTTAACTGTTTTTTTTTAATGTTTTCCAATGACATGTAGAGGTTCATTCACCAGAACACTAAAATCTACATAACAATTGTATACCTTACTGATAGAATAATAATTTTTTATGTTCACTTTCGCTACCCGTCTTTTTTCCCCCTTTTCTACACTTCGCCTTGAATTATAAAGCTGTTATGCAATACACTCTCTCTCTCTCTCTCTCCATCTTCTTCCTTTTTGTTGTTGGCATAATCCAATTTACTTTATATTTTGTTTTTTTGTTTTTACACCTTTCATACATACTTTACTTCACTTGACACATGAGCAAAGTAAATGTGTTTACAATGAAGATATGCAGGTTATTTTGGTTAAAGGAACTACTTGTTTGCCATAGTTAAGTTCGTAAAGAAGACAGTCAAGGTCGGTATATAATTATAATTCGATATGACATAAGCTTAATACTACATATACATACATGCTGCTTTACATCTATAAAATTATTCTAATTACAATCACATTTCACCCCCTTTTTTCCCCCTATTTCACATTATCAGTGTATGATTTCGCTCGTAGTTAATTAAATGTAGCCATAGTAGTGTAAAAAAAAAAGTATTCGATAATGACAAAATTATTCATTTAAACTATGTAGTGCAAAAGGTTATTCTGCTAGCAGCAACAACAATGAGCTTAATTATAAAAGCAGTAGTGGGAGTAAACTATCTAGCTTCTAAGTAGTATGTAGTTGCAATATTAATTGCAAATTAAAAAGAAGCCAATACAATTTTACACTACATAAATTTTACTCAGTTTTAGTATGTAAGTCCATTAAATTGAGGAAAAAATTCTCTAAACTAAATTACAAATAGTTCTTATTGATTTTATTTTTCATTTATTTTTATTAAAATATTATAAATGAATCGTTTTTAAATTCCACTTCACATTAGATCTTGTATATATAAAGGGTTATCCATTTTGCGGTTTCAAGAGTAAATGTAAATAAAACACATATAAAATATTTTTTATCATGATATTTCTTTTTTATTATAAAGTTTGAACGTTGACATTATGTGTGAAATACTACATCATTTAAATGACCACCACGCGAATTGTTGCAAGCATCGATTCTTTTGAGGTAATTTTCGACCACTTTTTGACACATATTGGGCGGTATCTCAGCCATAACGTGACGAATGTTGGTTTTTAGGTGCTCAAGAGTTAAAGGTTTATCTGCATAAACACGGTCTTTCGCGTAGCCCCACAAAAAAAAGTCAGGCGGTGTCAAATCGCATGATCTTGGTGGCCACTTGATATCGCCACGACTAGAAATTACGCGGCCAGAAAATTTCTCTTGCAATAAATCCATATTCGCTCGAGTTTTGTGGCATGTGGCACCGTCTTGTTGAAACCACATATTCTCTAAGTCGTATACTTCAATAGCAGGCAAAAAAAAGTCGGTTATCATATGACCATAACGCTCCGAATTGACGGTGACAGTCGTTCCATCATCGTTTTCGAAGAAGTAAGGTCCAATCACACCTCCGGACCAAAGAGCGTACCAAGCAGTGACTTTTTGTGGATGTAGTGGCCTCTCTTCAATTACTTGAGGATTCTCAGAACACCAAATACGACAATTTTGTTTGTTAACATACCCACCGAGTGAGAAATGTGCTTCGTCGCTGAAGAAAATTTTGTTCGAAAAATCGCCGTCCACCGCCTGTTGTTCAAGCACCCATTCGACGTATCTACGACGTTGCGAATGGTCAGCTGGCTTCAGTTGTTGTGTGATCTGGATTTTATATGGATGTAGGTGTAGATCCAAATGCAAAATTCGCCATAATGTGCCGTAAGACAGTCCTAATTCCTGAGAACGACGAGGAATCGACACATTCGGGTCTTCGGCAACACTTTCACTTACAGCAGCGATATTTTCGGTGGTACGAGCGAAACGATGATGCACAGGCCTTACAATATCTGTAACCGATCCAGTCTCTTCATATTTCTTCACAATTTTGCCAATTGCTTGCGTAGTTGGACGATTATGTAAACCATAATCTCCTCTTAAAGCACGATATGTGGCTGTGGCAGAATCACCATTTTTGTAGTAGGTTTTTACAATTTTAGTGTGTTGTGCGATAGTTAAGCAATCCATTTTCGCAAATGTCAGACTTTGAACTGAAAATGAAAGAAATTGTTTTAACAACTCAGTTTGACAGATGTCGAATTCTAGCCCTATACTTTTGAAACCGCGAAATGGATAACCCTTTATAAAGATTGGTCAAATTGTATGAAGCAAAATCTTAAAAATATAAAATTAGAATAATTTCAAAGATTTTTTACACCTAGGAAGTAAACATAAATCCCAAATATTGGCTCGTCTGCCTTCTTGTTTTTACAGCCATTATGATATCATTAATTTTGTGGGGTAACCCCTCTATGGAATTCCATCTGCAGGCAAGGTTATGTCGTCTGTTTTTTGGGATACACGTGGGATACTTTTTATTGATTATCTTCAAAAAGGAAAAACAATCAACGGCGAGTATTATGCTAATTTGTTGCAATGTTTAAGCGGTGAAATTAAAGAAAAAATGCCGCATTTTGCATAAAAGAAAGTGTTGTTTCATAAAGACAATGCACCAGTTCACACATCCGCTATTGCGATGGCCAAAATCAATGAGTTAAAGCTCGTATTGCTTCAGCACGCACCTTATTCGCCAGATTTAGCTCCTTCGGATTTATGTTCTATTTCCAAATTTGAAAAAATGGCTTGGTGGTAGAAGATTCGCAAACAATGAAGAGCTGGGGTCTGCAGTAGATGGCTATTTTAATGAGCTAGACAGTTCATACTATAAACAGGGTATCGAAGATATATAACATTGCTTAGGAAAGTGTATAGAGCTAAAAGGAGATTATGTTGAGAAATAGAGAAAAATTTTCCCAAATTTGTTGTGTTTTCTTTGTTAGGTCGGGTAGTTCTGGGTCCGCCCTCGTATGATAATTTTATAGTCAAATATTAATTGAAACAACCAAACAAACAAACCAAAACCAGTACGTTTCCTATCACATATAATTGCTTCCACTCCAAAATATCTGCTGTATTGTATAATTACATATATAAGCTCTGACATAAAAAACTACAAAACTTCAGGAAATTAAACTCGTTGTAGGGTTTCAGATAAACTAAAAAATAAATGAATTATTCAAGAACAATAAATCAGAATATTTATGAAAAAGGATTATACGATTATCGTATAGTATAATAGTGGATACTATTTGTATGTACACTTAGTCTGGCATTAAAGCATATTTATAAAAATGAAAACTTTTAAAAATAAATTAAAATAATACTGAATTACAACAACAATGCGCAACAACAAGCAAACAAATACAAGAACTACAAAAAATAAATATACGTGCAATTTGACCTCACAAAATTCCCTCATAAATACACAGACAATCACTTCCTTTTTTTTTTTTTGTTTTTATTTTTAGCTGAAGCAGAAGAACAGCAAAAATATAGAACAAATTGTGGATGTGAACATTTTTATAATATTATTTATTTAATTTTATTATTTGTGACCATGCTTGTGAGTACTTATACGACCATATCTAAGGAAGCTTTAGGTATTTGTACATAGATAGATGTATACTTCTCTATTCTAATATGCTGGTTTGGAGATATTTTTGACCATAAAATCAGAAACACAACAAAATCACCACTATCATATGGTTATACGTATTTGTTGTTGAAATGATTTCTAACATTTTTCAATGTTGATGTATTTTTGTTGTTTTTGTTTTTATATATTATTATTTTTGTTTGTTTGTGACTTGAGTAAAAATTAATGAATAGCCAGCATGTAAGAAATCCTTATAAATTGTTGATGTGCACACAAAAAAGAGAGAACATTCACAGATACATGCTACTCTATGTATTGTTATAGACACATACATTCACAGGGAATAAAGTTATATTTTCTTCCATGGCTATTTTTTGTGGTAAACTCAAAGAAGGACAAACAACCAGAAGTAGGAAAAAGAAAATATTACAAAAAGACAAATTTTTCAAGAATACAGGAAGGATGTAATAAGTTCTAATTCCAACTAGTGGATATATTATATACAACACCAAAGCTCTTTAACACAAATGTGCACATACTCATATGGACACTCAAAAATGGAAGTCATAAACTGTGCTTTTATGATTATCGTTTGTGTCAACGTTGTGCACACATATTACTGGGGAACAGCATGAAATTTGTCCCAAACATGTACACACACATGTGGGTATTCTTAGTTGATATTGTATATATGATACGATATTTGTGTACTTAAATACATATTTTACGCTATGCGAAATATCCTTTTTAAATTGTTTGGGTAGAATATTGTTTGCAGCATCTTTGAATGAATATTTTTCAAGGATTTTCTATATTAAAAACTGCTTTCTAAGACTGTTAACATTTTTTAATTGTTTAATTTTCTTAAATCAGCCTCAATTATATGGCAAAATTGAGCATAAATGTGAATCGACACTTTATTATATTGTTTTTCTCTTTCCTATAGTTTTACTATGAAAATAATTTCCAATTAGTTACCATCACGTGAACCCTAGAGCATCTACTTTGTGACTGTCCAAAACTCTACATAATCCATCTAAACTGTTTAAATGCCCCAGAGTTCACGATAAAAATCAAATGTTTCAAAGGTGAGGTATAAAGTAATTTCATTTAAACCATAATTTATTTTTTGTAGAAATGACGAGGTTTTACAATTAGTACTAATATGATATTATGATATCATCGATGACATAAAATATGATATAAGTACGATATTGCAACTATGACAAACAAACCATAGCAACAGACACAATTGCATATAATTATGCAAAATGTTATCAATTAGATTTAGATACTTAAACGCACCATTGGCACAAGTTTTAATTAATATACAAACATTTGTGTACCTTATACTCGTATACAAGACATAATACTGTGCACACATTGTTGCAATGTGTGCAATACAAATGTGGTTTTAAATATGTATAGTACCTATCAACATAGCTTACTCTACACGTATAAGTATTGAGCGATCATACATACAGTGTACATAGTAAAAACCACCTTCTTTCATATTTCTCTATGTCTACCATATTTGTTGGTATACATATGAACTATTGTTAGTTATGTCAACCAAGTGCTCTAATAAAATTCAAAGGAATATATGTACAAGTGAATGTGTGTGAAAAGTTTTTTAATTATAACTGAACATATGCATACGGGTACATTAGATGGGTATACATTGTGCATTCATTCAATTAAATTGTATACTCGGGTATTATTTACTCTGTCTCTCTTTATTTATACATACATGTAATAGTCCCTTGCTGATATTTTTGCAGCATTGCAAAATATACAATTTTGCATTTGAGAAATTATACAAATAAATGTAAGGATAGCATCTTGAGAAATATTAAAATAAATATCTTAAGTTTATACTTCGAAAAGTGTGAATATATTTAGATTGCTAGAAATAAACTTTTTCATTTATGTGTTATTCGAATTGGTCTAAATTGGTGAATAGAAGGCAGCAAACACGCACGTACACATTTTCAAGTAATTCAATTATAAATATAATAAAGTTATATTTAAATGAAGACTATGTACATGAAAACATACCTATACCTAAACATACCTATACACATGAAAACATACCTATACACATGATGACTGTATAGGTATGAAGTATAGTAAAATCTCGAAATGGATCAAATTTTTATAAATGTAAATACAGTTTCTATTTTAAGTTGACAACTCAATCATCCAAAAGATTTTTCACGAGGAATTTTATTTGATATTTTAATCATATTGAAAGAAATACATAATTTTCTTTTTCTGCTGGCATAAGTACATAGTAAATTTACTTCTGAAGAGAACTCTTCTCAGAAACGCACAGAAGTTTTACAGTGCATACTGTAATTGTGTTTAGTCGAACAAACTGATTAACAAAAAATTTGAATTAAAATTTTATTCGATCTGCAACATTTATATTAATCAAAATATAAATTATTTGATTAATAAAAAAAAATTCACTTTCAGCTTAACTTTATTTTCGAAATTTTGCTTTGAAATATAAATTATTTGATTAATCTAAACAACTTTCACTTTCAGCTCTACTTTATTTTTGAAATTTACCTTTAAAATAAAAATATCAAGCGCACTCTTATATTCGCAGCTTTGAAAAATATTTTAAATATTTTTGCATATTTTGCTCAAATAATTTTTTCAAAACTCTAATTAATCTAATAATTTAATATTTGATTATTCGAAAATTTTTTTAACCAAATCATTAATCAATATTTTTGATTAATCGATTATTTAATCAATCATAATTTTGATTAGTCAGACTGTTTGAATAAACGATTAATAGCACAAGTCCCAGAAACCATATACTATAGAAAGAAAAACTTTCCGTTAAATAGATAAATCGACTTCTTCTTGAATAGGTAATGATGTTTTGCGCATATTGAGCATTTTAAATCGTACTCGAATTTATATTACAAATTCAAAAAATAGTCAGCTATATTCTAAAACAAAAACATCAACACCATCGTAAACGCAATCAAATGGCAGTAACATAAAGCAAAAAAGCAGCTTCAAACACTCCAGTTGAAAATACATTAAATATATCACTTATACTGAATATAAACAATTGGTTTGAACACAAACTCGTACCAACCATATCATACAACTTGTTTGAAGCCAATTTGCAAGTTCTCTTCGAAATATGTAATACTCTTCTACAAGCATAAAATATCAGATAAATACATTATGAAAAAATGTTTGCATTCCTATAAAGTATAATATTGCGTGTATAAGTTAAATGGAAGTAGGGGAGGAGTAAAATAAAAATTTTTAAATCATAATTTTTCAAAATAATACATTCTGAACCATCCACAAAATTAAGTGTTTGCCAACGGATTGAAATTGTATATCCAATTGCCAATTCCTCGGTCAGAAATTACTTTTATAAAAACTGAAATTTCATCATTAGTTCATAAAATGTTGTTCTAAATCTCGCGTGACTTTAAAATATATCACCCATATAACTTCATATTTTTCTTAGAGAAGGTTAAAATCTTTGACCATCCTTCATTAAATTTTTCATCCCAACATAATTGTGAAACAGACTCACAGACCCCATCCCCACCCCATAAGGCTGTGCCCCTACAACATTATCTTACAAAAACATGAAATGCGACAAATATTAACATAGTCGCCCCGGAATCGCCCCTAGCGGAGTGAAATATATGGCAGGCCAAAATTACTTATTACGTTCGAATATTTTCTCTGAATTCAATAACCTCTTAAGGGGTTGCAATGCAAATTGAACGAATAAACATATAAGAATTCTCTAATAATTCCACCGCTGCCCATTTATCGCTTTTATAATGGTTAAATGTAAGGCGGGCACGTTTAGTATAGCCTTCTAAACATTTTTGTTAAACAAACTTGTTCGCTATTTCCAAAATAAACCAAAAAACATCTGAAAATTTACAAATAACCACACAGATGGAATGTACGTTCGACCTGCATTAAATTTTCTTTCATAATATTTCTTCGAACATAACCACTCCATACCTCTATCCCTTCTAGCAGCTTCCCTACAAAATTCACAATTTTTATCAAATTAAAGGTGCCCCTAAGTAGGTAAAATATCTGACCAATTCCCATTCATTCTTCATCCCAACCTTTCCCCCCAACATAAATACGCTCCCCTTAGTATGTCCTTATACTGTTTGTATACTCTTCACAATATCACACAACCCCACTGTAGATCCGTTGGACAAAGAAGAAATGTGTATCAGTACAGTGAAATAAAGGAAACTGCATTGATAAGCACTTAAACATGTTCTTCATTTTTAATTAAAACATTAATTGTGTCATTAATATTAATAACATTTGAAATTTTAGACGACTCGTGCAATCATCATTTCATTCATTAAACGTTGTCCATTTTTCCATATGCCTTGAGGGAAATACTGTGAAATAAAATATTGAAAAAAAATGTTCGATAAGAATATAACTTTTTATGATAAGTATAATTACATACAGATTATATTTTGAAAACGTATAAACTTCAATTTCAGTTTTCAAAATTTGTTATATTTTCTGCCACATTCGCACACATGTTTAAGCAGCACAAATATGTTGCGGTCGTCATGCCGGCGAAATACTTTACGGTGTTGCTGCTGGTCTTTGTTCATATGAAGACGCATATTTCTACGTACTTATATTGATGTATGCCTACAAGTATTGTAGCTATTTTCAATCCTAGTCAGTTGTTTCAAACAGTGCCCAATTGATCCTTTGATAATTCATCCGGCAATAATATTAAACAATATTGGAAGAGAGATTCTATAGATTCTTAAGAGATTGGCTATATTAACCGATATAATCCGAATTCACTTTAATTTTACAAGGCTCTTTTTATTTTTAAATAATTTTTTTTTTAACCTAAAAGGTTTCTAGATTTAATAATAACCCAATAAACGTCCATAGCATAGCAGCAAAAATATTCTCAACAGACTATGAGAATATTCAATGAAATTTCTTCCTGCTTGCATAAGTTAATTTAATTAAAAAATTATTAATGGGAAAACGAATACTTTAATGGCAAAGAGATGGCAACAAATAACAGTAGCAATAATGGCAGAAGTAACACAACACTAATGTATTTCTTCTTGCTTGCATAATAAATATGTAGTACCTAGTATCTATTCATTTTAATTCTCTTTTTGCATATTTTTTCCCCCTGATTATTTTTATAACTTTTTAGTTTTATGTAAATAAGCATATATTTTTGTATGCAACAGAGTATAAAATACGTATGTACGTATTACTACTTTGTAACTATGCCAGACATGTACAAAATACTTAATATATGTAGGCTGAAACAACGGTGGGTGCAAAGAACCAACAGTAACAACTGTTGATATGCACTACTGGTATTCAAATAGAAATTACTATTTTATTTAGCGAATTCGTTGCGTACGTATATTAACTTGCTTACAATGCCGGTGTCATTGTATGTAACATACATATAAATGACAGTATGTATGCATTGTATATATGTATTTACTATGAGCACATGTGATAGCTAAATGTGTTACTTTTACCATTTTTTCAAACTAAATAATATCATTCTACTTACACTATATTTGTACGGGTACGAGTATATGCTATAGATGCACGCATCATTGTGCTGAATACACAATCGAATGCTACTGATGTTCGCGTTACACATATTATGCTTATATGAAAAAAACTCGATGACACACACTCACATCGAGCACTCATATAAATATGCCAAATTGTTCATGTGACTCTTTATTGTTTGATGACATAACATTGTGTGATTGTTCTTGTAATTTGTTATTCCTTTTGAATTGATCAAATGCTGATGAAATATATCTTTTAAGGTTAATAAACATCACTTGCACACTCCAGTATTCAAGAGTAGGTACTTAAAATATGTAACAGCAGGTTGATTGGTGTGGGAATCAATAATAGAAGTAACAACATTCAATACGAATGTTTATAAACATACTTATATATACAATGTTGCATTCCATCCTCATACACTACTATGTGCACTTTGTGTATATATAAGATTTACTCGTGTTCAATTTAATTTTTCTTATCTTATTACCATTATCCGTCAAAATAAATAAAAAAAAATGGAACTGATCTGTCTATTTCGTACATTTACATGAACATAATGTTGACAGTGAGACTTTAGTCGAAATGCTCGAGATTTAAATGTTTCAAATATTAAATCAATTTTATGTTTTATTTTAATATAATAGATCAGTAAATGATATTAACTTATGTAATGCGAAAGATGTAATTTAAAATTATACATTGCGTTTACGCATACGCATCAATTCAAATAGAATCAACCCTGAAAACAATAAAAGTGTAACATTGCCCTAAAGCTTTAGCTTCAAAATAATCTAATCATGCCTTAGGTCCACTACATGAAGTTGCAAAATATATGCATATACATTGATGCATATACAAATTACAAAGAATACAATGTTGCCGTATATGTGTATTTGGCAAATGGTCCAAATTGTTGGGAAATTTTAAAATAATGCAAAGGGTATATTAGATTGAACTGCTGGGTCAACTCTTTTCAAACAACTGGTAGATAATACTCAACTTCAGTAATTGTGATAGATATTGATACATCCTGATATTTCGAATATTTTTCATTTTCATAAAAACTCGTCTTCTCTAGATATTGATACATCCTGATATTTCGAATATTTTTCATTTTCATAAAAACTCGTCTTCACACTAATGTTTGATATCAAACTATAAAAATGACTAATGCCATAGCACCAAACAACATTGGTTTCAATAAATAGCAATTTCCAAATATTCATTAATTACATTTATCGTCAGTTAAATAATATAACATGTAAAAATATATATTATATTAACAACTAATAGTGTTTGCGGTATTGTATTAATTTAATGTCCATTAATCCTAGTTGTACGATAACAAGTTGATAGAAAAAAAATGATCCTTAGTGGCAGCACCGAACAAAGATAAAAAAAAATCAAAATCAAAGGCTACTATGCTGCTACAAAGAATCAAACGACGCTTGATTTCAAAGTTCTGCCACCATACGTTTGTCATATATAGTTACTTGTGAAAAGAGTGCGGTAAAGAACTAGCAATTATTTCATGTTGTAATTTCATATTAATTGTGAAACATTTGTTTTGATTTATATGTGATGAGTGAAATATAATGGTATTGAAATACCAAATATTAAAAACGAATATTCATCATTTTGCAATTCCTGAAAATATAACAAGGTAAGTAATTTTGTGCGTTTTTCGTTTTATTTATTACCTAGATTGATGTACCAAATTTACAATGGCATCCAGAAGCTTGTGTAGTGTTAATTGTGTAGTTATTAATTAATTTAAATGCAAGTGATTTTGCTGAAATGAGAAGCGTACTACATATCGGTATTATGCATGTATGTACATATGCACTAGCATAATTGCTAGGAAGTTTATCCAATTTCAATGATTCTTTTTGTATTGGATTTCAACATAAAAATTCAAGTGTGTTTTAAAGTTTGTGTTCGTGGCTATTTCATCATTAAGCTATGAAAAGTGATATTGCACCCATATTACATTCCCAAATTATATTCCACATATGTGTCGTTATTTTTGAATGTGGTACAAGTCCACTATTGAAGAAATAGAATAAATGGTAATTTCAATCAATTATATACGTATGTCCTTTTACAAATTTATAATTGTAGATGCAATGGAACGCGATTTCTTTATAGATCAATCGAATTAATGTTATCGTATTGTTTTTTTATATTCGTGTGAAAGTGAATTAAGACAATTTGAAGAAAAATCGTTTATTCTATATAGAAAAAGAAAAGCAAAAATAACGGCTCATATGTTCATAACTGTTGTATCATATGTACGTAGGTAGATGCAGAAACGATGCACACACAAACGCACATGCGTGTAGCTTCGGCTGACATACGAAGCGTAGACATGTGTATGTACATTAGAGAGCTGCAATTTGTTAACAGAATGAAGAGAAGTAAAGCGAATATTCCAAATATGTTACATATGAAATGTAATAATAAGAACTGTAATAGATAGTACAACATGACGCGGCAAGACGCTGTTATACAAAATATTTACGTGTTTTGATACATTCAAATACAAATACATTCGTGCAGCTCTCTAATGTATGTACATGTTGCACAGATTGCACGACCAAATTGACGATCAAATTGATATTTTTATTGAACGTTCTCTTCAAAATGATTTCTTACTTTTATACAATAATATTATTAATTTTAATATAACTATTCATATAATAACAATTAATATAACTATTAATATTAACTTTTTTCTAATTTTTTCTTCGTAGCACATTAACGTAAGAAGCTATTGCAGATTTATCGACAGATTTAGACGCACACACTAATTGCTCCCAAATTCGGCTTCGTGTCTATCAACAACTAACAAGGTGGGTTATTTTGTGTAGTTTTTGTGCTCTTTAGTATATGTGCATATGATTAATTATTAAATATACTATTAAATTTTAAAATTATAATTTTTCTTTATAGTAAAATAGATTACAACTATTGACACCATTTTAAGGTACGACAATTAAGTATCAGCCATCGCGAATACAAAGGTAATTTAACTGATATAACTTTTAGTACATCTGCTTCTATACAGTTTGTTTTGTTTTTAGACATTCTTACTTCCTCTCAATGCTGAGTGACGCAGCCTATTGACTGCAATTTTGACACACGTCGACTAGCATTAATTGCTCCAAAATTCGACATCGCATCCAACAACAAATAACAAGGTCAGTAATTCAGAAGCGTAGACATGTGTATGTACATTAGAGTGCTGCAATTTGTTAACAGAATGAAGAGAATCTCAACATTAGTAAAGAGAATATTCCAAATTTGTTACATGTGAAATGTAAATACAAATACATTCGTGCAGCTCTTTAATGTATGTACATGTTGCACAATGAATGTTCTCTTCAAAATGGTTTCTTACTTTTATACAATAATATTATTAATTTTAATATAACTATTCATGTAATACAATTAATATTAACTTTTTTCTAATTTTTTCTTCGTAGCACATTGACGTAAGAAGCTATTGCAGCTCGACAGATTTTTACATTTACATTTTACATTTTCGGCTTCGCGTCCATCAACAAATAAAAAGGTAGGTTATTTTGCGTAGTTTTGGTACTCTTTAGTAAATGTTCATAAGATTAATTATTTATTATACTAATAATTTTTACTATTTTGTAAAATTTTTCTTTGTAGTACAATTGATTACCAACTGATACCATTTTTAAGTACGACAGTTAATTTTCAGCCATCGCGAATACAAAGGTAATTTAACTGATATAACTTTTAGTATACCTGCTTCTATACAGTTTGTTTTGTTTTTAGACATTCTTACTTCCACTCAATGCTGAGTTAAATCAGGCTTGACGCAGCCCACTGACGTTGTCTGTTAATTGTTGCAGCTCGACATTTGCAACATATTTTGACGCAGTAAATTCGGCTTCGTGTCCAACAACAAATAACAAGGTCAGTAATTCAGTTGTACTTATGTTCAATGTTCATATTCGGATTCGGATGATTGTGTAATTTTTGAATGTAGCTTCTGCATTATTAGATTAGATTAGATTTATTGAATTGTACTGTGAGTCCCGAAATAAAATTAGTGCTGCTGCGAACAGAAATTGTCAAAACAATAGAGCGATTTTGTTTAGATAATCAAAATTTTATTTATTCAAGAATTTGTTATTTTGATATCGATACAATACCAATACTTTTCAACATTTTTTCGTTTTTTGAGCATCAACTTTAAATTTGTTTTTGTATGTTACTCCATGTTCAATTTTCTGTCAAATATATATCGTATATTTGTATGAAATTTTATACTTGCACATGTCAAAGTATTGTGCCATTTTACTAAATTATTCTTGCTATTTTCAAATTTTATTTTAGGAACAAGATCATTCCTACGTGGCAACAACAGCGTTGCATTTCCCTTGCACTACCGTTTACATACATTACAGTGCATATAGCAGCATTTTTGTTAGTTGTTTTCTATAGCGTTTTCATAATAAACAGGAGTAGTAGTGTCGTAGATTGAGTGCCTTTCTCACTCTTCAATGCCGAAGAGGAAGCAGAAAGAAGATCAACCGCCTACAGAGACGGTAACCGTCAAGTCCGGATTCCGTCATTGTTGTAAGAATGATGAGCTGTACGCGAAGATAGTAGAAGATGTCAAAGAAATCTCATCGCTGATAGTGGAAACGTCACGCTATATCCACTTCAGCTTGATGAAAAGATGGCAACAGGATGATTTTGCGGCGCCAAACTTCCTCGACTTCTTCTACTGTCTCTGCCAGAAGCATCCCAAAAAGTACGTGTTGGACAGCGAGTATGGCCTGTTGAGGAATGATCTACCTCTGTACAACAGCGCATACAGGTCAAACTTGTTTGTCGATGCTGCGAACACGTACAAGACTATTTTCCACAACAACATATGGATGCACGCGTACAGCAGAATCCGTAGATTCCTTAGGCGTGTTGATGGATCAACACCAGCGAGCATTTACGACACAACAAGATTACCTGTTTGTGGACAAAAGTTCCAAGCAACCGGACGAAACTTTGCTCTCCCAGATGCGAACACATTTGGACTGGGACGGGCAAAAGTTCGACGGGGTAAAAAAGAGTGGCTATTGGCAGTATATGCGCTTTTTTTACAAGCTGCAGCGCTACAACGAGGAGAACAACATCAAAAACTTTGCGCTCATCCCGATAAAAAAATTCGGGGCGCATCACGTACGGTACGACTCGTCTCAACTGTGGGCCACATTATGTAGTCGTGGTCTGTTTAAGGGTAGCCAGAAAGCGTTTGAGCCTAACCGAGACGCTGAATGGCGCAAGTATTTCGAGTTCCCTGAGACCACATCGAAAAAGTTCGGTTATTCAATGATGACGGACGGCGTCAGCATATCATTTTGCATGGCTAAGACCCTGGAGGCAGCAGCAGCCACAACATCGCGGGTCAAGTGCCATAAGAAAGCAAATGATTATGCTGGGGATTTGAGCAAAATCCGAAATACCGAATATGACATCAAAATCGGTCTCGATCCCGGCCTCCGTCTCATTGTGGGGGGAACGCGGAATGGCTTGCCGCTGAAGATCTCGAATAGCAGGTACCAACACGAAGCAGGGTACCACTCAAGAAAGGTCAAGCTGCAACGCTGGACACAGACCAAGACTAGCGAAAATATCTCGGAAGAAGAACAGAAGTTGCGGCAGTTGTCACCATACTCAGCTGATTTTCGTAGTTACACACGATATCAGCTGAGTATATTTGCCGCAAAACAAGAGATATTTTCGCAGAGACGAGTCACGCGCCTAAAGCTGCAGAAGTTTATATGCACCGAGAAGGCAGCACACCGCATAGCGACAGAGATCATAGGTACGGATTTGAAGAAGATAGCCTCCAATGCGTTGGTTTGCATTGGATCAACGAGCATCGCTGCGAATTCGCCGATGCGGGGCTACATTCGAACTCCAAAGCCGAAACTGATCTCTGCGCTGAAGAGCCGCGGTGCTGATGTAATGTATGTAAACGAGTTCAGGACCACCAAATTGTGCGGGAAATGCCACGAAGAGAACATCACGTCCCGATCTCCACACAGGTACCAATTTTGCCCAAATTGCCGTACTTGTTGGAATCGGGACGTCAACGCTGGAGTCAATATCCTATACATTGGCGAGTGCCTCATCCGGGGAATCGAGACACATCCAAACTTCCACCGTAACAACGTAAGTTGAATCTCGCGCAATATATCGAATCAAACATCATTTAATCAATCACATTTTCATTTCTCTTTTCAGAAAGATGAGCCCCCGGCAAAGAAGAAGAGGAAGACCCCAAGTGCCACTAAGTCTACTGTGGTCACTTGACCCCCTTCATCCATTTGAAGGGGGTTTAATTCGGAATTAGGGTTTAATTCCGAATTACGGTGACAGAACTATTGTTCGTGTTCATTCATGTACTCACTCTATCTGCACCCTACCTTCCAATTCGCTACATATCATACAATCAATCATTAATTCATTTAATTTAGTGCAACCATCTCTAATGAGTTTAACCATAGACTATGGTGTAAATAAATAAATAAACTATGGATACACATTGGTAGCTATATAAGTGGATAAAAATGATATCAATGAACATGAAAGGAATTCAGTACAAAAATAATGAATTTAAACAAAAAAATTAAACAACAAAAGAAAATTACTGTCAATCAGTTAAATTGTTATAATACGCTACAAACCAACTACTCGTAGATCCGGTGGTTTGAGCAATGTTTGATAGTTTTAAGGCTGGGTGAGGATATCAAAAAATTTGGTAGAGAGTTAGTTCTAGTTCATGGGTTCAATCTCCGTCTGAAGAACAATTTTAATATTGAAAATGTTTTTCTTTCGAACGTTACCCATCTGTCGGCAAACAAATAACAATTTGCAATGAAAAAGTTTCGAAAAGAGCTCTGTGACAAAGCTCAGGTATCCTAAATTTAACACAACAACAATACTGGAAGAGAAGCTCCGTCAAAAGAATTAGCTAGTAATAAACATAAAAATAGTTCTTATTTCTTACTGTTTGTTGCATTTCTCCTCTTTTCTCTTTTACTCTGTAATATGCTCTGCGCATATGTATGCCATCGTTGATGTGTATTCTTCCAAGTGAATGCCTGCCCTAAAATTGTTACACATTTTGTTCAACCACAAATACTATTTGCAATTTTCTATTTGATTATTTTCGCTTAATCATCACTTATAACATAGCTATGCATTTTTAGGGTGGCCCAAATACTGGTTTCTCTTTTAAAATAAAATAAAATGAAAAAAAAAATTAATTTGTTTAGCAGAAACGCACATTTAAGATATTGAGCGGGAAAGAGCTGTCAAAAACAGTTTATGGTTGAAAAAGAACACAATATATAGACCAATCTATGTTATATATATGTATGTATTCACATAAGGAAGGGCCAAATATTCAAATTTCAAATGTTTTTCCCCAAAGAAAAAATTTCTAATTTGAACCCACCGTTTTTTTAGTCTTAACAGCCATTGTAGAAGCACAAATTTTATACGTGAGCCTACCTAGGATAATGAGATATGGGATAAGAACGTGCAGACGAAATGTTGAGTAGGAAAAATAATGGGGTGAATCATGAATTTTACCGTTCCAGGTATAATTCCTGTACAACTAATGTCGATTTTCAATTGTTTTCGGTCATTTTGTATGGATGCTCCCTTAAGCGATGTAGATAGGGTGTTGAGTTTGTTCAGAGAAAATGTTGAAGAAGAAATGTTGAAGAAACATTATTGCGAAACACTTAGATATTTTATGTCTCTGAGGACAACTCCTGTGCAACTATTATCGATTTTCGTGTGTTCTCACTCATTTTGTAGATATAGGGTAATCCATATTTCGGAGGAAATGTTGAGTTGAAAAATGAACTAGAACAAACCATACTTTTCACAGCTCTAACATAGATTAGAAAAACTTTAAATTATTCAAATTCGAAATTTCTATTCAAAATGTTTTTTCCAAACAATTGAACCCACCTTAATGAGCCTGCATGCTTATATGAGCTTATATAGATAAAGTTGCATAAATATATAAGTACATTATTAAATTTCTACTGTACTCACCGAAGTACTATTTGATGCAGACGGATGTACTTGTGGCAATGCGACATTGTTGACATAGAAATTTTTGATCATTTCTTTTTACACTGGTAATATATGGTATGTATGTGTATATACTTTTGTTTAAATGATTTTTAGTTCTACATATATAAATACTGCTGAAATAAGTTTTTAAAAGAAATTTAGCTATCATTTATTTTACTGAGTAATACTTAGGAATGTGAAAGTTTAAGTAATGTTAGATGTTAGTTGTTTTTTTTAATAATTACTTAATTTTATTTATATAAAGAGAAAGTACAGATTTGTATATCTACTAGAATTAAAGAGGAATTCCCTATTGCTATGCATCTAACCAATTTAGAGACAAATTAAATAAATACCTCCCAATTGCCAAAGAATATATGAAAATGTATACTATTCATGTTTAAAGAAAATTCACTCAGCATTCAGAAGCTCAGCGATAAACTTATCCACCCACACATACCAAACAAAATAACGATATATTACAATAATATTCCTTATTCGCTATTTATATGCATCCACATACCAAATGTACTTACATTATAATTTAGATTTAATCCCAATGGATGCATTTAATATTTAGTCGAATGCAAAATTTTCCTTACATTTCCCCTACAGATGTACAAGAATATTACCCACGTTGTTATTATATCGTAATATGTATATTCAAATTAAATGCCTGCAATATGTATAAAATGATTTGTATTAGGAGTTTATTTTTAAAATGGCACCACGAATGATAATTCACTTATGAAACTAGCAGCCCACGCATGACGCAACTAACTATGAAGTAATTGAAATATATGAACTCGTGACGAGTATCATATTTAAAAATATCTAAAAATAGTACGTAAATGGTTAACACCAAGCTACCAATATCTCATGCTAGTTCTCGTATATCAATTCAACTCTAATTTCAATTTATTTTTTTATTCTATTTTTTCTTTTTATATGATTCATTCACTTCAACACAAATGCCTGCTACTGCTGCATAATATAACTCTGTGGATAATTCAAAATGAAGAATACATTTTTCTTCATTTAGCCAGCCCCAAATTATGCAGCACAAAATGTATAAATTTGAACTAAACCGATAGTGTTTGTAATTGTAACAATGAAGAGTTCTGTTTTTTTGTTTTGTGACATCTATCATCACTCTCAAAAGTTTATTAAGAGAGTTCAAGTGTCATAAAATAGGCAGTTACTATAGATGTAAATGAGTAAAAAAATAAAAAAATATCCGACTATTCGAGTATATAGTAGGTATACAGTGGCTCACAGCTTATTTCGTACAGTGTATATATTTTTATGTACATGGCTGTAACATCGAAACTAAAAAACTTATCGATAAGTTTTGAATGTAGATGTCTGTGTATGTGTTTAGTAAACCTAATAAGAAAACGGGGAACCCCAAAAATTGTTCTTTTTGTCATGCAAGAGAGAAAAACTATTGATCAGCTGATTTTCAGCTCACATCTTATTTCGTACACAAACTTCAATGTAAGTAAGTTTCATTCTGCCGCGCAGTTACAAAGTTTTTTTGAATTGTATGAGTTTTTGGACCTTTTTAACTATTATAACAATTTTTATTATTATTATTTTAAATAGTTAAAGTGCTGTAAATTAAACATTTAGCGTTATGGGTCGTCGTACAACGATGGAACAGCGTAAACTGGTAATTAACCATTTTAGGAAAGGTCAGAGTGTGCGAAAAATTGCTGAAATGACAAATTTAAGTGCCTCAACTGTCCAATACATCATTCAACGCTTCGTTCGCGAAAATCGGTTGGAGAACAAGGGCAGAGAAGCACCTAATAAGATTTTCAACGCTTCAGACGAGCGTTATATTGCACGAAAAATTAAGAAAAATCCAAAGTTATCCGCTCCGAAGTTGGCTGCAGAGGTTCAGCGTGAAATAGGAAAATCATCCAGTGCTGAAACTGTCCGACGTGTGCTGCGCAATCATGACTTGAACGGTAGAGTAGCCCGAAAGAAACCATTCATTTCAAAAATGAATATACAACGCCGACTTGACTTCGCCAAAGAGCATATTATTAAGACTCCTGCGTTCTGGAATACCGTTATTTTCGCGGATGAGTCTAAGTTTAATATTTTTGGCTCGGACGGAATGTCATATGTTTGGCGTAAAGCGAATACCGAGCTAAACAAGGAGAACCTTAAGCCCACAGTGAAGCATGGTGGCGGTAGCGTGATGGTTTGGGCCTGTATGTCAGCAGCCGGAGTAGGTGAATTGGTTTTTATTGAGGAAACAATGGACAAAATGAAGTACCTCGAGATTCTGAAAAACAATTTACTTCAAAGTGCAGACAAACTGGGTTTGCGGGAAGAATTTCGGTACTACCAAGATAATGACCCAAAACATAAATCTGGGATTGTGCAATCTTGGCTTATTTGGAACTGCCCACACTTGATGTCTCCACCACCACAGTCACCTGACATGAATGTGATTGAAAATCTTTGGTCTATTTTGGACAATAAAATAAGAACACACAAGATTTCTAATAAGCAAGACCTAAAGAAGGTACTGATGGAAGAATGGAAAAAAATCACACCAGACATCACTCAAAAATTGGTGGATTCAATGCCAAATAGACTCCAGGCTGTCATTAACGCTAAGGGATGTCAACTAAATATTAAAATCAACTTACTTTGTTTTTAGTTTGAACTTAAAGAGACTGTACGAAATAAGCTGTGACATGAATTTTCCTATTTTTTTCTTATTTTATTTTTTTATAGTGTCAAACACTAAAATTTTGAAAAAGTAAATTTTGGAAAATAAAAAACAAACCTTTCTTTCTAAAATGGCATTTATATTTTGTTCAAATTTTTGCTATATTAGGAATTACGACTACAGCAATTTTTAAACTGTCACTGTACGAAATAAGCTGGGAGCCACTGTACATATACGAGAAGAAATGGTAATGAAACTGAACTATTCCATTTGCACTTGTCACAAAAAATGCACACCTACTCATAATGGGCTTATGGATGTACATAGTATGCTAGAGTATATACGATACGATACGAGGCTTATGTATATCTTCTGACACTGACAGAATTTTCATTCATTCAAATTTTCAGACATTTTTATCATTTTAACCTATTTAATTGCAGTCGTAAACCCCTTAGAAAAAAATAATCATGAAGTTTAATGCAAATTTGCCTTAATATTACATATTAAGGACGTACACAGAAATTGTTTCAAAAAAGTTTAAATACTGATACATAAATTACAAATACAAAAATTGTGCAAAAAATGCAGGTCAAATGCATTTCAAATATATACATTTCAAAGTATATTTAAATAACTTCAGAGACTAATTCTAACTAACGAGACTCCGACAAAAAATGCTATTCACACAAATATTGTAGTTTACATGAAAAACAAAATAAACCCTGCAAAGTCTGAGTAAGTTATAGCGTTTTTAAATTTTCAATATTTCATAACTTTGTATGGGAGGGAGCCCCATTAAATAGTGAGCCTAGCTCTTCCATTTCATACAAAAATTTTGTTTTTCTATGCAATGTTATTTTACGTGTCAAATATAATTGCGCTGATCGAAATTGCATGTAAGCTTTGGCAGATCAAAGCTAAAAATATTTGATGACTTTATATGCGACCTCCATTAAGTAGTCGTCCGTAGGTGAAATTGAGATCTCTATAGAACCATTCACTGGGATTTATTAAAAGCGACTTTTATGAAACAAGAAATTTCTTTTGTTTTTCATATATGAAAAGTTACGCAAGTATTAAAAAATATAATATTTTCAACACCACCACCACCACCTATTTGTTGATTATAATGCCACTTTCGACAGTCCAGTACCTCTACGCAACAATGTCTGAGTTCGGTATTCCTGTAAAGCTCATTCGACTTTGTAGAATGACACTGCATAACTCCCGATGTGCAGTGAAAATTGGGAAGGACCTCTCCGCATCTGTTAATACCGAATGGGGTTTCAGACAAGGTGATTCGTTATCGTGCGACTTCTTCAATCTTATTATGGAGAAAATAATACAAGCTGCTGATCTACGACATAATGGCACTATCTTCAACAAAAGTGTCATGCTGTTGGCGTATGTCGACTATATTGGCATAATCGGCATAATCGCGAACAGACAGTGCAGCATTCTCAGAGTTGGAAAGAGAGTTGCGCGTCGAATGGGTCTGACGGTGAACGAGGGCAAGACGAAGTATCTAGTGTCGACAAACAAAATGTCCCGGCATCTTGGACAGCACGTCACTGTTGACCGCTACGCTTTTGAAATAGTGAGGGACTTTGTTTATCTTGGAACCAGCATTAACAGCAGCAATGACGTCAGCCTGGAGATAACAGGTGCTACTTTGGGCTAAGTAAGCAATTTAGAAGTTGAGCCCTCTCTCGATGAACGAAAACTACACTCTACAAGTTTCTCATCGTGCCCGTCCTTACATATGGCGCTGAAACCTGAACAATTTCCACTTCGGATTAGCGAATGCTTGGAGTTTTCGGGAGAAAAGTCCTACGCAATATCTTTGGACCTATTTGCGTTAATGGCGAATACCGAATAAGGTACAACCATGAGCTGTACGAGCTGGATGCCGATATTGATATAGTAAAACGCATCAAAATCCAGCGGCTGCGCTGGCTAGGTCATGTCGAGCGAATGGAAGAACACGCTCCATCTAAGAAGGTGTTATATTCGGAACCCGCTGGAGGACGACGCAGAAGAGGAAGACCTAACCTCCGGAGGAAAAACCAAGTACTGGAGAACCTGACGGCGCTTGGAATTTCTAACTGGCTTCAGCTAGCGAAGAACAGAGATGGCTGGTGAAGTATTATTTTCAACAAGGTTTAGGTGGTTTAAGAAATTTTTTTAACTAAATGATACTCTATTCCCTATAGAGCCAAGTGTTTAGGCTCTATAGGGAATCGAATACATATTTGTAATGATGTAATTATTATTCCTTTACAAGTTATTATCAACAATTTATCTACAACCGAATTAATGAAGATTAAGTACCTATATTGAACAAAGTTTTACAATATATCGATACCTACATATATATTCGATTGAATGTATAATCGCAAATAATTGAAAGGTACAGCAATTTTAAATGAATTTTGCTCCTCATAACAGTTTGCTCGTTCGTTTATTCATTGATTCAAATATAAGGCATTTACTGCATTTACATCAATTATTTAATGGAAATACCTATGTACTATACAGGATATTCTACATAGTATGCATTTCAATAAATTAAATTTTAAGTGAAATCAAAGGAAGGAAGGAAGGAAGTAATAAATGAGAGTTGAGAAGAGTTGTGCGTTTACCCTTGTTTACCTTTTATGTACTTCTAAGTAGTGTTGAAATAGTAGACAATTAGCAAAGCACTTTTGTAACACACATTTTTAAATCTAAAGTGTAGGTGGCATCTAACAATTATGGCATAATTTTCAATTTATGTTTTTCATTTCAAATTGAAGTTGGTTCGCTACAAATTTCTGATAGATATAGGCTAAATAGAACATCATAACACGATTCTTAAATTTTTAAATAAAAGTATTTTTTTAATTTTTTAAACAAGAACATTAACTAATATTCCTGCCAAGGAATCGCCTTTGGAAAGATCAAATATATGTCCGACCTTCAATATTTCCTCCAAACAATTTTAACTTCTATCTTTAAGTGAGGTTTCCATATAAAATTGATGCTTTTATAATGACAATAGCCGTGTCTAAATTTTTAATGATTGCTTTGCTTTTTGGAAAAAAAAGATAATGCTTAAAATCGTCAAAATTTCGATACATAGAATTTAACCCACCTTAATGTATATACAATGTATTATACAGTAGCATTTTAATGGCAATATTTTGAACATTTCAAATTTATTAATAGAGTAGGTGTCTCCATTATCGAGCATATAAACGATAATTGGCACAAATAACTATAGTTCCAAAAAGAAAAGCCCATAAAAATGAATGGTGAACATAGTGCATACAATACAAGCAGTGGTGAAAATGGAATGTAAAATAACAAATACAAAATGATTTTATTTACGCTGGAATATATGTAAATTCATATATCAATATAACATATATAGTCTTTTACAATACTTTTATGCTGTTGGACTCTCTCTCTCTCATCTACGTGCATACTTAAAATTTCTTAAAATTTTTACAACCAATTACTCGTATTTGCAACTTTGCAATTAAGTTATTAATGGTGCTTGTAATATCAACAACATCACACTTCTGCCAAAAACAACAACAGCACAACAACTGTAAATATTTTCCACCCCAAATAACTCATAAATTTGCTTTTTGCTACATATGCACTTTTTTTTGTTTTGTTTGATTGTTCGTTTGTTTGTTTATTTATTTATTAATACGTTAATTATAAATTTTCGCCTCGTTAAATCTCTTCCAATTAATCTTTTACTTAGATTTCTTTGTGTTTTGCAATGTTATAATAAGAAATTTTAATGGCTAGCACTCCGATTACCTATTTATAGTTTTGTTATTGTTGTTGTTGCTTAATAGATTGAAGAAATTATATGATAGTAGAAAAATGAGACCATCAACATTATTAAATCTATTATAATTATATTGTATTACAATAATAAATTCCAACGATAAAACCATTTTTCTGATAGAATATTTTTAAAATTGTGATCGAATTTTCTAAAATTTAACTTCATTTAGAAGATATTGATTTAATAGATAATACCACATATCAAACGGGTAAAAATAATATATACAATATATGCCTGTGTGTATGATATTAACTCAAAAAAACCAAAAAAAAAATTTTTTTAAACAGGGTCGATTTCAATGCATATCTGTATTTTAACGCCATAAAAAAATTGCCAAACTTGCCTGCTTAAATATGATATGATATGAAGCAGCAGGGAATATGGCACTGAAACGATGTGACCAATAAAAATATCTACAAATTTTAAAAGCTTTTTTTGCGTGACCAACTCTAATGTAGATCGTTTTACTTTTAATTTTTTTTTATTGCACATTCATACGGTGTGTATATTTCACTTTTATATTTTAGGCTGGTTTTTTTTTTTCTTTCATTCACAACTAAAAATTCCAGCAATTTATTCTGCTTTTGATTCAACAAATAACATGCAATTTTATTTATTTGTTTTATGTTAGCTCTGTACTGTACAAAAAAAAAAACACATTTTTGAATTTATTTATTTTTGAGTTATCAATTTGAAATGTTTTTGATTTTTAACTTAATTCTAAGCACTATTAAGCATTTCAATTTTTGTACATAATATGATTAAATATATCAATTTTAGTTTTTATTATAAATATCAGGTGTAGAAAAAAAAATCCATTATATTTCCAATAGATGGCTTTAGTAATCTGCATCTCGCATTGTATAAGTGCGATTGGATTACGCTAGATGGCATTAGAAGCATAGAATTTCGTATTAAATAAACTTTTTAGGCAGTTTAGTGATTGCTTGACTCGGTATTGTTTGAGCACGCTTCAAAGATGGACACCAGTAAAGAGAAAATACGCCATAATTTACAATTTTTCTTCGATAAAGGCGAAAACGCAAGCTAAGACTGCTGAAAATGTGAATAATGTTTATGGTCCTGATAGTGTAATAGACAATCATGTGCAATTTTGGTTTCGACGATTCCCTTCCGGTAATTTTGATGTCAAAGATGCACCACGCTCTGGAAGGCCAATTGTCGAAAATATCGATAAAATAATTGAAAGCGTCAAGTCTGACCGTCATGTAAACACTATTTCTATTGCCCAGAAGCTAAATATTGCACAAAAAACCCTTTGCTATTTAAATAAGGCTAGATACAAAAAGATGTATGAGTGCCATACGTGTTAACGCAAAAAAACGACAACGTCAAGCGAAAACGGTAGTGGTCGAATCGCGGTGAACCGGCGCAAACGGTGACCAAGCCAGGATTGACGGCCAGGAAGGTTTTGTTATGTGTTTGGTAGAATTGGCAGGGAATCATCTACCATGAGCTGCTCCCCTATGGCCAAACTCTTAATTCGGACCTGTACTGTCAACAATTGGACCGTCTGAAGGAAGCAATCGCCCAGAAGCGGCCAGCTTTGGCTAATAGGAGAAAAATTGTGTTCGACCAGAACAAAGCCAGGCCAACCACATCGATAGTGACTCGCCAGAAGCTCCGGGAGTTTGGTTGGGAGGTTCCTATCCATCCACCTTATAGTCCAGACCTGGCACCAAGTAATTACTATCTGTTCCTGTCTATGGCAAATGATTTTGCTGGTGAAAAATTCTCCTCAACAGAAGCTTGTGAAAATTGACTGTCTCAGTTTTTTTGCCTATAGGAACGAGGGTATTATGGCATTATGAAATTACCTTCAAAATTACAACAATTTATCGAACAAAACGGTGCATATTTGACCTAAATCGGATCATTCTAACTATGCTAAATAAAACCTTCAAGTTAATGCAAAAATAATGAATTTCTTTTTACTAAACCTGCACGGATTGAAAGTGCAAAATATGCACTTGCAATCATTGAATATAGTTCATGAAGTAAATATAGATGACATTTTAACTCAACGTGACCAAAGTGACGATCAATGATGGTCTGACACTTTTACATCGCAATCGCAATGCATTGCAGCATTATAGGATAATTGTTGAAGTAGTATATTTATGCAAGCGCCATGCTATCAAAGAGCGCGAAAAAGTCAAAACATGTGGAATCATACAACCGGACAGCTTAGAAAAAATGCCATATTTGCAAAAACCAAACGATCAAAAAATCATATGTACATAATTGAGAAAAATTGTTTTTTTTTTTTTTGCATTTTAATACCATTAAAATATATGTGTATGCATATTAAATTGAAAATGTATATAATACATGCATATGCTAAGAAATAATGTGACAGCTATCTATGCACCCACTTCAACTTTTATATATGTAAACAGAACTACAAAAGAATTTTCAATTTCTAAGACGACACACTTCAAGTACATGACACATTAAAATAACTTTATAGAAGAATGCAAATGTTCACAAGTATGTAGAAGTATGTATATTACAAAAAAAAATACATACCAGTATAGCAACAGACATTGTCATGCATGAGACAGTAATATAGCCAATATTTTATAAAACTCCAGTGTCATACTGTCAGTCAATCATGCAAATCTCAAAGTGCATACGTACTACATATGTATGTATTGTATGTAAAAGATTACTAGATATATGCTTTGTGTTAGAAGCATCATATCTGATAGAGTTTAGGATTTCAACAAATATTTAAATATGCTTAATTTTATTTTGTCTTTACTTATGTACAATATATGAAATGTATGGATATTTTTAAGACAAACCATTTATGATAATTGAAATTTAATTTCATTTTGATTATTTTTCATCTAATTATATTTCAATCAATTTCTTTCAATTGTTTAAATGTTTGTTTAGCAATAAAAATATATATAAAAATTATAAAACTTTTTATTCAAATTTTACAATCCATCATCACAACGAAAACGGTTGAGGTCCACGGTTTCATTCATTCATTGCCTAAAACATGATTCTCTAAAGATTGCAATGGTTAAACATCGTTGGTTCGTAGACTGTGACTGAATAGAGAAATAGTTGTAGGAATCTCACAGGCCCACAGTGCTTCGACCAATGGAGATAAGTCGAACATTTTGAGACAACGATTTAGAAAAATATAGTATTATTTTAAGGGGAATAGAAAAGTTTTTTTTTTCTAATTGTCAAGAAATTTCTACATTAAATTAAAAATTCATTAAAATGCATGAATAGCATTTTAAAATGAAAAAAGAGAAAAATTAAAAAAAATTTTGTTCTTAAATACCATATAATTATTTTAAATTTCCTATCCCTCCGCAGGAATAGATTATAGTATCTCTTAGGTATATAAGATTTAATGTAGCTTTTGTCAATTCTACTTAAATCAAAATTTTAATATATCAAACGAACGTTTGCGCTTTATTGACTGCCAAACATTGATGGCTGCAGTTACTGTGCAGACTGTTTGGATGGTTGCAGTGATTATCATACATAAAAATGATCAAAATGTTATTCAGAGCCTCTTCTAAAAAAAATAAAATCAAAATAAAATAATAAATATGTGGCATTTAAAGCCCCGAAGGGCTCGTTGACCAAGCTTCTCTTCCATTACTGTTGTGCGTGTTAAATTTTGGACAGTATTAGAAAGGACCTACTTATTTTAGCCGGTTCCGAACGGCAGAATTCTTGCAACATCACTTTTTCTGAGCTTTATCGCAGAGTAATTTTAGCAGCTTTTCCATGGCAAATTGTTACTGCCGGAAGAATTGCCAATTGCTTGCCGATACCGATTGGTGGATACCGTTCGAAAGAAAAATCTTTCGATATGAAATTTGTTATGCTTCAGCCGGCGATTGAAGCCACGACCTATAGATCGGAGCCTCTTCTACATTCGGTTTATTCTGTTTTGAATTTTTAGATGCTTTCTGCAAACAGGTCAACATTGCTATCAAAATCAATAGAATCAATAGATGTATTGCGCTAGTGAGAAGCTAAATTAATTAGAATTTTAGTGCCGTCAAGGTGTCGAAGGACCCGCGATAGATTTGTATCGTCCCACCTCATATCCATAGATAGATCGGCAGCATTTGCTTGAGAACACTTCCGCATAACATTACAGACTGAACCCGTACTAATCTATTAATAATTGGACCAACATTTTATGCCCACCAGGATCACAGTTTAAAAAAAACGGCTCTTATATCAAGCTAAGTTGTTTTTTTTTTTTTTTGTAATAAAATAACAACGATAAAAATTGTTTTCACTTTTAATAATGTTAAATGTTCCAAAAAATTCCAACCATTAACATGAGTGCTCGATACGAATTTTAAAAAGTATGTTAAGGTATAAAGAATTTCAAAAAAAAAAAAACAAATAATATTAAGAATGAGTATATGAATACATAAATGAATAAATAAAAATGTGCAAAAACCACAAATTCAATAAAATACTCCATCTGATGTTCGAATTGAATTGCACGTTCTATGAACTAATTTCGCATTATGTATTGTTGGTAGAAATCTGCAATTGAACTTCAAAAAAAATATTTTAAAATTCAATAGAGTTTCATATTAAATGAAATACGAAAAGTAAATTGAACTTGAAAATACCATCTTAAATACAATGACATTAAATATATACATACCTAGTAGATAAAGTTAATCTAGATTAAAATCACGCATACGCCCCACATTAACAGCAAAAGTGACTAAAGTAATAAAATTCTCAAAAAAAAAAAACAAAAACAAATATACAATATGCAAGTATGTATCATGTTTAAATGTATGCTTACAAATTCTATAAACAAAACAAATTGAAACGGAAGCATAAATAGCACACGTACATATGCACCTACGCATATACGCATGCAAAGAAGTGACAACAATTAACAAGCAAAATACACGTGACTGGCTAACTTAATGCCTTATTTTGATTTTCAATGCGAATGTCTAAACAAGAAAGTCATTTTCATTTTACAAAATTTGACAATAAGCACAAACCAATGGGTCTCAGTTATTTTTTGATACTAGAAATTACTCAAGTAAAACAACTTTTGACACTAGAACTTAGTCAATTAGTTAATAAAATGAATGTAAATTTCGGAGAATTAAATTAAAAATGAACTAAATTCAACACAACATAATTTCGTAATTTGCTTTCAAGTACAAATAAAATTTCTGAAGTACATTTGAAATATTCTGAGATCCATTTGGAGTAATCTCAAATCAAATTAAAATATTGCAATGTTAATTTCAATTAAGCCAAATTCAAATATTCTGACAATTTTTCAAAAATCCTGAAATTCCGTTGAAAAGTCAAATAATCTAAATTGAATATACGCAACCAGCTTCTGGATGAGAAGCTGAGTATCGAAGCCACAATCGTTAGATATTTACATAGAATAAGAATATACAATTTTAAACAGAAAATCAATTAGCTCTACCACTCTACCACCTGGAGCTATAGTTAACTTTTGGACTACTTCAGTTCATAAATTGAATTGGCAAATCGAAAGGTCATTTCGCTTGAAATGATTAACGATGAGTTTGTTTCTGTAGTAAACGAATCCCAATATAAATTTGCAGTTCCTTTGACTATCACAAAAAAGCCCTCTGGAAGAGACCTCTAACAATGCTAAATTTAAGCTATTTAACAAGAGTTTTCCATCATTATAATAAGCTTATATAGTCCTGACCTCCTGAATGCATAAAAGTAGATTCAAAAAAAAAAAATTCTTAAAATACAAATGCACTTAAATAACGATAACACCTTAAACGTTTTTAAAAGAACAAAGTGTACGATGAATACAAAATAAAAAAATGCATATTTCTACAAACATTGTCTTCATAAAAGATGACTTACACAAAACAACAAAAGGGATCTGCCGCAGCGCCTTACAAATCAAAAACACATAAAACTCGAGTTTTGAAAAAGAAACGAAAAAAACACCACAAGACATTGACACAAAGGATGATCTCAAGGTTTTTCAAGTTAAACCTCCTCCAGCAACCAACATACTTATCTATCTGTATTGGTGTGTATGCGTGTGTGGACGAAGAAGCATTTAGGTAAATATTGATAACTTACCAAACATACATATTTTACATATGTAGGTGTTCTTATATTATATTTAATATATAAATTCTTGCATGCATTTTCTACTTGCACATGTGTCCATAAGACCGTACATAAATATGCATTTATACTTGCACGTTTACATGCATTCTTCAGCAACGCATACAACGATTCTATAGGTTTAAACATGAGTAACGTCGGTAACAACAACGAGAACATGTAGAAAAATAAGATAAGTTACGAAATAGAAACCATTTATAGCATCAGCACATTTTTGAGGGAATACATACATATGTATGACATTTCATTACAAAACAAAAACATACTGTGGCTTTGAAATACAGTCCTCTAGGGTTTTGTTTGAGGTAAATGGTCGAAGAAACCTATGCCCCTATTGCGGTTAACAACTCAGCTCAACTTTTTTACCATACTTTTGCAGCTGTAATTTTTTTATAATTAACAAATTAATTTAAAAAAAGAAAGTTCGGCTTACGTGGGCCAAACCTAATGAGCAATATATAAGGTACCTACAACGATTCACGGAAAACTATTCAATTATTTATGTTATCTTATAAAAGTAAAGTAGGTACGGACCTACAGGTTATTTCAACAAGAGGTGTCCTTTTAAATTTCCCATTATTTTTCAGTTGTCAACATACAACTGTCATTCGTTGACATTTGATTAAGAAGTACTAGAAGTACGCAATTAATGCAAATGGATTACTCATAACAAATAATTTGGTACAAAACCATATTGAGCAATCTTCCAGTATTAATTGCAATATTAAGGTAAAGAAATTGTTCTTCCGAGCGAGGATATTCTTCAAAATTAGAAAACTATACAAAGAAATTGAAGAAACAGCTCATAAGAAATAAAGAAAATTCACTAAAATAGTACCTTAGTATTTATTAATTCTTAATTAATTCTTTTTTAAATTATTGATATAATAAATTTTTTTTTAAATATTTATGCATGTATACATACAGTGGCTCACAGCTTATTTCGTACAGTGTATATATTTTTATGTAAATGGCTGTAACATCGAAACTAAAAAACTTATCGATAAGTTTTGAATGTAGATGTCTGTGTATGTGTTTAGTAAACCTAATAAGAAAACGGGGAACCCCAAAAATTGTTCTTTTTGTCATGCAAGAGAGAAAAACTATTGATCAGCTGATTTTCAGCTCACATCTTATTTCGTACACAAACTTCAATGTAAGTAAGTTTCATTCTGCCGCGCAGTTACAAAGTTTTTTTGAATTGTATGAGTTTTTGGACCTTTTTAACTATTATAACAATTTTTATTATTCTTATTTTAAATAGTTAAAGTGCTGTAAATTAAACATTTAGCGTTATGGGTCGTCGTACAACGATGGAACAGCGTAAACTGGTAATTAACCATTTTAGGAAAGGTCAGAGTGTGCGAAAAATTGCTGAAATGACAAATTTAAGTGCCTCAACTGTCCAATACATCATTCAACGCTTCATTCGCGAAAATCGGTTGGAGAACAAGGGCAGAGAAGCACCTAATAAGATTTTCAACGCATCAGACGAGCGTTATATTGTACGAAAAATTAAGAAAAATCCAAAGTTATCCACTCCGAAGTTGGCTGCAGAGGTTCAGCGTGAAATAGGAAAATCATCCAGTGCTGAAACTGTCCGACGTGTGCTGCGCAATCATGACTTGAACGGTCGAGTAGCCCGAAAGAAACCATTCATTTCAAAAATGAATATACAACGCCGACTTGACTACGCCAAAGAGCATATTATTAAGACTCCTGCGTTCTGGAATACCGTTATTTTCGCGGATGAGTCTAAGTTTAATATTTTTGGCTCGGACGGAATGTCATATGTTTGGCGTAAAGCGAATACCGAGCTAAACAAGGAGAACCTTAAGCCCACAGTGAAGCATGGTGGCGGTAGCGTGATGGTTTGGGCCTGTATGTCAGCAGCCGGAGTAGGTGAATTGGTTTTTATTGAGGGAACAATGGACAAAATGAAGTACCTCGAGATTCTGAAAAACAATTTACTTCAAAGTGCAGACAAACTGGGTTTGCGGGAAGAATTTCGGTACTACCAAGATAATGACCCAAAACATAAATCTGGGATTTGCAATCTTGGCTTATTTGGAACTGCCCACACTTGATGTCTCCACCACCACAGTCATCTGACATGAATGTGATTGAAAATCTTTGGTCTATTTTGGACAATAAAATAAGAACACACAAGATTTCTAATAAGCAAGACCTAAAGAAGGTACTGATGGAGGAATGGAAAAAAATCACACCAGACATCACTCAAAAATTGGTGGATTCAATGCCAAATAGACTCCAGGCTGTCATTAACGCTAAGGGATGTCATACTAAATATTAAAATCAACTTACTTTGTTTTTAGTTTGAACTTAAAGAGACTGTACGAAATAAGCTGTGACATGAATTTTCCTATTTTTTTCTTATTTTATTTTTTTATAGTGTCAAACACTAAAATTTTGAAAAAGTAAATTTTGGATAATAAAAAACAAACCTTCCTTTCAAAAATGGCATTTATATTTTGTTCAAATTTTTGCTATATTAGGAATTACGACTGCAGCAATTTTTAAACTGTCACTGTACGAAATAAGCTGGGAGCCACTGTATGTGCACAATAAAGCTTGTAATGAAAACACGAAATCACTTCGCTTTTATTTATATATTTTAATTCATAGGTTGATATAATAAATTTTTTTTTAAATATTTGTGCATGTATACATATGTGCACAATAAAGCTTGTAATGAAAACACGAAATCACTTCGCTTTTATTTATATATTTTAATTCATAGCTTTTCCACTCAGGCAACTTCTGCTCACTTTAGGTTACATGCATATTTTCGCGGTATATTTATTTACTTGTTTCTGCTAATGTTTTCCATAATAAAGTAATAAATATTGCTTATTTTACAATTTTGTATAAACGTTCGCAGTTTTATTTACCTTTTGTATGGGATTTTGACACTTCTTAGTTGCCTACTATTCGTACTGTTTCGTTTATGACGTCACAGGACGCAATCTGTATTTCTATCATTCTTGGATGTATCGTCGCAATAGTCGTCGGACGAAGTTCGCAGATAGCTTTGCTTGTGTGTTTTCTTATATATGTAAATCAGTGTGTTCTATTTTTGACAGCGGACGTCGAAATATTCGCCACTCACTCGTTCTCTTTCCTTTCCATCAATTTTCCATAGTTTTTATAAATTATTACAAAGGAATATACACCACGCATGTCTATTGTTGTTGTTGAAAACTACAACAATTGGCCTTCAGTATGATAATACTGCATGAAGTCAAGGTTTGAAGCTGTTCAAACTGGTAATCAAACACTTCACAACATGTAGAACACTGCATGAACGCAACACCAACTTGTATATTGTTTTGGTGCTACTAATTTCACTTGCCTTGTTTTCCAGGTCAAATTTCGTGTCGACTGGAAGAGAAGACTTCTTAATCTTTTTATTTTCTTTACGTTTATGCTAAAAAAAAATGTCAAACTTTCTAATGGAAATGTCACACTTGACGAAAGCGTACTAGATCATACCATCCCCATATAAATATATATATATATATATATATATATATATAGATATATATATATATATATATATATATATATATATATAGATATATATATATATATATATAGATATATATATATATATATATAGATATATATATATATATATATATATACATACATATATATATATATATATATATATATATATATATATATATATAAATATATATGCTGCCACTGTGTGTGTTCCGAAAAAATTAAAAATGACTGTCGAACAAAATGAAATTTTACTACGACAATTGTGCGCGTTACTTTGACACGCAATAAAATGAAATACAAACAATTAGCAACCATAAAATAATTACATTTAACTTGTTTTGTTGTTTTTTCGCTAGAAGTACTAAAAATGAATTAATTTGTTACACATTTAATAAAAGTTATTGCCATTTTAAGGCGCAGCCAAGGGCAACCCTTTTCAATTGCTCTACCTCTATTATTACACCTTGTTTGAAAGGTAACTTTGTCCAGGAAATATCGATAAAAGACGCATTTCAAAGCAGACGTAAAGATGTCATCTGCATATCGATAAATTTTGTACCAATTAAGGTGATATCACACCAGCCACAGTTTTCGCTTGGACAAATGCGTTCTCTTATGTTCCTTGGAAATATATATCATGCTAAATGTTACAATACTAACGCAGAAAGCAAACAAACTGAGAAAAAAGAAAAATAATAAGAATGTGGCTGTTGATTGTAGAATTGAAAAAATGGTAACAAAAACTCTCTTGTTACTATATATTTTATTTTTTTAAAATAAGCACATAACACTAATTAGTCGCTCATCCAATCCTCTTGATCGAGTACAAATATGACCACTGTAAACTTATTCCCTCATACGTCTCTCACGAAATGTCAAAATCTGATATATTGTAAGAAAAAACAGTTGATGACTTTATTCAGATTACGTGTCGTCAGTGTATAAAAAATGTAAACAAACTTTATACGCAGAACGTCATCTTTGTACATAATGTCATCATCTCTTATTCGTAACTTTTTTCGCGCACGTGAATTGTCATAACCTTATATCTTTGAAGGATGATTCAACTGAATCTTAGGTTGGGCTAATACGATTTATGTAATCAGGAGCTATAGTCAAAATTAAGGTAATCTGAAAGTTAGAATTGGCAATTTTAACAATTTTTTGTATATAAAATAAGTTAAATTACTTAAACTACGGGCCTATGTTTCCATCGACCAGTAAATTTTGATTGATTACAATAATGATGGTCATCGATATCTGTTCTTTGTTGTTGTGTTGAAAATAATGAAATAATTCACTTTAAACTATTTTTGTGAACAAAACGAACCTGCTTTAATTCATAAAAAGTAATGTTAAGGCAGAATCGAAGTTATACGTGTCAGAAAAAGTAAAATCTTAATTATTAAAGAAAGAGTAAAAAACATTGACAGTTGCCATTGATAATGAAATATAAGGCAATGTTTGTTGTCAAGCAAATCACATGGTTGTGTGTAGCGGAATTAAATTTAAGCTGTAGGTATAAAGTTAAATTCATCTTAAAATTAGAATCGACTTTTCCGGGATGTTTCTCATACAAAAATCTTTCAAAAAGGCCATAACTACATATTAAACTCTTAAAACTATTGTTTGGCAAAACGAACCAGAATCACTTCAAAAAAGTGTTGCTGAAAATTTATCAATGGTCATGTACTTGTCAGAACCAGCTGGTGGTTACCAAAATATTAAGTTGAGAAATTGGGTTTGTCATTGTACTAAATGGTTTTGTAAAAATGGTATCCATGAAAATCATTTTAGGGCTCTAATTTTACACCTTTAACATTTTATGAATTAACATATTTACAAAAAAAAAATTAGTAAATTAATTAGTATTTAGTATTTTGCATAGTACTTTCGACTGCCATAATTCATGATATTCACGCTTATTCTGAAAAAAATCTCGCTTGAATTTTTTCAGTAATCTGAAATGCATTGGTGACAAGTGAAATCTTTTACGCGAAAATTTTTTTCAGGATAAGCCTGATTGTTGCTAGTAAAGTGTTTACTGTTCCGAAAAATGAAAATCTTAATTATCGAGACGATAGTGCTTCTAATTACGTATCTTCTTACTTACAACTATCGTTATCGAATAAACCTAAACGATACATTACGGAGTAGGCAATACTTTCAAAGTATTGAGATAACAGCACTAGGCACGCCAAAACACGTCTATTGTTTGATCGCACGACTATATCGCTTTAATTTTTTTTTTGTTTGAAGTCGTTTTTAAATTGGTGAGTTACTATAATTTGATTTAAGTTTATTCTCAATGCTGTACTATTCGTAATTTCACAATACAATAAAATATAAATATGTGATGAGGAAAGAGAATAATAATAAATATTTAAAGATTTGCAGTACGCAATAGTTCTTCCTTACCTTCAAATTGAATCAAGATTATATGTTGCAATTTACAAAGAAGTGCTTCAAAATGTATTTCTACTGTTAAATACATATGTGATTTTGTAGGTGTGCAAATGTCTGCAAACAAAATTTAGAAAATGGAAGACATTCGCCAAACACTTGTTGATATAACGGGACCTCGGAACCTGGAGCACCTGAGGAAGAAAGAGAGAGCATTAGTATACCTATATTATCTTTCGTTTCAAAAATATGTTTTAACGGCAACTGATCCTTCCGCTTCGGTATTTTATCGCAATTTTGCTTACCTCATTGAATTTTAAGAGATCAAGTTTCAAGTAAAGAATTGTTGAATTGTTGAAAGTACTTTTGATCATTTGTGTTTGGAGTTTGAACAATAATTATAGTTTATTCTTTTCTTTTTTAATTAAAAACAGGAATGGATAATCCAAAAGCTGGAGCGGGTAGATCACGTGGTCGAGGACGAGCAACTAATCCTCAACATCCCAATAATGGAGGTCGCGGTCGTCGTGCAGGACAAAATGTGAGTACGATTTTATAGTTCTGATGAGTAATATGCGTTTTGATGATATCCATCCATCATACATAGACCGGCAATCAGGGAGCGGCTGGTCCTGCAACCAATCAGCCAGCAGCACAGGGAGCTTGGGGCGGTGCTGCATCTAGGTCGACAACCAGTCAACCATCTGCTGCGCAGTCATCGCAAGGTGCTGTACCCAAGACTCCGTCAGGGGCATGGAGTCAAGGTCCCCCGGCATCTAGTGCATGGAGCCAGGGTCCACCAGCTTCAAGTGCATGGGGTCAAGGACCACCACCGATCGCTGCTGCACGTGGCCGAAGTACTGATTTTGCATCAAAGCAGCCCGTTTTTAGTGCAGCTGCACCACAACAACAACAACGACCACCGGCTCCTTTCGCAATAGGTCGTGCAATAACGCATCGCGAAACTAATGTTACTGAAGGACAAGGTAAACTATATACGGCGTATAGCAGCACCTATTCGATGTGTATCATTTGATATCATTAATTATAGTTGTAAAGGAGGATACTCGTGGTGCTGTGCGTGGCAAACGTGTTATTGCCGATTATGTAAGGAGTCGCCCGCAAGAATGTGTTACTAAAACGGGTAGTCTTGGTGACAGGATAAAAGTTACATCCAACTACTACCGTATTCTCAAAAGGCCGCAGTGGACCATACATCAATATCGTATTGACTTCTCCCCGAGTGTTGATTTGTTACAACTACGTCGGAAATATTTGTACGAGCATAGAGCTAAATTTGATGGATATTTATTTGATACAGATCAAATGTTCAGCACCAAATATCTCGTTCCCGAGATGGTAAATGGTGTAATGGAATTGATCACAAAAGATGCTCAAGGGGAACCGGTACAAATAAAAATAAAGCATGTTGGTATTGTTGATGCTACAGATGCACAGATGTTGCAAATATTGAATTTAATTTTGCGGCGAGCTATGCAAGGTTTAAAGATGACATTAGTTCAGAGGAATTATTTTGATGACAAAGCTGCAGTTAGTGTTTTGAACTATCATTGATTTTCCATTCAAATTAATATTTTCAATATACTTATGATTCCTCTTTTAGATAAGGCTTACAGCGCATAAATTGGAAATATGGCCAGGTTATCAAACATCTATACGACAACATGAACGTGATATTCTGTTGTGCTGCGATATAGCTCATAAAGTGATACGTGAAGAAACAATGCTTCAGGTGATATCACAAGCCGGTAATGGAAAAAACCATCAGGAAAATGTAAAAAAATTAATTGTTGGTAATGACTGCATCATTTGGGTAACTATTATATTACAACTAATATGAATTGTTGTATTTTTCAAGGAATGATTATCATGACCAGATACAATAATAAAACTTATCGTGTGAGCGATGTCAATTTTGACCTTACTCCCAAATCCAAATTTAATACAACAAGGGGTGATGTTTCTTATGTTGATTATTATAAAGAGGTACAGTCATTCGTATGAGAGAAGTCTTCAAAATACAGTGAACAAGAATACTGTCTTCTTTTTAGCGTTACCACACAAAAATTCAGGATATGAATCAGCCGCTTCTAGTATCAATGCCCACCGAGAGAGACAGACGTGGTGGTAAGGATCAACTTATATTGCTAATTCCAGAATTGTGTGTTCCCACTGGATTAACAGACGATATGCGAAGTAACTTTATGTCAGTGTTTAGAGATTTATTATGATATATGTATATTATTGTGCATGTAATATATATTTTTTTTTTTTTTTCATTATAGGCTGATGAGGGATATGAGTAATAATACACGTCTAGATCCAGGCGTTCGCATTAAACGTCTAGAGGTATTTAATCGCCGTTTGCAACAATGCCAAGAAAGTGTTGATCTGCTGAGGACGTGGAATGTGTCTTTGGATACTAATTTGGTTGAGATTCCAGCTCGTGTATTACCATTTCAATCGATTATATTTGCCAAACAGAATAGATATACATGCGACAGTAAAGCTGATTGGTCTCGTGAATTCCGTAACAGTGGCATGTACCTCAATGTTCACATCAATCGCTGGATCGTTGTTGTGGAGCGTAGATTTCTGCGCGAGGCACAAGAGTTTGTGTCGATGTGCTGCAAAGTCGCTCGTGGAATGCAATTGAATATTGTAACTCCAATGTAGTATGTATAGCAAGAGTCCGAATAAGTGATATGAGAATTTAATTTTTGGTCTTTTAGCTTGGAGATTGCAGATGATCGGATGTCATCCATTTCACAAGGCACTAATGATGCCGCTGCTAAGGACCCACAATTAATTATGGTTGTGCTATCCAATAATAATGAAGAGAAGTAAGTAGCCATTGTGTAGATCTATTGTTTATGATTAATCCCTAACCAAAAAAAATTGCATAGGTATAATTGCGTCAAAAAGAAGTGTTGCGTAGACCGTCCAGTTCCATCGCAGGTGGTCACTATACGCACAATTGCGCCAAAAGGTGATAAGGCTCGTGGTTTAATGACCATTGCCACAAAGGTCGTCATTCAAATGAACGCCAAATTAATGGGTTGTCCGTGGATGATAGAAGTACCTGTAAGTGGTCTATTGACTATCGGTTTTGATGTCTCTCACGGTGGTAATTCAAGAAACGGCTACGGGGCCCTTGTAGCCTGCATGGACATGAAGAAGAAAGCCATGTTCTATTCGACTGTCAAACAGCATATGGCTACTCAAGAAATATCGGATAACATGCCATTGATGGTGCGTTATGTTCTAGATGTATATAAACAGGAAATGGGCACATTGCCAGCAAAAATCATCTTTTATCGCGATGGCGTTGGTGATGGCCAATTGCAATATGTTGTCGATGCAGAACTAAATGGTTTGAGGAAAATGCTTGATTCATATTATTCGCAGGGTCCAGCTCACTTTGCATTTATAGTTGTCTCCAAGCGCATTAATACGCGTTATTTTACTAATAGGGAAAACCCTACACCGGGCACTGTGGTCGATGACATTATCACTTTGCCCGAACGCTATGATTTCTTCCTGGTGTCACAATCGGTGCGTCAAGGTACTGTATCACCAACTAACTACAATGTCATCTATGACAAATTGGGTTGGAATGCAGACAAGGTACAAATGTTGACATATAAAATGACCCACATGTACTATAATTGGGCTGGTACATGCCGTGTGCCGGCTGTTTGCCAATATGCACACAAACTGGCGTTCCTAATTTCGGAGAATGTTAAAACAAATCCAAGTACAAAGCTTGATAGGAGTTTGTATTTCCTATAATTACTTACTTTTATATTTTTACATGGATGATATTTTTCCAACAATTTTTTTTTTTTACTTTTATGTATCGATTGAATTAAAATTCATGTTAAACTTGTACCTACATATTTAAGTTGATGAAATTTAGTTTATAATTTTACACACTATGTTAAAATGAATTATAACGGGCAGAAAATTATTATCATATTAATATTTCATATGTAATGAGGCTCACTTGTCTCGCAGTTAAGAATAAGTGATACTGTAATAAGTCAATTTCATAATGCATACTCGGCAACACTACTAATAATCAAGATGGCACGTGACAGAACATACATTTTCTTTTTAAAGTCATCTAAAAATGCCAAATAGTTGTTTTACCATATTACCTAATGCCATACATTTTCATAATTGCACCACAAGAACGCCTTTATTCATTTTATGCATTTATCTATACACATTGTATATCAAAATATGTTGAATTACAAAACAAAAACAAATTGATGGTAAAAAAAAATGATTACCAAAGTAATCCTCAATGAGGATTTGTTGCGTGCTGCATTTATGCAGCATCGACTTTTTTCTATTATTTTTTTATTTACAAGAAATTGGAATAATGTAACTGGAAATTGAAAGAAAGTGTATTTTTCTACAAAACTTACATTTTTAAAATAAAAATAAAAATCGTTTGCTTTTTTTTAATAAAATAACAATGCGATTGTCTTTATTTCGAATAACAAATTTATATGTAGGCCGCATTTTCGAATGTCGAAAGGAAATATTTTTCCTTTGTGAAAATCTTATGAATTTTCCACAGCCCCTCACCTACCTCAGATGCCGTTTGTAGCACCGTTAAACAAGATGGTGCCAGGGAACCTGGTTGTCTGGCAGTTTCTGCCTTGGCAAGAGATTGGTGATAGTATCTCCAAAAAAGACGAGATTGAAGATTATTTTCTGAAACCACTGTTGAAGATATTCGGTTTTATATAAACTCAAAATTCAATTTTACGTTTGAGACGAAAATTTCCTCTTTCAAAGTTATCGTTTCTGCTGACGACCTTGGAAGAATGGTCAAGAGAACACATTTGGCCTGAAGGTGTTGTAGTTCGTGTTTAAGCCGAGAGCATCCAATGGGGCACAATATAATAGTGTTACACTTTCTCAATCATCTGTTTCTATAAAAAAATAAATGAAACCCCAACATTCTTATACATTCTGCTCACGAGAGTTTTAATATGTTTCCTAACTGTCAGAGCTTGGTTTAAAACAAGTAAAAGCTATTTGTAATAAAAATAACAAATGTGGTTGGATGTGGTTATAATGATGACTCCTCAGAAGTCTCTTGTATCTCGTTGTGAAGCCTTTTCTTTTCCTGAAGACGGCCACCACCCTACTTTTTTCGTATTTTTAGAGCATTCCTATCCAATCGAACACAAAGCTTGTTTGCATGTAGAATCGTACTGTTTTAAGAAAACCAATTATCTGACTATCTGAAGTTAGCTGGCCCATTTTAAACTCTAATTTAGATGAGTGGGTTTCGAAATTTAATAGTATCCTATATGATTGTTTCGAATTATGGATTCTTAAACCGAAGAACTTTCATAAAGGGGGAGGGGGAGTGGGGTCAGTTTGGTCTACTAGAGAGTTGCAGAAATTTAAAAACCGTACAAATCGTGCTTAGGGGTCTTTCAAAAGATCTGCTAGTTCAGTTGATTACGCTAGATACACTCTTCTCAGAAGTAAATAGCTGCTCGTACCCTTTTTCGATTACCTCTGAAGTTCTGCGCCATTTTAAAACTTTGGAAATGTAATACTAAGCTGGACCTGACAAAATTTCTGGCTGTATTCTTAGGTCTTGTACTGAATTCGTATTTTTACCGTTAACCAATATTTTCAATGCTTCACTTCAACTTGGGTATTTCTCTATTAGTTGCAAGAAGTCATTCCTTGTTCCACTTTTTGAGAGTGGTTCCAAATTATCGAGGTATAGCCAAACTGAATGTTATACCTGAATTGTTTGAGGCTATTATTACTACGCAACTGGTCTGCTCAGCAAAGTCCGCAATATCTTTGAGCCAACATGGTTTTTTGAATGGAAAATCCACAGTAACCAATCTGGTTGAATTTTCAGCCAGTGTTAATAATGGTTTTACTCGTGGCCTCCAAACTGATGTAGTTTATACTGACTTTAGTAAAGCTTTCGACAAGGTAAATCATGACTTATTGATAAAAAAAAAAATAGAGAAAACTTGATGTAATTGGCTTACTCCATATCTTAGTACGCTGGATCGGATCTTATTTATCTCACCGTACTCAGAAGGTTCTATTCAAAAACACAATTTCGAAAAATATGATCTTTGCTTCTGGTATTCCCCAGGGTAGCTACCGCGGTCCAGGTCTTTTCTTACTCTTCATAAACGATCTTCCGTCAGCTATTACCCACTCAACTGTTTTAATGTTTGCAGATGATAACTCATTATTCACCTGCTTCCCAAGTATGTTTACAGTTAGATTTAATTTCTCTTTCAAACTGGTGCTCTTCAAATCTAATGGTACTTAACATAGATAAATGTAAATTTATGATTTTTGCTAGGAGGGAATCTTTGTTTTTATCAGTTTTCGACAAACCTTTGATGCGCGTTTTCAACTTTATTGATTTGGGCATCACCATGGACCCTAAAATTCGCTCTAATCTACACATTAATTCTTGTGTTTATATGGCGAAGAGTATACTTGATTACGTTAAGAGATGGTCAAAGGAGTTTAACGAACCATAACTAAAACTATTTATATTTCAATGGTTCGTACAATTCTAGAGTATTCTTGTACTATTTGGAATCCCCAATATAGGAGTTACATTGTCAATTTGGGATCTGTCCAGCGGTAGTTTCTATCATTTGCTTTACGCTCCTTTAATTGGGACCCTTTAGCTACTTAATGGTGAAAATGATACTCCTTATTTACTAAATGAGCTGAATTTATATGTACCTGGTCGTCCCTCAAGATACTTTAACCCATTAAAGTTAATAATCATCATCATCATCGTTTCCTGAATCTCCCACTGGAGCATAAGGCCTCAGTAAATCAGTGGTAATATCTTTAGTTCGTTCCACGATTTTCCGCATACGTCAATTTCTTTTTGCAATGTTCTCCTCCACGTGATCTTAGGGCGACCCCTCTTACGACTTCCTTGTATGTTTCAATCAAGAGCCTGTCGACAGACCTCCGTAGTATATTTTCGCAGTGTGTGCCCTATCCACCTCCATTTCCGAAATTTGATATATCATAATTGGCCATTGGTTCCAATTTGCATTTTTTATATAGCTCATCATTGCTAATGACATTTGGCCACCACACCTTTGGATTTTTTCTGGTAGATGGTTGGTTACAAACCAGATCTCGCATCCGTAGAGTAGTACCGGGATATCGTTGGATTTAAAAAGTCTTGACAAGACTTGAAGTCTGCATATTCCGCTCTAATTAAAACTGTCAGCTTCTCAGGAACTCCTCTAGATCGGAGCGCCTCCCAAATGCTTCCACTGTGTAGTATGCTGTGAAACGATAAAAATATGTAAAAATAATTACTCCATGTTTGATCCCGTAACAAGCATGTGCAACGACTAGATTATCACATTTCTTCGTATGCCTTAAAAACCGCTATATTATCCAATTTGAATTAAATGCTTCGTTATTAGTTTTACTTTTTATGCAGTTCTATTTTCTATTGTATAAGTCTGTAGCTGCAATTATAGTCCGTTTACACAGTCACTTGCCAATTCAGCTTCGCGTTCTCAGAACAGCTGGACTGTTGCTAATCGGTCACCAGTTCCGTACATTATGCGGCGAGTAAGTGGTCTAGTTAAGGCTCGTCGTTAAAAATAAATTTTATATGGTTTTTGACAGCATTTCTTATGGCATCGAAACTTTTATATACGGTACCTGATTGTAAAAGTATTATAAATCACGTAGCCGGTAGATTGTTACGTTCGATCACTATCGATGAAGTATTCGATTAATTATCGAAACAATTCGATTTTTATATGAATTCAAATCTACTGTTTATTATTTCCATTTCTTTGTTTGTTTTAATAATAAATTGTGATAGTAATGCAAAGCATTAATTTATTTAGTGAAAATTCGCTGACCAAGCTATTTACCTGTATTGAGCCATTTAAATGAAATATTTGTCCAAGTCTGCGCTTTATTTATTTCTTTAAATTTTTGCAAGCAATTGCAAATGTTCTTTTTTTATAATTGCAAATGCATGTGCGTGCGTGTGTGTAGTAATGAAAAGACCAAATTTACGTGTATAATAATATATTTATTTTCACATAGAAATTTCGATTTTTCGGCTTAAGTTACACGAATAGAAGGAGTAGTGGGATGGTAGTGTTGAAATTATCAGTCTAACTGTAGGCTCGACTATGCATTTTGTATAATTTTTTTAACATCATATGGTTATTGTTAATTTATTACTCTACTTAATAATTACTATAATAATAATAATAATAATAATAACAATAGTTATGTTCAAAGAATTCTCAGTCGTCAGTCTTTGAGCAAACCACCATACTCTTGATATTTATGTATTTGAATTGATACTGTTTCAATTTTCCTTTTCTATCCACTTCAAACAAATACATATATGATTCATAGATAACCCAGAGTCAGCCAATGGACATAATGATGTATTTACACCTATTCCTCGATTTACACAATACACGACTTCGTCTACATTAAATAATAAAATTGTTTAAATGTTAAAAATGTATATAACAACAACAACAACGTGGAATTTGACAAACATGATTTTGTGTGAAATTTATATTCCATGTAAATCGAGGTATAGATATATATATGTTATATTTAAAATTTTATTATTCATTCATGCTTAAATAATGTTGATTATATGGAAGATCATCATATTTGCTCCATATTTTCTTATGTATCTGTTGTGTTTGAGAATTTAATGAGTGCGTTTAGCTATAATTATTACTACTACAACTATTGCTGTTGCTGCTGCTGCTGCTTCTGCTGCTAGTGGTGGTGGAGGTGGTGCTGCTGCTGCTGCTGACTTTACCGCTGCGATAAAATATCCATTTCTTTGTACGTATCATCGTCATTTTTCTTCGGTGCAATGCCATTCCGTTGGGTCGTGTCGCCATTAACGTTCGAGTCCTACATTTTAGTAGCTGTATCAATTAGTACATCATAATGATCGAAACGATAAGCAGGTGAGGAGTGTGGAATGAAGGAAATGGTTATGTGTCATTGGGTCATGGTGGGATGGGGAATTTTTAAAATCAGACAAAATTGTAGAAACAAAAAAGAAAAATATATTTAATAGTAAATTTTAAGCACATTAAGAAATTCAAATCTATGTAGCTAAATAATAAACAACATTAACTCTATAAACGAATAAATGTGTATTGCAATTAGCAAAAAATGTTTGTACAAATATATATATATGCGGCTTGTAAAAAAAAATATTGTATATTTGCATATTACAGAGTTATCTCTTTTAGGTTCGTTTTTTTTTTTTTTAATAATCATATAAAAACCAAATAAATTTTATTCATCGAGATTATGTCATAAAAATTGTGTTTTTATCTGATAAACTACAACTTATCTGGTCTTTCAACAAAAAAAAAAAAACGATCCTTAACGAAGCATGCTTGTATGTGCTTATTTAATGAGCGGCAATTATCTACTTTTATATTTTGAAAAAAAAAACTGCATTGGTTATTTATGATTTGGATGATTACTAATTAAAAATAAAAAACAAATGCAATGTAATAGAGTCGTAAAGTTAAAAAAAAAACGGACAGAGGATTTTCATAAATAACTGAGCTGTGAATATAACTATTATTTATCAAATGCAGCCATTTTAATTTATAAATCATTTAAATTAATTGTCTTATTTTAATTTTTTTTTTTTTTATTTTATAAAGAAATCATTAACTTTTTTTCTTATGTTAGATTTTTTAAACATGAAAATAAAAAAGCTGCATACCTAACATGAATATCGCGAAATCACTAGGACCATCCATAATTTCGCTCTTTAATTGAATAATTTGAAATCGACAGACAATTTTCAATATTTTTAGGATATTTGAGTTCAAATTTTCAATTGATTTGTATGAATAGAGACAAGATAATGCCAAAATTCTGGTAGAGAAATTTATTTTGCAATTTTTTGTGGATTTTGACATTAATTTGAATCAGTAAACATTTAGTGGAACTATAAAAATGTATTATATAGATCGAAAGTGACATCTTCCAGACGAAATATTTTTTTTTAAAGCTTAAGATTTACATATAATTTTAAATGTAACGATTTCAAACAAGATAAATAAAGAAAAAACATTTATGAAAAAGATTGTTTTTAAATTAATCGTATATAATACTCAAATATTGGAAACATGCTTTCTTCTTTTTGTTTTGGGGAATGGGACGAAAAACATTCTCTACATATACATATAAGTTTAATGTTAATGAAGAGGACTCTTGTCTACCATAAGTGTTTAACAAAGGACAAAATGAAAAAACTTACTTTTCATCATTTTCATTTTTTGTATATGTTGTGTTTCGCAACTACAAGTAGATAAATATTAATCTGCCTAAATATATGTAGTAGGTATTTTTTTTTTAATTTTACAGAACAAAAAAAAAATAAAATAAAAATAAAGAGCAATTCGTACAATTGGGCATTACTGCTTTATTTATTATTTATTAATTTTTTTTTATATACCATATATACATATACATATGCATGTATATATAAATTTATATTTTTACTATCTTTTTTACAAACAATTTTATAACATCTAATACTTAAAATAGCATAATATGAATAATTTATGCATGTAATCAACTAATATAAAGACGACGAAGAACACAGCAATATTTTGTCGTATACATAAATTTCATTATTACTATCATCTAATTGGTTTATCCGATTTGTTATCACACGAATTTACGAATTTCTTACATATTTACGTAATTAATTAATCAACTAGATAAGATACATTACACAAATGTGACTACAACTAACATATGAACGAGTAATATGTTGGGATGTATGTAGGAACAAATAAAAAATCATATTAGTACCTGATAGACTACATTTGGTCTGTAATCGTCATTTAATTATATGCAAATACAAAATTAATTTATGGGGAAAATTTTATTAAATTCGTTTTTTTTTATACAGGGTGATTTTTTAGCAACTTTCTTTTTGGCAGCTCAGCTGTTTTCGTGCAACATGTTACTGTCAAACATGTTCAGATTGGTTTATAATTTAACCATGAATCGACTTGCAAACGAATAACGCTTGCAGATTATTGAATTTTATTATCAAAATTCATGCTCGGTTAAGAAAGTGTGAAAATCGGAAAATTGTGTTCAGCGACGAAGCTCATTTCTGGATGAATGGATATGTGAACAATCAAAATTGCCGTAATTCATGTGAAGAGCAGCCGGAAGCAATGCAAGAACTGCCAATGCATTCCGAAAAATGCACTGTTTGGTGTGGATTATGTGCGGGTGGCATCATTGGAACGTACTTTTTCAAAGACGACGAAGGCAGGAAAGGTACTGTGCGATGATTACAAACTTTTTTTTTGCCCAAAATGGAAGAGCTGGACTTGGCTGACATGTGGTTTCAACAAGACGGTGCCACATGCCATACAGCACGCAAAACAATGGTCCAATTGAGAGGCGAGTTCGGTGAACAGTTTATTTCACGTTTGGGGCCGGTCAATTGGCCGCCTAGATCGTGCAATTTAACGCCTTTAGACAATTTTTTGTAGGGCTATGTTCTTAATTCTCATATCTATAGTGATAAGCCAGCAACGATTGACGCACTGGAAGAATTTATTCGTGAGATATCGGCCGATATGTTGGAGAGAGAGTATGCCAAAATTTGATCCAACGTATGAACCATTTGAGGCGCAGCCGCGGTCAATATTTACATGAAGTCATCTTTAAACATTGAATTATATAGATCATTCTATCGACTCAAATAAAGATTCCATACATTTTTCTAAATTTTTGTGATAATATCAAATCCAAAGGCTCTTAAAAAATCACCCTGTACAAATTAAAGGTAATAAATGGACGAAAAAATGAAATGAGATTTTCGACCATATGCGACAATACTACATATTGTTCCATGATGTGTAATAATGTGTAAGACGACTTCTATTGCAAATAAATCAATCAATAATCAATTTAAAGTCGTGTTGTTCGATTTTGGAATATACATATGTACGGATACTATTCCGTGGATTAATCACACATATTCAATTGAATAGAATTTTACAACAATAGTATGTCAGTAATATCAGATTCTACATTCTAGTGTTACCACTAATAATCGATTTACATACTAAATATGTATACACAATAGTAAGTATGTATGTACATGGTAATAACTAAGTATATTATGTATAATATTGTTCATATACTATACGTGTTCCTTCAAAAATTATCACAGCAAATGTTACTAAAACAAGTCACAATTATGATTTTTACATATTTAATAGATGGGATCCATTCAAATTGAATTAAATAGGCGGCCATATTCTAAATTACGTTTTCGACCAACCAATACCAACAGTTTCGAAGTCAGACAACAAACACACAATAAATATGACAAATGAATTCAAACAAAAATTGTTTTGTGTATTTCTTATTGTACAAATATCTGACTTTCTGGCAAAATTTTTTTGTTCGAAAATGAAATTCAGAAGATACGAAATTAATTAAAATTATATCGCCCGTTGTTATGGTCAAAATTAAGATTATCATAAATTTAAAATTTGATTAATCGATTAATTAATCGATACTAAAAATTTAAAATTTATTTAAACTTTGATTATCACTACGGATCTTCCATAATCTTGTTATAATTTGAAATATTATGAAAAACTTTAAGGTGAAAATGAAAGGGAAAACTATTATATACACCTATTTTTATATGCCCCAACCTTTAGTCTCATAATAAATACAATTAATGGAATAGAAATATGTATTTTTTAACTTGATCGAATTCGATACGCCCATATATTAGGTGTAGTAAAAGGAAATCCACTACTTTTCGAATAGATGGCGTTCGAAAGATAGGATTTCGTACTAAATAAACTTTTCAGGCAATTTTGTGATTGCTTGACTCAGTATTGTTTGAGCACGCGTCAAAGATGGACACCAGTAAAGAGAAAATATGCCATATTTTACATTTTTTCTTCGATAAAGGTGAAAACGCAAGCTGGACGGCTGAAAATGTGAATAGTGTTTATGGTCCTGATACTGTAATAGCCAATCATGTGCAATTTTGATATCGTCGATTCCGTTCCGGAAATTTTCATGTCAAAGATGTAAGGCCAATTGTAGAAAATATCCATAAAATAATGGAAATCGTCGAGTCTGATCGTCATGTAAGCACTGTTTCTATTGCCCAGAAACTAAACCATTGCACAAAAAACCATTTGGAATAATTTAAATAAATAAAACCTTCAATTTAATGCAAAAATAATGGATTTCGTTTTACTACACCTAATATTCCATCAACAATGACATTTATGACATTATGACGTTTGAATGAATTCAAAATGGTTCTGGAAAATTTTGCCATTTCATCACTAAAAATCATTTGTACATACATTTGTCATTTATTTTTTTTTAGTATGTATTTTGAACACATTTACACTAAAATACAAAAGAATGCAATGGGAATTCTTTTAACACATATGTCAACACTTTTAAATTGTCTGCACGTTTAAATGCCGTGCGTAAAAATTCCAGTGACAAGATATTGTTATTTTAGTGGGAAAACCGATTGCACTCATGTGTCAAAAATTTAATTTACGACTACGAAAATTTATGTCAAAAGAATAATAGCAAAAATTTTTCGAACTTCGAAAACAAATTGAAACAACCATGAAAAAAAAGGGCAGCGACTTTAAATCCCTCTAATGAAAGCGATTATTTTTAACTGTCATTTACATTTGTTAATATTTTGTTATGCTACAACAATGTGGCCGATAATAAAATGCTCTCTCCCATCAAACAGTTAGTTTTACTACAGTTGAAACACAATTGTGTGGAATTTTGTACCCAAAAAATATTTCTTAAAAAGAATTTCGAATTTCGCTTAAGCACATTTCACTGACAATATACTATTCGATCGCATTAGAATGGACACAATTGAAATACTACGATTATAGAGGAACTTATGAAAAATATCTATGATTTGTATACATAACATTATCAAAATATATTTTGGAATTCTTGTAAATAAAAATATTCCAAAAAAAAAAATGCAATAACTATAAGATTGCTATGAACCGTATTAAAAATAAAATATTGTACATTTTTACTTATAATCTAGAATCAATTATTTTGACTACATCCTTTTCACTTTTCACTAAAATAATGAAATAACGAATAAAACTGTCTTGTATGGTTGATAATTCACCTTCAATGTTTTGATAACAATTTTGCTACTATATGAACCAGTTTCTTTACGTCATCACAAACGTTTCATGTGATTGGGTTCTCTTTTATTGCTCACGAGTGCATTTTGTTGTCAACATTGATGGTGTAATATCATTATATGATTGGAAGATATTGATGTGATATTGTTAGATATATGTATTGTATGAATTTATGTATGTATGTGTGAATGTATCAGGTCAGTCCATAAGTTCGTGCGTTATTTTAATTGAAGTTGAGCCAAGTTTGACAGTCGATATGATGTCGGGAAGGTTAAATTCATCACATGGAACAGTTTAGGGGTACCTGGTTCAATTGAGTCTAAAGGTTTCAAAGCTGGGAAAATGGGTTCCGCATGAATGAATGAAGGAAGCACTTGAAAAAAATCGTCCATCTTTAGTCAATAGACGCAATGTTTTGTTGTTTCACCACGACAACGCAAGACCGCATACCGCAATACCGACCTAAGGCAAGCTGAACGAGCTCGGATGGGAGCTAATGCTAACACATCCATCATGCTCTCCGGATATTGCACCTTTCGATTATCACCTTTTCCGCGGACTTCAGTCCCATTTAGGTAATAAGAACTACACCGTATTTTGACTCCAAGGACAAACAATTTTTTGAGCAGGGAATTAAAAATTTGCCCAAACGTTGGGAAGACATTGTATAGAATGCAGGAAAACAAATTATTGATTAATAAATACTGAAAACTTCTATTTTATTTAATTTAAAACCACCTAAGAAAAGCGCACGAATCTTTGGACTAACTTGAAATATTATATGTACATGAATACCCAGTAAAAAATCCAAGAGATTTAGTAATGTTTTACACAAAATTGTGGTCGAGCATTTATTACTCATGAGATTTTATGATATAAGAACTTCAAAAACAAATTTTCCATAGGGAAACCTCTCAAATACTGAATACCATAGCTTCTTACTACATGGGCTTATAATTCTGGGACAGAGATGTTGAAAAATAGTGAAATGAAAAGTGTAATATAAACTTCCTACATTACACAAGAAATAATATTAATCGACTATCTTGAAAGAGGGAAAATATATATATATAAGGATGTATATCGAAGTGTGAAAATAATTGTTTGCCCATAGAATTGAATATTCTTTCTTAGATCTAATGCTCATCATCACCCCATGTAGTAATTGCCTTTTGAGTCTAAGGTGATAAGACAAGTTGTCAGCCGATTCATATTTACTATTTTCTTGATTATTGAATTAATGCAAATAAATGTTTTAATTTCAAGAACATATACAAACAAAAAGAAAGAAAAAACAAACAAACTAGTTAAACTAGTTTTAAAAAAATCATCACTTCATATTAGCTTTCACTATCCGACGATTAGCTTGACGATTGGGTTAGCAATTTTCGTACTACTCGATTAACTGTTTAATCAAGCAGATTAATCTGATTAAGAAAAATTGAGGGAAGGATAAATTAAAAGATTTTTCATTTTATTTGTAATAGAAAAACCAATGGCTTGTGGGTAGGCATGCTACAAGGCTTAGTTTACCGGCCAAAGATTTTTGTCGCAGCTGCCAGGACTTGGAATTGGAAGAAACTATTTACCACATCCTCTGTAGATGCGCAGCATTGACATGCAGAAGGCACAATCTACTGGGGAGTGTCTTTTTTTACAGATACCGCTGAGCTAGTACCCATGGATGTCAGGGACATTGCTCAATTCATTAAGAAATCCTAATATTCCGCTTAACAGAGGGAACATAATAGTAAGCATCAGTGATGCATGGTAACACAATGGGCCAATTTTTGGCCTAAGTACGCCCCCGTTTGAGTGGCAACCGTATAATCTAACCTAAATAAAAATAAATAAATATGTGGCACTTAAAGCCCCAAAGGGCTCATTGACCGAGCTTCTCTTCTATTACTGTTGTGCGTCTTAAATTTGGACAGTATTAGACGGGACCTACTTATTTTAGTATTTTAGCCGGTTCCGAACGGAAGAACACTTGTGACATCACTTTTTCTGAGCTTTGTCACAGAGTTCTTTTAGAAGCTTTTTCATGGCAAGTTGTTACTGTCGGAAGAATTGCCAATTGCTTGCCGACAGGTGGGCACTATTCGAAAGAAAAATCTTATCGATATTAAATTTGTTATGCATCAGCCGAGGATTGAACCACGACCTGCAGATCAGAAGGCGAACGCACTAACCACTGACCTACGGCACCCACTAACCTAACCTAGTGATTAATGTGTCGGCAGTATTTATAGAAAAATAATATAGCTTTCTCATTCAAAACTAATCTTTTTTGAGGCCATCTAATTGTCTTATTATCTTCAGGCAATACACTTTTGTCCTGCAAAGGCTTCAGAATGAGCTGATACGAGTATAACTCAGAAAAAGGAGTCCTCTATTTGGAATCGACATATATAAAAGTTTCCTCTAGTCCAAATTTAACATTTGTATTGTTAATGCCAAATATGAATGTATATGTATATAAATTTTCTGCTGGGCTGTGAAATAAATTTTGTGTATGGTTAATGATAAAAAAAATATATCAATAACTACAAATAGGAATAATATTGTCAGTCTAAATACATATTTTATAAATAAATAAATATATATACAAATAAATATATATATATATATATATATATATATATATATATATATAAATATATATATATATGTATGTATATATATACATATATATATATATATTTATATATATATATATATATATATATATATATATTTATATATATATATATATATATATTTATATATATATTTATATATATATATATATATATATATATATATATTTATATATATATATATATATATATATTTATATATATATATATATATATATATATTTATATATATATATATATATAAATATATATATATATATATATATATATATATATATATATATATTTATATATATATACATATATATATATATATATATATATTTATATATATATATATATATATATATATATATATATATATATATATATATATATGTTTTTCTTGTTTGTTCAGTATATATTATAAATATGTATGGATGTATGCTTGTGTATGTAGGAATCAAATAACAGGAATATTAATATCAATTAAAATAGTAGGTACCTAATAATGCTAGATAGTAGTAGTTAATAATAAGTGCTTAATAATATTTAGTAACAGTTCGTGTAGTTGTTAACATACACCAAAATTAGATAGTACATTCTATATATATATATATATGTATATATATATATATATATATATATATATATATATGTATATATATATGTATATATATGTATACACACATATATATATATATGTTACATACATATATACACACACACACACATATATATATATATATATATTATATATACATATATATATATATATATATATATATATATATATATAAAAGAAATATATTTAATTGAAGAAAAAATAAAACCAAACTAAGATAACACAATATATAGTGTTACCACTGCGATCACTACATATACGATGGCAGCCATGATTATTTTAAAATCCATCTCAGAAATTTGATGAAATAATCCTGTAAATGTATGAGTACGAGTAAATTATAAGCTAAGCTTGAGTCATTAATAACTTGTCATTGATTATACGTAAATATGCATTGATGAATGAATTAATGAATGAATGAATAGTAGGTTAGATACATTATTATTAATTGCACACATAAAATGAGTGGTGGTGATGATTAAAAGCATCGTAAGGCTTAAATAAAGCATGAAATATAATTGTGTATTAATTTTTGTAATAATACGAAATAATATTAGAGCATTAGATTGTGATTAGATATAATATAAATAGAAATGGATATACAAAATTTACATTTTTATTAGAGGTGCATATGGAATGCTATTTGGTTGTGTACAAAGTTATTGAAAGCAAACTTTGTATAATGTTATATTTGCTATTTTTTTTTTGTTTGTTTAGAAAAAACATGAATGCTGTCAGCACTAACAGAAACTTGAAATATTTTACAGCTCTTATGATAGGATGAAGCTTGAAGTTATTGATCAAATAATGCTTTGCAACCATGAGCTATATAATCTCTATGCTTATATTTAATCGCATTAAAATTCATTTACTGCGTTCAATCGATCATATCGAGCATAGAAGTAATCACTCGAACAAAGGAGATACTCTATGCCGTAGTCCGATAGTGCTGAACGCTTCAACCATGCGAGTAACCCAATTATATGGAAGGTTTTAATTATTATGACAGCAAAAAATTAAAAATATAAATTATTAAAATACGTGGAAAATAATACACATACATAAATATCTACTCAATGGGAAGAAAAATGTAAAACGAAATTTTGTTCAAGTACAATTTGTGGAGTATGAAGCATCTCTAGGTAATCTCTATTTGTAATTTTTTTTTTCAAATCTATCATTATGCTTCTACTTCTACATATGTATGTATGTATGTATTTGCGATAGCAGCATGTAGGTATGTATGTATTATGTAATACGTATTATTAGAGAACTACTACTAGTTACGTTTAAGTAAATGATAACCCACCTGGTGTTTCAACGTTTTCTTGTTCTGTACGCACATAATATATAGTGTCATCATCTTCAAAATACTATTTATGTTGTACATTTGCATATACATACGAATACATATGTATATATGTATGTTTGTGTGTGTGTGTGTGTGGGTGTGGGTGTGGGTGTAAAATTATCAGTGTAATTATGTGATCGAATAGTAGATACGTACGTACGTTCAACCAACCAAAAGCCAAAAAGTAAGAAAACACAATGAAATAAAAAAGGAAAGAAAAAAAAAAGAACAACAACGAGAAAACAGAATAACTTATAGGTGCTTTTTAAAAGATAGATTCAGAGAATAGAGAGAATAAATAAATGCAAATATAATGGACACATTATATTGTATGTATGGATGTATGTATGTATGCATATTGTATGTACTGGGTTATACATAATTACTTATGATTATAAATTCATATTTATGTTTCAATGTGTAGGCATGCTTTCCCCATTTATCATCCAATTTGTATATATAAGTTCTAGATATGCAATTATTTAAATACATTACGTTATTAATACTTGACTCTTACGCATCTAATATATGTACCTAGTAAATATTTGTATTAAAGCCATTGTATACGATAGTGATTTTATTCATTTATTGGATGCTATTCTGCAGTCTAATTATGAATCACGAAATCATTAGTAGGTGTATTCTTTATTCCATTGCAATTGAAAAGAAAAAGCGAATAATTTCCAAATAAATTCCAAATAATCCCACAAAAAAGATTTGATTTCCTTAAATAAATTCAAAGAATTTAAATGTATTTAAATATTTAATTATTTTTATTTTTGTAAACAACAACATACAATTCGAAATGTTCTCTCAATTATAAAAATTAGAACTAACAGAATTAAAAAAAAACCCAAAGAGTTTTTAACATTGAAAACGGCTTAAAAAAAATTAATAAATATGTGGCACTTAAAGCCCCGAAGAGCTATTTAGTCGAGCATCCCTTCCATTACTGTTGTGGGTGTTAAATTTTGGACAGTATTAGAAGGGGCCTACTTATTTTAGCCGGTTCCGAACGGTAGAACCCTTGTGACATCACTTTTTCTGAGCTTTGTCACAGAGTTCTTTTTTAGAAGCTTTTCCATGGCAAACTGTTACTGCCGGAAGAATTGCCAATTGATTGCCGACAGGTTTTGGGTACCGTTCGCAAGAAAATTCTTTTCGATATTACATTTGTTATGCTTCAGCCGGGGATTGAACCCAAAACGGTAGCTGATGTAATATTGTACCACATGGGATGATAAGTCTTAGAGCTTAATAAAAATAGTAATTTGTATACAAAATGTTTAACTCTATTTAATTGTGCTTTCAATGATATAAAACTTGTTTCAATCGTTGCGAATACGACTAAGATTTTATCCTTTTAGTAGTAGCACTTTTTACTTATTTGATTAAACGGGTGGATCGTAACTTTGCGTGAGAGCTACATTAAATCGTAGATGTGGTTCGCCCAATTGTTGTAAAACACACATTATTCTACATACTTAAAATGATTGTTCACAATGGAATACAGAATAGAAGTAATTTACACAATTTCATATTTGCAATGGCTTCATTTGCGAGTACATTTTATACATATTTCATATTATGTTTAATCTACCAGATTAACACCAAATTGAACAAGCCCTACCTAGTTATAGTAGTACTATTTTTTTGGCAGCCATTACTTCAAATTTATTGTCATATTCAAATTGCAGTAACACATTAATTCGATTTCATTTAAATAGAATATCAATCAATTCATCATTCATCTACTTTTAAAATGTTCAATATTACCTACCTACGACATTATATTTTATTACATTTTTTTTGGCCACTAAAATACATTTGCGAAAGCATTCGAAATCAGATTTGAAATTTCATTGGATTTCATTTCATATGGAAAAATTATTAAACAAACTATGTTTTTCAACAGTTAAGTCTGTAGGTCTGTATATAAGTAACGGAACATTAACTTTCAACGCTGTTTATATATCACACTACATACACATTTAAATATGTATGTATGTATGTTTGAAGCCAAGTACCAAACTAATAATATTACAATTTAATATTTACGTTTTTTTTTTCTCATACATGTACTAAATTTAATCAAATTGCCTATATAAATAATTAATAAAGAAACACATCATATGTATGAGACAAATTAATCGTCTACAATTTAGTGAAACGACTTACGATAGTGCAACGAACGACAACGCCAATACAAAGCTTGAATGGCACGCCAACATCCCTCAAAAGTTCAGATGCAAAGTAAAGTAATTTATTATTTGACCAAAAAAAAAACAAAAAAAACAAACAAACAAATATTCACTCTTATCACAGTTGTCGAACGTTGAAATCAACTACAATGATAAGGGTGATTATATTGATAATCACATACGTAAGAAAAATACGTTAAGCCGAAATTAAATTACACCTAATTATAAGCTTCATTTCCTTCATTTTTGTTGTTTTTCATTTTCAAGCCACAAGGACATGATTTATGCAAGTGATTTTATGTATGAGGCCTAAATATGTGTTTGCAATGTATTCTGAATTACCTTTTTAGCTGGTGATGGTGGCACTTCGAGATGATATTTCTCTTCACAATGCTCCCGCAACAGTGCAATACCCTCGGCGCGATTATTCGAATAACGATTCTCCCATGCATCCAACAATCGATTGTAGTAACGCGGCGTATCGGTGTACTTTAAATATTTATGCGTTTGATTTGTTGGGAAAATGCGCTCTAGTGGCGCACATCGTGCCAATTCATCTTCTGCAACAATTAGACAGCGTATATCATCCGGCGTAAGATGATCCAATATCGAATTGATGTACTATGGCGTGATAAATTGAAATAAATTATTTAGACTTTATTAGAATGTTGTGATGTTACCTCATCTCGGTCCTCCAATGTTTTGCGAGTGAAAGTATTATGCTTGATTTTTTCCGCACGTGACAGATAGTTTATGTACATACGCTTGTCGTAACAAATTGGACCATCTGGCAATGACAATTGATCGGCAATCTCTTTTTGCCTCTCAAGCGAAAGTTTTGGCGGAACCTAATGTGTTGTAATTAACAATGCAAAATAAATATGACACACAATTGATCTCTACTTAGTGTTACGTACATTAAAAAGTGCCGTATTTAGTACACCTTGTACTAGGGGAGCCTTTACATGAGCATCTAATGGTAGTTCTGAATGCAACGATGGCGAGATATTCACCTCCAAAAGCCATGGTATCAAATCCGAATCGAGTAGTACATCGAAACCGAACAATTCAAAACAGCTATACTTGGATTCGACATTAATCTTAATCATATTGTTGATCGATTGTTCGCCAGCCATAATGGTGCGTAATACCAAATTGCGCAATGCTTCCCAGAGATAATCTGTACGAACGCCACGACTTGACAAATATGACCACAGAGATTTAATCGTCCACTTGTGGCCATGACATGCGTTTACATCTTCATTTTTGGAGTAATTCGAGGATAATTTATTAATGCTATAATTCGTTAGGTGCATACAGCGATCATTTAGCGTGTCCGATTTGTCACTGTATCTTACTATGTGAAGGCAGAAGACAACAACAAGTTAGTTAGACGAACTTTATATTGTCTCATACATACCTGAAGCAAATCGTGCCAAACCATTATGATACATATATACACGTAGCGGATTTACAGAGGTCACAAGTACATATAAACGCAAATCGAATTTACTACCATTGATCAATAATGGGCGTTCAACATATCTGCAAACAGAAGAAGAAATAATATAAAACAAATAATTAAAAATAATTTTCAATTTTGAACTTACTTTTGAACAATTAACGGTTTTCGTTTGGGTATTTGCGCCCACCTATTTACTACGCGAATACCAGCTCCGCGTGCACTTGCAGGTGGCTTAATAATCCATTTGACATTGCGTTGCGAATATCTGGGCCAATTCTTGCGAAGCAAACTTAAATCATTGGGTATGATAAAGGTCCTAAAACATTCGGGATTCAATTAATATCATCAGTATTGTTAAAAAATAAATGAAAAACTAACTTTGGCATAAAACCAAATTCCTTTTTTCCATGCTTGTTCATTTGTTTCTGCAAATTTTTCCAACAAGCATCTTTGCGACCAATTTTAAACGACCCTGGCAAATGGTTAATCTTCTGATAGGGGCGTATTGTTTTAAAACACGGTGATTTCATATGTTTGCCCCATGTGCCCATCCAATCGTTTGTTTCTAAATTAAAAAATTAAAAAAAAAAAACATTAAATAATGCAAAAATCAAAATACTGCTGATTAAATACTTACTCTTTAATAAACGCATCCCACTATTTGCTAATATGCAACGTACTACTTTCGGCATAACGTTAGTAACACGCCATTTTAATACCCGATATAAATCATCCGGCACCTCAGGACCCTTTCTCGTATTCGAAGAGAAAGCTATATATGGTGGCACATTGGGAAATAGGCTAGGCACAAGCAATGATTCCGGATTCGTTAAACTTTCTGCCGATGAATGTTCGCTCGATAGAAATGATGATGGTGTTGACGTGATTTTATCCCATGAATGTACCAACTTGAAGGCATGTAAGCGATAACCATTCTCAGAATCAGATGAGCAGCCCGAAGCACCACTTTCATCCAAATCAGAAACTATTAATTGCAAATAAAATTATGTTTTATGATTATCCCCGCTCAAACAAACAAAATACATACTATTATCTGGATCATCAAGATCATCATCGTCATCAACATCATCGTCATCATTATTATGATCATCAGCGTCATCATCATTGGATGATAAATCATCATCATGACGATTTGTTTTAATATTGATATTTCTCTCATGATTTTCAGCAGTATTTTTTTGGCCATTCTCTAATTTATTGCTTTTATCAGCGTGTGCACCATCATCACCGCCAACCTGGCGATAATTAAAGTGTACATGTTTATGCTTTGCAATCAAGGATGGCGAAAATGTTCCCGGCTCATGATGCTGATCACGATGTCGCGTCATAGAAGGCGAAAGCCTTGCAAGTCGTGGACTCTGACTATTATAAAGTAAGACGCGATGTGGCGGTGTCGGCTGTTTCTTTGTTGTAGCTGCAACAATAAAAGAATATGAATAATGTACGTCTAATGTTTCTGTGCCAAGTTCAAATACTTTTAACCCTATCCGGTATATCTGGCAATTGTATGCGCCGACTGTTCAACTTTGACTTATCGTCGGACGAATGTTTGTGAGCATGCTCAAACTCATAATTATTTATTACTGCAGCTGCTTCCGAATCGGTGCGAGTACGCAGCTTCCGCTTGGAACGATGCACATCATTAGAATCTATTGTTAGACTAACTTTGTTATCACAGTCATCGATATCTTTAACATCTATAAATTCATTGGTAGCATTAACAATATCAGTTTCACTCATCTGACACATCCATTCGCTGTTATCATAATTGAGTATTACATTATTATTGGACATCTTCTCTTTGAGCACATGATATTCTAGATCGAGATTAGTTTCGCCTGCATTGGTGTTACTCTCATATTGTGGATATTTTGACGACGATTCGTCAACGAGATTTTTCTTCTTTGTCGAAGCCATTAGAGATGTGCTGAGTGTATTGTGGCCTTTCTGTTGTGTCTTAAATTCGTGATTGGATCGATTATAGAAATACGAATAATAATGTTGATAATGTTGATCCGAGGAGAAATTGTTTGTTGGACTGATCGGTCTATAATAAGAGAAATAAAATGCTTAATTCTATATTTTGTAAATAACGTACATATATAAACGAAAGCAAAAACTAAAATATGTAGCACATAAACTTGTTACATTTTTCTGCAAGTTTTTTCTTCGCTCGTTCAAAACTTTTTTAAAAAATGTAACAAATATATTTGCATCACAACAAAAAGAAAACCATGTGGGTATATTATGTAAATATGTATTATGTATGTTGTTGTATGTTTTTAACATGTGGTTTTCTGTGTTCAGCAGTGTTCAATGGTTCAAATTATGACCGGTCGCAACACGGTCGAAATTGCAAAATGAAAAACATAAAGTCAATTATCATGAAAAGGCCATTACGATTGTAGTCTACTACTATGGTTTTCCACTGCTGTCTGTTGTGGTGATTTACTATGCTGATGATGATGATGTTGATAATAAATATCATTATTGTTTTCTCTTCGTGTAACACTGCGTTGCTGGCCGTTCTGGTGGATATGTTCCGATGGAGACTTTTCACTTTGTCGTATTTTCGGACTCAAATTCCTATAATGCATTTGATGTGATTGTTGCTGCTGCTGGTGCTGTTGCTGCTGTTGATGACGATGAACACGTAACATATCGTTATGATTCAGATGACTATCATAATTACGTGTATGTCTATTCTCATGTTCATGTTGGATTGTTCGCGATTGCAACATTGCATTACAGAAATTTGCTGAATCCGCAGCAGCATTAGCGGCAGTTTGAAAGCTGGCTGTTCTGTAAAATGAAGAAGCTCTATGATGTATGGATGGTATATTTGGGCTTGTTGGCATTGAGACACCTCCACCGCTCCATTTCGTATTGATCACCTTAAAACCGTTTGTCATATAATAGTGTAAGCCATCCTCCAATACATTAAAACTTCCATAATTATTGTTATTATTGTTGTTGCTGATGTTTAAATTATAATTCGATTGCATTATGTACGAATTGTTAATTTTACTTTGTTACATCCGTATGTTAAAAATCTTCGTAAATTATATAAATATGTTTGCTGTGAATTATGACAATAAAATTAATTGAAACTTAGTAAATACGTTATTATTGTCATTTATTACTACAATTAAACATTTATCAAAGAAAATGTTTTGTGTGCAAAGTCTGTTCAAGTTATTCCTTTCATCGGTATAAGCAATACCATTTTCTAAAGTTAATTTAAGCGCAATAATAGGTATGGACTTCGTATAGGAGGTATGTAGCAATTTTACTCACAGCAAAGTCTAAAAATACGCTGGAAATTATCCACTATCTAATGATTGATTTATTCTGTTTCTTCAACAATGCATATATATATAGATAATAATATGTGTTGATATTTTCGATAGGGGTGGTTTAGAGATGATTATGATGGCAGTGCTGATGGTAATGGTGTTAATGACGTTCAAAACTGGGTCACTGGCACATCAATTCCCTCGAAATGACAGAATGTGTTGCGACAAATTTGAGTGGTGGTAGCGAAAGAGCGAGCAGACGACAATGGCATTGAAAAATCAAAGATGTGCTCCAATTTCGATCATACACACACAAACTAAAGTGTAATAAACGCAAAAGTATTAAACACACATAGAAGAGATTTTTCTTGATATGCAAGTTTGTACACTTACCTGTAATAGAAAATTTCTCATATTAGCGTATGAATGAAAAAAGGTCGATAATAAATAAAATCACAATGCAGAAAAACTTCAGGCAGGATTTGAAGGCCGTAAATAGATAAGCAGATAGGCAGGATATTGCAGCAAATTTTCTTCACTCAATTACCTATCAATTAATATCGTTCCTTTAACAATTTGAATACACACACAATGATCACATATACCATTTACCTACTGTGAAAATGAAATATTTGCCTCCAGTGTAATTTTAAATGAGTTTGAAAAATAAATAAAAATTTCTGCTATGTACACCGAAAACTAATTGGCAGCAAACGTGCAGGCGATTAAAAACGTGCACTCAAGTTTATGCTCTTCTTCTTGCAGGTTCATTCACAATAAGGTGCAAAGAATCAATATTGTGAATAATTAGGGTCGTTCATTTTTATGTACATCACAATACTAGACCAGAATCTCCATCAAAAGTTTCTTTGAAGTTAAAACTGAACACATAAATGGCTTAAATACCACAATAAGCAAACATTCTGTCGGAAATGCTCATGTTCATATAGCCGTGGTTTAGGCACAAAAACATTTGCATGAAAAATATTTTGCTTGAAAGCAAGGGATGGTACATGAGACATATATGTCAAACATTAAGAAAACATACAAAAGAGTTCACATGCCGCCGAGAAGCATTTTTGCCCATGAAAACACGAACGAAACATCAAAAAACAATTAAAAATGTTTTTGTCTGCCACCTGAAACACGCAACTCATTTTATGTTTCAGTTTATATTTTATTGTCAGAGTAATATCGAATATCTAATGCTGTCAAATCAATGCAAATGTTGTATTGAGGAATAAACACAGTGAAAAAGAGGATTGAATGTACAGAAAAACATTGACAGCAAAATATTGAAAATGTATTAAAACCTTGTATTCCGTTGTCAATGTTTGCTGGTATTGTGTTGAGAAATGAATATTTAGCAAAGGTGAGAAATGAATACGATCACATTATACATAATTATTTTGCTGATAAAACGAACTAGTGTCACTTTAAGCAAAGTAGTGTTGCTTGATCAGGGAAGATTTCATATCATTTATTTATTTTATATTTATTTTTGAAACATATACCTTGATACATGAATATCCAATCAAATTTCAATGACATTTATAAATATATTTTTAAATACTGATAGACACAATAATACTGTATAATATTATAATAAAAGGAAGACAAAGTGATAAACATAAAAATTTGGTTTACACTGGAATATCATTTACGAATGAACTCGATGATGGTGTTTGTGTGTTACATGAATGTTGCGAGAAATTCTAATATTGACCATAACTACGAAATTAAATTTATGAGAATAATTTACGTATAGCTAAAAGTTATTCTTAATAAATTCCACTCGGGCTTGGGTATCTATGAATTTTAATTTTTGTGTTGTTGCACTGTTTATAACAACGTAATCACCATTTGATAATCGCGATGATTTGGTGACCAAACATGGATCTTTCCATTCAATAGCCATATTGTGTAAAAGAGCTAGAGCCACAATTGTATTGCGTGCCGTGCAATTAGAAACACATATTTCGCTACCAATTATTTCGAATCGACGTCGCCATAGGTTGAGGACATTCATAACGGGTGCATAGGTCACAGCATGGGATCTATTAAACGCCTGTTCTTCCAATGTAATGGGACATTGTACGGGAGTGAATAGATAATTCGCACATGCTAATTGATCGTTTCCAAGTAATATACGACCTCGAAATTCATTTTGCTCAAATCTCTCCTTTATTCTAGAATGAGTAAACATTTCTTTTTCATAATTCTGCTTTTTATATGCCACCGCTTTACAATCGAGATCACGAATTTTTAATGATGCATCAGAAACGATCTGCAATTAAATATGTGATGGGCTTTATTGAAACATTAAACATTTCAACCGATTTACCTGAATGTACATATGATGCTCTTCTCTTGTATCTGAACCATTCGGTTTGTCAACCTCTACAATATCGCCGCCAAACCGTACACAGGAATGCGCAACAGCACCTATTACATGAGGCATACATGCCAATGCCTGAAATGTATTAGTAACAGTTTCTTTCTCAGCCAACGTAACAGGCATTCGTATGTATCGTGAAGCTTTGGAAGCTAACGCATTTGCCATACGTTTACATATTTTAGTCAAAGTATGATTACTAACTCCATGTGCAATTGCGGTCAGATCTGGGTGCTTTGATATATAATATAATGATCTTCTGTATACGATAAACATTTGCATACGACTTACCTCACTGCGCCCCCAAAAACGTAGAGCCGCCATTATTTGTAACTCGACCGGCACCTGATTGCGTCTGGTTTCAAGAGAGGAATCCAACTCCAAATCATCACGCACCATCTCAATCAATTTGATCATATTTTCTTTACTGAATCGATACTTCAATCGGAAGTCATGTTCTGAGAAATCGGTCAAAGGATTTATGCGCTTCCTTCTTCTGCGCAATCTTATCGGATTTACTCTGTTTTCGCCTATGAACTCTTGGAATCTTTGAAGATTTTCAGAATCTCTCAGAAAACAATTAAAGTCATCCAAAAACATTTTTCCTCCTCGTATTTCTTTTACTTTGTAAACTTATAATTAAAACAAACATTTAAAAGTATTTACTTTAATTCTTTTTTTCTTCCTAGTATCAATTTTATTACATATTTCTGTATATTTTATATATAAAAAATAAATTTGAATTTAATTAGGCATTCCAACAATAAATAATACATCAAAAGTAAATTGCTTTTCCTTCTTTTACTTATTTTCTCTTTCTTGTTATACAAACATACGTAGCCAAGCAGAGTTGCCAATTCGGCCTTTTTATTGATTTTACTTTTAGGGTTTATAATTTGTATAGGTCACGCTGTATGTTATTTCTAGCAAGTAGTTCTGACCTATTACTGGTCAAATACTTGTTCTAAGTGCCAATTCTAATATAAATTCTTCGTTTCGTAGACAAATTCATATTCCACAATATTTCACTATTTTTATATAATTCACTAATTATTATATTTGCAAAATCATTAATTTCTTTAAAAAAATTTGTTAAAATATCGGAAACAGTTTCTTTATGGTGTCAAACTCGTGTATTTGTTGTTTTCTTCTTCATTCTGTATGTCTTTGTTGTTTTACCCAAGGACATTATTCTTAATAGACGGATATTAATGGAAGGTAGATCAATTGTAATGTCATGTATTGTATTATTACGGTTTCTTAACACAAGGTAGAACCATTAGGGAGCGTTCTCACAAGTGAAGGTGAATAAGTAAATAAAACAACAAACACATGGGAAAAGAAGAAGAGGAAGGAAAAAATGAAACAACAGAAGTATCAAGAAAATAACAAACACGCTAGTTTGACACTATAAGAAGCCAGTTTCTGGCAATATGTGGCGCAGCCAAGAGGAACCTTTGTCCTCGTTTAGACACGAAGACTTTTGAATGAAAAACATTTTGTTTGTAAACGAGGACCGCACAGGGAAGAGAACGGTTTTTGTTTCCTGTACAGGAGACACGCTTTATGCTTCTCTTTCGTTATGTCAAACGTTAAGAAAACATACAAAGGACTTCAAGTGTCGCCGAGAAATATTTTTGCTCGTGTAAGCGCAACGAAACATCAAAAGAGAATTGAAAATGTTTCTCTAGCAAATGTCTTTGTGTCTAAACGGAGACTAGGTGTTTAAATGGCCACTTTTATGTTTTATTAAGATTTTATTTTGTGATCATTTATTTCTATACGAATCAACCCTGTTCGATCACTGGATTCTGCCAATAATAATTGCAACACTTATTTTTTACTAACTATACACAACAACAATTTATTTAATCGATATTACTATTTACAACCACTCTTTAATGTACTTCTTATATTAACTTACTATCGTGTGATGTTACCTCGATTACTTTTGGAATTGTTTTGATATTTGTCAAGAAGCTGGCCCTATTTATATCCTGTGGCAACACTCCAGAATCTTCTTTTATCGTAATCGAGTTTCTTCTCTTTCTTTCCCGTTGGCTTGTTCTGATTACCGCCTCATCCTAGATTTAAAAGGTAATAGCACTAGAACTAAAACAACACTTGCGTGTATTTTGTTGTTGCCCTTGTGCTTGAGAACGCCAACGCAGCTAGCAGCCTACTGTGAAAAGTTGACAGATTCATACTACATAAGTATGTACAGTATTTTGGAAAAGAAATCCAATAGCTTTGTATTTATTATAATTTCATTGTTTCTATTTTTAAAATATTTCACAGATTTTACATATAAAACTATAGTCAGTTCTACAACAAATACTTCTGACATCCAAGTTTTAAAGCAAAAATTTGAAAGATTCAACAAAATTTCATCAAAATTTTTAACCTTTTTATACAATTTTTTTTTTTTTTGAAAATTCAAAGTATGCGGTTTTGAATTTCAGTCCATGTTTGAAGAAGCTGGGAATAATCAATGGTAATTGATTTTTAGAATTTTTTTCGTTTTTTACGTTTTTCCATATAACGTAGGATCGATTTCGTTTATATATGGAAGAAAATAAGGATCGTTAACAAAAATAATTGTTAAAAAACAAGACTTAGACACTAAGACCCAGCAAACAATGAAATTATAAACTTAGAAACAATGATATTACAACAAAAACAAAGTTGTTGCGTTTGTTCTGCACAATACTGTATGCATTTGACCTTACTGTCAAACATAAAATGAAATGTAGACAATGTTTGACGTTTCCAATACTAAGCAAACTAAACAAAATCAAACTTCCTGCTACTACCTGTGCAATCTATCTTGGGCGCAATCTTAGTTTGCTGTCATCATTGAGTTGGATTTGGATCAGCAAAACTAGTTTGTAGTGAACGTGTTCATTCCTTTCTGTGTATTCTCAACAGAAACGTTAAGATTTTTCTAAAATGGTTGCTATCTTCTACGTTACGATGCGTTACGATTGAATGATTGATCCTCTATTAGCAATTACAAATTAGAAATGACAATAATTACTAAAATATATTATTGAATTTGATCCTAATTTAAAATATGGTTACAACTAATATACAATTTTTTTCCAATAATATAACTACAGACCAAAATATTTAATCGTTATCTAATTAAATATTTTTCAAAATCAAGATTTTTCCTGATTTCTTTGCATCTCGAGTACGTCCCAATTTAGACACCAAAATATTGCGTGAAAAACATTTATTGGAGAAGAAACGTACCGCACTGGACCGCACCGTACGCATGAAAAACACTTTCTCATCAAGGGACGCACGGTGAATAAAGAGGGGTTTTTGTTTCCCATACATACGACGTACTTTGTGCTTATCATTCGTAATGTCAAATATTAAGAAAACATAGTACCTACTGAACTCATTTGTATGATTTCTTAATGTTTGACATTACGCTATTCGATGTTCGTCTCTCTGCTCTTGCACTTATTGCGGTTTAAAATAAGTTTAAATTTAAACTTAGTTTACGAAAACTTAGTTTAAACCTAATTTAAGTGGCTGTAAGGTAGACAAAAGTGCGATATTATTCGCAAATACAACACTGCATTGTTTGCACATTGGTTCACAAGTGTTCGTCATTTTCTACTGCAAATATATATATGTATGTATGAAGTAAGATAAGAAGGCGTCTTTTCATATCCTTCATTTTGTTTCATTCGTGTAAAACTCGGTTCGTGTGTTCGGCGTGTTTTTCGAAACTTTTGTACGAATATTTCGGCAAGTTAGGCGAAATAGCGCGAATTTTATAAAATTTATAGATATAATTGCAGTTATGTGTTTAAAATACATTTTATTGCTATAACTTGTATACATTTCACGAACTACCGGCATTTATCATCCCGATACATGTTTCATAGATTTATGTAGTGATTACTTGGAAGTGAATAGCTTAACGCATACATACAATATATACTATGTCAGAAGACCAAAATCGTGGACGTAGACGTCCGTCCAGAGAATATCACTCTTCCGCATCAGGTTCTCCCAAGGAGCCAAGCGGTAGTGGTGGAAATCGTCGACCACGCGAACATGTACATTCGACCGAAGAACCGGTAAGTGATGTTTTCGCTCTTTGTGACTCTGGTTACAGTTATTTCATAGTCAGCAAATTATTTCTCTTCGGCAGTGCAATGGCTTCAAGAAACAAAATTGTTCTTGTTTTCATATCATTTTGATTGCGGTTGACTATGAGAAATGCGAATATAAATATTTTGTAACCAAGTACCCACATAATATAATAAATTCTTGATACTAAAAATCAATGCTATGATTAGCAATAAAAAGAAAGTGTTTTTTGTAATCCTATGTGTATTCAAAGAATATGCTTATATCAAATTTTATTTAAAAATTAATACTTACACAATATTTATTGCTGGTGTAGCATTGAAGGTATATTCACGGGCAGAATATTTAAGTACAGTGGACGTCCATTATAATGAATATTGTGGTGTACCTCATATTTATTCAATCGGTAAATATTCCTTTAGCATGGCGGTGCGTTGTTGGTAAAGCTTACAATTCCTTATGATTTTATTCTCTCACTCTTCCAAATTAGGATTTTGTATTAAAACCAACAACCCATGGCTAACTGCCTGTGTAACATCGGCCTTGATTAGTTAAACAATTATATGTGGTAGTAGTATTTACTATTAATTTGATTACTTGTATTTACAATGATGCATTTTACAATTACATTTTCTTTTGAGACGTAGATAATTATAGTGATAAATATTTTTACAAGAAATTGGCAAACTTGCTCATTATTTAATAAATTAATCACATGGAGCCACATATGGTAGTAGTATATAAATGCAGGGTTGTTATATCAGGCCAGAAGCAATAAAATCTCTTCGATGCAACGCTGTAGAACCAAAGCTGGTACAAGAATGCAGGGAAAACTACGAGCTATTGAGTGTATAAATTAAAATTTTATTTTTAATTTGTTTAATTTACATTTATTTAATATAAATAAGTACTGCCCATGCTACCGAAAATATTGTCCATTGCTGGCTTCTACTTTTTCCCATTTTTGTGCCAACATACGGATTCCGCGTTGAAAAAATAACGGATCTTTAGAAGTGATCTACGAATCCACTGAATTTTTCACTTCTTCAATATAACGAAAGTACTGCACAGTCAAGCCATAGGTAAGACCTCCTATTTCAGCGTGTCCAAGTATGTTTAAAATCATTTTAAAGTATATTTTAGGATATTGCATATAACAACAGAGCCATCACATCGTTAATGAGATGGAATATTAGTGGGCTTCGGCGCCATATTTAAGGACGAGAAGAAGAGACTTGAATAGAGTGGTCGTTTTCCGCGGACTCGACTTCTCAGATGATTATTCTTCCCAAAGTCACATCTCTAATCCTAGGATGTAATCCTTCGCAATATTTCTAGGTTGTACAATAGACTCTAGACGTCGCGGAACTCGAGGGAAACATCTTCAACCCTTACAGTCTTTAGGCTGACTTCATTACGACTTCTAGAAATTAGTTGTCAATAGTGACGTGGTGTTAATGCTTTCAAGATAGACTAAGGACTACTTCAAAAATTTAGTTGCTTATGAGCTCCTCGCCTTAAAATTGGTCTTCTGGCCGGGTGGTGGAACGTCGGCACAATCTTCCGTGATTGGGGTGATGTGTCGTCATACAGTAATTTCCCTCCATAGATATTCTGGACATTTGTAACCTGATTCCCATTTTCGTCAAGACGGGAAGAGGTTCCACCATTTAAACCACTCAGTCGCTAGGCCTTCTCAAAAAAATTTCGTGTCATTCCTGTATGCCTTTTCACTATTGCATCGTTTTTCGCACTCTTTTTCTATTTGTACAGCTGCCTAATAGTTCGCGCAGAACCTCCACGTAGGGTTTTTCTGTAGGCGTCTTCTTTTTCTGCGGTCACGACGTGACACTATATTATTAGATGTACGAATTCAAAATTATTTTTTATTTGTAGCAAGCAAAGGTGTATAGAAAAGATTCTGGTTCAAACGAGGAGCGTGGCGCATCTTCGAGTTCCTCTCGAAATGGTAGTGATCGATCATCTCGAGAATCCCAACATGATTCATCGGCGCATCGTAGAGAGCAAAAATCTAGAAGTAGCACACAAGAGCCAGGAACATCACGTGCATCAGTTTCCAAAGATGTTCCGCCAGAGGGTGACGCTCGTCGTCGCCGTATTCGTTATGAACTAGTGCACACACGACCTAAAGATATAACGACTAAAGTTGGTCAACTAGGTAAAGCTGTTCGACTACAAGCAAATTATTTTCGTTTTACGACTACGCCAACATGGCGCATATATCAATATCATGTTGATTTTGAGCCAGAAATTGAACTACGTCGTGTTCGAGGTGGCATATTGTCAGAGCACCGTTCGATCCTCGGAGGCTACCTGTACGATGGAACAAAAATTTTTACTACAACCAAGTTGAAGGAAGATAGAGTCGTACTGTCTGGCAATTCAAAAACGGGTGCGCAGTATCAGATCACACTTCGTTTCGTTGGTGTTATCTCAATGGTTGAATGGCAATCATTGCAAATTTTAAATCTAATCTTACGTCGTGCAATGGAAGGTCTCAAATTGCAGTTGGTTGGTCGTAATTTCTACGATCCTGCTGCTAAGGTTAGTAGTAATTGGTATTGCTTGATTTATTACCATAATTAACGTAATGTTGATTTTAGATTGATATGAGAAATTACCACTTGCAATTGTGGCCAGGGTATCAAACGTCTATTCGTCAATATGAAACGGACATTTTACTATGTGCTGAAATTGCACATAAAGTGATGCGTACAGAAACCGTTTATGATATTTTAATGAAATGCCTCGAAAGCACCAAGGACTATCAAGAAGAGTTCAGACGGCAGGTTCTCGGCTTAACCGTCTTAACTGATTACAACAACAAGACGTATCGTATTAACGATATCAACTTTACGGATAATCCGAAAAAAACCTTTAAATGTAAAGATAGAGAAATATCATTTATTGATTACTATTATGAGGTAATTGAACAAATTCGATAACTAAGTATAAACTTCAGAAAAGTCATGCAATCGTTTATATTGAACATCTAGAAATATCATATTCGCATACGCGATGGCAAACAACCGTTGCTAATTTCGAAGGCAAAGGATCGTAATATACGTGTTGGTGCCAGTGATATTGTAATACTGATTCCCGAATTGTGCCGTGCTACTGGTCTAACAGATAGCTTGCGTAACAATTTCCAGTAAGTTTTTAAACAGTACACACAGTACACGTATTTGTATGGATATCTGTTTTTACTTATTCTAGATTGATGCGTGCAATGGGTGAACATACACGCATGAATCCTGATCGTCGTATCGACCGTTTGCGTACATTCAATCAACGTTTACAACAGACTGAGTCCAGTGTGCAAGTACTCAAGGATTGGAATATGAAGTTGGATAGTAGGCTGGTCGAATTGACTGGTCGAATTTTGGAACCACAAAAAATTGTTTTCAGCGATCACAACAAGTAGGTTATCTCAGGTTTGACACAGTTGATTCACATTTATCATCTGTATGCTGTTGTATACAAATCAATCTAGGGTTTCTGCTGGCGAACAAGCTGATTGGACTCGTATGTTCCGTGATAATGGTATGTTTACGACTCCGTCACGTGGTCTAGACCGCTGGGCCGTTATTGCGCTAAATCGCAGTGTCCGTGATCTGAGATCTTTCGTTGAGTCTTTAATACGCGCTGCAGGTGGTATGCAAATGCGTATTAGCCGACCAAAAGAGTAAGAGCAAATTGTTGTTTTTTTTTAAATTGTAAATAACAGCTTGAATATTTCATTCTCTGATCACAGAGTGTTGCTCTACGATGATCGCAGTCACTCGTACCTACAGGCAATAGAGGACTGCGCTCGCCAGGATCCACAATTGATACTTTGTCTAGTGCCGAATAATAACACTGATAGGTTAGTTGTATTTTAAAATAGACAGAATGAAATTGCAAAACTGATTTTGAAATCGAATTAATTTCATCTACAGATACGGATCAATTAAGAAAAAGGGCTGCTTGGAACGCGCTATTCCAACTCAGGTTATTACCCAAAAGTGTGCTAGCAATCAAAGAGGTCTAATGAGTATTGCTACAAAAGTAGCCATACAAATTAATTCCAAGCTAGGCTATACACCATGGATGATCGATATGCCATTGACTGGTTTAATGACCATCGGCTATGATGTTGCTAAGAGTACACGTGACCGTGGAAAGTCTTTTGGTGCACTTGTGGCCACTATGGATATGAAAACAAATGCTACCTTCTACAGTACGGTGGCTGAATGCAGTTCACACGATGTGCTCGCCAATAGCTTATGGGTTATGATGACAAAGGCACTGCGTCAATATCGCAAGGAGCACGACAACAAGTTACCCACACGTATCCTATTCTATCGTGATGGCATTAGTGATGGTGCACTAGAGCAAGTGTTCGAACACGAGGTTAAAGATATCGTCTCAAAGTTGGAACAGGAGTACACACGTATGAAGTCCGAGAAGCCAGCAATGTTTGCCTATGTTGTTGTCACGAAATCAATTAGTACACGCTTTTTTGATTCGGGTCGTAATCCACCACCAGGCACCGTCGTGGATGATGTCGTTACACAGCCAGAACGATATGACTTTTATCTTGTGTCGCAATCAGTACGTCAAGGCACTGTAGCACCAACTGCATACAATGTAGTCTTCAGCAATATTCGTTTGTCACCAGATCAAATGCAATTGCTAACATACAAAATGACACATTTATACTACAATTGGTCGGGAACAACACGTGTGCCGGCCGTTTGTCAATACGCAAAGAAGCTAGCTACACTCGTCGCAACAAGCCTCTATCAGCCACCGCAAAATGCATTGGAGAAGAAACTGTTCTATTTGTAAAGAAATATGCAATTTCTTCGGGAGGCGCTTCATTTACATTATTCAAACATTGCGTATCGAGGGTTAAATTTTTTATTTGGCGACAACATGAATAGAAGCTAAGCAATTAACTTTTACATGCACTATCTAAGCTCATTGCATAGAAATTTTAAGTGAAAAATAATTTCTTGGTTTCTATTTGATTTTATTGACATATGCCTCATTGTTAACAAAAAATGAAAATCATTTTTTTTTCGCTTATTTCTTTAATCCCATTAATTGAATGTGAATGGATTTTGTATTTTTTATTATTTACGACTAGAGATACATCTTCACTTCAACTTTTCAAAAAAACTAAAGAATTTTTTTTTAAGAATTTAATTCTTAAACGTACGTTGATAATGAAAATTTCTTTTAAAAGATGTTACTTCATGATTAATTTCAATAAATATATGCTAGATATATACTGTACCATCAATTGTTTTTATTGCTATCACTTGAAATAATCTTAGACATATAGGTGCTGATATCAAGCAAATTTTGTTAAACCAGATGGTTTTATATTAAAAAAAAAAAAAAATTAGAAAATCTTACCATACAAAAATCCATTAAATTTGGAAAATATGAAATAAACATTTCATAATTATTTTAAATAATTCTCACAATATTTGCAGGTATAGTAGCTAACGAGCATGTCTGTACAGTGATTAATTTTGGATTTGGTATCAGACAAATCAAGCAAATAATTAAATTGTTTATTGATGGGAGGGGTGTTATATAAACTCCAAAAATTCTTCATGTAGTTTTGGGGAGTTTTTTTGTCTTTTCTTTTATGATGAATAAATACTGTGGTAAATTTCTTTTTTCCCCTTTCCTCTTATGACCGATCTTCGAAAATGGTAATTTAATTTTTGCGGAAAAAGTAGCCATCACGAATGCAGGAAACTAATTGAGCATTTATGACATTTCGCCAGCATCTAGTGCGAGAGTAAATACAATTAAATATGTGCAAGCAAATTCAATTTAATTTCAAGGCAAAACCTTAAGCAGGAATTTGTCGTTTCGAAATTCTCTCATTTGTCTCCTGCCGGGAAGATTACTTAGATTGAATGGAGATTAAAATCTAGAATGCAGTTATCTAGGGATAATGCCAGGCTATAAGTTCCTATGAAAATCGCATAATATGAAGAAATTAAGAAATTTACAAGATCACTAATGATGCACACAAAATAATGCGGTAGATGTATATGATGATCCTCCCAGTTCAGAATTTGTCTACTAGGGATCACGACTTCTATCGATTTAAATACCACATAACATTAACGAAGAATAACTGAAGAACTCTAACAGTACATGTGAATTCTTTGTGATAACTCTTGCACATTTTTTATGGAGGATAGTTAATTCCCAGAATACATTCTAGACCAATACCGCCACCATCATGCATTTGAGAACTAGTAGGATTTACACAGGGGGCCGAAGCTCAGTGCGTTGGCCTTTAATATCGAAAAGATTTTTCTTTCGTACGGAACCCTACCTGTGTCGGCAAGCAATTAGGAATTTTTCCGGCAGTAATAATTTGCCATTAAAAAGCTTGTGAAAGAGCTCTGTGACAAAGCTTTGAAGAAGTAATGTCACAAGTTCTGTCATTTAGAACCGACTAATATAAGTAAGTCCCTTCTAATACTGACCAAAATTAGCACGCACATCAGTAAAGGAGGAGTAGCTCGGACAAAGGGCCCTTCGTGGTCTATAAGTTCCACATATTATTAGGGATTTACAAAAGAGCTTTATGTACTATTCGGGGTATAATCGAGCTTTTGGTTGCAGTGCATATCCAACAATAAAAATACAGTAATTCCTCTACAATTTTGACTTGTAGCTGGTCGTTTTCACAATTGCTTTCTAATTACATTAATCTAATATCCAAAATCGATAGGGAACATGCTTCAGGTTTTATTTTTGTTCGTTGCGAAAAAATTATATTCGGATTAATTTTTGACTATGATCACAGCCTATTGCAAGTAGACTCTGTTCTTGCAAGAGCTGCAAATGCAAACGACACTAGTGAAGAAAACTATATTATGTTAGCTTCTTCGTTTTATTTGGAATTCCATATTTTTAATTCTAGTTTTGTTTGGATTAGAATTATATATTTTAGATCGCTAGTGCCAAATTATGTGACTTTCATATATTCTAAAAGAAATAATGAAATATTTTTAAACATTGTAGCCGACAAGATGACGTTTGCCAATGCATTCTCCAACGTAGAACCAGAAGCATACTTCCATTGTGACAAGTGTATTTAGCCAAGCTTCACGCACAGTGACATTTCTGTAGGCTCCCGTGCGAGCACCACTAATAATACGACTAATACCTTGACGAATGGCGGGGATGTCACCAGGTGTTGGAGGTGTTAGTTCCACTTTGGCATATTTTAGAAATACATCAAGTTGTGGTTTAGCCTGAACCAATAGTTCTAAAAAATCCAAGAAAAAAATGTTAATAGAAAACATATTTATCCAAATAAATTACATAATCTAGGGTTATAGTGGGAAAATAGTAAATTGCTGTCATGAAAAACAGAAACAAAACACTTGTGCAGATACTAACTGTTGATTAAACCAGATCCTTTATTTGCTAAGCTTGCCATTTTTTACACCAACAGTGAATGGTCCTATTTTGATCAAATTGAAACGATTTAAAAGTGAAAAATTATTCTATATTAAAAAAAAAATGTGTTGCACTCTACTCACCAAACGTCTTACAACTTGACTACTTGATGACAACTCTACACCTGCAGTGTTGTGTTTCCTAATATCAGGGCTACGACATGATTTCATATATCAGGTAAAGCAATCGAAAAACGTCGAATAGTAGTGCCATAAAGGCGTGAAAATAGTGCTAAAATTGTGTATTATTTTCTTTTACTTTTTCTCCTTTGATCGTTTCTTTTTTCTCCGCTTTGCGAATTACGAATGTGAGAGCGAACAACGTAATTGGGGTGCCGTGGGAAAGCCTTATTACCTTTACGTTTATTAATATACCATGGGCGCAGTCCATGGTATAATAATAAAGGTATACCGATTGTAAAAGATTTCTTTCACTGACGGTTTCCTTATCATGTCAAACTCGTTTTTTTTCGTTTACATCTTTTGTTTCCGTATGTATTTATTAGTGTTTTATTTTCTTCTCTCTCATTCGTGATAACTCTCTCTTATTGCTCTACCTTTATAATACAGCTTACACACGATACTGTGCTTTTTGTTCGCTATCCCAATTACTTTCGTGAAACACCGCGTTTATATGGCATATTTTTAATTCGATTTGACAGTTCTCTGGTTCAGTTATATGTACTTTTATTTTCAAGAAAATGGTTGCAACCAAGAAGCCATAATAGAGGTAAAGCAATTGAAAGGGCTTTCTCCTGCCTTCCCCTTATATGGTTATGCAAGAAACACATGCACCAACCGTTGGTTCAACATTGGCATGTTGGATGAACGGTTGGTTGTATCATGTATAGTGTGGTTGTACAACCAAATTTGATGTTGGTCCAACGGTTGTATGAAAATTAAAACGTCTTCATTTTTGGTGGGCGGAATTATCGGTATGTTAGTGGTATGTCTGCAGTTGTTTTGTTAGTTCTTCTCCTTTATTCGAGATAACTCTCTCTCTCTCCCTCTCTCTCTTACGATCATGATATAATAATGATGGTGGAGCAATTGAAAAAGATTCCTGGCAACACTGGTTGCAAAACAATATCGGAGCTTTTCTTTTATTTTATTTCTATTGACAGCTCTTTTTATTTCATTTGTCAGCTGATTTCGATAAATTTCCGATAAAAATTAGGGAAGACAAAGATTTGTTCGTATTTCGCGTGGTAATTTAAAATTAATTACTTACCGAAGAGATAATTCACTTTCAAAATTATGTGTGGCGAATAATAATTCAGTGTGTGATTGGAAATGTGAACTATGAATGACAGAGCGAACAACATAATTGGGTTTCCATGGGAAACCCGTATAATTATACCATGGGTGCTATCTGCTCTCTATCATTCTAGGTATTAACCGCTCTTGTATCAGAAAAATTAATATATAATTACATTGCTCCATGCACATTTACGACCGCAGGTACACCACGTTTTCCGTAGAACGGAAAAACGCAATGTGTATTTGAATTGCTATATTGCTATTCACTCGGAATCCATTGGTATACTACCCATCACAATTTTGGAAGTCGCCAATTTAAATTTATTTCTAATTTGACAAGCAACAAAGGAATATCTTTCCTTTTCATCCCGCCACTAAACGGCTGTTATTGCCTTGAATTTCTTTCCCGCATTAAATATGAAAATGTTATTTTGTATTTCAGCTCCATTTAGCTCAAAAAGTTTGCCATTTTGTGGAAATGCCACTATAGTAATGTATATTTCAATATTAAAATTCTGCTTCTGTTGTTCCAACAGTAACCGATACTAAATAAAATTAATAACTTTATGGAAATGTATTAAGAGTATTGAATATTTTTGTATGTTCAAATTGTTGAAATCTGGCATACGTGTCGTGTCGTGTCGTAGTAAATCAAATGTAAAATATCGAATTATATCCACCAGACTGCCCCAATACGATACGATTACATGGGATTTGGGTAATCGCTTCTATCAATATTACACATTCAATGTTTTAATGATAATATTTTCTGTGTCTACAGGTTCAAAATTTTACTGCAGTAGGTCAATCACGAGAGTTTTGATTATAGAAATTTGTAGCAATATTTAAAGTTTCTCGTTATTGTAAAATTGGGCATAAACCAGAATACCCATCTCATAAATATATTGAAACATTTAGAAATAAATTGAGCGTAATTTAGTAATAAATGCCATTTAAAAGACTAAGAAAACTCAGATCAAGCTTAAAATTAATCAGTTATGGTGGCTGTTACACAAAATATCAAAATATCAAATATCAAAATATCAACATCGTCGATTAAAAAGAAAAGACACACTGAATATGCTGTGAAATTGCTATACCTCGTGACTCAACAAATTGTGATGGAACGTTGGGAATATCACATAATTTTATTTAGTTTGTAAGATTTGTTTACATATTGTTAGTTTCTAAGTAATTTTAGAAAGATCCAATAAAAAAGCTTGTTAAAAAAAAAAAAAAAAAAAAAAAGACTAATGGTGCGATTAATCAACACCTGTCAGTAAATAACGTGCCAGCTGAACCTATTTCAAGCACGAGCTGTATTAGTCGATAGACTAAAAACTATTTGGCAGGTAGCGTAACGTTGGAATGTATTGAAAATGTCTTTTTAACAGAGCTTATTTCAACAATTAGAGTTACTTCTTTTTTCTCTGTCTAGCCTGAACTTATCTTACTTTACTTTATTTTTCGTCACCCTCGGTTTGACTAATAGCAATATACCAAGACAGCTGACACGGTACGTTACCAAACAATGCGATTGGATAACTGAGCCTGTACGAATGAATGCCAAAGAATGATTCGCAATTGTTCATTTATTGTTTCAGCCACACACGCCTTTTTCATACAGCGAGCTCCGGTTTTGAGATTATAGTCATTCGGATAGTTTTATGGGAAATTAAATAATAATAAAATTAATCAATTAATGGTGTTAGCTAGAAATATTCTAATAATATAGAAATATTGATATATATGCAAAAATTATAAAATGAATTTACAATACGTGCACAATTTGTAAAACATTTAAGTGAAAAAGTTGAAGAGTAGAATAAGAAAAAGTCGAAAAAATAAAGTCCACATATGAGGAGGGCAGCGAGATGATGAGATCAAATCGATGATGAAGTACGTCGGTACAAAAACGAACGCTGCGAATACGAAACACAAAGCAAAGTGAAGAGTATATGCAGTTTTTTTCATTTCTGGAAATTCATAAAGTGCAAAATATATGAACGTGCATCATATTGTGTAAAGTTCGATAAGGGGAAAACAAAACAAAAAGAAAAAATAAAAAATTGTTCCTGCATAATACAATATAATAAAATAATAGTCTGACATTTGCCAGTTGAAAGTTAAATTCGTGTAAAGTTAAAAGTACGTGGGCACTTTATTGTTAAAGTCGGACACACAACAAACTATAACTTGGCTATAACTACTGATATGCTGAAGCTGTTTTGCTTTGACAATCAACAATAAGTCCAGTTGTATATTTATAAATGGTATAAATAGATTGCAGCCACTTTGATTCCATATAAGCAGTCTTTGTTACACTTTGGTGTACATAGTAGAGTGAGGGTGTCTGCTGGTGCTTGATGATATACCTTAAAGATGTTGGTCAATGAGCGAAAAATTATCTAAAGGCGTTGTCTCACTTTAAAAAGGGATGATTTGCTTTTGTTTTTGTCTATGGAGTACAGCAATAAAACTGCATTTCACAGTATCTCCTTTACATCAATAATTAAAGATTATTTGTAATGTTATTAGATAAAATCAACACTATGAAAAAAAAAAATTAAAGATTTATTTTGTATCAAAAGAATGCTTAAAAAAAAAACTAAATTGGTAGCAATAAATCTGTAATTTTTATGGTATCATCTATTAATCATTGTTAGTTCATATTGTACTGTCACTGTTGTCGTAAGAGTTGTACAATTAATTTTTCTAGTTTTCTGCCAACGTCGCAGACATGACATGACTGGCAATGCATCGTTGGCTGCTGCATTGCCAGGTCGACCCATTTCATCGCATAGGTTGCAAACTTAAGTATTCGTATTTTATGCAAATAGTACCCACATACTGCTAACTATTGTAACACATACTATATACATTATATTTGTATGTAGCTACATTCTTACATATACATATATATGTACGTATATAAGTCGTATTGAAAATGACGGTGATTCGGGTTGACATTGAATTTTATTAGTCATTCAATTCGAAAATTATTTAGAATGAAGTAATGTTGAGCTTTAATTTTGTCTTTACTATCAGAAGGCATTTACTTAACATGCATACATATGTATGTGCGCTTGAATAGTAAACAAGCGTATACAAGCTTCATAATTTTTACGCCAAAACAATTCAAGAAGCAAATGTGTTATAAATTGAATAATTTCAATTTTACCAACAATTGAACATTAAATGGGATATGGCCTCATGACCCCCCATTTAAATGTGTTATATGATATGATAATTGGGGGTGCTTTTTTTTTATTATATTACATCTATGATGTTTGTGTTCATGCTCTATGCACTACATGTCGGTGACACACTGGTTGATAATAGTAAGCACATATGCAAAACAATGATTACCCTAAAATTTACATGTTCATAAATACATTTCAATTAACGCCGAAATTATTTAGGCCCTGCTAGGTAACAAATCAAAATGTATTAATTTTATGTTTAGTTCAATGTATTTAATATAAATGATTGAATAAAATAAATAAATACAATATATAAAATCAAAGAAGTTGGATTTATCGCTGCTATTTCGGCCATAGCAATCAATTTTTGATTGGTATAGCGTGCGAGATATGAAAAACAGTATGTAGGTGCCTATTTGGTTTGAATGAATGCGCCCTTTCTTTGGCAAATTATCAATACACCACAGTGTTATCGTATTCATTTCCTAAGCGATATGATTTTTATGGTAAACACCAGTTGAATTGGATGACTAACTAACTCATTATATATGTACGACCACAGAGACACAAACGCACATGCACACACACACACATGCACACACATGAGCTTATGGGAATCTAAAGTGATAATGAAATAGTATAGCACTCCTTATTCTTACATATTATATCATCATCATCATCATATAATTAAAACATTAATGAACATTTTTATTACAGCTTATCACCACTATAAGGCGAATTTAAAACCATACTTGAAACTTCATCAAAGAAAGTATAAAGTCGAAGAAAAATGCCTCTTCCAAAGCGTTCAATTGAACCGGTGCATGTGGCACGTTCCATGTACCATCAAGATGAAATACAATCGGTTGAATTGGAGACTGTCACCAATACTACGTTAACCAATATCATACGACAATTGTCATCGTTGTCAAAACATGCCGAAGATGTTTTCGGCGAATTGGCACGGGATGTGGGTAACATAGGTGATCGTGCTAACTCGTTGCAGGCGCGAATAGATCGACTGGCTATTAAGGTCACACAATTGGATAGCACTGTGGAAGAGGTGCCACTCACGGACATCACACGCAAGAAGGCATTCAAATCTGCGAAAATATTTGACCAGCAAATATTCTCACGTGCTACGATGCCAGCGCCAATGCTGGAAACTTATGCACAGTGCGATAAACCACCGCCACTGGACAAATTGAATGTATATCGCGACGATGGCAAGGATGGTCTGAAATTCTACACAGATCCGAATTATTTCTTTGAGTTGTGGCGACAGGAAATGCTAAAGGACACCGAACGTGTCATGCACGATAAGGGCAAAAAGATGCATCGACCTCGACAGGATGGTAATAGCGGCAGCGGTGGTGCTGGCGGACGTGGTCACAAAAAACGTGTACGCACACCACACAACACACGAGAAAAGCAACGACAAATCGCTATTGGTCATGGCGAGACATTAATGCCGAACAATGTCATCTATCGCACACCGAATGCAATGGTTAGCGAAGAACCAGGCTATGGCAGTAAGTATTTTTCTATGTGTGGTTAATGCATATGTATATTGGAACGATGGGGAAGGCGAAAAGATTCAGCAAATATTAATTTCAAATAAGAAATTAAATTTGCTACACACACACACACACACACACACACACACTTTAATTAGATCATGATAATTACGGAGTAGATGAATTTTTGAGAAAGCTATGAATTTAATTGAATATTGATTACAACAAGTACCTACCCTAGATACAATAATTACTAAATATTGCACTTTTTGTATTGTATATGTGTATTACATTAGCCCAGCTTGTCGAAATTCACACAATAGATATGATGGACAGTGTTTCTCATCAGAACACACTGAGTCGCCGTCAAAATACGACGACTGTCAACAATGATGATGATGATGTTAATGTGGATGATGATTATGATGAAATGAAATGTAGGTACGACGACGGCAGTGTTAAATAATGAGCAAAAAAAAAAACAAAATCAAATAAAAAGAAGCTTTAGCAAAAAATCAACTTAGTTTATTCATATAATAGTGTTCATAATAATAATAATAATAATAATAATAATAATAATAAAGTTGAAGCAATTCACTTCATTATCGCTATCGCGCCACCTTTAATAATGTGCTGCAACACCACAACCACCACCACTACCCATACTGTAGTCGTTCGTCATCATCATAATAAATTATTACTCAATCAATTGGGCACTCGTCATTATCATGTGATATTTTCTTAATGCATAACCAACCATCTCTCTATTTATTTGAAATATTATTAAGTTTTTTTTTGTTATTGTATTCTTTGTTTATTCGTTTTTTTTTCAAACATTAAACATTGCTTTGCAATTGTTGTTATTATATTGTTATTTTTAATGTGATTGTTGTGTTGAGTTATATTTACATATTAGATTAATATATAATAATTTGTTGTTGCGCTGTTCTTCTGCTGCTTTTAGATTGTTTTAATAATTTTCTAGTTGTTGCTCTTCTTATTATGATCATTCTTGTTTGTTTTTTTTATTGTCATTAACATTTGCAGATAATAATGTAAGGCCCTACAATATGCTCTCACATTTGGAAAATAACAGTAATTTAGCAAAGCAAACAGCAGTCGCGATTACAGGTCAGCAACAAACAAATGAAATCAGCAATAACGCTAGCCTATCTAAACTAACTAAGAATATAATCATTCTTGTTGTATTCTCTGTATTCTGCCTGTGCACCAAGTACTTTATCCGAATTCTTTTCATTTCCTTTTAGTTCAGTTCAATTCTCTCACACAATTGTTGTTTTTTTTTGTTTCTTTTTACCTTTTTCAATATGTGTACTTGCTTGCATTTGTTATTGTTATTAAACAATTAGCTCTCTATCTCCCTCCCTCTCTCTTTCTGTCTCTTTCTATCTCTTACACACATTATTATCCATAGAAACTTTTAACAATTAAATATTTGTACTTGCAAATTTTTCCAAGGATGGATCATATCATTAAAACGTTGGGGGGGAGTTGAACCAATTTTGAGACATTTTTGTTAGGTCGTAATAAATATTTCGATAACATATAGGTACCAACATATAGATGAAAGAAAATTAGAGTTAAATAATTCCTAAATTGATCGCTGCGATTGCGATATGTACCTTTTTTGAGAGCATATGTACTCAATCATACAATCACAATCATGTTCCTCGCACCATGAATTTTTGTTGTTGTTGTTGTTGTTATATCTATTTCTCTTTCTTTTTTGCAATTCAATCAAGAGCATATGTAATAAATAGCATTACACATATTTGGAATCATCGCTGTGACCTTATAATTGATTAAATTAAATGAAATCATCGAATAGAATTTATAGCTTTATACACTTACCTGTATAAATTTAGTAAATTCCACTTGTAACATTAGTTAGATTTCATGGAGTAATATTTTCAATTTCGAATTGTCAATGTCGATACGTGATTTCGATAATTCACACATACATAAGAATTTGGAAAGATTTTGAAAAAAGGTATTCACAAAAGCCAAACCCCTATGCATACGTGGGGTATGAATTAAATTGTGCAAAACTTGTATTCACAACGATCTTGTTAGATTGTTAATTCGTTAGAGGGGTGTTACGAATAATCTCGTCAGATTTATAAATGCCATTTCGTAACAACTAGTTTTGCATTATTAATTATCATAATAAAATACTTTTAAACTATAGTTGTAAATATAATAAAATGTCGTAAAGTATTCATAAAGAAAAAAAAAACGCAGAAAACACATCAGCTGGTATATTAACGAGTAACGAACAAAATTTTTGGCTTGCCACCATGATAATTTTTTATTCGTTAATTTGGTAATATTGTAATTTTTCACACCAACAATACGAACGCAAAATATTAGCACGTAACAAGTAACGAGTAGCGGACTTGGTGTGAATTTCACCACAGGTAGTAAATTGCAAACCTACACTCAGAAGAAATTGAAAGAAGACTCTGTGCAATTTGCCATGGAATTTGTTTTTAGCATTATGAATATCGAAACATACTTATTTAAATCCCTTTACGGTGGAAGATTTTTGAGTACCTCACTTTCCACTAATCGTTGGAAAAGCCCACTGCGCTAAGGTGCAGAATCGAATGGTGCAAAGTAGATGAGTAATGATCCGGCGATAGATGCGAATCCACCAAACTCTTCATATCTGCCACTAATCGAAAATTACTTAATTTTAGTGAAGCGAAATTTTAAGAAATTCGATAGAATTGTCTAAAATATGATGGACTTCAAAAATATGAGGAAGATAGGATACGAAAATGTCAACGAAAATACTGTAAAGAAAGTTTAAACGAAGTCATCACGTGAAGGAAAATATAGTATACAGTCTTTTTCATATTCATTATATTAACATGAAACAATTTTTTTTCTTAAACGTTAAAAATTTTTTACAATATTTCATGAGCTATTTATTAAAACAAAATTTTGACAACTTCTCGCATAATTATTGTTCATGTTTCATTATCAATATTTGCTGTCAATATTTCTGTTTTGTTTTTTTTTTACTCTCTCTTTTCAATGCTTGGAACTCAAAGAGAAATTTTTATTCTCTCGTGTTGAATAAAGTGTGAAGAAGAAAAGGTGAAATCTGTTAATTGAAATCTATCGAAATAAAAAAAACGACAAAATATTTTGACAAACATTTGAAATGTATTTGTCTATTTATTCTTTTCGAATATTTCCAGTTTTATTCTAATTGCAAAAATGCATTGTTCTGCTATAAAAATGTTTAAAAAAAAAACTCTACATAAGTTACAAATCTTGTAACAAGCGGAGAGTTTTGACACTACATTAACACGTTTTGACATTGCTTGTACATGATTTGGTGTGGATTTAGATTTTGACATATTATGCATACGTCAAGAGAACGAAATTTCCCACTGGTCTAGCTATATTTCACGTTAAAATTTTTAGGGTTGAATTGTTGTTGTTGTTATAGCAGCAAGAATACGAAAATGCTTTGTTTTGTTCCCGTACAGCAGTTCCGCATTTTGCTGAGGTGAATGTACCTTGAGCGACCACGTGGTAGAGTGCTTCCGTGACGTAGACTTGTCCATTCTTGGGAAGTCATAGGGTTGAGAGGGCAAGGTCGGTTTAGCCAGCAAGAAAAACACAGCAACAATTAGTTTGACAGCAACCATTGACAATGGAATATGTAAATATTCAAGGTTCTAGTTACACTGGTTATATTCAGGACTAGGGTAATTGAAATAATATTTATTTTACAATGAATTGTAGATTTATTTCAAATAATATAATATTCCAAATTGTCTGAAATAATATTTTATTTGAAATAATTATTAGTTGTTGTTATTACTTTGAATAAAAAATTCACAAACATGGTTGTAATTACATATTTCTCAGGATATATTATTAATTAATGATAATAAAATATACAAAAAAAAAAATGACTACCTATTACAGAAAAGTAATTCTCTTGCAAAGGTAAGCTCCTCATAGAGCATCAATTCATTTTTGTCTCTATTTCTGTCCCTTTCTATCTTGCTTGCTTTCACACAAATGTATGTATATGTAGCTCATAATAAATTATCTTTACTCCAAAAAAACTCTTTAAACTCTATTTTCAAATCAATAATTGGCAGCCTTTAGTATTATGCGAAAATACATATTAGTTGTTATTGTTGTGTACCTACTACCATATAACATATGTCATTTCATAAATGCTCTGTACGGCTGTCAAAAGGAAAACGCATGCAATATGCTCTATGCTCAAAGCTCTTACTACAGATTGGCTTTCAATACCGTACAGGCCATAATCACCCTAGAAACAATTCAAATGCCTGTGATTGTTCTTTTATTTAAAATGAATTTTTGTTTCATTGATAATTACTCTCTCTTTGTACAAATACTCACTTTGTATTTTGTAACAAAACATAATTTATACTATTTTCATTCCATTTTTCATTAAGGTATGGGTGTATACGATACAACGAGGCCAGTGCGGCCTAACTCAATTGAATTGAGGCGAAGCTATCAGTCGGAACAAATTGATGGTGGTTATGGTCCATTGACATCACAAACAGCAGCCAATATGATGCCAGGCAATGGCACTGGAGCTCAGTATGCTTCTGCATATGTCACACATGCCAATGGTATGCATCCAAATGCACAGCAGATGCAGCATCAAGCGGCATTGCAACACCAGCAACAGCAGCAACAACAACAACATCATCAACAGCAGCTGCAGCAACATCAGCAGCAGCTTTACGATGATGCCATGTATCATCAGTCACAGGCACTCTACGGGCAGACTGGCAATCAAGGTGCTATGTCACCAGAGACGATATACGCGCCAGGTACACCATCACGCTCTAAGCCACGTCCCTCCCAGCCACCACCTGCACCCCCATCAAATGGGAGCGGTAGCGCTACACCGAATGCATCGAATGCGAATACACCTACACGTGGCCGTAGCATGTCTACGAGTCGTGATGCATTGCCACCACCTCCTCCTATTCCCGATGGCATGGTAAATACTACATCACCATCGCAGATGTTGGCCGCAATGAATGGAGGTAGTGGTCATATTGCGGCCAAATTGCTTGCTCGCACCAACAGCAACAACTCTAGAGCGGGCTCGCCACAATTGGCACCTAGTAATAGTGTACAGGATGCTAATGCGCTTGTGATGGCACAACTCAATAATACAATTAATAGTTTCAATAATATTGGCATTGGTGCCGGTATGTCGCAGCAATTGAATTCTTTGAGTGATTTGCCACCACCGCCACCAGTACCGGATCAGGTAAGTCGCATCGAAATCAAGAAAGCACAACCATTACTTATGCATGTCCGTTTTTTTTTTGCACATCAGCATTCACCAAAGATGTCGCCGCCCAATGGCGCGCCTCCACCACCACCTCCGCCACCGCCACTCGATGATAATAGCAATAATGGTGGTGGCGGCGGCGATGGTTCTCAGCAGCCGATACAGCATCAAATTCTATCGAAACAAATGGCAAATGGTGATATACAACAGCTCTCACAAACAAATGGTGTTATTATTGGTGGATCTGGTCAGCATATTGTTGGAGCCAAGAAATTACTGCCACCATTCCATGATTCACGCACAGACCTCATGAAGGCGATTCGGGATGGTAAGTGCTCGTGGCAAATGTGAACAATATTTATTATAATCTCAACATTTTTATAGGTATTACATTGCGAAAGGTGGAAAAATCGGAACAGAAGGAAATTGAACGTAATACGGCATTACATGATGTCGCCTCGATACTAGCAAGGCGTGTTGCTATTGAACTCTCCGAATCGGAAGAATCCGAAAGCGATGACGACAGTGAGGGTTGGATGGAGCCTAATGAGACTTCTGCTTGATCTCTGTTACCTTTTCGTACGGAGAAGGTAGTCAGTGTTGTTGTTGCTGCTGGCAAAATTAAAAAGAAGAAGTAAAACAAACATGCAACGATATTATGTATTTGGCTGATGTAGTAGTCGACGTTACGACTAAACAGAACAAAAAAGAAAAAAATCGACAAAGTTTAGAGTGCAAAAGCAAAGCCAACACATTAGTACACCCATTTAAATAATTAAATTACTAAATTTAGAACAAGCAATGAGAAACATTTAATACCTACATAATTACAATATATATATATATATATTAAAATATTTATTTTTTTTTGTAATCAATTTATGTTAATTTATTTATTCGGACAAAGTCATTACTTCCAAGCTCAATAATAATATTACATATTACAATAGCAACAATATCTACAAATAATATCTTTTTATCTAGTATATTGAGGTCTAATGAGAATTACATAAATACATATTTATAGAGAAATGCATAAATCAAAATAGTAATTTGTAAATAGTAAAATATACATACATATGCACACATGCCGAATTAATACAAGATGATAAATACAGCCGGCAATTATTGACTAATATGAACTAATTGAATAATATTCCAAAAAAAAAGTACTACATGGAAAATTAACATAACAATTTGATAAAGATTTCAATTGTAGAATCGCAAAAAAAGGCATACACAGACTTTAGTTCATATTAAGGCTTTGCCATGATTTGAATATCACTTTTTTATATGCTGTTAATCAATCCTATAATGTACACACAAATACAAAAATACGATATATAGTATATAAACGATTACAACAAAAACAAAAATGACATTTAGAAGCTATATCATGAGGATGACCTTCTAAAAATATCAATTTCTGTGGTCTATACTATACTAAACATGTTTTATTTTTTCTTCACTTTTTTACTATGCAAATGTATACAAACATGTATTTCAATAATATATTGCATCATTATTATGCTTTTGAAATAATATACATATTAATATTCGAATTAATCTATACTATTGTGTCCCAAATGTCTCCTACGCATATATACATATATATGGTATTCATAATTCATAATTTATTTAAAATTAAAGTATTAATAACATGTATATACAAAACCGATTATGCAATTATAGAAAAGAATGCTATTTCATACTAAATTATAAGAAGAGAAATATAGAAGACAAGTATTACAAAAAAAAAAACACATAAATTTATGAATAATGGTATGAAGTTATTATTATTATTATTATTATTATTATTATTATTATTAATATTATTATTATAATTATTATAATTATCTATTATTTTTTTTATATAAATGCTTGTTGGAGAAGTCGTAGTATATAGTAAGAAATAAAATGTAGTTATATGTTCTTGTGTATATTACTATATTTAATGGAATAATTAATTGATAGTTTTATTTTTACTCTTACTGCATGGTGATACACAATTGTACCGATCTGCGGAATTTCATGAATCACCCATATAGTAAGCCGATAGTATAATTGAAATAATGGCGAAAATTTTTCCGTATCGAGATATCGATTTTTTCACATTTCATCCTCAAATGGAGGTTAATAGTTATTGGAAAACGGTTGGGAATTTCTTCATATTTTCTTTCAACGAAATCATCTCTTTTTCTTGAGATACCTATTCACAAAATACAATTCCCAAGTGGTTTTATAATATTGAAATTTTCAGACGGGCGCTTTATTTTGACTTGAACAAGATTACGTTTTTTCATATATGGGCCTTTATAGGATGATAGCATTCGACAGATTTATTATCGGTCTATATATGGGTGGTGCTTGCAATCTTGGTGATGTGTCTCACCGTGCTATTATTAGTAGTTATACAAAAATAATAATATATATGTATATGTATGTTTAAAAAATTTTCTTTTCTATTACAAATTGTTTAATTATTTTTTCTCATTTTTGTTGAAATAATACCAAATAAAATTTTGTGAAATCAAAATCCTATAGGATTGCATATTGGACTATTATAATTTTTTTTTGTTAATTACAAAGATACGAATATTTGGACAGGTTATAATATAGACAGCAATTAAAACAAAAATGTAGGAGAAATACTTTTATCGCATAATATCAAATTGAATTCAATAAAATGAAAAATGAATATTCTATTTGTATAAATTATTTTTCCACTCCTTGTGTATACGCACTCCGAGATAACTCGAATGTACTGTATTATATTAGATATAAAAAATGGTTCTATAGAAAGTGCTAGATGTAATGGAATGTAATGGATGTTCAACATTTGTATTCAATGAATGTGATGATTGTTATCTGTGACAATTATCTATTACCGCTTAGACCGGGTTAAGAAAAAAAAAATTTGGTTGCCGTGTTTGACAACATAATGTGCAAATAATTAGGCTATATAGTGTTTTAATAGATTTGTTATATATTTTATATATATTTTACCTACTTTTTCTTTTACATGATTTATTTCTTCGAGTTTTAAATGATAATATCATAATAGCATTTATCACCCATTTTTGTAAATCCAACAAAAATCAAGTTTGGTAATGCAAAGTAAACAATATTTAAAAATCTACTTTAATAATTTTTTTTTCTTATTTTCATTTTTTTCATCATATATGTTTATTTATTATTTTTTGTTTGTTTATATTCACAATATTCTTTATATATTCCGTAAAAAGTCACCAATATTTTTCCGAAAAAATTCAAGTTATTTTTACAATATTTCCAATTTGTTTTTTATAAATTTAATAATTATTATTATTCACATATATGATTGTCTACTTCATTAAATTGCCGCTTTGAAACAGAATAATTGCATTTTGGAGTGAACGAGTTATCAGCTATTCCATTGGAACCTGAAAAATAACCTGCATTTAGATTTGATTTAATAGTTGCTGGTATGTAGTACCTATTTGGTCCAACCAAATATGATCTGTTATTTATTCATTTTGATCGAAAAGACATGTTTAGGTGGGTATATTTTTGGTATCACTGAGTTGATCTTTGCACTGGTGATTATAAAATAGGACTATCCCGGCTGATGATGAATTTAATTAAATATGTGCATCGATGGTGTCCACATATGTACATATCATATGTTGTTGTTGTTGTTGTTGTTGTTGTTGTAATAGACAACGAAATCACGAATATGCATGTAAATTTGCTTTAGTTGTTGTTGATCACATATCATATAATGGGTATATGTCCCTTGGTACAATATATTTGCGTACACATACAGCTTTTCAGAGAAAAGGTTGTGAGGTGAAGTATAAGAATTCAATGGAATTGAATATATTTAAAAAATTATATTTCTAATTCCATTGAAAATGAAAATTTGTTGTTTGCAAACATGTTCAACAAGCATTTGAAAACATGTAGCTACAATATATTCGTTTATGTAAGAGGTATCCTACGATGAGGTTATTATTATCGTTATTATAAATAACCGTTTTTTTTCGAACATAAATTTACAAAACAGCAAAGTAACAAAGTAACAGCAAACTAAAAACAAACCAAACAAAAAAATGTTTTTAACCATCGCCGTTATGCTGTGCATAGTGCAAAACTCTTATCATTGTAAGCTGGTGGTGGTAAAATGCTATAATCTAGAGAGTCGAAGCTATACAATTCCTTGACTAGCCGAAATAGACAGATGTGCCCTTATCAAAGGTACATTTTAAATATGATGTCAGACGAATTGACTTTTTTATGCAAAGAATATGATTTGTTGTATTTTTAGTGAATTGAATGACCTGCTCTGTTGAAGGAAAGGTATAAAGTCAGTCTTATTGTTGCACGAAAATAGTCTTGTCACTCAAACAGACTTGGAACTTCAAGAAACGGCACTTATGGCGCTTCGGATTGATTGTACAGCTAAACTATATTCTTTCTCGAAATTTTATTGTTCCTTTGTGTTACTTTTGGACAAGTAAATAGAATTAGCATGATTTTACCTAATTGAATTTCAATATGTGAAAAAAAACTTTTTCAATCAAGATGTTTTATAATTCTTACATATTTAATTTTTAGTTTATGTCTTTTTTTGTATATGTCTTCCTATTTCCGGTCATTCTGAAATTAAAATTTCAATTTAAAATGATAACAATACTAATATCACAATTCTCATTCGATAGTTGTATTTCATTTTTTTCTATAGGTGAGAGAAAGTGACAACAAACATTTGACAATTACAAATTTGTAGCCCTCTTGTATTTGAAACTGTCATTTTTAAATTCTCTAGCATCAAAATCGACACAAGAACATGTTGCTTTGATTCATCAACATGTTTGAAATAATATTATATTATAAAAATGTTCCAAAACTGAAAGATACATACGATATAGTAGAAAAATTAACGAATATTTTTGGAAAAGTATTTCACGGTTTTTTACTTTTATTTATTTTAATATTTTACAACATCGCTCAACATTGCTCAACAATATAAATGTTATTACTTGTACTTATTGTGCCGGCAACATTTTTATTAGATGTGATTGTCTATTTCATTGACTTTGTGATCTACAACAATAGATTTAGTCTTTGGAGGAGCTTCAGAGTTGTTCTCATCTGAATCGTCATCATCTGATGAGTTACCAGGTTTTCCATTGGTTTCTGAGGAATCGTCGGCTTTTGCATTAGATTTAGTGGTTGATGGTAAATAGTAGCCATTTGGTATTGGTAGTGGTACATAAATCGGCGAATTGTAATTATTATTTGCCGGATAATGATGATGAATATGTTGGCCGCCATTATTGTCATCGTCGCAATCATTATCATCACTACTATCACTGCTGCTGCTGCTGCTGCTGCTGCTACTGCTGCTGCTGCTGCTACTGTCGTTATCGCAACCATTCTTTTTTGCTTTTACATGTGTCGTATGTAACATTACCAAGAGTAAGCAACCAAGTATGATATAATATTTATTCATTTTGACTGTAAAAATTTATGTGGGTGTTTCTTTTTTGTATTTGATGACCACTGAGTTGATGTTGGCACTAGTAATTATAAAATACTACTATCCCGGATTATCATGAATTTAATTAAATATGTAGCATAGCGGTGTACACATCAGTACATGTCCATGGTATGCACATATGCACACATACTAGAGAAGAGGTTGAGAGGTGAATGATAAGAATCCAATGGCATTGAAAATATAATAAAAGAGGAAGAAAGAATATAAATTAAATCTATTATTTAATCTATTCCTAGGTATATAAACATATCCGTTTATATGTATGACACTTAAGACATTTATAGATCTTTTAAATTTAATATGTACCTACATATGTAACATGTATATAGGGGTGAATGTGGCTAAGCGGACATTGGGCTACATGTACAAATTAGCGCTGTACTCTACTATAGATGCAATTTAATGGTAAAACTACATATTTATATAATTACATAGGCCGATGTGTGAAATAGAGAGAAGTGAATTTTAGCTTTATAGGAAGTAAGAAAAAAAATTTATTATTAGCACAGTAACGTTTGTTTTACGTCCTATAAGTCGAATTAAACAGACACAAGTCCACTTAGCCCTACTCTCCCCTATAATATAATTTAAATTTAAATCCACAGCACGTATGTATGTATGTAGGTATGTTTATTTTGCAAAAAGAAGTATGTCATAATAAAAACTAAGCGTCACATCCAGTTTTATTATGCGTATTAAATTCAACTACTGGACTACTGAATATATGTACACATGTATGCTTATAGTTGTCTAATTATATACCGGGTCCGACAATCTCATCTGTAGATTATAATCAAGAAAAATCTCCTTACAGTCGGCTGGGGCCGACCAAACTATACCCTGCATATGTAGATTTGTATATAAAAAGTTTACTCGAATATCCAACTTTTCTTTTATTTCCACTTTTCGAGAAACAATTTTTGCATATACTACTAATTTACACCCGAAATATGGTTGACTTTGACGAAGTAAAAGGATTTTAAGATAATTCCGAGGCTTAGTATGGGAGCTATGTAAAAAGTGGGCGTGGCTTACCACTTTCTAGTAAATCCAATTAATTTTCAATGTTAATCCACACCTTAAATTTGGTGTCCTATGTTGAATAGTTTCTAAGTTATGGTGGTTAACATTTTTGTTTAATTTCCTCAACTTTGTATGGGAGCCCCAATAAGAAGTGGGCGTGGTACGCAGATTTTTCGCCAGATTATTTCCGACTACGATATTAATTTAAGTGTCAATTATGGTTATTGTAGACATAAGATTGCCTAAGTTACAGCTGTTTCAATTTAAAATTTGTATGGGGGCTACGATAAACACTGGGCGTGGTGCGCCCATTTTCTGTGAACCTAGTTGCTCGTACAATACTAATCCACACCTTAAATCTCGTTATTCTACGCTGAATAGTTTGCAAGTTATAACCGGTAACATTTTTTTTAATTTCCGCAACTTTGTATGGGAGACCCAAAAAGGAGTGGGCGTGGCACATTGATTTTCTGCCATATTATATCTGACTGCCGTGTTAATCTAAGTGTCAATTATGGTTATTCTAGACAGAAGATTGTAGAAGTTACAGCTGTTTCAATTTAAAAGAAGTACAGACACTTTGTACGCTAGAAAGTAGGCGTGGCTCACCCACTTTTAGCGAGGTTATATAGTAGTATAATATAAGTCTAAGTGCCAAATATTGTTGTCCCAAGTGGTATATTATGTGAGTTATAGCAAGTTAAAAATTTTGAAAATTTCGAGGTTAGTCGCTTTGAATGCTTGGTGTGGGCGTGGTTATTGACCGATCATGTCCAATATCAATCCCCTCCGTACACTTGGATCACAGATTACTTATGCCAAATTTCATCGAAATAGCTCAATATTTACTCAAGTTATCGTGCGAACCAGCCAGGTGACAGACAGACGGACGGACGGACGGACGGACGGACGGACGGACATCGTTAAATCGAAAATTTAATCGACGCTGATCACGAATATATATCCATGTCTATATCTCCGGAGATTCCTTCAAGTGGACACAAACATCTGACCGAAATGAATATACCATGCGTATTGCATTATGCAGGGTATAAAAAGAGAATAATTTTATTATTATTCGTAACCATTTCTTTATGCCATCAGCTTCTTAAAGGATACACACGGTGCTCGTGTAACATCTTAGTTTAAATGGTTACGATTATATTTTTGAGCTAAATCGCTTTTCAAACCATCCAAAACGGTGTGTTTTTTGCAAGCCTATGCTTCAAAAATTCCCACAATCGGATAATTCAGCGAATTTAGATCTGGTGAATACGGTGGCTACTGTTGCGAAGAAATAAATACTGAGTCTGTCGTACCGAGCCCTTTTGGAATGTGAAGATGGCATTTTTGAAATGTTTTTCAGTAGAATTATATGTAATCAAGTTTTGAATGAACACTGGCATTGATTGTCACATTTTTCAATGACTGCTGCATTACCGATTACCGATACTACATTCTGTTTTCGAATGACTCCTAAATACTCAGAATTATTATCGGAACGTCTCTTTCAACAAACTTGATGGTGTGCGGTGAATGACAATTTTCACTAACAGCTGCATAACCCTTACTTGTACTACATTTTGTTTTCATATGACTCCTAAATGCACGCAATTATTGTCGGAACGTCTCATTCAGCAAACATGAACATTTTGTTAGTTAAAAAACATCAAATTTGGTAAATCCCCACGAGCAACATTCGACGTAACTCCTTTAATTTATTTTTGAACATCGGCTAGTTCTTTATTTTTTTGTGCTACATTTAATTTGACCTATATTTTTGTTCAAATTTTAAGCATTCCTTCTTAAGGAAGCATAAATAAATTCCTGATTTGGATCCGCTTACTTATTACTTTTAACAGTCACTAAAAATGCAAAAGCATCAGGCTGAGGAGGAATATTAATTGGGGTCGGTCACAGGGGTGATTCTTGTGCAATTCTCGATTATCTATTGTTTTTTAGTTCATCTTGTATGTTAGTACCCTAAAGAGGCGGAGATAAAAGGTATGTATCTTCAAGGGGAATTTTGAGGAGAGAAAAATAAATGGGCGCCAATGATAGATCGCACCACTCTAGAGGCGATTCAGTTATGGGTATATGTGATGAGTTTTAGATGCTTTTTTGTTAATTTTATATGATTGGTTTTTAAGGATTGAAGATAGAGGGTTAATTACCTGAAAATCCACAATAAAGCCCATAATTACTCAGGAATTGTAAGTAGAGGGGTAAACCTTACGACCGACTTCCGTGCAATTTATCTCCATAATATTTCCTCTCAATGTACCATACTTACCCAATATCTCCACCACTTATGAGATTGCCATATAAAAAGAACATACAACCAATTGAAAATCGACTATAGGTGACCGTGAATCGCCAAAATATATGACTGACCCCAAATAATTTCACCTTCTCAATATTTTCTCTGAACATACTTACCCCATACCGTCACTTCTTAGGGGGATTTCCTACAAAATTGAATGGTTTTATTAAAAACTGAATTTGGAAATTCAGGGAAGAAATTTTTTATATGTTCCAACCTTCAAGTTTTTGCTAGATAATCAAAATTATGCACCACACACATTTTAACCCACTTTACTATACTACGATATTTATTCGTAGATTTTCTCCTTTAATAAATTGGCATTGCTGATACACACAATGTAGTGGATCCTGTTGTCTATTCACATATGACATAACAATTTGCTCTACTATAACATTTCTTTCAACTTCCTTTATTAATAAACAATTGTTTGGAATTGCAAAACAAAAACCAGTTAAATAAAAATCCATATAGAGTGTAGATGAGCAGAATAATATACAATAGCGAAAATACACTACAATTGGTGCACTTTTCATATGAAACTAGTGCCCATAATTACACATAGTATATACAAACTCATGTAAACAATTTTAACTACTACAACGTGAACGTATTTAATTTGGCAAACACTGATTGATCGAAACAAAAAAAAAAAACGTTTCGGTTTATTACATTTCGAACAAGTTTCTTACATCATGTAGCAAGTTTCCATTCATGCAAGTATTCATTCATCTATGTACATTTGTAGTTATTTGTACTATATAATATATACAATAATATCTCTATATTATCTACTACATACTGTTCATACAAATGAGAAATACTATATATGTACATATGTACCATACTTATTTTTTGCACTCCGAAGAGCGAAGAACTTGGACTTGAATCGATTGTAGTTAGCATTTGAGTTGTTTCATTTTTCTTCATACATATTATTATGTTGCAGCATTTCAGTTTGTGTTTATAATCTGTTTTTATATAAACATATTCATGTAGAAATGACTCAAATATATTGCATCATTCAATTTACAAATACATACTAGCAATTAAATAGTTGCATACATACGATCACATACATACATAAGTGTATGCTGCAATGCATAATTGTGATAGTAAATTATGTACATAGGGTTTATCACAAAAAAAAAAATAATGCGGAAAAATATGATCTGAGAACGTCTGTGCGCGTAATCCTGCCTTTCGAATATATTCATAAACGATAATTGTATTGTAATATTATTAAGAATATTTTCATTGTTTCAAGCTAATAATAGCCAAACTGTTGTTTATCAATCTCTCAAGGGAGACATACGAACGTATGGCGTATATAAAAATATCAGTAAACAAAAAATTATAAATACAAACGTATACGCGTATAATGTGACCATCAGTTAATATGAAATGTTAAATGCGAAAATGGGACAAATTAGCTAATAAAAATAATTTATACAATAATAATACTTGTAATACTAGAATGTTTGTTGGAGATGCTTCTTTTTTGTTGAATTTTTCTTTTTTATCTTATTTGCAAACTAGTTATTGGTAATATCATTTAAAAAAGTATAGTATGTCTGTGATTTAGTATGCATGTATTTTGTCTGCTGCACAACCACAAACACAAAAGCTTATCTTATATTAATTACTTCTAAGAAAGTTTCCAGCGTCTACAAACGTGCTTTTTACAAAAAAAAAAAAAAGAAACAAAATATTTCTAAAAAACCGATTAATCTGTTTTTATTCTAATAAAATATCAAGTTCAGAAAAATTGAGACGTAATTTAAATTAAGTTTCATTATTATTATTATTATTATTATTATTATTCTTATTGATTTATATTATTATGTAAATATGTATATGGGAGCAAAATTAAAATAAAAACAATTTAAAAATCCAATTTAGGGTAAAGCGAATGACCTAAATTGATCTCTCAAATGCATTTGCGTGAACCCACAAGTACACAAAATTATTTGTTATTTTATGATTATTAAAAATAACTAATATATGCAATTGTCTAAAACGTATATAACAAAAACATACGTATTTAGAATGTACAATAAAAATACAATAAAAAAAAAACAAGCAACAATAATATTGCTGTGATAACCTTGATTCTCTGAAAGAAATCTTAGTGTTTTGGAAATTCCGTACTATAATACATATATTAGAATATAGACAAATATAATACATAATAATATATACATACATATATACACTGGGCGAAAAAATGAGTACATATTGAACTAATTCAAAATTAATTTCGAGAAAATAGCGCATTCAGTGATAATAATTTCTACTGTGTGACACACTATATTTGAAGGGAATGAATGGCATGAAATGATGAAACTAACTAAATAATAATATGTTATTGTATTATAACAACAAATAAAGTATTCATTACAACGGAACAGCATTCGTAGAATTTAATGTCCAAAGGGCGACACTGATTTAAAAAAAAAATGATTATATGAGGGTAGAGCAAAAAATGCCCATTTTTGAAGACATTACTATCATCTATTGCCACCTCCAAATGGTACTACATCAAATTTCACACTAAATGTGTGACGTATTCCATATTTAGCGATAAAGCGTTGAAAGTAATCCAATATTATAATGCAATATATCAAAAAGGCAATGTGTTTGTTGGACTATAAATGTACTCAACTCCTTCGTCATCACAGAAACATCGTCAATGAGACTTTGGATGGGATGTTCAAAAAATTCACAACTTCTCTGATACATGTCAGACCAAATGGTAGAAGTAACCTTAACCAACGAAAAAGACCTCAAAAAACTGCCTCACCCAATCAGTTATAGGCGCAATCGGCTCTTTTGCGACATGCGCCAAAAATTGATTTAACTAAATGTATCTAGGTAACATCTCGGTACAGTAGGAAAAATAACAGTAATTGGAAGTGCTGCAGTTAAGCAACATACATATTAAGTATGCTGACGTTATGTGTGACACTATACCGTTGCTTTGCCGTCAAATTAATGCTGTTAGCTAAGTATGAGTGTCGTATTAAACACGGCTCTTTTTGTTGCATGGCTCCGGGTATTTTTTCTTGGGCACTCAAATTGTATTGCGAACGGTTTTGTGTGAAATTTTTGAAATAGAGATATATAGTATAAGCTTTTGCTCTATTCGATATCTTTCTAAAGGCATACTTACATACGTATATATGTACATTGTATGATATCTGGTGTAGTAAAAAGAAATCCATTATTATTTGGATTTAGTAATCTGTATCTCTCGTTGTATAAGTGCGATCGGATTACGCTAGATGGCGTTAGATAGATAGGATTTCGTACTAAATAAACTTTTCAGACAGTTTTGTGATTGCTTGACTTTGAGCACGCGTTAAAGATGGACACTAGTAAAGAGCAAATACGCCATATTTTACAGTTTTTCTTCGATAAAGACAAAAACGCAAGCCAGACGGCTGAAAATGTGAATAGTGTTTATGGTCATGATACTGTAACAGCCAATCACATGCAATTTTGGTCTCGTCGATTCCGTTCCGGTAATTTTGATGTCAAAGATGCACCACGCTCTGGAAGGCCAATTTTCGAAAATATCGATAAAATAATGGAAATCGTCGAGTCTGACCGTCAAGTAAGCACTGTTTCTATCGCCCAGGATCTAAACGTTGCATAAAATACCGTTTGGAACCATTTAAATAAGGCTGGATACAAAAAGAAGCTCGATGTATGGGTGTCACACAAGTTAACGCGAGAAAACCTCATGGACCGAATTTCTATAAGCGAATTGTAGCAAAATCGATCCGTTTCTGAAGCGGATGGTTACTGGTGATGAAAAGTGGGTTACTAACGACAACGTCAAGCGAAAACGGTCGTAGTTGAATCGCGGTGAGCGGTGAATCAGGAAGGTTTTGAAATGTGCTTGGTGGGATTGGCAGGGGATCATCTACTATATGCTGCTCCCCTATGGCCAAACTCTTAATTTGGGCCTGTACTGTCAGCAATTGGATCGTCTGAAGGAAGTAATCGCCCAGAAGCTGCTAGCTTTCGCCAATACGAGAGGAATTGTGTTCCATCAGGACAACGCCAGGCCACACACATCGATAGTGATCCGCCAGAAGCTCCGGGAGCTTGGTTGGGAGGTTCTTATGCATCCACCTTATAATCCTGACTTGGCACCAATTGATTACTACCTGTTCCTGTCTATGGCGAATGATTTTGCTGGTGAAAAATTCGCCTCAAGAGAAGCTTGTGAAAATCGGCTGTCCCAGTTTTTTGCCAATAGGGATGAGGGTTTCTATGAGAGTGGCATTATGAAATTACCTTCAAAATCGCAACAAGTTATCGAACAAAACGGTGCATATTTCACATAAATCGGATCATTCTAACTATGCTAAATAAAACCTTCAATTAAATGCAAAAATAATGGATTTATTTTTACTAGACTTTATATTACTCGTAGCTGTGATAATTATGAAAGCGAATAGTTAAATGGAAATCAATTTACATGATATATAATTGCGATTTTTAACGTATTTTACCTAATTTTTGCAATCAATATATACATATTTAGATAATCTGTATACATTTCTATAAAAAAAATATTAACGTAAGACCAAAGAAAAGTGTTGTTGTAAGGCAAAAGGGGGAAGTTATTTACTTTATTCATGCATGTGCTTGTATAAACTTTAATGCAAATTTTGAAATATTTAGGGCACTTTTCATATACATGTGTATTATTGCTGTAAGGCTTCGTGTAAAAAGAAATATTATGCTTATATACAAAACATACGTACATACATATACCGTTATTGGCAATTAAGCAGTATTATATACCGAATAATTACATTTAATAATAGAGCGTTTGTGCGAAAGAGTGTATGTGTGTATGAAGTGTGTGCAAAGAATTGGTGTGGTGTGATTGGCGGGAGAGAAAAATCAAGTACAACTTCATTTTAGCATGCTACGAGAGTTTTTCTCGGTGTCTTATGATGTAGATGTAGATGATAATAACGATGATGATGATGAAATACACTCTAGCTCCATGAGGAGTACACAGACAAAAGCATTTCGCAAACGTGTGCGGTGAGCACACTTGTTGCAATCTCGTAGCAAGAAATGAACACGAACATTTTCATTGCTTGATTGCACATCATGTCTGCGGCTACGGTAGTTGTTGCACTAACTAACTAACTAACTAACTAACTAACAGAACTCGTTCATGCTATTGAATAGTCTAGTCCAGTTGGTCCAGCTATACACTTGTTCGTTTAAACGTTTTAGCAATTTACAGCCATTCTTACATATCAAGTAATTGATGGATGGTCTATTCTAGAGTAAGCATCAGCTTTACAAAAAAAAAAAAAAACACAATTCCAATGCATAACTATTTGCAGACATAAATACGCCATACAAGAGAGTAAAAAATAAAAATAAAAATAGAAAGAAAATAAAAAACGCATATAGTGATTTTGAGCTGGTGACTTAACTTCAATGTTGATACGGTCCAGAGCAGACGACGACACAATTACAATACAAAACGATTTAATACTGCGTTTCAAAAATCACTATACTGATAAACATAATAAAAAGTGAAGAAGTAAAGAGCAACAAATTCAATAAAAAAAAAAACGCGACAAAATATAATACAAAAAATATACAAACGAAAATAAATTCAAACGAAATTGCTTGGAACTGATGTATTTGCCAGTCGCCACTGCTGCTGCTGCTGCTGCTGATACGTTTGCTGCTATTTGAGATTGTGCCTGGCACCACCGACCGATTACTTACTTACTTACTTACTTATGTGTGTATTTACTCATTTGCTTGCATGCTCATATTGGATGCTGTCCCCCCTTGCTGCTCTACAACTATTACTATTGCTAACTATTGCTATTTGAACAGTACTGCGTCGTTGTCGTCATTGTGCTGTGTGTGTGTGTGTATGTGTATGCAAAATTTATTTCCCGCTCCCATCCTGCCCTGCAGTCGCGTGTCTTTGCCAATTCCAATTTTCATTCCATTAATTCGAAAGTCGTCATAAGCGTTTAGCGGCGCATTTGACTTATCGCCTGAACTTCAGCTCTAAGCACTCATTCCGAGATTTGTTGTGGCGTATTGTGGAATACGACAAAAAAAAATCGTCTTGCCGATCGCTCGACGTTTGTGGTGGTATCGGTGATAGTGGTGGCGACGACGGCGGCGGCGGTGGTGGTGGTGTGGCGGTGATGGTGGCGGTGATTTCAACGAAATACCCACTTAACTCTTATTGAATAGCTCGTTGTCATTTCATTCCGTGTGTTAACTTTGTTGTGAAAACAAGTTTCTATTTATTATTATTAAAGCACATATAAATATTTGGTTGATCGCACAATTGAATTGCGTTGTTTTGGATTTTACAATTATAATATCAACATCATCATTGACAATTGATCATCAGAGAAATAAAGAACACATCTCTTCTACATACTCGTACAATAATCAAATTGAAATAGTCATCGATCGTCATTAGCATTTCCGTAATTTGGAATTGAATTGAAGTTCATTACGAATTAAATACTTGCATAGAGCAACAAAGCTATTGTAATTAGTGACCATGGCATTCTTTCGCAAATGGAAAACTCACTATAAGCATAAAAGTAAGTCTTAGTTACATAATTTATTTAAGTTTGAATATGAAAAGAATAGACAAAAAACATATACAAATTAGGAGAATTAGTTTGTATATAACTTTCTTTAAAAGACAAATATTTTGATAGTATGCGGTTAATTACTAATTGGGCGTAAACAAAACAAAAAACGAAAAAATTCATATTACGTGTGAAGAGAAAGGGGATACAATGAATTAACTCAACTATCACTTTAGTAGTCATTTTATAGCTTAAAAATAGCGTGAATTTGTGTTTTATGGAAAAAAATATAATTATTGGTAATATATGCAAGTATGATTAAAATATCATTGAGTTTGGGTGTACAGCTGGTACATACGAGTTAGTCACGTTTATTGCAAATTATTTACACCAGCTATTAAAATATATCATTATTGTTCTTTGTTGCAAATCGCATAGAAAAAAAAAGTACTTTTTGTAAAAAATATTATATTGAATGACTTGCCGAAAAAGACATACAAATATATAAATATTTGCAGTTTTCGTAGAATTGTTTTGTTAGTTAATTAATGGGTAATTTCTAATGATGACATTTGATTATGAATTTCTTTGTAATTTTTCTATTTGATTATATTCGATAGAATTCACATCAGACGATGCTGTCGATGCTGAAGATTGGGGTTTAGAAAAACCACGCATTACCAGCACAGATATGCCCACTACTGATAATATGAAATTGGATTTTGATTGTATTGACGTTGCCGAGGATGCTGCATCCAATGATAATGATGACGATGATGATAATACTAAAGCACTTTGTGCCACTTATGATATTAAGTACTTGGGTTGTACGCCCATCGAAACAAAACGTTCGGAAAAAATTACATCCGAGGCCATTAAAACAGTGATATCGAATTCAAAGGCGGGTGGCAGAAAAATCAAAAGTCAAAAACGTGTTATACTCAATGTTTCACCAGATGGCATCGAAGTTCTCGATCATCAATCCAAAGAGTGTCTAATGCAATATTCCATCTATAAGATATCCTATTGCAGTGTTGATGCAGCACACGATCATGCATTTACGTTTGTTAGTTCAGAAATCGATCCATTATCGGAGCAGGAAAAGATGTCGTGCCATGTTTTTCATTGTTCCAAACGGAAGATAGCACATGAGATAACATTGATGGTGGCCCGATGTTTTGAAAATGCTTATCAACATTGGCGCGACGCTGTTGTTCAGCATGCAAAAAGTCAAGGCATCAGTATCAACGATCCGAGCATTGATCCGAAAAAGGTACTCAAAGAACAGAATGGCATCATTGCTGCAGCTGAGTCACGCGCTGAGGTTCATCAACATCAACAAAAACAACAGCAACAGCAGCAACAACAACAACAACAGAATAGCAATGGCATTATCAACGAGCAGAAGTCCGATGCACTTTTAATTGATTTAGCTGCCTCGGATAATATGCTAAACTATTTACAGAATACTTGGGTCTCTTTTGAGGATGATGCTCGCGATGGTATTGCGGCCTATTAAGTGAAAATTTTATTTCGATTTTTTCCGTTTATTTTACTTTTGATTTCTATAATCGGTGTTTATTATGAATATTTATCCATTTTAATTTTTAATACAAATTTTATAATTAATTTATAAATTTAAACTCAATTGTTAGGCACTTGTCTGTTTATCTGCATATGTACAAGAGTATACATATGCACATAAATGCATAATTATGTATTTAGTGCAATATAAATAAATAGTTATACTAAAAATAAAACATAAAAAAAAACCATCCTTATTTATGGTATGTGTGATATGTGCATTAGGCATTGCTTGGAGGAAATGCCTATTCGATTATTTTCTGATGATTTTGATGAGTTTTTGAATATACAAAAAATAACGACAGGAATCATATACTGCTCTGAAGCACTCTACCTTACATACTTTTACCAAATTTGTAGATATAATATATTTAGTAGATAAAATAGCTACATACAGCTATTTTCGCTGGTGCCAGTCATTAGATATTATTGATAGGAATAATGGATTTGTCATGCAATGTCCTTATGAATATGGAATATTTAAATCAGTTCAATAGGTACAATTTTGTGGAAATGTGGAAACATTTCTACTACAATTGCCAACCGCCCACTGTTGCTAAGGTGCATATATTTGTGTCTTTATAATGAACATAATGTTTACTTTATAACTTCTAACATCAAATTGTAATACAATTGAAGCATATCGAACTTGTCGAGCATCCAAATAATCCACTTCGTTTGCTCTGGTCACACAGTATTTGATTGTTTGATCGATAATAAGTAGCCGGCAAATGTTGCAAGTAGACAATAAAATAGGAATAATAATTCACAAGAAGGCAAATCGAAAAAATAATCAAATATTTTGACAGCCACATAATTTGATATACGAATTGTATTTAAGGATTGCTCTTTGGCTGCAAATATTATAGAATCATTTCGTTGCTGCCTAATAATGGTGCAGGTGACACAAACGGAAGAGGATATTAAAATTATTATCGAATTGAACCGTCTCATCATACGCAAGCCGGATATTATATTACTACCAACATATTTGAAATTCAATAATCCGCCAATATTTTTCGAACGCCATTTAACTCATGAAATCGATGAAGTAGCCAGTTTTTGTAGAATTTTTAAAACTGAGGCCCGCTTGATACTCATCAAAAAGAAGCATGGTATTTGGCCAGAGATATTTCTGAAACTTTCAAAAGAAGATCTTTTCAAGAGGCGCTTGGAGATATCAGATCAAATTGTGGAACGTAATAAAGAGCGAGATAAGGTTGCAATTGAACGTTATGAACAAAAGAGACGTAATGAAATTGAAAAGGAAGTACAACGAGAAACTGCAATTAGAGAACGTGTTAAACAATTCGAAGATAATGCATGTCGTGAAGCTTTAATGGTTGGTGTACGCAAGGAGACACATCTGAAGTCAGTGGTTGAGAATACAATTAACAACAACAACAACAACAATGGATATCGAAGCAGCGGCCGTTTAGGTACACCGCTTGCTCGCCACATGCCATCAATTCGCAATTCCCAAGGCAAAATTAATGTGTCATTTTCCAATTTTGTCTTTAACACACCAAAAAGAGAATCACAACAAGGACTACAGAGGCCATTCATTATACAGGATAATTGTACTGCTACTGATAGCCTACAGCAAGAAACAAATGACAGTTTAAATGAATAAAATATGTGTAATTTTTATATTATTAACGTGAATTTCATATCTGTTCTTAGATATTTTAGCGAAATTTTCGCTTGTTTTTATTTTTATCTGAAAACTTGATTTCCATAATATGTGGATTTTTATGTGTTGCCACAACCATTTTAGCTTAGTGAATTCTGTTCTTAGTTTTAAAAATGAAATATGGTCACTTTACTCGCAAGTTTAGGAGGCACTGGAATGAGATTTTTATTTCACATTTAAATAAATTCATGTAAAACATTTTTGAATTAAATAATGTAAACTAATGAATTAAATAACTTAAACTAATTTGTGTTTTACTTTGAGAATATTCATATTAAATTAAGATTCAATTGCAATACAACATTAGTGCATTATACAGTTGTCTCGCTCTTATACATTAATGCTGGAAATTTTAGGTGGCAACCATTGAAAATGGAGAAAGGCCGCAAAAGAAAATAACAAAAAAATCTAAGGGCACATATACACAATTCATTCGGGTGCGAAATTTTTGTTTTACTAGCAGCAGAATATTTGAAAATAATTCCGATTATCTATTGAATTGTGAAATGCAAGAATCTAGTGAAACAGAAACTCCAACTGAAAAACAAGCAGAAGTGAATACAACAGCGCCAACAGAAAATGATAGTGGAACATCAGCAACAGCAGCATCGGCGGTCGAGCGTACAAATGTAGCAAATCCAGTTGAAACACCACTGACGGTAGCGGCATCATCATCGTCGGCGGCGGCGGCGGGTTTGGCGTTATCCAATTTTGATACAACATTGATGGTGCATTCAGCGTCAAAGGGTGTAGGTAATTTGGAGGATGGAAGTATTTGTGAAAAGGAACCTGAGACTGATGAAGAAAATGATGATGAAGTAAGTATCTGTCGCTGTGTGTGTGTGCAAGGGTGGCAGTTCGTTTTCCATTATAATCACATAAATTATTTATATGCATAACTCTTGCCCAGGCGAAGGAAAACTATGAAGGTTTCAATGGGACCGGTCGCACGGTTACATTGCAAATGTTAATGAGTGCTAACGTTTTGCAACCGGGTAAATCAGCCATGACCATAGAATACCTTGGACAAAAATTTGTTGGTGATCTACTGCCGGATGGCAAAATTAAGTCGCAAGAAACTGAAACGATTTTCGTAACACCCAGCGCTTGGGCAATGCATTGTAAACGTATAATAAATCCAGAGAAGAAAAGCGGCTGTGGGTGGGCTTCGGTAAAATATAAAGGGAAAAAATTGGATGCATATAAAAACTCATGGTTGCGCAAATGTGCCCTGCAAAAAGAATCAACACCAGATGATGGTGAACATGGTAATGTACCTTTGTTTTAGATATGCTATAATTCAATTCCATTCAATTTCAATCAATTCCATGAAATTATATGTGTTATTTATTTCAGATGCTGAGAAGAAATCTGATTCTCCTTTGCCTGTTATAAAACGTACAGTATTTCAGCACAATATTATTACTAATCGGAATATTATGCAGTAAGTTGAAATAAATCGAAAGATATCTAATTCGAATTACATATTATGACCCTATCGTTGTAGTGATGCAAATATGTTAATTGAAGCAGTACCTTTTTCTGCAGTAGCTAAGCTACAACCATTTCTTTTAACAATAAATTCATCGGCAATGTTGCTGGCAGATTTTCATTGCCATTTAACAATGCGAGAAGTGTGTGGTTATCTTGGTGGTACTTGGGATGTAAATACACATAGTGAGTTAGGATTGCGTTAGGAGCCCATTTGAAATGAGATTGTAATAATTTTATATCGATTTTACAGCTCTGTGCATAACAAAAGCATATCCATGCCGAAATACACGTTTTGATAGGCAAAAATCCGTTGAAGTAGAACGTGAGATTCAAAAGATTATGATGCGTGATCAACTGATATTGGTTGGGTGGTATCATTCACATCCTAAATTTCAAGCAGAGCCAACATTAAGAGATTGTGACTCGCAGTTGGATTATCAAATACGTATGCGTGGCCCTAATGATATCACATATACACCATGTGTTGCACTCATAATTTGTAAGCCGCAAAATTGTGATTTTTCAGATGGTTTGTAATAATTATATATCTTTTTTGTAGCTCCCTATTACGACGAAAATCCAACACTCGAGTCGGTAGTGAAATCTATATGGGTTGTTCCACCAAACGAAAATAAGCAATCATTGGAATATGGACGACCAATGCTAATGCAGTATTCTGTGTTACCAGACAAAGAAATACCAGAGGAGGTTCGCAGCGAAATACAAGCTTGTGTTGATTATTATTCGCAATTTCGCAACGAGATTGTCAAATTCAGCACCATTTATAATGATGACATAACGTATATTGAGAAACTGAAAAACACATTGTATCCGAAATTTCCGGTTAAACAAAATGACAAGGCTCTCTGGAATTGGATTTGTGCAGTACTTGATTGTGAACAGGAGGATGATTTCATACCACCAAAAACAATAAAAATCATTGATCATGAAAGTGATATAGTGAAGCCGGAGATACAGCCTAGCACTCTAATTGGTAGTACGACAGACATGAAGACAGTGGTAATAGATGACTCGCCGGTGAAAGATGTAAACTCTGCTGCAGAGGAGGCTGCACGCAAAGAAGAGGAACAAGCACAGGCCGAGCAAAAAGCGAGTGAGTTGAAAGTGCTCTCGCTGCAGGAGCAATTATGTTTACCATCGGGTCTGAATATGAATCCTGTACGTATGTTATCACCGTTAGCCACACCGAACCCCACAGCGTCGACAACTGTAGCTCCGCTGCCAGCTATTATACCACCAGTTGTTGTTCCACCAACACCACCGACGAATTTGTTGCCACCGATGCCCCCAACAATACCACTCGTCGCCAGCGGCTTACCCACATCGAATCAGTTGAATGCTTCAAGTGGCACACTTTCATCGGTTGTATTGCCGGGAGCCTCACCACGCGATAGTCCTATCACCATTCCCTCGAACTCTGCTAGCCCTGCAAAGTTTGAAGTTCCTGTCCGTGCGTCACCATCCCCAGCCAAATCGGACACTTCATCGCACACTTCTCGCACGCGCAATTCTCCAGCACCAAGTCCGGGCAAGTATAGTATTAGCGACATTGCACGCAACAGTCCCAGTATTACACCGAACAAGTATGAACCATCATCTGCGCTCATACCGCCATCAGCCGCATGTCTGCCGACTGCCAATGATGTGATGGCGGCAAGTTTAGCGCAGTTAGCCGGCCAGTTAGCGCCAAACTTTCTGCAGACGGATATTGCAGCACTTTTCCAGCAACAGCGCAAAGATTACAACAACACTTCGCTGAATCAATTGGCTGCTGCTGCAGCAAAAGTCGGAGGACAAAAGCAATCTCAATCCACGGGTGGCAGTGCAAATAATATTGGCGGCGGTAGTGGAGTTGGCGCCGATTTGACTGATCTAAACATGGCTGCCGCAGTTGCTGCCTATTCGAACAGTTTTAATATGCCACGCATGCAGGATGCACTATCACAGCCACAAATGAATACTTCTGGCGGTAAATCAAAATCGGATCGTTCATCCAAGTCATCATCATCGTCGTCATCGTCGTCCAGTTCCTCGTCAAATTCCTACAAAACGAAACTAATGAAGGAACTTGATGATCTTAAAAATGATCCACTCAAAATGAGCGAACTTATTCGATCGCCCGAGTATGCTGCATTACTACTGCAGCAGGCTGAAGCGCTGGGCGCCACAACGTTAGGTACTTTGGGTTTCGGTGCAGACTTTAGCTATTTGACGGGCGCTGGCTTGGGTATTCCTGTTAGTAGTGGTAATACGGGTGCCTCGAATTCCAGTAACAAGTCCTCGAAGCAATCTGCTGCTGCTGCAGCAGCTGCATCTGCGGCCGCTATAACTGCCGACTACAATAACTTAATTCAAGCAACAAAACTTCTTGGCTACGATTCATATATACAACAGCAAGCAAAGAACAGCAATGATTTAAATGCATTTCTGCAACAGCAAATGAATGCTGCGGCTGTTGCTGCCGCCGCCGCTGTGGCATCTGCACCGCCACCAGCTTCACCTAGTGGTCTTTCGAAAAAACAACAACAGCAACAGCAGCAGCAGCAACAACAACAGCAGCAACAACAGCAACAGTTGCAACAACAGCAGCAGCAGCAACAACAGCAGCACCACCACCAACAACAACAGCAACAACAACAACAGTCAATAGGCGCACATCCAGATTATACGACATTGTTGCAAACCTACTCAAAATTATTCGATCCCAACAATCAGTTCGGTGTAGCAATGGCTCCGGGCAAAGGAATGAATAGTGCTCACCATGAGCTTTCTGCTCTGCTAGCGGCTGGTGTTGGTGGCTTGCAAACAGCACCAACCATTTCTGCCGGTTCCAGTTCGAAGCAGAAGCAAAAGGATGTACAGGCCCAGGTGCAGCAACAACAAACCGACATGCTTAATCAACTGCTGCAGTCGGAGAAGCAACAATCCGACTTGAATGCATTGCTATACCACCAGAATAAGGCCGCTGCCGATTTGAATGCTCTGTTTGCGGCGCCTTCAGCAGCGGTCACTTCGTCTGCGACAACATCGAGTAAATCTGGTGGCGGCTCAACATCAAATTCGACGGGTGCTCCTTCGCCTCTCACTGATCCAGCTGCTTATTACAATGCATTGGCGCAAGAGAAGATGCAAGACTATGCTGCCTTCTTTCAGCAGCACCACGGGAAATATGGCATTGCCGATAGTAATCTCTTCATGTCGCCGTCGGCGTTATTGAAAATCCAACAAGAGTCATTGTCGGCGATGATGATGAAACCTCCAAAATCGACATCATCTTCTGGATCCGCTTCGATGGGTCGTACACGAGAATCATCCGCATCACCGGCATTAGAGCGACTCACGCCCACCAAGAGCAGTGCTGGTGCCAGCAGTGCCGGAAAATATAATTTCAGTGCCGTCGATTTAGCTATATCGAGTGTACCCTCCAATACACCGTCACCAGCTCCGTCAGATGGTAGTAACAGCTCATCGCATCGCAGACCTATAAATACACCGCCGGTCGATTTGAGTCGTCTGTACGGTGATTTGGCGCCACCTGTACTAGGTGTGGGAGGTGCACCTAAGAAACGTATGGAATTCTCATCAATTGCGGATCTGGCTGCACCACCGCCAGCCAAAATGGCCAAGCTAAACGATGATGTATTGAATTTATCCAATGAGTAGACAACTATTGGATGCTATACGATATATGGAATGAATTAGTTTGTATTATGAACGATATCATTTTGATAGTTTTATTCTAGACACATACACATATGTATAAGCAACACATGAAACATGATTGACAATGATTTGATGTGAGTGCATCACTAAACATACATAGCAAGCTACTTACGTAGGTATATTTTACAATAATGTCTAGCTGCTGTTCACTTTCGCGCATACATTTAGGTACATACATAGACATTTCCGTAGTTTAGAAACTTGTCTAAATTGTCTGAGAACAAAAGTTGGCATATTTTAGAAACACACAAAAACAAAAACAAATAGATATTCTTATTTAATTTATTACAAAGTACTTTCTTAGAGTTAAGCAACAAACAAACAAAAGGAAAAGAACATTATTCTGTCCCTTTGGCGTTTACAATTTCAGCATTTCATACGTATCGTCTTGTAGTATCCACGCACAGCTAAAATTAATATATATATATATTCGATATAGTTATGCTGCATTTCAATACAATAGATAATAAGCGAATTCAATTGAATCTTTATCTTACACGTTAAACACCCAAAACATATATTCTAGAATCATCATTATCGAAAACAAAAAAGCAAAACTTACATAAATTTATATATCATGAAATATGGTACATACATATGTGGTAGGTTGCATATGCAAAAATAAAAGTTGTACAAATATTGAAATGTCTTGCGTTGTTTCTTTCTAAATAATCGAGTTCTGAATTCGATATTTATTCATAGAAATGCAATTGTATAAAATGGATCATCATGACTGACAAAGGTTATTTTGGGGCGATGAAACAATTGGCATACTAGTAAAATATAGCTGATCTAGTGGTGTTTGCATAAGGTTAGGTGGCTAAGTCACCAACTGGCCAGTCAACTCACTCGCCATCGATGCTTTTGCGACAGTCCAACAATAGCACGCCCAATGGATCGAGTCTCAGTGTCCTCTCGTGTTTGCTCTTCCATAAAAATGAAAAGGAATCCCACAATTTGTCTAAACTACAATGTAAAAAGCCTCCCGAGCGTTGCATACAAGCTCATGCGTGACTTCAGACTTAACCATCGACCAGATTTTCACAGATCGGCACATACTACCTATATATGTGGAAGGGACTAGTAGAGTTACATAGTAATGGCTCAGTTCGGACCCAGTACTAGAGATTTTGACAACGCTTGGAGTTTTTAAGTGGCGTCAGCGGGCGAGGAACAAAGACGACTACGATACTCCATCTGTATGATAAATGAAAAGACGGATGTAAATTGGACGAATTGGTGCGAGTAAGGAATTGCTCTGCGAATTTCTCGGAGCTCTCATATCTTGCAGGGTGTCGAATCACTGATGTGTTTTTCAGTCATAGATGTTTGAAATTATTTAATTTTTTAGATATTTTCAATAATAGCCAAATTCGTTTGTACCCCGTTACTATAAAACAATTGACAACAAGATGGCCGAGCAGTTCAAGACACCGGATGAGCTAATAAGGGAGCGTACAATGCTGCAAACCTTACTTGATAAGAAGAAACATATTGGTATTCGACTGACAAATGTGCGAAATACTTTTACTTTAGAACGAAAAACTCAAAACGAACGCCTGATGGGGGTTGAAACCTTCGTGTCAGACTCAGACTGAAAAAAGCTACAAATGACATTCTAGTGCTTAACAGACATGTACTTATTATGCTGGTAGAGTTCATTACGGGGTATTGCTTGATCAGGATTCATGTAACTAGTATTACTTATTCTTCTTCTTCTTCTTCTTATGTGGCCATAATAATAATTTGGCGTCAGTCTTCTCTTTTCTTCGCTTACTGGCGTCAATTGGATATTCATGATTCACAATTTTGCTTCTGTATGAAAGCCCGGTATTCTCCCACCGCATAATGATTAATTTAAGCAGTTATTTTAAACACAATCTCATCGAACGGTCTCAGTGCCAAAAAGGGAGCCTATTATTCTTTTTTCAAAGTTCGGGTTTATTCTTTATATAAATGAGGTAGCTCAACTGCGGCACCACAATGGACCTTGATAGTTCGAAATGAGTCTGCAAAAACGGATAGTCGCTCCAATCTAACCAATTTTACGACGTTCGTTAAACGTCGTTAACATTTTTTTTTTAATTTCTCAAACTTTATTTCGATGGATGATAAGTAGTTGTTAGCTCAGGATTGAATCATTTAGAAGACTAAAACTTCTTCTTGAGTATTAAGTAGGATTTTTTTTTATTTTCATTTGATTATTTTAATTAAATGTATTAGTTACTATAGCCCGTAATATAAAGTCGACATTTTTACAGTTTTTTTTTTGTTTGTCAAAAAAGCCAATATTAAATTTAACATGGTTCTGAAATTTGACTGTAACCCTATAATTATATATAATAATTTCACTAATATTTTCGAAAATTTTCTAACAAAACAATTATAATTTTCCTGTGTAAAATACGGGACGCATACATACGCCTCTTAATTAATTATATCGCAATAAAATGCATTATTTTGAAAATAGCTTATGGACAATACGGTTGGAGCGTTTGTTATTTTTCATTCATTAATTGTTGTTTATTGACATTGATATTACACTATTTTCAAAAAGAGTCAGAATTAGGTAAAAAAAAAATACTTCAATTAAAATGAAAATTTCGCCTTAGCGAACTGGTTTAATTCGAGCAATATGCTCGAAGCAATATGCTTCACCTGAAATTGGAAATAACTGAACAGCGAATTGAAATATCTGAATAGTTTTTTGCGCGATTCGTCATCATACTCATCTGGCGAAATTGTGGGACTTTTATTTTGATTGATGCAATTTGGGTTGCACATGCTCTTATTGAAAACCCTATATATTGTTTTTGTTATTATTCTCAACATACTATTGTTTATTGTTATTGATAATATTGTCGTCATAATTCAGTTGTTATTGATCTCAATTATATACGATTTGATTCTAGCCGGTGACAAAACAGTAAAAAGAGCTATACCAAAACATCGTTCTATGAGAAAAAAAAATATATATATATATATACATATATATATTATACAAACTATGCATATTATTAAAATATCTAATCTATGCAGCTCTAGTAAGTAAATAACAATACGTAGCGATATGTAGATATTTAGGTATACATATATGTACATATGTAGTACTCAGGTGTTATCATTTGTAAAATCCAGTTTATTTTTTTTTCATATGTATATTTCAAGTAATTCCAATAAAAAAAAAAGTATATGGAAGCTATTTGTAGAGGCATGTGCTGAGACTGGTTTTCTTCGTCTTATCCTAGCAAGTTTTATCGTCCAAGAATATATAAATAGGCGTGCACGTACATGAGATTGTGCTGTTTTTTTAAATAATCGTTACGTGTTGGTTAATTTCTTGCAAAAAATTTTTATTGTGATAGAACAAACATAATTGTGAATAATATGAGTGATTACAAGGTAATTTCTGGGTTATAGCCCTTCGCATGCAAATGTTTAGCTGATGCAATTCAATTTGTAATCAATAATACGTCAGTGATAATAGTACAGAGTCAGATAATCAACAACAGGTCATAAGTACATACACATGTACATATGATATTTATGCAATGGAATCTTTTTGTCATAGTGTTTATTTGCTTTTTCATAAATATAAAATAATTTATTCACATTAATTGTAACAATGAAATTAAAAAAAAAATTGAAAATAAATATACAAATCAACATTTTTTTTAGTATTTGTGCGGTTTTGGTTCTAATTTCTCTTCGGAAGATGAGCGTTGTCCAAATGCTTTGCCCGATGGTCAAAATTCACCACAGAAATGTGCTTATGGACTCTATGCTGAACAATTATCTGGTACAGCATTTACTGCACCGCGCAAAGAAAATTTACGCTCATGGCTTTATCGTATACGGCCAAGCGTCGTTCATGCACCGTTTCAGCCATTGAATAAAAGTGAACATTTTACTGCTAATTGGAATGAGCAACCACCAAATCCAAATCAGGTAGGTTCTATTGAATCATCTAATTATTCTCAATTTCACTTTCGATTCAAATCAATTAAATCAATTTCGATTTCATCGGCTTCATCGTATTTTTTAATATTTAAATATTTCATTGCAGATGCGTTGGAAACCCTTTGATATTCCATCGTCAGAAGAGAGTTTAACCTTTGTAGAGGGTCTTCATACGATTTGTGGTGCTGGTGATACACGTAGTCGTCATGGTCTCGCTATACATGTGTATTTGTGTAATGCATCCATGAATAATTCGGCATTTTATAATAGCGATGGAGATTTCTTAATTGGTACGATATGATTTAATATAAATTTAATACAATAATCCAATGGGTTCTCCTACAACAGTGCCACAACAGGGTGTATTGGATATTAAAACGGAATTTGGTAGAATGAAAGTAAAACCGAATGAAATCTGTGTCATCCCGCAAGGTATACGATTTGCCGTCAATGTTGATGGACCAACAAGGTATGTACACACATATACACTAAGGTGGATCGCTCACCATACAATAAAAAAAAAGTTCAAAATTTCACCTCTACTTTGCAATATTATGTTAAAACATTTTCGGGACAAACAAAATTTTCTTCCCCCCCTGATAGCTTTTCAACACTGTCCTATGATAAAAATATAATTTTGGCGGTTCTAAAAGGGTTAATAAAAATAAGTTTTGTTTTGTCCCGACAACGTTTTACAACATCTTTCAAACTAGCGGTGAAATTTTCATACTTTTTTTGTGATACGCCCTAATATACTCATCGTAACCACTACAAGATCATAATTGAGAGAAAAACTGCTTCAATATCTTAGGGGCTATATTCTGGAGGTGTATGACAATCACTTTCAATTACCAGATTTGGGTCCGATCGGTGCTAATGGCTTAGCTAATCCACGTGATTTTCAGACACCAGTCGCCTGGTTTGAAGATCGTGATATATCAGGTAAGGATGTATATGCGAATACATGATTTACGATTCGACCGAATAATTGTCTTATTGTTTTACACAGACTTCCAAGTAGTATCCAAATATCAGGGTAGTCTTTTTAGTGCCAAACAACAGCATTCACCATTCGATGTTGTTGCCTGGCATGGCAATTATGTACCGTACAAATATGATCTCTCCAAATTTATGGTCATCAATTCGGTTAGCTTTGATCACTGTGATCCGAGCATCTTTACTGTACTCACATGTCCCAGCTTACGATATGGCACTGCCATAGCCGATTTTGTTGTCTTTCCACCAAGATGGTCTGTACAAGAGCATACTTTCCGACCACCCTACTATCACAGTAAGTGAAAGTAATATGTTATAATTGTGGTACTTATTCAATTTATATCCCCCCCCTGAAGGAAATTGCATGAGCGAATTTATGGGTTTAATCTATGGAAATTATGAAGCTAAAGTTGATGGTTTTCAAGCTGGCGGTGCTACATTACATTCTATGATGACACCACATGGTCCAGATTATGAATGTTTTGAGAATGCATCGAATGCACGATTATTACCTCAACGTGTGGCAGAAGGAACACAAGCATTTATGTTTGAATCATCCCTCAGTATGGCGGTAACCAAGTGGGGTGAATTTACATGTCAGAAATTGGATAAAGCCTATTATGAATGTTGGCAAAAGTTGAAGAAAAATTTTCAGCGATAAGCACAAATCGAAAATATAGCAAAAAATAATTGAAATTAATGCATTTAGTATTTAATAACATTTAATTTCAAACTAGTTTACTACAAAACAGGTTTAATCACTACTTATGTATATACATACACTATGCAGTAGTTATTGATGAAAACAAAAACAACAACAACACAAAAACAATTCTTATTATGATCGAAATGGAATGCTCTTTTTTTAATCAAATGCAATTAAGATCAATATGAATATATGCATATATATTATTCGATTATTTGCGATAATGTTGAAGAACGTCAGGATTGAGGACAGCATGGTTTGTATATATTTGAGATTTTCCAGTTAATGCTATAAACTGTTCGGCCACTTCAACAGCGACTCGTACTTGCGCCTCTGCTGTGCTTGCACCCAAATGCGGTGTAGCAACAACTTTTGGATGTTTGATAAGTGCTTTTGTAATTTCCGAAACTGGTGGCTCTTCTGCATATACATCGACAGCGGCACCACCACATTTTCCCGACTCCAGAGCATCGAGTATAGCCTTCTCATTCATAATGCCACCACGAGCGCAATTAATCAATTTAACGCCTTGCTTACATTTTGCCAACACTTCGGCCGAGATTAAATCTACAGATATTGGATGAATTTGAATATTAAATATGACTTGAAAATTAAATGCAATTTAGCTTACTCATTGTTTCTGGAATCAAAGGAGTGTGCACTGTTATATAATCGGCTAAAGGCCAAATTTCTTCGAGTGTCATCTTTTCGGCACCCAATGCTTTTGCCTCTTCAGCTTTGATCACTGGATCGTAAGCAATAATCTGTATAGAATATAAAATATGTTATAGAGTAGTCATTATAGTTGTTTTAGCTAACTTACCTTCATACCAAATGCACGCATGCGTGCAGCAACTTCACGACCAATACGTCCGAAACCAAGAATTCCCAATGTCTTGCCATATAATTCAGTACCAGCGTAGAGTTTTCTATCCCAGCGGCCTTCTTTCATGCTCTGACCAGCTGCCAGATAGGGACGGGCTAAACAACCGATTAATATACATGTCATTTCACATGCTGATATTGAATTGCCGCCAGGTGTACTGAAATATTTAAAGCATTACATATCGATATCAGCAATGAAAATTAACTAGTGTATTATGTAGTTGCTGTCTATTGATTTGGTTTATGTAGAGATAACATATAAATGTCTTTGAACTCTATGCACACACATACACATCAATTGGCTTGATAAATACCTATAAATACATATATGTATATGTATGTATGTACCTCAAATATACTCATACAATAGACATCGAGACAAAATTGAAAACTAACTTACTTTAGCACAAGTACATTGTTGCTCGTTGCGGCTACGACATTTATATTATCAGTTCCAGACCCTGCACGACCAACGACCTTTAATTTGCCCGCACCAGCTTTAAGCACAGCTTCGGTTATTTTTGTATCTGAACGGACAATAATACCATCGTAATTCTGTAATAGTAATCATTCAATTAACTTAATGTATGCACTATCATGTGGTGTAAATGCTCAATAGAAATAAATAAAAAAATGTAATTTTAAATACAACAGTTAGAAATAAATTTTCACATTTTATTGTTATTGTTTAATACTTAAATTAACTCTTCCAATTATGATCAATTAATTTTTTACTGTAGGCTACTCACTTTGACTTCAGCGCAAAGCTCATCCTGTTGCAATTTCAATTTGCATGCAACCTAGGAAAGATTTTTTGTTAAAATTTCAAATTATACATAAAAATTTTTAATTTTAAATATCGATTCTCACATTAATTCCATTGCTTTCCAAGAGTTCAACACATGCCTTGTCTACGGCATCACATATTAATACATTTTTGATATCGACTTGCAGTTTCATTTTTAAAAAATTAAATATTCAAAGTGTTATTCACGTGGCGAACTGACAATAAATGAAACAAGATCTTCTCCGTTGATCTATAAAAAGCAACTGATACTAAAAGTAAGAAAAATATATAAATTTGTTGCTTCATAATTAAAATATAGCCACCGGCCAATTAGAATACATGTACTCTTGGGAGAATGAACACAATGAAGGCTTCATAATTTTATAATCGAACATGCAAAGAAAGAAAAACAGTAAAATAATAAAGGTAATAATCTACGTAACATACGCTGTAATCATTGCGGCAAAGTACACAAGACGCAATCCAGCGTATCCAAATCCGTCAATCCACGAAGGAATCTTCAAGTAAAATTCAAAAAATTCACATATACAAAATTAGTTTGAATTTTATTTTTTAGCTCAAAACAATTTTTATTTATTTTTTGCTAAAAGTTTTTCTTTTGAGGTTATAAACATTTTTTATAACATTTTCGTCTATGAGTGAGCTTGAAAAAGGTGAAGAATAAAAAGAACTTCTAAGAAAAAATACGTTCTATTTATTCCACTTTTATTTCTGAGCAACAAAAAAAAAAAAAAAAATCAACAATAAATAGCACTACTTTACAATTACGAGTAATAATCTTGAAAAAATACCAAAAAATTCATGTATAGAGGAGAGTTAGTATGAGCAGGTTTTTCAGATATAAGGTAATTTTATGTGTTTTTTGGGGTATCACTTCTTTCAAAAAATGTTATTAGTAAACTGTTAAGTTCAATTCTGGGGATGTTCCCGATTTAATTGTTGGGGTTATTTACGTACTTAAATATTAGAGTCATACAACATTCCAATGAAAGTTCCGAGCGATGTACCCTCCGACCCAAATAGGCAACCCTCCATTACAGTCTCCAACGCATTGAGTTCGGACCACCTGCTGGTCAAACTTCTATCAAACAAATACCGTATTCAAACTGAAGTAAAATCACATCAACAGTTGCCAAGCAATCGATGCTACAATTGATCATTTCAAGTCTGCAGTACTCGTCTACTATTATCCTTAGACAAAGGCTCTCCACCATTTTGGAATTTATCCCAAACCTTAAAGAAGAAGTCAATCAGTATACCAGTAATAAAAGTTGAAAACAGAGATTCATAACTAATCAACAAGAGTGAAATACTGGCTCAAACATTTGCATTGAACCATAATACTTCAGATCATCTTATTATTATAGTAAATGACTCCATGAACTTTATGAATACAAATGTTTTACCACATACTAATGGACATACCTCTATTTTTAATAAAAAATTTGAAAAGCAAAAAATCGCACGGTCTTAATGGAATCAATAACAGAATTTTAAAAGCACTCCCTAAAAAGGAATACAATTTTTAACAGTAATAATATTTGTTTTAAATATTGTTATTTTCAATAAACAGAACAAATCCCCGGATAATCCCTCCTCATATCGACCCACGTCTCCTCTCTTCCGAGAGTAAAATTCTCGAAAAAAAACATTAAACAAAAATTAGGAGAAGTTATTAGGATAACAACCTGTTCCCTATGTACCAGTTCGGCTTTCGCAGATAACAAAATACTGTCCACCCCTTGGTTAGAATTAAAAACTTAGGATTTTTTATTTTTGGGCCGTAAAGTAGCGTAATTGTTGTCTGATACGAGTAATTATTTGTTTTTTCATATACTTTTGGGGCAATAAGTAATAATGGAGATATATACACAGTACGACAGTTATGTATTAAGACTCGAGACATATCTCAGCAACCAAGCGCGCCATCTATGTATGAGCACATGCGTTTTAAAGCTTCAACCTTCCTCTACTAACTGTCAAAATTTCATGGCATTTGGTTGACATTTAATGTTTATTGACATTCATTTTACAAAACACGTATTCGTTTGATGTTGAAATTTTAACATGAAATTTAACATTAAATTTAACACACAGCACTCATTGTTCGTCAATTTTTGGCTCGGAATCAGGTCTGCGTGTTGAATAACCCGCCGTATTCACCTGATTTGGCACCGTGCGACTTCTTTTTGTTCCCAAAACAGAAATGGAAGTTGAAAGGATGCCTTTTTGATGACATTCAGACCATACAACGTTCTTCGACGAGGGCACTGGAGGCAATTCCGAAAAATGAGCTGGAACACGCGTTTGAATCACTATTAAATCGATGTAACAAGTGTATTGAATCAGCAGGAGAATATTTCGAATAAAGATACCGAAAAATTAGCAGATATCGTGTTTTAATTGTGTTTTCTAGATGCAGTCTTAATACATAATTGTCGTACCGTGTATGTTTTTGTAGGCACTTTTCAGAAGAGTGTATTTTATCTTTCGACTTGAAATTTGAGTTTGATTCATTTCAGAAAAAAAAAATTATACAAATCCAATTGTTTTTATATTTTCTAAAATGTAAATCACTAGTAAAACAAATGTAAGAAATAAAATTTATAAATACCATTTTTTATATTTCAGGTTTAGCTTTAGGTAGCTTTTTGTAACACGATTTTATTCATGTGGTTGACACGGCTGCCTTAGAAATAGAACATCCTTTCAAGCAAATTTTGCAAGACTTCTTTAACGGTTTCTCGCTCTATCCCATGAATGGCTCGAATGATATTCGAACCAATGGTCAAAACTTATTTTTAATATACGCATTGTTTGCGTTTCGATTTCATATCGATTATGAATTGAAAATAAAATAAAGCATGAAAGAATTGTTCTTTAATCTTGATTCTTCAATTAATATAAAATGTTGGAATATAATTATATGGGAGACCCTATGCGCAGCACTTACCATAATAATTAAACATATTATTTCACTATCTTCCAAGCCAAAGCCAATTGCTTCAATATACTTGCCACTGGACACTCATTGCTTAAACTGGTAGACGATCACTCAAATACATATTACGTCCTTTGATACATATGATTGGCTATTTAAATGTGAATATATTTTATATCCATGCCAATATGCATAACATAGGCTAACTGATACTTTTATTTATTTATACATTAAAACTTGAGCAAATTTTAGTTTCTTTGGCTTACCATCAGATGTTATTGCAGTAAAATTGTCAGCTTAATATGATTATAAGTATATTTACTGATTGTTCAGCAAAAAGGTGAATTTAATTATTATTTTATGGTATGTTTTAAATGTTTATTTAAATAAATATGAATATGATACACTTTGTAAATAAACGTTTTGAAGCAAAAAATAAAGTGGTACCGGGTTATTTCACCACAACTAAATACCGGTATTATGTATATTCCGTTTAATAAGGTTTTCTAATGTGGGGTACAGAAATCTGAAATCACTTTTATTTTATACTTTTATATTAGCTCGTAAAAAATATCACTTTAACTGTGAAGAATGGAAAACCATAGACATTAAACATTGATAATGATATATAAGAATAAAACCATTTCAATAAATTTTCATAATTTCTATAATTTCTTAAATACAATTATTATTGTAATTTTTAATATGGTCGATTTTCTCATTACAATTGTTAACAAAAGTAATACCAATATGTGTGTCACAAATGCAACCCTGTATCAGATTGCTGAAATGAGGTGAAATTCGTTTGAATTAACCGCTGTGTGGTGTATAAAATAAATTAAAATAAAAAATATACATTTCCACAATTAGTACGATAGCTTTGATTCGGATGTTATCAACTTCCAGGGAATGGTGTGAACTAAGAATAATAATATCAAATTACGGTCAATATTTGAGTCATCTATGCATGTATACAGTTATAATATATGGAAAGTAGTTTTGAACACAGTTACTTGGAATTTTGTTAAAATCGTCAAAGTTTGTACAAAAATTTTGATTTGAAGTTGATAACTTTTAAGTAGTGAAAAATGTCGAAGAATTCTATTCAAGTGGCGATTAAAGTTCGTCCATTAATCCAGAGGGATAAAGATGCTGCAAGTTGTTGGCGCATTATAAAAAATTCAATTCAGTCGGTGAATGGTCAATCTGAGCCTTATTACTTTGGTAAGAATTTACTCTGGTTGGAAGGCTATATCTTAGCAAATATCTAATATGTATTCACTTTTAAGATCACATTTTTGATCAGGATGTCAACAATCAAATAATATTCAATAAAATGGCAAAAAATATAATACATTCGGCCTTTAAAGGTTTTAATGGAACCATATTTGCATACGGACAAACCTCTTCTGGTATGATAGAAGACGAAATGCAATAGGTTTATTTTTTAAACAAATTCAATATCTACAATATACATAGGTAAAACATATACAATGATGGGTGATGATGATAATCCCGGTGTAATGGTGTTGGCAGCTAAAGAAATCTTTAAAGAAATTGAAGCATGCACAGATCGACAATTTCTATTACGGTATGTATATTCACATATATATTTTTCGTTGGCTTTGAATTGTTATGTAATTGCTGAGAAGTAATTCGATTCTATTATTAAAGAGTTGGATACATTGAGATTTATAATGAGAAGATCTACGATTTGCTGAATAAGAAAAATCAAGATTTGAAAATTCATGAAACTTCAACTGGCATTGTGAGCGTCAATTGCGAGGAGAACATTATAACAAGTGAGAACGATCTGTTACATTTTTTATGTATGGGAAACAAGGAGCGTACTGTTGGTGAAACAAACATGAATGAGCGTTCCAGTCGATCTCATGCAATTTTTCGTATTGTATGTTACATTGGTGATCGGTGTTGAATTTTCACTTTAATACACATTATTGTCATCTTACAGATCATTGAATCGCGTAAAATTGATCGCACCGAAGACGATACTGTGATACAAAGTGTTTTGAATCTGGTGGATTTGGCAGGTTCTGAACGTGCTGATCAAACCGGAGCACGAGGAACACGCCTTAAAGAGGGTGGTCATATTAATAAAAGCCTGCACTTTTTAAGCAATGTTATCAAACGTTTATCGGAAAATGAAGATGATAAATACGTTAGTTTTAGGGATTCGAAGCTTACGCGTATACTACAAGCCTCACTGGGTGGCAATTCACTCACATCAATTATATGTACAATTAAATCCACAGCAATGGAGGAAACACAATCAACATTGAGGTGAGTACGAATGGAATATGACAGTGAAAATGATCATATCAATTCAATTTCTCTCGCAGCTTTGCAATGCGAGCTAAGAGTATTAAAAATAAACCCCAAGTGAATGAGATTGTTTCCGATGCAACAATGATGAAGCGACTTGAACGTGAAATAAAAGACTTGAAAACACGTTTGGATGAGGAACGTCGCAGGAATGAGAGTCAAGTTAAAGTTGGACAACTGGAACAGCGTATTAAGAGTGAAGTACTTAAGATTATCACATGCAATTCATTACATAATATTCGCTTGAAGAACGAAAAACGTCGTCGTACATGGTGTTCGGCAACATCTAATTCAGAAGTATCTGGAATCGGTTCCAATTTGCCATTACCTACTATAACAACTGCGTCTGGTGCACCCGCCTATCGGCTAAGACCAGCTTTTACGCCTCATATAACCATACGAAACACTGAAAAGACACCGAAAAAAAAGGAAACACAATCTATTATTGATATTCCCACAGATATTGACGAAGGCGATGAATACTTTGAGCCGGGTGAACTCTGTACATTTGAAACTCCCGATCGTTGGAATGAATGTAAAACGCCAGAAGGTAACGATGCTCGTGTTGTAAGCCTAACTCCTGTAGTATCAGCCACTAAAGATGGCAGGTGAGTAAAATATCAACAAGACTGTTGTTGTATATGTATATAATATTGCTGTTTTTAGCTTAAAATTAATTGAGAATGCCTATATGGAGCTTCAAGAGTTCACCAACTTGGAGAAAAAGATCGATGTCAAGCATGAGACATATGATGCGCTAAAACAAAAACTGGAAGATGTTAATAATCGTAATGTTATTCTCGAGGAGGAAAGGCTGCAGCACATACAAACTAAAGATGAATTGGAATTAGTAAAGAAAACATTAGGCGATTATGAAATGCGGTAAGTTATCGATATGTTGAGCAAATCTCATGTCTAAACCAAATACTGCATTGATTATGATTTTAAAATTTAATTTCAATCCAAAAAATTCACCAATGGTGAGTTTCTCTCTCTATCTCTCTCTCTCTCTTACTCTTACTCTTTGTCCTGCGTTGCATTTCGTAGGTGTATTTACTGCTACAGTTTACCTGTGTCGTATGCTACGTACAAGCCCCACATAAATGAGGAAAGAAAGAAGTGAAAAGTAAATAAACTTATAGTATTGCGAAAGAAAATAAAAGAAAACTCAAATCACTTCTGGCCTTTTCTTGAGTTGTGTTGTTTTCAATTGTAGATGTACTGTCGATTTGAATAGAGCAGAGCGCAACAGACGATGACTATTGTTCGCATTTACTTTTAATTTCGGAATTATAAATTTTTCGCGAATATTGTGATAACAAATATTGAAACACGTTGTGTTAGTAGTACAATGAAATAAAAAGGCAACAACAGCAGCATACAGGTAGATGGTAATATTGTTGATTCAATACAAGTACATACATACATACATGTGATATGAATTTTTATGATTTCATTAATTGTATCTGGTGTTGGAGTGATATGTGTACTATCTAAAGTGCGTGTGGTCATATTTTTAATCCATAATTATGTGTGAACGACTTTTAGACTTCATATGATTTAAGGGACAAAGGGACATCAATGCAAGTTGTGGAAATCTAAGAAATGCTTGCATGTCATATCTGAAATGCAATTCAATCAGCTGTTATGATTTCATTATGAGCTATATTTGGTATACTCGTCGCTAGATATATGTATGTGTGGACTAGATATTATACTTACAAATGTGGTAACTAATCTGCATACAAATATGTACATATTTCAAATTCAGTGATGGTACATATAGCATTTTCTTATATGTATGAATTTGAAATGCGTTTTAAAAGAAACAAGAGAGAGAGAGAGAAACAGCGTGGAAATTATTTAGCTATACCGACAGGTAGAATTACTCAGAAACTGTGTTTTAAGAATGAATGAATGAATACATTACCTTGAGGTCGAAAGGTCTGCATTTAAACAATATAAAATATTACGTGATTTTAGGCATTTGAAGATTTCACATGTTCTGAATTTCACTGTGATCGAATGTCGAAAATGTGTCGCAAGACAAAACCCTGCACTACCATGCACTTGGTATATTCATTTCGGTCAGATATTTGTAACCACTTGATGGAAGCTCCGAAGACATAGAAAAGTATATTTTTGACCAACGTCGCCTAAATAGTTGATTTAACGATGTATATATTATATTATGTCCCTCCGGCTGTTTGTCACCTGTCTTGTTCGGGTAATAACATGAACAAATGTTGAGATATTTAATCGAAATTTGGTGACCCATGGTCCAAGGGTACCGACGGGATTAATAATGGGCATGATCAGTAAGCTGCCACGCCCACAAAGAGCTATAAAAAAAATGTGGCACTTAAAGCCTCAAAGGGCTCTTTGGCCGAGTTTCTTTTTCATTACTGATGTGCGTGTTAAATTTTGGACATTATTAGAAGGGACCTATTTATTTTAGAAGGTTCCGCACGGCAGAACTCTTCTGATATCACTTATTCTGAGCTTTGTCACAGAGTTCTTTTAGAAGTTTTTCCATGGCAAATTGTTACTGCTGGAAGAATTGCCAATTGCTTGCCTACAGGTGGGTGCCCTTCGAAAGAAAAATCTTTTCGGTATTTCGATATTGTTATGCTTCAGTCGGGGATTAAAGTCACGCCATACAGATCAGAAGACCAACACACTAACCACTGAGCTACGGCACCCACAAAGAGCTATAGTTTACTAAAAATACCATATAGAACAAATATATTTGACATGTAGATAGCTGTTATATAGCCAAATAACTTTGTAAAAATTGGGCGTTATTAGCAGTTCCCATACAAAGTGTCGTCGAGTGCGTTCGGGACGTAGACCCGTCCATTCTTAGGAAGCACAACAGTTAACTTACGGAGTGTTCAACGCGGGAGAATCATATTTAACATGTTGATTAGTATTGTAAGGGTAACTTGATTTACAAGAAATGGGCAAGCCACTCCCATTGTTTAACGCAACTTTCATACAAAGCCTCGAAATTTGTTTTAGGTAACAACCATACAACCATGAGCTGTGTCGGCACACAGCTCATGGTTGTACCTTATTCGATACTCTCCACCAACGCACACAGGTCCAAGGATCTTGCGTAAGACTTCTCTCGAAAACTCCGAGCATTCTATCATTTGAGGTGGAAATTGCCCAAACTTCGGCGCCATATGTAAGGACCGTCATGATGAGAGACTTGTAGAGTGTCGTTTTCGTTGCCCGAGAGAGGCCCCGACTTCTCAATTGCTTACTTAGCCCAAAGTCGCACCTGTTAGCAACAATGATCCTTCGCAATATCTGCAGGCTGACGTCATTACTGGTGTTAATACTGGTTCCAAGATAGATAAAGTCCACTACTTCAATAGCGTAGTTATCAACAGTGACGTGATGTCCAAATTGCAGCACAAATTTTAATATTGTTTGTAAAAAAGTTCGCGAGAAATGAGCGAACCACGCCTATTTAATGTAGCTCCCTTGTAAAGTAGCGGAACTATGTAAAATGCTGACGAAGCTGGGAATTTATAATATCGGAAAATCTGTTGAAGTTCATTAGGGTGGGATCTATACTAAACTTCCTTATGGGTGCTGGACTTAGAGAAATACTCTAGTCTATGATGGGGTGCACTATAAACCTAGGGACGCAGTGCAATACAACCGGGAATGAATGCGAATGTGGCATGTTCTCTTTAAGAAACTTTTATTTAGTATTCTGTATTTCCATTTTGATTTCGAAAAATTACTTGAATAACAATTAACATTTTCTCATAGATGTGGTGAACTGGAAGTACAAGTCACCAAGTTGAAGGTAACCAATGAAAAGGCAAACAGTCGCATTGCACAATATGAAGAGGATTTGAGCGAACTGAAAACTAAATGGGAACAGCGTGAAGCTGAAAATCAGGACACTATAAATTTGGAATTTGAATTTGAACGGCATAAGAACAAGTCGAAACAGCGTGAACTAGAATTGGTCGAATTATTGAGTGAAAAGGATAAGGAAATTGCTACACTGGAAAAATCGTTGAAAACATATACCGAAGCGAAAATACAAAAGTCGAAAGAAGATTTAATGCAATTATCCTATACTGAGTGTACGCAGGAAGTTGATCAAAATGCCGTTGTGAATGTTTGTGTTAAATGTGAAGATTTGCAACGTTTGTTGGATGAAAATCGTCAAGTGCTACTTAGTTATGAGAAGGCGAAATTAGAGTATCAGCAATTACAGATAGATCATAAGCTGGCGGAGATTGAGACAGCCAAAATAGAAGAACGTGTCAGTCAACTGGAAAGTGAACAGGACGCACGAGAGTTTGAGTGCAACGAGTTGCGTGGAGAAATAGCAGCTATACGTGAAAAGCTGAAGAGAGTGCAACAGGAATGTATGGAGTTGGCAAGTGAAAAGAAGACTGAAGTCGAATTACGTGAACAACTTGAACAAAACTTTGCCAGTACATGCGATAAAATGCGGGTCCTTCAAGAGCGCTACGACACCCTACAAGATACCTGGCAGAAACAACAACAGAGTGTGGGACAGCTTCAAACCGAGTACGATGACATACAGGGCAAATATCAGCGGCTGCAGGAGGAATACAATGAATTGTGTAGTACGTCGACGCAGTCGCAAGAGAATTGTAGTCGGTTGCAAAAAGAAAATGACACCCTGTTGGAGGATGTAAATCAGATGAAGGCACGCGTTGGAGAAATGCACGAGAAACTCCTCGCAAATATAAAAGATAGCAAGGAATTGGATCATGATATCTTGGAGCAAAATACACACGCCCAAGAATTGAATGCATTACGGAAGCAATATAATGAACTACAAAGTGAATATGATGTGCTGTCGAATCAGCTGATGGATAACTTGCAAGAGGCTGAAATGCTACGCGATAATTGCAAACGGTTTGAATTAGAATTGCAGGCATTGCGGACGGCCAATAATGCAGAAAAAGATGTGGCAAAGTTCTTGGAAATCAAACGGAAATTAGAAGATCAAATTGTCAGTTTAAAGACACAGTTGCAAGACGAAATCACGTTGGTAGAAGAGCGAAATTCAAGACCGTCTAGTTGTGGTGATGTCATAACGGAATCGGGCATAAGTGAGTGCACAAGAAGTATCGCCAGTTTGGATATTGCCGATGCTAGGGAGCTGTTGTTGACTCAATTTGCAACACTGGCCGAATCACTGGAAGAAATAGAACTGGAGCATTGTGTGGGAAAGAGCAGTATTTTCACTGCGAAAAATTCGAAAAACAAAAATACTCAGCTTTGTAAGCTTTTCATTCGAAATATAGAGAATATTGAAAGTCGTCAGCATTATGATGATGATATTGTGCCAGATTATGGTGGTCGCATTTGCATGCAGGGCATAATGACGCGTTCAATGTTTCACATAATCGAACTCGAGCCCAGTGAAGGCTTTTGTGAGCTGGACAACGAGAGCACCGTTGAGAGGCTGGATACAGCGTCTGCGGATTTGGGCATCGAAGAGAATAGGCGACTACAAGAAACTGTGGAGCAAATGAAGGAGCTCATTCAAGAGCTAACCGAGTGCAATGATGATTTGAAGGAGAAAAACAAAATGATGTCGGAATCCACAGAGCGTACGATTAATGAATTGCGCGAACAAATTGCCAATTTGACAGCTGAGCTATTCGAAAAATCGCAGGTGTTGGATCGTTTTGGCTCATTTAAAATCGATACGGATGTGACAGATTGCAGTAAGATAAAAACTGAACGCGAATTGATGGAAGATTTGCAATCACAATGCAATGAATTGGAAGGTCGTTGTATCAATGCAGAGAGTTCGGTGGCACTATTGCAATGGCAACTCAACGATTTGCAAGAGGCAAACAAAAGCATTAGTATCGAATTGACTGAGACGCAGAAAGAGCTCGATGCGAAAGCTGCTGAAGCCACACTGGAACTGATGGAAAAATTGGAGAATATTGAAAGTGCAAATCGTGAAACGCTACGTAAATGCAAAAATGAATGGGAGAAGTCAAAAGACGATTACGAGAATACAATATTGGAGTTGCAAAATAAGCTTGAGGCAAATGGTGATTGCAACACTAGCACCGCCACCACCACCACACAAATCGAAGAACAATTGCAATTGATCAAGAAATTGGAAGAGCAAAATGCCGAACTGGTTAGCACTAATCTGAAACAAGAACAAGACTTGATTGAACTTGCCAGCAGCAAGGCAAAATTAATGGAAGTGGCTAGTAAGTTTATGGATATTAAGGAAGTTCTCGAGGAAGCTAAACAGACAACACTCACGCTACAAAAGGACGAACACCATCGCTTTGCTGATCTACAACTTGAAATAGAACAATTCCGAAAGCATTGTGAACAATTAGAAGATGAGAAAATACGGCTATTGGATGCCCGAAATGAATTACAACAACAAATCGATGGAATGCATACACAAATTATGGAACTAACAGCGGAGCAAAATGATTTGAATGGTGCAAAATGTCAGTTGGAGATGGAAAAAGATGAAATGCTCAAGGAAATCAGTACGCTGTGGGAGAAACAAGTGTTGCTGGAGAACGAAATGGAGCAGTTACAAGTGGAACATGATAAATTATTGCAGGAGAAGACGGAACTAGTGACCGAAGCTGGTAATACTGAGGAGCAATTGGTCGAATGCAAGAATAAATTGGAGCAACAAATCAAAGTCATGCATAAGCAAATTATGGATCTGACAGCGGAGCAAAACAATTTGAATAGCGCAAAATGTCAATTGGATGCCGAAAATAAAACCCTGTCGGAGAAACAATTGTCGTTGGAGAACAAAGTGGAGCAGTTGCAATTGGAACAAGACAAATTATTGCAGGAAAATAATGAACTAGTGACCAAAGCTGACAATGCTGAGGACCAATTGGTCGAATGCAAAAATCAATTGCAGCAACAAATTGAAGACATGCATAAACAAATTATGGATCTGACAGCGGAGCAAAATAATTTGAATAGCGCAAAATGTCGATTGGATGCCGAAAAAGATGAACTGCTCAAGGAGAATAAAACCCTGTCGGAGAAACAATTGCTGCTGGAGGACAAATGTGCGAAACTGCTGCAGGAGAATAATGAACTGGTGACAAAAGTTGCCAGTGCTGAGACGAAATTAGCTGCATGCAAATCGAAGGACAAGCAACGTGAGGAACTCGTCAATTCTCTGCAAGATAGTATCAAACAAATGCAAAGGATGTCCACGGAGAAGGAGAATTTGCAAGAGAAAATCAATTCACTAGTAACTTCGTTTGATATATTGCAGCAAGAGAAGCAGAAAATCAGTCAAGATTTTGCCGTAACATTGCGATGTAAGGCAAGCATCGAAGAGAAATTGGACGAGTTGTGTAAGATCAATATCGAACGCGATCATCTGATGGAATTATTGCAACAGAAGGTGACCACATTGGATAATGAACTGCAGCAACAGAGAGATGCCTTTACAACGGCTGCCGATACATTGAAAAGAGATTATGAATATTCAATGGGCACATTGCGACAAGAACGAGATCAGCTTCAAAAGACGCTCGATCAGTGCTACAATGACAAGGATGCAATGCAAAAGAAGTCGCACAGTCTACAACTTCAGGTGGAAACACTGAATCGGGAATTGGATGAAGCCAAACAAAAGGTGGACGCAATGGATAAATCTAGTAGCGAACAAGAAGAGGCTTTGCGTAAAAAAACGGAAACATTGTCTCGAGAATTGCATGAAGCGAAGGCGGAAATTGATGCATTGTCACAGAAATTGCATGAGGCTGAATTGCAAGCGAGCAATTATGCAAAACTAATAAAGGAACATAAGGATTGTGAAGAATTACTAGCGCAGGCCAATAATGAAAGGTCCAAACTCTTGGAAAAGGTAGAAATGTGTGAGGAAATCGAAGTTAAACGGAAACAACAACTGGATGACGAGCATAAACGATTCGAGGCATACAAATGTTCCTCTGTTGCAGAACAGGAGCAATTACGCAATCAATTGGATGCGATGAAGAAGCGTGCCATCAATGAGGCTATTGCACAAAAACAGCAAGTTGAGAGTCTGCAAGTGAAATGCACAAAATTAAAACACGATTACGATGCACTGCAAAAAGTTCACCAACAGCTACAAGAGAGCAATAAAAAATGCCAACATGAATTGAAGATGACGAATGAAAAATTGAAAGAGATCCAAACATTGCATGCTGCACAATTAGCACAATTACAAAAACAACAACAGGGTCAAGAAGTGTGGGTAAGCGATAATGCTGCGGTGGCTTTATTTAATAATTCAGCAGAATCGAATAGTTCCAATTCACCGCGTAGGAAATTTATGGATCGCGAATGTGGCGAGAGCATCCCACTGATGGTAGGTGTTGCAATTGCAATTTTAATACATTTTTCATTATTCTCTCATTACTTCTTTAGTCAATGAATGTCAATTTGGAGGATAAATTGTCATCGAAACAAATGCAAAAAAAGACTGTTGTCATTGATTCGGCAGAGCGTAAAAATCGACGACTCAGTATGCACGATGAGCGACGCCGTCAATCGTCCTGGATGTCAACACGTGATATTGCCACCATGACTGATCCAACAGGTGAGTGCATTAGTCTATTAATATATGCATTTAATGTTGTTCATCATCACAATTTTACAGATCCAAATTGCAATTGTGAACAATTGAATATGAAATTGCGAGAATGTGAAAAGAATCTATTCATTGAGGAGAGCAAAGTGACTGCACTTAATATGCAAATCAAATGTCATCCGCTAAAGACTGAGAATATTGGTCTAAAGAAACGTCTCGAAGAGCTACAAGATAAACATCGTCATGAGGTGAAACATTTACGACAAATCATCTTGGAACAGACCATTAAAACGACAAATGCCATGGATAGTGCAACCACAACGGTAGCGTTGGCGAAAACCAAACACATAGCTGAGACACAAACGGAATTTGATTTGGATGAAAGTTTTCACAAGTTGCAAAGCAAATATAATGATTTGAAAAACATATGTCGACATCGTTACAATACGATTAAACAGTTGGAGGATAAGTTACAACAACAATGCAATAAAGAAAACATGCCACATTCATCGATGACGGAAGCTGATCAAAGTGTCAAGCCATGCAATGTAAATAGAAGACTATAATTTAAGCGCATATCATGAAAGTGTGTCAAGTCTATGTGGCAATGAGTAACTTTTGAAATTGTCAACATTTTCTGTTTAACCTTCTGTTGGAAGAATTATGATTGAAAAGTTGCTGTTTTGTATAGAGAAATTTGTCTTAGCAGTAGTTCCTGTTTCAATCTATAATAATGATCCGTTTTTCGAAGTGAGTTCGAGTTCGAACAAATTAGGGATTATTGAGCGAATTCGATTGACAAAAGTGCAAATCGATCGTTTGATTCGAATTGGTGGCAAAATTTACTATATTTTTTTTTAAAATATATAATTTTTTAGACAAAAAATTGAAAACAGGCAAAATTGCTGAGTTCGAATTTCGAAGAAATGCAAAATTGCGAAGTGTAAAGTGGCTGACTTCGAAACTATAGATAGCTTTACAATTTTCACTCACAAAAATTAAAAACAGAAAAAGGGGAAAAAATACAAAAAAATCCAACACTTAAGCCAATATTGCTTTCTGCCACACCCCACAAAAGTTTTCCGACATGTAAACTTTAAATCTCATATAAAAATGGACTTGTCTCACTTTCAAAGTAAATTCACCAAATTAATTGGTTCCCTGATTTGTCTACAACAGTATAATCTTTTATTTTCTCTTTTACACATTTTTCTCAGGACCAATGTGAATCACTACGAAAAGATCTGAGATCATTTAAACAAAAATATGAAGAAATTAAAATCATTTTAAATATGCGACTGGTTGAGATTCAAAATTTACGTGCACAATTAAAAAAATAGACACAAAATTTTACTGAGAGTATTAGATGTATGATCTCCAAATTTCATGTTCCAATTTCAGTAAGGAGCATTTTTTTTTTCCTACAAAACTGAACTTCATTGGCAAAAGAGGAATGTTGTCTTTTTTGTTCGATTTGTGTTCTTACAAATAGTTTGATTTGTATTTTTTTATTTATCTATTACACATTCGTTTTTTGTGTGGCATTTATCTTTGGTGTATTTTGAATTTCACTTTGCTTCGATAACGATTTTATTCGTATTATTATTTTCACTTGCAAGTGAAATTGATATGAAATCATTTTAATTAAATTTTTGGAGACTTTTTATTTGATGTGGAATGTACGTTTTTTGCAGTTGGAATTGTTATCGATTGAAAATAGTGAGCATGAACATTAATTTCACTACAATTAACTTTAATATCACTTTCAATCTGATGTTTTGGAAAGTGAATTATACAGGCACATTTTTCAAGTGTCGAACAGTCGATATCGATCCAAAGTGAAGTTCAGAATATACTCATTATGTATGTATATTGCATATGCAATCCACATTTCATATTACGAGTAGTATTGGATTTTTTTTTTTCGAATTTATTACTTCTGTTTTTATGTACGTATGTGCTTTGTAAATTTATTTATCGTTACGCTGCCATTCTACTTACATAGATGTGTATGTACATATCTGCTACAGATAGATAGATTTAGTACATACATATGTATATATTTTCCTCACTTTGTATTAAGTTATGTATAATAAGCTTTTCTGTTGAAGACAGATGATAGAAAGAAGAAGCATGAAAAGAAAAAACAGCATATGTGGTATATGTGTGTGCATAAAAAGAAAACAACATTTCGTCCAATTTATTATTATAATTATAATTTTAGTTTTATTTGTTTCGTTTATTCTTTTTCAAAACACATTTCTTTGTCATAATTAATATTCATATGTATTATCGATTATTTCTCTTTCTGTCGCTGTAAATCATTCTGTATTATTATTAATAATTATAAGTTTTGTTTTTAATTGAAATAAAACACGTTAAGCACATGAATTGTTGCTACATTTTTGTTTGTTTTTTGTTTTTAATTTTTGACTTAACTATTTGTGTATTTATATGAAATGTATGTATTGCAATAGGATTTCATATAGGATGTGTGATGAGGAGATCGTTTGTTTTTTTCATTTATGAAATGGAAAATCTTAGTGCTTCATCATGAATATGTGAAAATATTTTGACTAAATATTTGCTTTTACTTTTTTTTGTTTGTTTTACTCTTATTGGAACTTATGTGCTTCTATAAATTTTAACTAAATTGGAAATTAATACATATTTTCAAAAGAAACAGCGAAAACAAAACAATATATAAAAGGCACCAAATTATTGAGTTGTCAATTAAAATACATGCAGATATTATTTTAAAAACATTTGTACATAGACCATCAAATGAATTAAATGCTTAAAGAAAAATCAATAGTCTTAATATATAATATAAATTGGAAAACGTATCTAGGTCGACAATTTAATAGAATAAGAACATGCATATCATACTCAGATAGTCGTTAATCACAAATTTTGCATTTGCATATAAGCATTTTCTATAAATTCGCAATTTAAAATAATAAATTATAACAAAACAAACTTATTGGACGAAGCTGAAGAAGAACCATCATAAACTGTTCTAATTGTTCTATTGTATTTAAAACATGCTTGGATGTAATGGTAAAGGTAAGAAGATTTTTAAAATGAAGATTTTAAAATGGTAAGTTAACCCTTTTTTGCAGTACATATGACCTGACCCCGCACATATCAAGTCTCTGATTTGGGTGTCAGGACATGAAGGACACGAAGGTAATGAAAAGGCGGAACTTTATGCCAAAAAAGGTGCTGAAGGGCCATTTATCGGTCCAACCCTGTTCTTTGGCTTCAATAAAAACAACATAAAACAGCATACCAAGAAATGGATCCAACATAAAATCAGAGAATATAGGAATAACACTGGCGGTCTCAACCACTCTAAAAAATTTCTGAGCTTTGATGCCAAAACAGCAAATACCGCTCTCTCCTTAAACAAAAAGAATCTTAGATTACTATCCAGAGCATTAACGGGCCACTTCGTATGCAATAAACACTTACACAAAATAGAAGTATCCAACACAAGAACAACAGATACTTCTTCATCATAAGCAGATTCTGCAGATCACAACCTGTGTTGCACTAGGCCACAGGAGGCACAAAATCCTAGGTTCATACCTACTAGAAGATGAATACCTTTAAATGCTCCCCCCGAAGGAGTTGGTTTGATTCCTCGATATATTAAATATAATAAATATCTAAGTATAAAGGGGTGCACAACAGACCAGGTTGGTCGCAATATTGCCGCAATTATTACGTAGCTCGAACGCAGCATACATCTTTCGATGATATCTATGGTCGCCATATTATGTTCTCATAGTCTGTGTCCCTTAATTAATCACACTATAGCTCAAAGACCTTTGCTTCCTCTCTCTCGTTCAGGTTCTTAAGGATGAACTTGATTGTTTTACAGATGATCAAATTAGATTCATGTTTTTCTGGGTATATTTATTACATATATCGGCAGATGAGTATATTTGCAGCACCCCAATTGCCTGACAAAAGATAGCCTTCGTTTGAATGAACAAACTTAATAAAATTCCGGCTTAGAATTTGTTGAATCTGGAATTGTACTGACGACTGCTACTGAGTGCTACTGATTGGTATCACAACGGGCCTGTGGGCCCAAGTGTGGATAGCCAGGTGGCTATTTTCGTCATTTCGAACTATTTTGAACAATTTCTACAGATAAGTCTCTTATGATATTTGTGATTTGGCTGCGATAGGTACAAATTTAAAAGTTCTCTCAGCTTAAAAAAAAAGAACTTTAAAAAAAAAAGAATTGGCAAAACGTGTAATTTTGACAGGGTAATAAAAATGTAATAATTTACTGAAAAAAAAAAACACTTCGATTGGGAAAAATTTGCCGATATTCGATTTGCCTAATCGAATTGAAATCGTTCTTTGATTAATTTGTCAATGAAGAGTCTGGTCACTCTTTATTGACATTGGATAAAATTAATTAACAGTTCTTACGTATTCGAATAATTTTTAAGATTTTCACGTTTAATGTTCGAAAAACCAATTATGACTAACGACTTCCAAATTATGGATGGATCTAAACGCAATAACTATTAATTACACAATACAAAACAGCAACAGTTTCCGCGATGACAAACTTATGATTTTTCGAAAGAAGACCCACTTCAGAGATCATCAAAATAAGCATTGGTTTCATTGTTCGACCCTAGCCATTACTTCACGTTTGTAAACGGAAACTAATCGTAGGAGGTTAAAGCTATAGAATATGCTATATAAGGAGCAATTCGTAAGATAATTCTTTCAATTTTGTCATTGCTACTTCGTACTTCTGGTTGAAGAGAACTTTTCTCCATGCTATCGCGTTTTGTTTCAGATCTGCATTGAATAGATTCAATAGCTTTGCAGCATAATATGGGTTTGTGATCGTTTTATAACTTTCATAAACTATCGCTGTGACCTTAGCCTTCTTCAGCTTTGATTCACCATGAGTAGTCCACTGTCTGGACTATTCTTGGATGTCTGATATGATGTGCGTTTTCGTTCACGGTTACAAAATGACGCAAAAACTGGCTTGGATTGCGATTGTAAATCGCCAAAAAATTCCTCTGAAATTGTCAAACAAAAACGTTTGTTGTTAAATGTAAACTTACTTGACGCCCATTTTTTTTCCTACCCAATTTTTTTGGGCAAAACAGAAATCAGTGGCTGTGATCCTCTTGAAGTTTGTTCACCTCACCTCACCTCACTTGCCGATCGTTCAATAACACACCGTGGATTTTATCGATCATTTCGAGATCACCACAGATCTCAATTGGGCGAATAGAATGTTCAGCGTCAGTTGTGCCGGTACGACCGCATCGAAATTAAATAAACCAGTGTTGTATAGTTCCAATTGATGATGAATAGAGTTCCGATATCAATTAATTTAACTTTCGTCTTGGATTTTTCGTAAAAAAAATAGTTTTTAAGGAGTACATAAAATTTCCCTTTTTTTTCATTTTTACAGAAATGTTCGTAGGCGTTTGTTTTAAATGACAGACAGATCGCTCTGAAAATTTAGGCGATATCCATTTGAAAGATGCTTCTTAACAAGTTAATGGTTTTTTTTTTGCCAAATAGGCTCTTGCTTATTTCAATTTTGAGGGATTGCTTGACTTAATTTACAGTGCTCAATTAGTGATTATGGCAGGGAACCAGTAGGATAGCTATAGGAAGTGTCTGGAATGAATTCATTTACCATTTTGCCTTTTATAGCAATCGATAACTCAAGATGCCGTCTTCCGAAAAATTATTAATTTATCATTACGAAAATTACTAAATTCTAAATTCTTGTTTTGTGTTGACATTATTATAAGACGAAGAAACAAAAAACAAAAATAGAGGGAAATCAAATTAAGATAAAAATAAAACATAATTAATATATTTTAGCTAAAATTTTATTTAAATAGATTTTATATGTATGTGTATTATATATGCAAATACAATACGTAAATGCAATACGTAAATGCATATGTATATATATTTCGGTCAAAATTAGTTACATGTACGATTATATTTATATATATTATGATATTTAAAAGAAAAAAAAAATAATAAAATTCAAATAAAATACAATTGTAAAACTTAAAGCAATTATCAGTATCAATCAGACAGAAAATCATATATTAAAACCAAAAAAAAAAATTTAAATCTTGTACGAATGCTTGTATATGACTATAAGTCATACTAGTATGCATACATATGTATATTATATTAAGATTATTTAATATTATTATCATCATCATCATCATTATCGGAGGTAGAATGCAATTTACTAAATCTTAAAGAAACAAAGAACAAAATTCAACTTATAAAATATAAACATTATTTCGCGTAAAAGGAGATTTTATAGTCTATATAGTATTTTACTATATACTATGGAGAAGAGGTAGACAATTTCAAAAAAAAAGAGAAAAACAAAAATGTTCATGATGAATATGTATGTACTATTTATAAAAAAATCATCATATTATTAATAAAAAAAAAAAAATAAGAGAAATGATATTAATCAATATGTAAAATATGTAAAATAAACGATCTCTTGGAGAAGTTTGTTTTTGCGCTTAAATACTAATAAATTAATCGACTATACACATATATAGTTATGGTACATATTGTTAAATTAAAATTAGATAAAAATGATAAATTTTTAATCAATTTTTGTTTTTTTTTATTTTTGAAGTTAATAAGAAATCTCAATCTCAAACATTACAAATAAGTAAGAAAATTATATTTTGAAAAAATATTATACTCGTATATGTATAAAATCAAAAAATCAATATAAAACTAATACACAATATTGGTATATCTAATAAAAATAATTAATTGTATTAATTATTTCAATATTTTTTTTTTATATTTTCATTGTTACTATTATTTAATTATTTAATATTGTTGTATTTAAGTAAATTGCTGAGTATGCTGAGGTATTTTTAATTGCGCAAATGCATTCAATTTTTTTTCTCTTATTTATTTATGTAATACAAATAAATATATTTTTTTTTTTGAGTGCTTATTACGTCTACATAAATAGTACATATACACAATGGGTTGCAAAAGTTTGCAAACTAATGATCATTAGGCTTATAGTGTGACGGTGTTTACATCGTTGCGAATATTTGAACACTGTCGAAGCTTTATTCCATCAACATCAAGAAACATCACTGACATCATCACTGGTATATGGCCTACTGAGCTTTAATTTGGATACTTTTGAAACTTCTTCTGAACTTCTATGCACTTTTCCAACTACTATAATTCTAATCGTACAACAACGTCTGTGCGATTACTTACGATTTTTTTTTTATTTTTATAATCATTATATTAAGTATGCTTTTACTAAAATCATTGTGTGTGCAATTGCTTTTCTTGTTTTCTACATACATTTGTATATATGTAAATATACTTTTTTTTACGTCTTTAAGTATTTATGTATATTCGCGATATTGCAATAAGTATCAATATAATTTCGTCTTTCATAAAATTTACTTTATTATACGAGAATGTTGTATTTGTGTTGTTGGGTTGTGTGTTCTACATATTTTTGTGTGTGGTTTATTTGAATAACTAAATTAATTTAAAACTAATTTAAGTGTTTTCTTTTTTATATATTTTTTTCTATTCTAAATTGTTTAAATTTTACTCTTTTGAGTAATATATTTTATGTTTTTGTTTCATTTTTAAAACTTACAAAAATTAAAAATAAATTGGCAAGATCATATATGTATGTATGTATATTTTAATATCATCATTATATTATAAATATAATAGTACATCGTTTATATATATGTATATATAACTGGACATACGTTTATGCTGTGTGTGCGTGAGTGATAATGTGTAAGAGGTATTGCAAAGAAACTTAAACACAGAAAAATGATTAAAATAAATTGAATTTATTAAATTATTGCTATTGTTGTTTTTTCAATGAGATACCATGAATCATATATGTAGTATGTACGAGTACGAGGCAGCTGTTGTATGTAAGTACGTTATGTAAAATATTTTTATTATTGTAAGAGCAGTTATTGCTGAGGTAGTTTTGTTGTTGTTGTTGTTGTTCTTGTTGTTGCAGTAGTAATAATGATGAATCAGTGTGTAAGCATATGTCTGTATATATATGTGTGTGTGTGTGTGTGTTTGTGTATTTAAATTAACAGATGATTGATGTATGTATTTGTACGAAGGAACCATTTTATGGAGACTTTACAAGTCACATGTGCGTGTGTATACCTACATATATGTATGTATGTAAATAAATAAAAAAATATAAACATTTATCCTGAGTTATTGTGTTGAGCTGTTATGGCGCTAGTTGTATCATAAATGCATCTAAATTGTGACATAATGATCTTGCAAAATTGTTGCATAAAATTCCATCTTTCCAATCATTTGGCATAATAAATGTAAACGCATACATTTTATTGTTGTTGTAAGTGCAAAAATTTTGCAATAATTTTTTTGCATATAAATACTCCTTTTGCAAGACCATATATGCAACGGTTTGTATATACCACTATTATGTAAAACGAATCGAATTATTGTATTATTGTATTTCTAACTATTGAATGTACGAATGTTGATGCTTATAAATATGAATATCAATTGTGACTGTTTGTAGAGTAAATGCTTGTATGTTATGTAGGTATGCATTAATAAATAAATACATTTTTGTAATTTAAGTATTATGGAAGTCTATGGTGGAAGTACATTTTGTTCTTTGTTTACTAAGTTTCTGTTATTTTGCTTTTTTTTTCTCTAAGATTTCTATTTTTTAGAATGGCACAATAGAATTGTAAAAATTAAAAGGCTAATTACTATTAATATTATTATTATTATTATTATCATTAATAAATTTGCATAGAATTCACTGGGACATGTGTGCAAGTAGGTAAATGAAAGTTATGACTTTGTAATGAAAAAAAATATATATATTTTATATCTGAAATTCATTCTTGATCGTAATTGATTTGAAATTTAAATTTAAAAAGTAATTTTTATTTTACCTGGAAATTTTTACGTCATAATTTAAAGAAAAAATAAAAAATTGTTGCGTAAAAAGACAATCTCAGTTAAAAAGTTGTTGATTAATTTGATTTTTGGCTATTTTCTTTTTCCTTTTTTCGTTTTTTGTATATAAATGGTAGACTTTATGATTATATTTCAGCAAGTTGATGTCTTCTTTGAGTAAATGTTGTTGAATTGATACAGTTCTTGATTCAAAAAGTGAATTTCAGATTTATAACAATTATATTTTGCTTCAGCGTATTTTGTAGTATTTAAATTTTGATCTTTTAATGCCAGAGATATTTTCAAATCAATAAATAAAATTTTAAGTTATACATAATTATTATTTTAAATCTATTATGACTGGGACAGGGATGTTATCTCTTATCAACGAATTCAAATATGAACATTCTCTCTACTAGTTACGATGCGATTTTTTTTTCAAATACAATATACATGCACATTATTGCGTTTAGGGAAGGGAAAGAGTTACAATGGAAGATATTAAGAGAGAGAGAAAGAGATAGTTTATAAGTACATGGTATTTACATACATTGCTTTTTTTGTTTCTTTGTTACTTGGGGATTCACATTTATTACAATTCGATTTGATTTAATTGTTTGCTTTTTTCTAATATTTTTTTTGTGCTCATCTAAGGTTTAATTAAACATTGTATATGTATATATATATTTATATAATTTTATGCAAAAAATTTCATCAAAATTTCATCTAAAACTTTACTAAATTGTGTATTTTTATTTGTTTTGTTTTCTTTTTTTTCGAATTCATAAAATCGTAAATCGTATACACCATTATTATTATTTGTATTACTATTTATGTATAGTACAAGCAATTTATATAATTTTCACTAAAATTTGCTTAAATTTGTTGTTTTTTTTCAAATTTTTGTCCACAAGAATGAATTTAAATAACATAGTATAACAACAATAAATGACAGGTGTACTAATAGGTAGATTAAATATGTATGCATGTATGTATGTATTGTATGTATTGTATGTATGTATGTGTATAGTACACCATTGCATTATGCATTGTTATCAATTATAATTATAATTTTTTTTTTCTTTATATAAACTGGTATACATAGTTAAGGCTTCTCGTTTCGTGTTTGCATGCAGCAGTGTATAAGTGTGTAAGTAGGAAGGTAGTTTCGTAGATAGTTAGGTAGGTAGGTAGGTAGGTATGTAAGTAAATAGGTATACAATGATTACGATTGCATATTGTTTCATTCACTACAATAAATATACACATATATTTAATAACTTAGCTAACACTACTACTACTACTACATACATATATGTATGTTGGTATGTATGTATGTATGTTTATATATTGCTATTTCAGTTTCACTTCTTCTTCTTCTTTTTCCTATTCTTCTTCTTCTTAATCTTAATTTTCCTTTCTTCACCATTCAATATTAATCGCTTCGCTTATGTATTGTGTACACCCTCATCTTCGGAATAATTCTCTTCGGCTTCAGAGTTGGCGCCTTCATTATTACTACCCGATTGATTGTTATCCAATCCCAAATCCATCGGTTCAGATGATTCACGTCTGATGTCTGTACTATTCGGTATGCTGGTAATATTATTTGCAATGGCAGCGCTTCCAGCATTAACACCAACAGCACCACCTCCGCTACCACCAACACTACTACTACTAGCACCACTACCACTACTAACTCCAACAGTAGTGGGCGGTGTTATTGCTGCACTGTGCTGTAATGATGTGGGACCATTCTCGTTGGGTGAAACACTGCTGGGCGTTGGATCACGTCTCAGGATCGGTTCGATTGTGAGACCACTGCCACCAATTGAGGTTACATTACTTCCAATACCGCTGCTACCGAAACCACCAGCTGCTGCAGTTATTTTCGACAAATCAAATTGTGGCGGCAACAGTCCGGGTGGCAATTTGTCTAGTCCATGACCCATTGCATTTAATTGTGCCATTTTGGCTGCATGCAATGCAGCCGCTGCAGCATGTTCTTGTGACATGCTCATGCCTGTATGAAAACAAATGAATTATGATGAGTTTCATAAAATTCCAACATAAGATTCAGTTAAATAAACGAAAATTTGTTTGTATTATGTAAAATAAAATCGATTTCTAAGACACAAATGGGGAGGCGAGCATAGCGCAAAGTTAAATAGTAGAACAAGCAAGGAACGATTCACTGATAGAGAGCGTTTTTCGCAGAACCCTTGTGACATTATTTCTTCTGAGTCTTGTCACAGAGCCCACTCAGAAGGTATTTTCATAGCATATTGAAACTGTTGGAAGAATTGTCAATTCCTTGCTGACATATTTACACAATTTGATAGAATTAATATGGTTTTGCGATTTTCAATTTGTCGTGGCTGGAGTTCGAATACACAATTCAGGCATAGCACATCAATATAAAAGTTACAAAAGGTTGTGGTTGTTAAAATTTTACGTGGGCTAGTTTCAAATCGTTATATTATTTAGGTTCTAGTCATTAGATGATGGTAGAATGAATATTGAAAATACAAAATGGTTGAAGTATTTGATTTATGAGAAAATATCATTGAAAATTGGCTCTTTGGGCTGTTTTGTAGAGCAAAATTGAAGAATTTCCACTCGCTATGATTAATTGCCTTGAACTGGTATTATCGTAATACCACAAGCATTATCAATTTTATGTCCACAGTTGGTCAGTATTCGAAAGGGGATGGATGCAAAAGGTCATCCATACTTACCAAATGTATTCTCTGTGATGAATTGTAAGTATGTGTCCAATAATGATTGACCGGCAGCTGTACTTGTTGGTATTTGACCACCGACTACCAAATCTTTTTGTTGACCTAATGCGGCAGCGGCAGCCGCAGCAGCAGCTGCTTCGTTTCGAATGCGTGAAATTGTCGTATTGGCATGTCCGAAATTGCTCAGCAAACTCTCATGATAGCGACTCAGATCGCCACTGCCATTATTGTTGCCACCCGCCGATCCGATACCATATCCACCGCTGCTAGTGGTCAAATCTTCTGGATCATCATCCGAATCTTCGGCATCATCGGCCAGACCACTGCCTGTAGTATTGCCTAAATCCATTTTATGTTGACCACTGCTGCCATTGCCACTGCTAGTGGGTGAGGCACGTGCACGTAATTCAGCCGGTGAGATTTTCACACCAGACTTGGCCAATAGACGTGATGCCATTTCGGGATCAAAAGCACTGGGCATTGGGAGAACGGGTAGATCTTTCGTTGAGATGCCACGATGTTGACGTGACATATGTGAATGCAATGAATTACGTGATTTGGCTACTGTACCGCACAGTACACACCGATAACCCGGACATACAGTGTGTTTGTCTTCCAGATGTGTTCGCAATGTATGGGCTGAACGATAAATTTTACCACATTTGGGGCATGGGCGTGGATCAGTGGCACGTACGCGCATCTCCAATGAACGACGAGTTACTGTTTATGTAAGAAAAAGATAGTGCAATTGAGTGATTGAGTTTATAGTATTTAGAAAAAAATAGTAAAGAATTACAGTATTTATTACAAAGACAGTATACATAGATATTTATTCATTTGGTTTTTATTCATCACTTTTGTTCTTCGTTTTGTTTGTTTTCATTTTAAAAATATATGTATATATAGGTATGTATGTGTATGTATGTGTATATGTATTTATACTATATATATATATATATATTTATTTGCCATCTTTTGCTACATTACATAATTAGTACATTCACCTCATTTTCTATGCATAAAACATACGCCGTTTCGAATGTGTAAGTGTAAGTGTGTTTATTAATCAGTACATAGTATCTAACTATTTGAACAATAATTATACGGGGGAAAATAATATTATGTAAATGATTGAAATTAACATTTTTCATATTAAATCTCCGTCTACCAGGTATAACCTCTTAAATATGTTTATGTATTATGTGTGCCTTCAGATTTGACTCTAAATAATGCACAAAAATGAATTTCTTTGCAATATTTGAGCTCAAATACAAATACATAAATAAACATACAAAAAACGTTGTTTTTCATGAATTGCGAGTAATTCATACATTGACTTCTAAATCACACAATTCTTCATATTCTCATATAATTCAAATAGGACAGGGATGTCCGCATATTCTATATGGACAAGGCTTCGATATGTCACTTTACATTCACACGCATATTTTGTCAAATCGCTAGAAGAAAAATATAAAATTCTAATAAATTTCTGATTGCACAATATGAGGAACTCCAATGTCAACATTACGTTCATACAAACTTGTTTAAAGAGTTTAAAAATATATGTTACGTTTCAGAACTACAACGCAAGGTTGTTGGATAGCTCTTAAAAAATCTATTTACTCATCCGAATGCAGTTCTTTTTCAGTGTGCTAGAGTTAAGGGTCCAAAGAAAAAATATCTTCTTCTAGTAGTCATTTCACACCGAAAAATTTCTTACGTTACCCGTATGAATTAAATTAACGCCAAAGAAAACATAAAAAAGCACAAATTTTATTGAAAACATGGCAAAGACAGTATTGGAAGTATATACAAGTAGATTACGTCTATATTATTTTTTTTTAGAAATAAACCTGAAGCTTATTGCGAAAATTCCACAAATCATGAAAATATTTGTAATAATGCGAATTTGTAGTCTCTTTTCTATTGCATCGATACTGTTGTATTATTGTCATTTCTTTCTCAAGTTACCAGAGGTGAATTGAAATGTTAAGTTTCAAACAAACAAATTTACGATTTTCAAAGCCTTGACCATCTACATATGTATGTTGTATGTGTTTAGCTATAATTTTTTGTTCACTTTGTAGAATACATAAAATATATTTGGAGTAATTGTTGAAATAAAACATAAAATTATTGAATATCATTCACATCTCTTTCAAAGATAATGGTGCTGGGATTACATATTACGATTAATCGATTAATTATCGATCAACTCTTACCACCATTACTATAATTGAAAGGCAAATCTATTCAATTTCGAAAGAAATTGTGTACATATTTGTAACTAAGTTATTCTATTATAATAATTATTTATTTATTTTTTAGTTTTTTTACTTAATTGTTTTTTTGGTTTTGATTAATTTAAATAGGAACCTGTATTTACGTATTTCTTCTCTTTCTTCTTCTTCGTGTTGTGTTGTTTTTCACTTATACATTATTATATTGTAATTTCGAAATGAAATAATAAATTTGTAATTGTAATTAAAAATATACACTACATAAATTAATAATAATAAGAATAATAATAAAAAATACACATGTTCTTCTTTTTAAAATAATTTTAAAATAAATAGGAATATTTTGTTTGAGCGTCATTATTTAATTTTCATTTTTCGAGTATTCGATATTTTCTATTAAGTGTAAGTTGTTATTAATTGTTATTTTTGTTAATTGTTATTTTTGTTAATTATTATTATTATTTATGCATATAAATCACTCCTATGTACTTCATTAACAGGGATGATTTTATGTTCGGGCTCTGGTGCGAGAAAATTAGCAAAGTAAAGTTAAGTGAAAGAAATCTAAAAAATGTTAGGATTAAGTGATGAGAATAAGCAAAGTGAAGAATATGTGATAAGTCTAATTCGTATTATAAATCATAGGTACAAGGTCTTGACGAATTTAAGAATAAGTAGTCATATTTAAAATCAGTTGCGAACAATTTTGTCTAAATTTTATTGTTGGGATTGCAAAGTTTGCAATAAATGGAAATATGGATCATGAATTCCACTTTAGTATTTTACATTGTAAACGATCTGATTTATCAATGAATGAAAGAAGTTCAATAGAACTTATTAGGATTATTATTTTTGTATGTGAAATATGACCAAGAGATCTATTTCGCCCTCAATAGAATTTATGGAATGTAAGTTTGTGAATTTTTCAAATTTATGTGATTTTTGTTTCCATAGATTTCATTTACAAAGTACTTCTATCTGCTTTCGTTTAGGATCGGAGAAATGTTGCGACTAAAATCACGAAATCACGGGTTTTTGAGATATTTGACATCAGACTTGATTTATATCATGCTCGTAGTTTCCAATTCGGATGAGTCTTTTTTTTTTTTGGAATTGGTACAATATTTCGAAAATCCAGTACTTGAATGATTTGGCGCTATAATTTAGTTGATCACATTTGTGCAAAGTTTCTGCGAGGCTAGGCGTGATAGAGCAATTTCGTAAACAGATTTATTCACAAATAGAATGACTTCAAGGCGGAGTGTCTAAAAACTAAAAAGGTTCTCAGTTCTAAATTTATCGTCAAAAATATTAAACATTCAACTTTTTACAGCTTCGATAATAGATTAACGAAAAAACAAAAACTCCGATAGAAATCATCTTATGCGAATTTCGTTGAACTGCATACTCAGTAATTAGTAAGAGGAGTGTTTTATAGTCAAATATTGTTATTATTACTGAATTATTATACTATTAAAATTTTTTATATATTTTCAGTATTTCACTAATAATTTTTATTTCTTATTAATTAATTTTTTTTTTCAATTATTTTCAATTTTATTTTCGCTTTTTATATATTGTATGTATATATTTTTAAGATTTTTATTTATTAAATTGATGTGATTTATTTTTTGTTGGATTTTTAAATTTTTAGTTATTCTTGTGTTTGGCTAAAAATACATTACGCAGGCACATTCTAAGTTGTTTCATTTAATATTTAGTAGTAAATTGTAATAAATACAATATTTTCATTTTGTATTTTTATTTTACCATTATTATAAATGTATGTATTTTCTTTAGCTAGGTACTAATAATTCTTATTTAGCTTTACTTTTCTTTTATTTATCTACATATGCATAATTATTTAATTGAATTAACACTACTTGTTGTAGTTATTGTTTTTTTTTTAAATATTACATACTAAATTACAAGTTTTTTTTAATATTAATACTGCAATTGAATAGTTTTCACAATTTGGTTTTTTTTTTATTGTTTATATAGGAATAGTGTGTATGCTTTTTACGTATTGTAATTTGCATACAATTTAAAATACTTTCTTACAATACAAGCGCCATTGGAGAGAGATGGAGAGATAGAGAGAAGAATGTGTATGTGTTCTCTTTGGGTGTGAAAGCGAGCAGACTACTCTGTGTGTCTATGTAAACGCATCTATTATGACTTGCAATTGTACTTAGCGTGCTCCTTAACTAAAGGCTTTCGGATTCAATATTATCAAACGCTTATTATTTCTGTAGAAAATGTTTAGAAAAGAACCAACTGGATGTATGGATTTCTATTTTTGAACTTGATTTATAAGAAAATTTGAATAATTATTCGATGGAGCACTAAAATAGTTCCATGTTTTTCGAGAAAAGACAGCGCCATCGTCCCGGACTTGAGATTGGCCAATCTATGAGATTGTTATTGTAGAGATTTTGTTCATAGGAATCAATTGCACTTCGTATAGCATAATGATTTAAATTTATATTTCATAAAGTAGTGTTTCTTCACTTTCTTTTGCGCTTCAAAGAACAACGTACACTAATAAAAGTAAATTTAAAGAATGCGATCAATATAGCCATATAACTCGCAGTCCGAGATAGCGCACATCTTCCTTCCAATAATTTTAAATCAAATTTTGGCAAGGAACTTCTTGCCCCATTTTGCATCAGTAGATCGTAAGTATTCGTTCAGTAGTCAATTAGTCATTTGCATGACGAAGTAATATAATTTTGGTTTTCGTTTTTTATGCCTTTGGAAATATTTTGATGATATGGGTCAATTTTTCACATTCCCAAATGATGGGTTAAAGGAAAAAAAAATTATGTGTGCAGTTTTCAAAGCTCTATTCTCCATGGAGCTAAGGACCAGCCTAATGTTTAGTCTTAAGTGCTATTGAATTGATTTTTGCTTTTTGGTTGCTTTTTTTTTTGTTGTTGTTCAATACTCAGTATAATATTTAAAAGAATATATAATACAATATATAGGAACATAATACATGTTGTTTGTTTTGTTTGTTTTATAACGCACATGTTGTGCCATCGAAATGTCTATTTAATAGACAATCAATACTATTTAGTGGGAGATGCACGTGTACGAGAAAGAGTGAGACGAGAAGAGTGAACGAGAATAGAATCGAATTGATATTTTTGTAATAAAACATTTCGTTTCTTTAGTAGCCGAAGCCATGAAAAATTCAAAATAATTCAATGGCCCTTAGCTTAGTGAAATCTATGATAGTCTTAAATTTAAAAACGACTAATTTTAAATATTTTCCATATGAAAATCGGTCAAAAAGTCAGTAATAAATTTAAGATTACCTTAATGTTGGCTATGTCTTTTGCGTTCACATACAAGTAAGTGCACCCCTGTGTTTATATGTATATAGTCTAAATAGGAATGTTGCTGTTATTGATAACAGTGTCCAATGGACGAAGAAACTAAATACTCTCACAATTTCATTTAAAGTCGGGCCCACCGGCAAATGGACCACCAGAGGATCGCATCGCCTTCATTTTGGCCCATTGTAAAGTGTGTTTAATGCGCATATGATTGCGTACTGAGTTCGGATGAGCAAAACGACGCCCACACTCAATAACTGGACAGACAGGACTATCACGCGGATAATGACGATCGAGATGTTGTCGAAATACGCGTTGTTCCAGCGGTGTTTCGCACAGCGGACAAGGTAACATGTATGTAGCGCTGCCATTTGCGCCGGCCGCGGCGGCAGCGTTTCCATTATTCGATGACACATTAGCAGCCGAAGCTGCAGTCACAGTTGCAGCGGCTGCAGCTGCTGCTGCCACCGCAGCAGCGGAAGTATTTTGAAATAATTCAGGAAATGTATCACGCGTACGACTAAGTGCTATGGTGCGTGCCATAAAAAGATTGGCGGTCAATTGTTGCTGATGATTGACAGCTGTTTGTTGTAATTCATCCAGAAATTGCTGTTGCTGCTGCTGCTGTTGTTGTTGCTGCTGCTGCAATTGTTGTTCGTGTTGGTGGTGCTGATGGTGATGATGCTGGTGATGATGTTCGTGCCGTTGCCGTTGTCGCTGATGATGATGATGCTGTTGCTGGTGCTGGTGCTGCTGTTGCAATTGTTTGTGTTCATCTGAATGCTGCTGCTGATGATGTTGTTCTCGATCCTGTTATTAATTTTTGTTGCAAAAACAATATTTCGTAAAAATTCTAACCAAATATGAAAATAAGCAAGGAAATGCTAAAATTAAGAGGAAGTCGGAAAAAACAACGACCGACCATCAATCAGTAAAGGGCTAAACAAAATGTGGCCAAGCATGCGGAAGTGATTGAGATTGTCAGAAGGAAGGTGAAACTGAAGCTTAACTCTTTATTTGGAAAAGAAATGTACAAGAATGGTATATGGTTGTTGATTTTCTTAAGTGTTTCTACAGCTTCAAACTGTTATGTGAAATCTGAAACATTTAAATGAAATTTCACAAGTTTTTCACTTTTGAAAGAGTGAGTATTTTGCTTTATTAAGCGAACTGCTCGAAACATGTAATTTGCAGCATTTAGTAACTTTTCATGACATTCAACAATTTTAAATTGTAGTTCATACAACTTGATAATTGATTGACAAATCCAAATAAAATAAAAGTATTTTCACTTTGTTATCTGTTCACACTCATCCATCGTTTGCTGTAACCCATTCTGTTTAACCCTGTTTAGTCTCATCTAATAGCAACATTGTTGCAACAAAGTATAGAAACATATATGAATTTTTTCTTGTACTTCTGTTCTTTGTTTGTTTGTCTTGTTTTAGCAAATCTCTTGCATTTCTCTATATATTGCAACAGCACCTGTGGACTGAGACTATGTCGTCGTCTGAGATTTGTTGGTGATCGTATATCATGTGGTTGTTGTTGTTGTTGTGACTGGTAGTTGCTATGCATACTAGTTACTCCCACATGTTCCTGTTTCATCAGCAAAGTCTGATACAACGTCGTTTCACTATTTTGTCGTGATGTTTTTACGGTCAGCGAAATAGCTGATGATGCTGACGATGATCGATCATCGGCATAATTTTCAATATCACCCTCATCACTATCATGCCATGATTGATTTGCTGGTGATGGTGTACGTGACGAATGTACGGAGCAGTTTTTTGAAATTTTATTATTATTATTATTGTTACTATTATTATTATTATTATTATTATTATTATTGTTATGGTTTTGATTATTATCATTGTTATTGCGATTGCTGCTGCTGCTGCTATAGGCAGCAATATCGGTAACCTCCTCCAGGCGATTGATCAATTTCGTATGGCGTTGTGGTAATGTTTTAAATTTCTCCTTGCAATCGTTAGGCATAGGTGTATCACTTCGATTTGGGGAATTACAAGCATGCTGTTTATTGCAAGCATCACCTTTATCATAATCATAATGATTATTATCCTTATTATTTGTATGTTCGATATCATCGATTAGTTCCTCCTTAATGGGAGCGGTTAGAAATTTAGTAAGCTTTTGTTGTACGTCGACGGCTAGAGGCAATGGATGTGTTATTGGTATTGGGTTCAGGCAAGAGTAATTCCACAGAGATCACAGTCAAAAAATAAGAATAAGAATACATACATATCGAATATAGTTGGAAAACAATAATAAGTAAGTACAATATAAATATATTAAGTATAAATATGGAATATCGAATATACATACATATTTATTAATTGATTGATTGTTTGATTGAGAGTGCTTCTTGCATACGAGATAGTAGTTAAGCAGCGATATTTCTACGATTATTTACTGTATATGTATGTATTATGTATGTAAAGTACTATATAAATGCATATTGAGTATACTCGTAAAATGCAATAAGTTTATTTTGAATACATGTGTAAATATATAATCACGACGTTTTTGTATTTTTTTTATTTGATTTTTTTTTTGTCATTTTTTGATGCAACAAAATATGATAATGAATATTGGATATTGTAGGTATAATTTTGACCTTGATCGTGTATAGCGAAATTTTGTATATGATTAATTTCAGCATTTCAGCAGCAACACAGCAACAACAGCAGAACTGAATTACAACACACTGTATCCTTAGTTTTGATATATTCTTTAAAAAATTTTTTTCAATTAAATTTTCTTCTTTACAATTTTTATACAATTTAGTTTTTTTTTTTTGATTTTTTAATATCAATATTTGCTTTTGTACTTTTTTTGTTTGTTGATGAATTTTGTTCATTACAAGCCAATTATATATGTTATGTAGTTATATTATATTATAAACCAATTGGTAAAAGTAATTTCAATATATAAATTTTATTTTGGTATCATTCCGGTGGGAAACATTCAGTTCTTACAGTTTGGAATTGCTTAGGTACTTAAATATATATAAATTTATAATTTTAGCCAATTTTGAGTTTGAGAAGAAAACAAAATTATAATAATCATAATTTTCTTGATCAATATATATAAAAAAATTATAAATAAAATTAAAATTAAATGTATATATGTCTATTTATTTCATTTTATAGCCAATTCATAACAAAAAATATAGGTAATAATTATAATAATTTACAGATCATGGTCAATATATATTGATGTAGGTGGATATTAAGTATGTTGAAATAATTTATATGTACATATATAGAAGGTACAGAATGGGTACATTGAAAAAAAAGGCATTCACAAAAAAAAAAGCGTGCACAATATTGTACTAATATAAAAATTAATGCAAACAACATTATAATGCATGCTTTTTCTATATAAACATACATATATTCTAATATATTTGAAAAATAAGTAGTGAAAGCATCGCATCAAAGTATATATCACTCATAAGTTTAATTAAAATAATTTTATAATTGAAGCTATGAACCTCTAAGGGTGAAATTCGCAGGCATTGGTTAACTAATGGCAATCATTTAACTATTAGTTAAACCACTGAGTACCATTAGTTAAGCATAGGTAAAGGTGAACAGCTAATAGTGTCACTGCGTTCTCCATTTTATAGTGAATTTTTGCCTTGAAGGTAAGCAATTAAACTAACGAAATGCGACAAAGTGCATTCGTTCAAAAGAGACTTGAGTCAAGACACTTTTGTAGCAAAACTAGGGAACTTTTATCGAAAAATATTTGCTTCTTTATTTTAAGCAATAACAATAAACGGTAACAATAAGGTACTCCATTAAATTTTTTCTCATCATTGAAAGAAATCAAATATTTTGGATTGTCGTAGAATATACATAACCATAACCAAAGAGAGAATCAACTACAACAAGTCTTTTATATTGTAATATTAAAAATCCCTATAAATATGTATATGCAATTAAGTACAACATATACCTTAGAAAACTGGGCAACTTTACACAAATACACAAATATATGTATTATTATACCTACATACTATAGATATTCGTCTAAATAAATAGCTACTGTCAACCTTGCCCAAGATTTTATGTACCTACTACTACTATCTACTAATTAAAGGCTTGCGTTGTGTCTTACTTATATATACATATTTTTAGGGGCATTCATAAAGTAATTTTTCATAGTGTTTCTATTTGGTTTTGCTTTATGTTGTCATATCTTGCTATGAATATTAGTGTCATCTATTCTTTTGTTTTTTTTTACCTGCTACCTACCTGCCTGCAGAAGCCTATACATTTGCTTCAGAAAAAGGTCTTAATCAAGAAAATTAGTCATTAAAGAAGTTTAATTGAGTAAAGTTGCATGATGTGACCACCACCAACAATATACAAAAACAAAAACAGATTCATTTATTTCACTTTTAACAAGAATAAATGTGAAAATACACCCAAAATGCACCCCATTCCACATTTAGACATAAAGAGACATATACATTTGCACTTTACTTCACTTCTCTCTCTGCCACACTGACTACGTACGAGTATGTCGTCTCATTTATGACTGTGATTGAATTGGTTTTTGCATTGTTGTTGTTTTGATTGCTATTGTATTGTCTTAATTTTTTTTTTTTTTTCGTATTATTATTATTTAGGTACAATGTCTTGTGTATGCGTTTCAAGGTGTGCTATTTTGTTTGCTAACCAATACAAATAGGTATAAATACACATTTATACATGTATATATGTATAAACGTATATATTTGTATGTATATAAATATGTGTTCTTATGTATTATGATTAACATACAAACATATTCAAATGAGCATAACAAATATGCACAGACACAGTGGCATAACGCAAAAACACAGAATAATCATATGAAGACGTTAGAGACGACAATGACGATGATGATGATGATGATAATGATGAGTCCAGAAAGTGGATAATGATGTGAAATATTATTAAAGAAAATATGTATAAATGCAAAACAATAAATATGGATGTATGTGTATATAATATATGTAGCTTTCCATTTCTTTGGGGAGTGCTTCTCTACTGATTCTACTATTGTGTTAGTATTGAAATCGCGTGCATTATCGCATTTTACCAATATTCAATATTCTATTGAAAACTCATACGCACAAATATAGCTGTTTAGAAAGCATTGAGTCATAGGATGGTCAACATCGAATATTATTAAGCTATTTGTGTAAGAGACGATGAATTAAAAGAAAATGCTCAAATATAATAAAAATGTGATTTGCATCAAACACATACTCATTCATACGTAATATTCAAAGCTATTGTATATTCTACATAATGCACTTACGTTATTATAAATGAACATACGTTTATGAAGAAGGAGGGGGGGTATGCGAATAGCAAGCAATTTTATCCATATTTGAAATATAATTAAAATGGGTGTGTGTCTTCTAACTAAATACTATTGAATTTTGATTGTACTTCTATGATACACGCAAAATCTAGATTTAATATTATTAAGTAGTATTCAGTAATAAAAAGAAAATTGTAATTTAGATTTATAAAAGATATACGAATATACAAATTAAGTAATTTTTTTGGAAAATTGCATTTATATTAGTGTTTTTCTATTGAAAATATGTAATTTTTTTATTGTGAAAGATTAATTTGTATTCGAGACAAAGTGTATTCTAAAATGCCTATTTCACATAGTTAAATTTTTAATGATTTAACTAGCACTGAAATTCACCCAAATTCGCCAAAAGTACACCTGCTCTGTAATTTTGTGTATAAATATGGAAGTTTCGTCCTTTATGAAAAAAAAAAAACAATTCTTTGTGACAAGAATCCATTTAGCATGTTGGCTGGATGTAGAGGTCGTTAGAATCATTATTGGAACCTGGGTGATCAAAATATGCCGATAGACGGCAGCGTTAATTCGGATTAACGATTTAATTCGAATTAACTCGGCCATTAACTGCAGCTAATCCGCATTAGCTCTACAAGTTAATTCTCAAAATTACAGAGGATTAGGGCAATTTTCGATGGCAACACTGCTTAAAATGTTCTATTGTGAATTTTTCTCGATCTAACTTACAAAACAATAGGTGTGCTCAAAATTAGAGAGGATTAGGGCAATTTTCGATGGCAACACTGCTGAAAAATTTCTATTGCGAATTTTTCTCGATCCAACTTACAAAACAATAGGTGTGTTCGCTAACAAGACACTTTCAACAATTGTTAACAGTTTCAATTTACAAGTTTCTGATAGTTTTCAGTTCACGTTCTTCTTGTAGATTTTCTCATTAATCTCTCGTTAATCCGGATTAACGCTGCCGTCTGCCTAGGAGATTAGTAAACTAACTATCAAAATCTTGGTTCTTGATTGATAACAAAAGACGAATTTGTTTGGTATTTGATTAATTTATTTTAATTTAGTGTGTTGTATTCTAAATTACGTAGGAAATTTAAGAAAAAATACTTCAAACATTACATCGAAAATTTCTGTAAAGGTTTGAATTATTTGAAACAAGAAAAGTAGCTCAGTGGAAAAACTATTCTACAAATTTCACCCATTCCAAATGCATTTCTATACTTGTTTTATGTCTAACATTTTATGTAGATATGATATTTTATTTATATTTTTTAAATTGTATGTGTACACATATAAAAAAAATATGTTCTATATATAAATAGTAGTAGAAATATTGTAGTATACTAGTGGGTTTGCCATAGCTAGCTACACCATTTTCAAAACGAACTTTAATAAAATTAAATGCACCAGTCTATGGGAATGGTTTAAAAAGGCTCAAAGCATATAGGATGCATATGTGTATTTGTGTTTGTAACGATGTGTTTGTGCATTTGACAATATCTTTTTGACAAGTCAAATAGATAAAATAGTTTTAGTTTCTCTTTTTTTCAAATAGACCACATCTTTTATATATTTATACACATATACATACATAAGTATATATGTATAATATGTATAAATGATTAAATAGGATGTGTGGGTGTGCATGAGATGAGTGAGTCTATGCCAAAGAAGGTGGAGACACAATCAAAATAATGCTGCTGCTGCTGCTGCTGTTGTTGGCCATCAATGTATTTAGAAAGAAAATCCTTTGTGCATTCGAATGCGTTTGGTCAATAGCATCAATACTAAGAAACACTAGACGCAAAGAGACAGCGAGGGAGGGACAGTGATAGTGCTATGGGACAATGAAGAAATGAAAATGCTTTTGTTGGTCTTGTTGTGATCGAAGATGCATAAACTCTTCCGAATGACTTAGTTTTTAAAAGAGACAAAAGCTTATAAAGAAATCATCATGCATACATACACATACATACATACGTCTGCATATAAAAATATATATATAGATGTGTGTGTGTGTATATATTTTATATATATTTATATGGGTATGCATATGATTTCGTTCGATTGCATTGGGGTGCTCTGGTGTGTGCGTAATGTGTGAATATGCATAATTAATCAAATATAAAATGCAAACTCAATTTCAAAATATGCATTCATATATATATATATATAAACACAAAAACACAAGCGTATATGTAAATATGTATATCTGTATGTGTATATACTATATATACAATATATAACTAAATGACAATTCTTTGATTGAGACTCAGTTGCATGGTGGTAGTTGTAGCAGTGGTGGTAGCGGCGAGTGCATGCATAAATTGACAGGTGGCCCGTATACACACACACACATACACGCATACATGTATACATATTTTAATTTAGAATTTATTTTCAATTTATTAGAGAGGAAGAAGAATTGATTTGAATTCGACTTGCATCATTGATTATAAAAGAAAATGCTACTGCTGCTGGTTTTCTAATATAAATATTAGGTGTATATACTATATATAGAGATGAGTATTTATATAGATAGGTAGTTAAACTATGGAACTTTAACTCGTACTCTTACTACTATTCCCACTCATTTCCGCATATGTATATTGAAACGTGTAGGTGTATTAATTGAAGTGTGAATATTAAATTTATAGACATGTACTTCTTTTTTGTGCTCAATTCTATATAGTTAAGTTGGGAATCTATTTTTGAATGGATATTAATATACCTACCTATGTTTATGTGTTCAATATATAAGGTATTGAAAAAAATTTCTCAATAGTAATTTTTAGTTGACCCTTTCTTGGAATTATCGTGACCGGTCAAGTTTCCGTGTAGTTTTATTGATAAACGAAATTCTCTTTCATATCCAAAATCAAAGATTTACTTCAAGTGGACAAGTGGAAATATATAAACTAGCGATAGCACTGAGCACCTCAGACCATGATAGATAGTGGAAGAATTACATAAAATAATTGTAAGTGAATTTTATAACTAAACTATATGAATGATCTCGATAGAATCGAATTTATAAATGGGTTTACAATTCTGCTTGATTCATTCGATTTGGCTGTTTACAACGAACAGAGATATTTGTTGAGAAAATAGTAATTCACTGAAGTGCTGCATATTTTTGGAGGAGATAAATGCACAAAAATGCGGTGCTAGACGAAATCGTCATCCAAAAACACCATCATATACTAAAAAAATTCATGAAATACTATCGGCTAAATACAGGAAATAAATTAATTATTGTTGAGTATTCAAAAATAAAAATAAAAAATACATCCAATCTTAAGCTAGCACAATTTAAGGCAATTTTAAATGGTTGAAATATTTTTTTTCTAAATTATATCCGTTAAAGGTAAAAAAAAATGTAATACAATAAAAAACTAAAAATTAACAATTAGCTCTGCAAGCTCCAAAGAAATTTTAAAGCTTAATAGATTAATTGAATCCGAACGGCAGAAAGTGTATAACTTAATGCTTATCAAAGCTTTGTCATTCAAGTCATTTTAGAAGCTATTTCTTGGTAAACATTTACTATCAGTGGAACAAGTGTACAAGATCTGTACTTCTAAAAAATTTGATTACATTGATTAAAAACGAGGATTTTGAACACAGAAGCCATATCGTATCAAAAACTTAGATAAGATAATATTTGCATCAAAACTATACGGTATACGGCTTGAAAGCTGGTACATGCATATGTGTGATAATTTTCTGGAAGAGTTTTAGTATTAAAATACTACACTCTAATATGTTAGATAAACGATTTACAAAAACTTTCAAATAAATTAAAACATTAAGATTTTTTTTTGTAGGTCATTCTATCACTATATGTACATATATCAAATAATATGTAGGTACATACATTTTATTAATCGCATATTTCCTTTTGCTGCTTTTTCATTTATTACCATTACTAATTTTTATCCTTTCACATGCAATACAACAACAACATCAGCCACAAAATTTGAATGCAAACCAACATTTTCTGGGATTGGCTTTATAATTCATCAATCTTTCAAGCTAGAAAAAATGACAAGCAATGGCAAAAAAAAAAAAACAAACAAAAAAATAAAAAACAATACAAACAAATTTCGTCGTTTTTCAAAATTTCATGCCTACCACTCATATTAGATTTTTACCATAGCTATTGAGAGTAGGTACAATGGAAACAACAAAAGTAGCAAAAATTGAGTTCAATATGGAAAATAACGATTTGCGTTCTTTTATTCGTTGTACGTTGTAAGTATTTGAAAGACATACGTACTATGCAACTAACTATAGGCAATCATACAGCCCAGCCAAAAATATAGAATGAGTGGAAGACAATATATAGTATATTGCATGTCTTCAAACTGTTAACTATAATCAATGTTTGATAATATGGTGATGGCGATGATGTTGGCGTCGTTACGTTAAAATTAACTAGTAGACGCCACAGACATACATATTTGTACGAGTATATGATGATATTGGAATGAATTTGCATTAAAATTTGAATGATTCAAAATGTATGTATGTTTTATTAACATTTAGTAGTAGTATGTAGTAGTAGTAGTAGTAGTAGTAATAATCGAAATAGTATAGGTACCATTTAATACGCTTTTACTAAAATTTCTATCTAAATAATGAAATTTTGTGAAATAAATCACTTGTGCTAAGCCCACTGCCTACACAATAGTAAGCGAATAGATATTAATCGGATTGATATGAAGTGAAAATATGGCAATAGCCAATTTTAATGAATTTTCTTTAGATTAATAGACTAATAGACAGTAGCAAAAGTAATGGTAAGAAAAAAAGAACAAAGTAATAATAACAATAATAATAATAATAGAATTTGAAAGGGTTCAACAATAAAATAGGTGTGTACATAAAAATATTTGTATAAAAATGCGTAAAACTATTGTTTTTCATATCTTTTACTAAAATGATTAACATACATATACTCGTACATATGTAAAGGGTGTGTATGATATATGAATTTATTTATTTCTTAATAATATATATCATATATTGCACATAGATCGTGAGAAAAGAGTATTATCTTTTAAGAAATTACTTAATAGAAATATGCTGATAATCGAATATACATATAGGGGTTGTATTGGGCCTATTTCGATAATTTGAAATGTTGTACCTATAATTAGAATATTATAAATGCATGTTTCAGGCACATTCAATATTATAGTAGTGAGAATTGATTAAATTGTTATCTTGTACGGTGAGAAATAATAGCAAAAAAAAAAAATTTATATTTTGGATTAAAAAAATAAAATGCACGCAAATATGGTATTACATTTATATGATCGCTACGTAACTTAATAGTTAATTGAGTAAAAACAGCGAGTAGATGAGCGAGTAGACGAGTTGAGAATTTGCAAACAATAATAACAGCGAGTAAAAACGACTCATACGTCGTGTAATGTTCACAATATCACAACTTATGGCAATAACATGTAAAAACTAAGCATTATCTTAAAGTTTTTTACAAGTTGTGAAAATTTAGTCGAAATGTATAAATTTAGTACTCTGAATGATGTTATCTAATAACAGACGACGGACTATTTCTTGATATTATGATCCCTACGTAACTTAATAGTTAATTGAGGAAAAACAGCGAGTAGATGAGCGAGTAGACGAGTTGAGAATTTGAGACAATAATAACAGCGAGTAAAATCGACTCTAACGACGAGCAATGTTCACAATATCGCAATTTACGGCAAATTATATGAAAACTAAGTATTATCTTTAAGTTTTTTTGCATGTTGTGAACATTTAATTGAAATGTGTAGATTTAGTACTCTGATTGGTGTTAGGTAATAACAGAAAACGGACTATTTCTTGATATTATTTATGAAACTTATGACAATTGCCAATTTCCAATGAAAACATTGTAATCTTTTGAGATCGAAATATGTACGGACCAACAAAATATTTAATAATTTTATAGCATGTTAATATAAAATATGTTTATTGCAGTATGACTATGCAAATGTGAAAGAAGAAAAAATAAAAAAATTATCAACAATATAAAATATGTACTACAAAATAAGATATAATGCTCGTAAATCATTCAAGAGTGAGAATAAAAAAAAAAAAAAGAAGCAATACCACAGTGCGAGTATGTGTAATAAAACTATAAAAAATTTACAATTTAGACTTCCATTTGTAAAATACATACATATATATGTATGTACAATATCCCCGACATACTTTATCCACATATACTATATATACCAGGGTGACCAGTAGTGCAGAAATACTGATGATGCTGGTGCTATTGCTCTCTTTTGGTTGGAGTATGAGTTGCCCACAGTTGTCTCTTCGCGTCAATGTGTAGCAATAGTGTTTTTATTAATTTTTATTGCCATTTTTATTTTTATGCAAGTTTGTAGGAAATTGTATTTTTTATTTTTTTTTTTGGTTGTTTATTTCAAATAAATGTGTAATAAAATATATAATTTTTATGTTTACAATATACTAATTCCTATATACAATACATACATATTGTTGGTATGTACCATCTACATGTATACATTGGTATTTCTATCCCCCTACTTCATGCAGTGCTATGACATTTTGTTTAGGATGAATCAAAATGTCGCCAATAATTTTATGAGAGTTGTGACGAGATTTAAGCTTGAGTAGAGCAAAGTGAATGGATAACATTACAAATACATCTCATATGTATTTTATGTATAATGGGGATTAAAATAAATACCCAATAGATGGTACATACATGTGCAAACAAATGTATATATATATGGTATGGTATGATTTAATTCCAAAAGTGATAAAATTAAGCAGATTACTATAGGATACATATGTGAATGTGAATGCTCTTTGCTGACCAATAGTTTTTGTGACGCGCTTATTGTTTTTATTTATAAGTTGATAACAATTTATGGTGGTTGGTAAAAGTCATAAAAATTAAATTGAATTAATGCAAAATTAGACATAACATATATATGCTATATATTAATATAAGTTGATGTAAATAAATACAACATTTGAGAATTATTTTGACCTAATTAAATTTTATGACATTTTGTAAAAAAAACAAAAAAAAAAATTAGAATGGACATTTAATCAAAAAGCTAGATAAAGTTTTACAAAATATATACATACATTCAAAAACAAAAAAAAGCATTAACTTTATAGAAGTTATTGTTATTTCATTTATATTTTTTGTCCCCAACTCATTCTTTTGCCATTCCATCACAATGCCATTAATCCAAATCGAAATTGCAATTTCTTTTTCTTCAAATTTGTTTTTTATTTTTATTTTATCTTGTTTGACAAAAGAAGTCGCATTTACATACTATCCTCTATATAGATATACAATATATATATATAGATTTTATGTATTTACATACACGTATGCATTTGTATATCTTATAACGAAAAGATAAAGCATTCCGGCATATGTCAACTAACATTTGAAAGGACAATCCATCTATTTATCTTCAACAGCAGTAGCAGCAGTAGGAGCAGCAGTAATATTTACCCTGAATTTGCACGTACAACGGGCACACATACGCATAATGTATGTAGATATAGATAGGGAAAATTCAGAAGCGATGGTACATTGGACATTGTCGAACATATAATTTTTCATCCTAATAAAGTTATGGCCAAATTTTTTTTTCCAAAACATGAGAATTTATTCTTTTAAAATGATCTGAAGCTTTTTGTAACAATTGGTAATTCTTCCGAGAGTAATAATTTGCACTGAAAAAGCTTATGAAAGAGATTTGCGACAAAACTTAGAAAAGGGTAGTTTTTGTAGTTTCGAATTGGCCAACCTTAGTTGGTTCCAGAATGTGAAAACCTAATAAAATGTTAAAATCAATTGTTCAGACCATTCAGGGACATCTTATATATGTATTTCTTTTGGAAATTAACATTTTACAAGTTTCATATACACATTTTATGTAAATATCTAATTATTTGTAAAAAATTTAAACTGAATGACAAATAAAATGGTAAAAAAACGATTTTTTCCTAAAACAGTCTGAAAATTTCCAGCTCTTTTGAATTTCAACAAATTGGGACTGGCAATTATTGGGCCCTCTTCATGCAATATGACAATGACAACTTTGAAAAAATGAAAATATACATTTTTACACAAGTTTTGTACAGAAAAAAAACAAGAACCAATGAGTCCAATTTTACCCAATTCACCCTATCTATATACATATGTACATATACATTAGTAGGTTCTTTTTTTATCGAAGCTGCCATATGAGCGCTGCCCATACCAAACATTGAGTAAAAGTACAAACATCTCATTCCACTAACAATAATAAGAACAACAACAACAATTTAAGTATTGGTTTTTACTTTAGTCAAATCGAAAAGAAAGAAGAAAAAAGCAAAAAAAAAAAATCAACGGTATGACCCGAACAAAAAAGTTTTGTCCTTTCACATACGCCTTCTTTAGAAGAGAGACAAAAACGAGAGAAAAAAAAAGAAAACACACAGATATTGCATTCGAGGGCGTATGTGTTTTTAAGTTTTTGTTTGTTTGTAGTTCTACTTGTCGTTATTGTTGTTGTTGTTGTTGTGCACATTTTCAAATGTTTGCCAAGAGGACATCTTCTGCTTTTCTTCTGGTAATACCTTCTAGCACGTACGTACATACTACCTACTCATATGTTTGGGGTCTCAAAAGTAGAAAGAAAGTTAACAGCAAGAAAGAATTAATAAAAAAAAAACAACAACAACAACAAAAGGCAAAGAAAAACAAAATTTTGTTTAAAGTTTGTAAACAACTTTTTGTTTTTATTTTGTTACATTTTGAATCACACACATGGACTCACCAGTTTTTTTTTTTTTTTTGCTTTTGCTCTTCCACATTCGTTAGTGCGTTTGGACGTTCATTTGTGAACATAGTGAAATTGAAAGCGAAATGTGTGGCACGATTGAACATGTGTGTTCGTTGTGTGTTGCGACTCTTTTTTAAGTGATATATGAACTACCAGAACCAATTGACATAATACATACACACTAGGATGGCACCAGAGAAGAATATCTCAACAAACGACTAACAATATTGAAGGTGGCACCAAAGCGGACAGTCAAGCAGTTATGTACCAGTCATGTAGCAGGAGAAGGAAAATAAGAAAAATGGTAATGCAAGTTTCAAATTTCCAAGTTAAAGGATGGAGTAAAACTCATATATACGAGCACATACATATACTCACGGGATATAAAAATGAGAAATACTTAACGATTAAGCTGGTGGTTTGACTTACCACGAACGCCTCTGTACCTACATATGATCGCATAATATTGCTAGCTGACAAACATGATGAAGGCAAGATGGATATTTGCTCAAATTGATGGAAGTTCATATGCGTGCGTGTACCCTTTGTCTTTGCATTTTTCCTATTTCACTTTTTTTTTTCTGTAATCCAACATATTTCTATACATATGTGTATATTGTGCACACAGTGGGACACCTCATTTCACATTCATTCATTTATTCATTCATTCATATCATTTTGGGCATTCAGTTCACTCAGTTCACTTATTCATTTTACAAGTTTTTGGTAATCGTCACTCATTCTACGATATGCCGTCATACAAAACAATGTTCATAGTGCTAAGTGACGAATGATGGTGAAAATAATGTCCTGTAATATTGATGTTGACGTCGTCGTAGTCGTCGTTATCGTTATCGTTATCATTGTTGTTGTTGCTGCTGTTGCTGTTGATGATGATGCTGACACTGATGATGATGACACTGATGATAATGATAATTTTATTTGCTAGTTCAACTTTGTGAAAATGAGAAAAGTTTTTCGCGCGAACTTATGCAATGTGTACATTGTAAAGTAGTATGTGTGAACATAAAGACGTATGATGTCCTCTATGCACGATCCAATGCATGATGTGTGCGTTTCAATTTTTTATTGTAAAGCTGTATCATACAATATGCACATAAGTATACCGATATACCTATATGCATATGTAGATATTTAATTATTAACCATAATCTGCTAAATCACACAAATATTCATGTCATTTTCATTAATAATTCATTAAGAATAAGTTGGAGTATTGTTCTTCGCTGTCGACTGTTTTTTTTTTCTCAAAATACGATAATGCGATGAATGGATGTGTGTCAACTGTGTGTTAATTTTTGTGTTTTTTTTTTAGATTCGGATGAATTTCATATTTAAGAACATTCACTAAAGTAATACGTTCAACTTGATAAAAATACGCAATACGCTTCACTTCAGTTGAAGGTGAATTGGGTCGATATGTTCTCAGTTTCAAAAACGAGGCCAAGAACGTGCCAGAAGTGAATTCATGCGCTCTCTCAAAGATGGGAAAAAGTTGTAGATTCCGATGGAAAATACTTTGAATAAAATAGATTGCACAAGTTTTTTAAAATAAAGCCTCATAGTCATGGAAAATTTCTTTAAAATATATGCGCACCCAATAGCTTGTTTTTTTTGAAGATATTTTTCCTTAAAATGTCACATTTTTTCATTTCAAAAATATCATATTTTCTATTCTCTCAGGCATAAACAGTGTAAGAATGTTATTTTCTAAATTAGCTGATCTTTGCAAACTAAAATATACTGAAAATTATGTGCAAGACAAGGATACACATATATATATATTTTGCATGTGAGATGTTTTCAGAGTCGTATTTAACATTTAAACAAGAAATTCTTCCGTACAGAGAACTGTCATTCGATTTATAGCAATTGCTTTTCTCAATAAAAATGTTGAGGCATATTTTTCTTACTCTCTTTTTATTTTGTTTTCTTTAAGAATTGCACATTTTTCCATTTTAAAAATCTGTCACTATCAGTTCTCTCAGCCGTCATCAAGGTGAGAGAGTATTGACTTGTAAATTAGCTGACGAGTAACTGTAAATCATATGACAGACAAGGATAGTTATATTTTGCAAATGATTGGTGAAAAATATATTGTAATTTTTTAATTTTTTATTTATATTCAGTGATATATTTCGTGCCGTACGTATATTTTAGTAAAATAATTGTACATCAAAGTTAGGGTTACATTGGAAATATGTTGTCATTACGAAGTGTAATATTTTATTTAAACAATTAGGTCATTGCAATGGCATGATGAATTTTAATACTATAAATATTAATGATTCAATTTCCCAAAATTAAGTAACATTACATGATTGAATTAATGTTTTAAATCAAATTTGAAGAGATAGTTTACATTAGCTCTATTCTTTTCTCATTAATATTGTAGGCTGTAGTATACAAAGTTTTTCTTTTATCTATGTATATATGGTAGTGTATCATTTATGTATATAGTACATGCATATGTGTATGGATATTTATCTCTGAAAATGTCCTTTAGGCATATTCTCTATAGAAAATTCATAATATTCACATTGTTCATAATAATAATTAATCATTCATTTGTCTGTCCTTTCAAATATATGTATGTATGTGTGATATATAAGTATGTACTACCATACTAATCCATCCACAAAATATTATTGTTGTTTCCTTAAGGCTATTTCGTAAAACTTGTTCCACTATATGGTACTGTACTGTACTGTACTGCCCACCATGCCTATTATAATTAAAAGGATAACTTTCCACAATGCAATTATTTAAAATATGTATATACTATAAATATTCTTAAGTACATAAATATGTACATGTATGTATTTTTTGTATTTATATGTAGCCATATATTTAAGATATTATATAGATACAAAGATATTTTTGCCCAACTAGCAACATATGGAGAGAGAGAGAACGAGAGAGATATAGAGAGAAAGAGAGAAATATAAACATGACGCATTTATTTAGGCACATGTTTTAACTTATTTCTATATGCTACTATTACTATACTACAATTTCTTCATTGTTTGCTTGTATTATGTTCCACTGTTCTTATCCCGTTTCCGGTAGCCTCAAGAAATATCATCAACAGCAACAAACGACAAACCAACTCACACCCACATACACACATTCACACAGAAAACAAAATTACAAATGAGATGAGGAAAAAGTTAAAAAAAAAAAACAAAATAAAAAGGATAAATCGTTTTCGTACTACATCTTTCGCACATAATAAATGTATCCTTGTGCGTTAGTAATAAGTGAAATACGAGTTGAGACTGCATTATTGTTGTTGTTATTGTTATTGTTGTCGAATTGTTACGCTAATATACATTGGTACATATTGTGTGTATGTGTGTGTGTGTGTGTGTGAAGCAACCACATACATACATATAAAGCATATTCGTATGTGCCAGTAAACGGCTATCTTTTTGCAATTGATGTATTATGTACCTCACACCAAATACGCACACATGCCAACAAGAATATACACAAAAGTACCTCATACCATTTGCAAAGCAGTTAGCTATCTATTCTATATAACCGATAACTGTTCAGCAAAAAAGAGACACAATATATATACAAGTAAGCATCCGTAAGGCCTGAAGCTAACCATCCGACCAAAGCAAGTATTCATTCACACATTCTCGAAGACACACACACACGCTTAAGATGTTGATGAAGATGAGAGAGGAGAAGAGGACGAAAAGAAGAAGAAGAAGAAGATGCAATATAAGAAAACCTAAAATAATATGTATGTATGTGTCTGTGTGTGGGTCCATCGTGTAACCAAGTCAGCAAACACATACACATGTGTTTCTACATACAATTGTATGTAACGAAGAAGAGGAACAGAAGTGTTGGGTGGCATTGGCGCTGGTGTTGCAACAACTAATGTTAACCGGAAACAAAATAAATACAAAAAACTTTTAATGCCTCCAGCTGATAGTCAGCTTTGCCTACATACATACATGTATGCATATATTGTGTGTGTAATACATTGTAAGTAGTACGACAACGACAAAAGCCATACTATAACTATACCCAAATACAATATATATATAAACACTTACATACATGCGACTGCCTACCGACCATCCATCCACCCACATTTGGGTTCTCTAAACCACACAAACATACAAACACACATATATATATTTGCCCAAATAAGTACTTTGTACATGTGTTGCCTTTATTTGGCCTGCAATAGCGCAATTCCATCAACTACCCAAGACAAGAAGACCACCATACCTCCCCCTCACCCACTTGTTAGCCCATCGTTTAACCAACTACTTACATCCTTGAGCATATATAAATATAAGAATGTATGTATATATATATATTCTCGTCACATACATACATACATACATAGAATCACATTTGCCCATAACTCATCTATCAATTCTCATTTCGTACTTAGCAAGAAACGAATGAGCAAACGAATGTTCGGCCGGCGTCTTATTGCCAAAAAGATGTTTTATGCTTTTTCTGTCTGAGAGATATGTGAATGTGACTGCGACTGTGTGTGTGTGTGTGTGTGTGTATATGTCATAGAACGACAGGGTTGAGTGGCAAAGATGGGTGGGTTCATGTGTGTAGTACTTGAAGTTTTCTTACATTTTCACATACATTATACCGTCACATACTTTTACAAATGCATATACACACACACACACATAGTTACATACATAGTAGATTGGCAAAGTCCATGTGTCATTGTGACTGCCTTGCTTGGTCATTAGATCTGACGTTTTAGTTACTTTACGTCTTGTACATTTTATTCTACATACATCTGCTTCTTCTTCTTTTGCTACTTCTTCTTCTTCTTCTTCATCATCTTTTAGTTAGTATTTTCTCGTTTTTATCATCGTTTTAACATCAGCATCATACGCCTCACGTCTCCACCCTCTTCTTCATTATATTTATATCGCATATACTTTCATACATATACACAAACACCCCTTTATCTCTGGAGAATTTCTTCAGGAGATTTTTCCATTGTTCTGTTTCTTCATATTCGTCTTTTTCTTTCACACAAACACACATAACAATATACATCATTTCTAAAAAGAGCATGCTTTTATACTTTTATGAAAAAATGTTAATAAAATCTTTATCAATTTGTTGGTTAAACCATTGGTTAATTGAAGAGTTGTGGAGGGTCCAACTAATCTCACATATTCACAGTTGTATGTGGTTTAACTAATCCAATATATACATAGCGGTTTCGTTTAATTTCTGTGATGAACCATTCACTGATGAGTTGACTAGAGTTTAACAAGTCAATGTATTCACAGTTGACTAGGGTTTAACTAAGTCCACGTATTCACAGTTCACTAGGGTTTAACTAAGTTCATGTATTCACGGTTGACTTGGGTGTAAAAAATCGAGCGTATTCACAGTGATTTCGTTCCATTTATATGAACAAATTTAAATATAATTCTGATTGACGTATAAGTTAAACCATTGCTTGATTGAAAACTTGTCTAGAGTCTCTTGTCTACTTCAAGTATTCATAGTTAACTAATCTAACGTATTGACAGTGTTTTCGTTTTATATCTGTGAATGAATTTGGGTGTTATCTTGATTAATGTTTTTGTGAAACCATCGGTTACTTGGAAAGTTAACTTAGGTTTAACTAATCTTACATATTCACAGTGCTTTAGTTAACTAAAACATCATTTTGAAATGTATGGATTTTAAGAATGTGGATCGAAAAATCACATGTTTTATGTTTGGCTTAAATCAAATACTTAATTAAGCATTTAAAATATAAACACATACAAAATCTTTGACCAGTAGGATATAGTTTAGGTAGAGAATAGGTAGAGAATGAGCATCTTGTATACCACATTTGTACATTAAAGGGACTTGGACACGATTTATTTATACAAGGATGGACTATTTCGCTTTGCTGATAGGCCTTTTAGAAAGTCAATTCAGACTGTTTATTTTTAGAGGGCAACGAGTCTAAATATTAATGGAGATTGTGCAAAAAAAAGGAAGTGGGATAGAAACGTTGGACCAGATCACCAGATATTAATTAGAACGAAAATGGCTGGGTACTTATGATGATGAGAGAAAATAAGTTTGTAACTCGACAGTCTTTACTACAACAGGATGCCAAAATTAGAACAACCAAAAGCAATAATTCAAATTTGGGCACTTTTTTTCAAGAATTTGTGTCGAACACACTCTTATTGAAATTACTTCATGTACTCGTGTCTACATATACAATCATATGTAATATATGTACGCGTATGCAATTCAACTCAACTTAAACTCGATTCGACTCGAATTTGACTCATTGTTTTGTTATTGCTATTATTATTATTATTATTATTATTATTATTGTTATTTTTACTTTTTCGCAATAATAATAGTATTTGTAGTACAGTTAGTAAGTTACAGTTACCCCATACTTGAAAAATATTCAAATATGTATGTATGAGAGTAAGTGATACAAGAGTATAAATAAAGAATATGCAGAACAAAAAGAGATAGAAAGAGAGATAGTTACAAATGTATATATAAATATGTTTGGCTAACAGCGCCACCTACATATATATGTATGTATATGCATATATATTTATATACACATACAGTGGCTCCCAGCTTATTTCGTACAGTGACAGTTTAAAAATTGCTGCAGTCGTAATTCCTAATATAGCAAAAATTTGAACAAAATATAAATGCCATTTTTGAAAGGAAGGTTTGTTTTTTATTTTCCAAAATTTACTTTTTCAAAATTTTAGTGTTTGACACTATAAAAAAATAAAATAAGAAAAAAATAGGAAAATTCATGTCACAGCTTATTTCGTACAGTCTCTTTAAGTTCAAACTAAAAACAAAGTAAGTTGATTTTAATATTTAGTTGACATCCCTTAGCGTTAATGACAGCCTGGAGTCTATTTGGCATTGAATCCACCAATTTTTGAGTGATGTCTGGTGTGATTTTTTTCCATTCTTCCATCAGTACCTTCTTTAGGTCTTGCTTATTAGAAATCTTGTGTGTTCTTATTTTATTGTCCAAAATAGACCAAAGATTTTCAATCACATTCATGTCAGGTGACTGTGGTGGTGGAGACATCAAGTGTGGGCAGTTCCAAATAAGCCAAGATTGCACAATCCCAGATTTATGTTTTGGGTCATTATCTTGGTAGTACCGAAATTCTTCCCGCAAACCCAGTTTGTCTGCACTTTGAAGTAAATTGTTTTTCAGAATCTCGAGGTACTTCATTTTATCCATTGTTTCCTCAATAAAAACCAATTCACCTACTCCGGCTGCTGACATACAGGCCCAAACCATCACGCTACCGCCACCATGCTTCACTGTGGGCTTAAGGTTCTCCTTGTTTAGCTCGGTATTCGCTTTACGCCAAACATATGACATTCCGTCCGAGCCAAAAATATTAAACTTAGACTCATCCGCGAAAATAACGGTATTCCAGAACGCAGGAGTCTTAATAATATGCTCTTTGGCGTAGTCAAGTCGGCGTTGTATATTCATTTTTGAAATGAATGGTTTCTTTCGGGCTACTCGACCGTTCAAGTCATGATTGCGCAGCACACGTCGGACAGTTTCAGCACTGGATGATTTCCTATTTCACGCTGAACCTCTGCAGCCAACTTCGGAGCGGATAACTTTGGATTTTTCTTAATTTTTCGTACAATATAACGCTCGTCTGATGCGTTGAAAATCTTATTAGGTGCTTCTCTGCCCTTGTTCTCCAACCGATTTTCGCGAACGAAGCGTTGAATGATGTATTGGACAGTTGAGGCACTTAAATTTGTCATTTCAGCAATTTTTCGCACACTCTGACCTTTCCTAAAATGGTTAATTACCAGTTTACGCTGTTCCATCGTTGTACGACGCCCATAACGCTAAATGTTTAATTTACAGCACTTTAACTATTTAAAATAATAATAATAAAAATTGTTATAATAGTTAAAAAGGTCCAAAAACTCATACAATTCAAAAAAACTTTGTAACTGCGCGGCAGAATGAAACTTACTTACATTGAAGTTTGTGTACGAAATAAGATGTGAGCTGAAAATCAGCTGATCAATAGTTTTTCTCTCTTGCATGACAAAAAGAACAATTTTTGGGGTTCCCCGTTTTCTTATTAGGTTTACTAAACACATACACAGACATCTACATTCAAAACTTATCGATAAGTTTTTTAGTTTCGATGTTACAGCCATTTACATAAAAATATATACACTGTACGAAATAAGCTGTGAGCCACTGTATATTATATTGATGCGGCTAGTTTGATGTATTACCAAGCATAGAAAATATATTACATACACATCTACACACACGTAAGTGTATATGAAATGTCTGTATCGTTTATACAATATTATGGCAAACTTGGAATAAAATAAAATACGACAATAACAACAACAACAACAAAAACAACAGCAACAGCAACAACGTTTGGATAACATGAGAGTATAGAGAATAGAAATTATACACATATATATATTTTATATATTGTATATATATATATATATATATATATATATATAAGTTTACACATACAAATACGTACATATATGTATGTGTATTTGGAAAAAGTCCCCAAAAACTGAGTAATGCCATGATAGTTAGTGGGTATGGAAATTATGGAAATAGTAAAAAGGGAATAGGCATATTTTTAGTTTAGTTCGATTTAGACAAAAACCGAATTGAACCGAGTGCCAAACTAATAGAGAATATGGACACACTCAAATACATAAATTCATATATTTGTATATATGTATAAATGTACACGTCAATGTACTTATAAAAATGATTACATGCGCTCATGCGCTCTCGCTCGCTCTCATACGTGTGTATATATCTGAATTGTATGTGAATATGGCTTGGACGTTTGCATCATTGAATAGGCGGACAAACGGTCGACGATTTGACTAAACGACCAACAGACAATTACAAATATATATAGTACTTTCTTCTTCACTCGCTTACGCATGCTTACGTTTGTACATGTGATACATGTGTGATTGTGTGTAGTCGTATATAATACATCATCGACAAACATGTTTGCAAAGTTACAAATATTATATGTGAAATAATGCTGTTTTTGTTGTTGTTATTATTTGAGAGAACAATTGCAAGGACATGTGTGCGATGGCATGTGTACGCTACGGATGAGCTTTATTTGATAAGTATGGGGTAGTACACTGTAGTGTACGTAGTGTACAAGCTATAGGGGTGTGAGAGTATAGTGAAGGCGTTTGATATGGTGAATGGACCCCTTTTTTTAGGCAATAACGATGATGATGATGATGATGATGATGGTGATAATGATGATGGTGAAAATGATTGTGATGATGATGATGATGATGATGATGATGTAAGGTATATTTGTGTACGTATGCACTTCTATATAGTTATATTATATTATTTGTTGTTGTAGTATTCTTCTTCCTTTTTACTATGTAAAAATTATTCAACTTGGTTTGGTTACTTTGGTTGCTTTGGGTGTTGGGTTCATATATGTTTGTTGTTGTTGTTGTTGTTGTTGTCGATTGTTCATAAGGATGAGTGGTTGGATAGTTGGGCAAAAATTGTGAATTTGAATTATATGCATGTATTATTTGTATTCGCACTCGTCGTACTTGATATCACATATACAAAATATAATTTTAGATTGCGTAATTCATTAATATCAACATACACGTACACAAACAAACGCACACACATATGTGCATGTAACATGCTTGAATACCGAAAAATTTAACCTTAGCGAAGAATTAGAAAAAGAATAAGAACAAGAAGAAGAAGAAGAAGAAGAAGAAGAAGAAGAAGGAAGAACGACGACGATGATGATGACGACGACGAAAAACAATGATATGCTGGAATGATGAACGATCTGGACGCTCGTTGTTGATGTGCGTGTGTATGTGTGCGTGTGTGTTCAATGGGAGTCGATGGTAGTGGTCGTGGTGATGGTGGTGATATAACTTGTAAGCAAAAGGAGAAAATTTAGCGATTGATAGTGATAGTGTATGACGTTTGGTGATGTAGAAGTTTGTGGTTGTATTTTGAATTGCTACACGAGTGAAGCTGATTGTGGAAAAGGCTATGGTGGTAATGGAGGTGGTGGTGGTGGCACACATGATATGGCGATGGTGATGGCGGCAATAGTTGTATTAGTTATGGTAATGACAAATGGTGATGGTGGGCACATATACTATTTATATTTTTTTTTTTTTTTTTGTTAGCTTATTTTTTTTTTATTGAATCTTTCTTAAATACTTAGAAACTAACAATAAGTATTCAAATCTTACAAACTAAATAAAACTATGTGATATCCCCTACGTTCCATCACAATTTGGTGAGTCGCGAGATGTAGCAATTTTACAGCATATTCAGTGTGTCTTTTCTTTTTAATCGACGATGCCCCTTGCTCAGCAACAATTGCCTAGCAAGAGGATTCGGATGATTGTGTAATTTTTGAATGTAGCTTCTGCAGTACATTGCAACTTCCTCAGAAATTGTGGATACATTTAAATCTCGATGGATGTTAACGTTCCTCATATACCAAGGCGCGTTTACAATAATTCGCAGACACTTGGATTGTATTCGCTGCAATTTTTCGATATTAGAGGGAGATGCGGTGCCCCAAAACTGAATACCATAAGTCCAGATTGGTTTCAGGATTGCTTTATATAATAGCACTTTGTATTCAAGATTCAACTTTGATCTTTTGTGTAACAGCCACCATAACTGATTCATTTTAAGCTTGATCTGAGTTTTCTTTGCCTCTATGTGATTTTTCCATGTCAGCCTTCTGTCGAGGTGAATACCCAAGTACTTTGTTGAGGAACATTGTGGAACTGATTGGCCATTAATTTTAAGTGGGGGACATGTATCTAGCCTTAGCGTGAAGGTTACATGTACGCTCTTTGATTCATTGACTTTTATACGCCATTTTGCTAGCCAGATTTCGAGAGAATCGACATGAGTCTGCAGGAGTTTAGTAGCTTCTATGGGGTTAGAGCGAGAGCACAATATTGCCGTATCATCAGCAAAGGTCGATATGAATGTATAGTTATTGTTGGGCATATCTGAAGTGTATAAGAGATACAGTAAGGGACCCAAAACGCTTCCTTGAGGAACGCCAGCGTGAATATCCAATGGATTTGTTGTGTAATCCTTGTGATGTACGAGAAATTGTCTTTTCGTGAGGTAGCTACTAAGCAATGAGGAGACATTTGCAGGCAGTAATAGTTTGAGTTTGTAAATAAGGCCATCGTGCCATACTTTATCGAAAGCTTGAGTGATATCAAGAAAGACAGCTGAGCAATACTTTTTTTCTTCAAAAGTGTTCCTTATCAGAGTTACAATGCGGTGGACTTGTTCTATTGTGCCGTGCTGTTTTCTAAATCCAAACTGATGTTGAGGAATCAGTTGGTTGAGATTAATAAATGGAGTTATATTCATGACAAGTAGCTTTTCGAATACTTTAGAAAGTAGAGGCAGGAGGCTGATAGGTCTGTACGATGCAACTTTTGTAGGGTCTTTTCCTGGTTTTGCTATCATAATAATTTTTGAAGTTTTCCAGCATTTGGGATAGTGTTTAATACGAAGGATAGCATTGAAAATGTGCATCAGATGAATTACTGAAGCCGGAGGTAGCTCTTTTATCATTTTACCGGTAATTTTATCTGGACCAGGTGATTTTTTTGGGTTTAAATCTTTATAAATTGCTTTGAATATGTCCTTTTTTTTAATTTTGAGCGTTATTGAGCAAGGTTGAGAAGTTAATTTTGGTAATGAGGACTGTGAAGAAGGTGGATTGGGTGTAAACACACTTTTTAGGTGGTTTGCAAAAGCCAAACCCTTCTCACAGTTGCTTCTAGCCCAATTACCGTCACTCAAACGGATGGGGGAATCAGTGAGAATTGGCCGATTTGATTTTTTTGCTGATTTCCACAAAGAGTAGTCTGACGCTTCACCAGGTGTTAATTTCGCTATGTGCTCTTCTAACTCTTTGTTGTTTTTATTTTTCAAGGCTTGCTTTAACTTTCGAGTGCAGTGCTGTAGCTGTGTTTTCAGATTCGGTGATCTGAATTCTTGCCATTGTCTTCGGAGTCTTCTTTTCTGTCTTACTAGCAATTCAATGTCTGCTGGTGTGTATTGGCTATATTTTGATTGCTTGCATACCTTAGTGCAGGTGGCTGAGCTGAGAGCTAATGAGAATAGCTGGTTGAATTTTTCGAGTGCTGAGTCTACATCGTGTCCATTTCTTAATACAGTACTCAGAGGAAGATGGGAATTTATATATTTCTTGAATTTTAACCAGTCTATTTTCTTTCTAACGCAATTGCCTTGGGGGCTTGGTGATTTTATAGATATTACCGTGGGTGAGTGGTCAGATGATAGATCATAATTACACTCTGTGGAGATATTTTCCATCTGCAAACCTTTGGCGACTCCAAAGTCTATGAGATCGGGTATTTTCCTCTTGTCCGTCGGCCAATATGTCGGTTGACCATTCGAAATAACATCGTAGCCATGGTTAGTGATGATTGAACATAGTCTTCTGCCTTTTGGAGTTATTAAGCGGGAGCCCCAGTGAGTGTGTTTGGCGTTGAAATCGCCAGCAACCAAGAATTTGCTACCAAGAGTTGAGAAAAATTCTTTATATTGCTGTTCGGTAATACTGTATCTTGGGGGACAGTATATCGCAGATATTACTAGCTTAGAGATGTATTCTTCCAGACATATAGATGTTGCTTGCAAGTAGACGCTACTGAAATCTTCGAGAACATGATGTTTTATTCTGCTTTTTATCAATATGGCAGTTCCACCGCGTGCCTTACCATGCGGATGATTTGTAGTGTACAGTTTGTAATATGGTATTTGGTAGCAATTTTTGTCAGTGAAATGGGTCTCAGATATCATCATTATGTCGATCTGGTTGGATTCAAGGAATTGAATTAGCTCCAAACGGTGCTGGCTTAAGCCGTTGGCGTTCCAGTGGCATATCTTGAGACAACTCATGGTCTGGATAGCAATGTTTGGAGTAACATCGATTGATTTTTCATCATTTCTTGCATCATTGTTTGCATTGAGTTCATGAATTGGTTCATATTCTGAATTAATGTTTGAAGCAAATGTTCAAGAGTACTTGGCTGTTGGGTTGGCAGTGAGTGTTTCTGCTCATTATTTACGTTACTTTGTTGGTGTAGGTTTTGTTTTAACACGCTAGCGTATGAATTGGTTTGATTCTTGTTTGGGATTGCAGAGAAGAATTGTGTTGCATCAATATTTTGTCTCTTACTTGAGTTGGCTATCTGAGTTTGCTCAACTGGTTTTAGAGGTTGATTGTTAGCGGAGAAATTTAGCTTTAGGGTTGCATATACTGGGCAACCTCTATAATTTGCAGTGTGATTACCTCCACAATTGCTGCATTTTTTCATGCTAGCATCGTCTTTAGATTTTGGGCATATGTTTGATTTATGGAGATCTCCACAAATCACACAAACAGCTGGCAGGGTACAATATGTCTTAGTATGTCCATATTCTTGGCAGTTGCTGCACTGAGGAGGTCCAGTTCTCTTATGGGGTTCTTCGATTGTGATTTTGCGATGCAATAAATATCGAATTTTATATATGGGGTGTACCTCACCTTTTTTTAGGGGTTTTGTTTCAGGCTGAAGCTCAATACGATATAACGGTTGAGGTATATTGCTCTTGTTGAGAATGTTGAATACTGTTTTGGCTTGAAACCCTTCTTCCTGAAGGGCAAGTTTGATTTCGTTAATATCAACGTTGGGTTCGACGCCTTTGAGTACAACGATTAAGCCCTTACTACTTTTTAGCTGATATGTGTAGTAATTCTTTTTTACAGCATCAAATTCCGCTATTACTTTGCGATAATGAGTTTCGCTGTAGATTTGCACTTTGGTTTCCTCAATTTGGCCTTTGCGAATAGGAACAACATGGAAATTCTTTGGTCCTATAAGACTTGTAATTCTAGAAATCAACTTATCTGAGTTGCGTTCTCTCAAGAAAATGGGTGGGGGTTTGAAATTTTTCTTGGAGATAATATTTTCGTCACTTTCATCACCTGAAAGCAGAGCGTATCTATTTTCCGAACTAATAGGGACAGTGTTCTGTTTTTGAATTTTTGTTGAATTCATTTGTTTTGAATTTTGCGGACTTCTCTTTCGCTTTACTACAGTAATGTAGCGATCAATACCAGTTTGAACAGCAACTGGTTCTTTATTAGTCATCGCACTAGTTGCTTTAACTACTGGGTCATGCACTTCAGTAGAAGTGCCGTTATTTGATTGCTTTGATGTTGTAGCTGTTGGTGTTACAGCAGGAGAAGCACATTGTACACTCCACGGTATAGAGGGAGATAGTATATCACGATAGAACAAATTATTTTTTTTGTCTGTATTTATTGTTGTTGCAAAATTTGATGAATTTTTAATATGTGCAGGCAAAAGATTTGCACTGTTACTTTCACTTGTGCAGTGTGTATCAACTGTTTTATTTGATAATGCACTTATCGCGGGGGTTTGCGCGGGTGATTGCAAATTATTGTTTACACACACATTAATAGGCGATTGCCGTTGCCGGGGAGGAGAGCGCTGAACACTCATATTATAAACAAATTGTTTGCAAACGATATTATTTTATTTGTTTTTTTTTTTTTTTTTTTTTCTAAAAATCAAAAGAAAGACGTCCACTCTTATTGGTGACTTTCGCGAAACTATTTATATGATAATAATAAATATTTTGTGTGATTTTGAATGCTCTCGTTATTATAGTGTTTAAGGATTTGTACATTATTAATACGCACATACATATACGTTCATACATACAAATCTACAGAGTGTATATACTTAGGTATAAACATATTTTATATATATAATTTAATAAAATTATAAAATATGTTGTATGCAAATTGTATGAAAGAATATGAGCTTTTGAATTCATATACAATACAAGCTGATGTTTACGTATGTAATGTTGCTTTATAGTTCAACTGCAGAATTATATTAATTATATTTTATTTACGTTCTTTCTCTGTCTGTCTCTATATCTTTCTACCACTCTCTCTCTCTCTCTCTCTCTCTCTCTCTCTCCTCTCTATTAATCCTTTTCTGCTTTACACTTACTGGATTTATTACATCATACATATTTACATATAAAGTTTGATTGTGTTTTGATATTTAATCGAACCCCCCCATAGTAAAAGTCAAGCAATGGCTGAACCAAAAGATTACAAAAACGAGACGATTTAGTTCGGAAGCCTATGCCTGAATTTTAAATCTAGAAAATGGTTTCGTTAATCAAATCTTTCATGAGGATATACAGAGTGATTCAATTTGACTTTTCTATCTTTGGGGTCATAATTTACACTGGTTTTCGTAGAAAACATATTTTAAATATGTAGTTTAGTGCTCATTTTGGTCAGACAGAGTTCATGGGATTGATTTCTTCGAAAACAATAACAACAGACTGATAACCTGCTTTTGAACTACTACCATCTATACAGGTCGGTTCAAAAATGACTTTAGGAGAAGAAATTGTAGTCTAAAAATGACTGCATAAACCACTTGTCGGTGTTCTTCGTACAGAAACCATACAAGCTCTACAAAGATGTAATCGTGACTCTACCTGAAAGATGGCGAAATATGATCGATAACAATGGTTAGTATTTTGATTAATTCTGGTTTTCGAAAGTAATAAAAATAAACACCTTAATTGAAAAAAAAAAAATTACTGCATTAATTTTTATTAGAACAATATTTCATAAGTAATGATGTGCATTAAATATTAAATTTCAAAAAGTGAATAAGTTTTTCTCAACTTAAACTCAACTTGGATCACCCATTAGTTTTGGGTGTTTTCTACAAGTTCATTCTATGCAATTTCTTCATCTCTCATATGCATTTATATGTAAACTACACACGTGCACTCACATACATATGAGTAAGACTAAAGTCGAAGACGTATTGCCTTTTTTGAAGAAGAACAAGACAAAAATCTCACAATAATAACAACAACGACAAAGCAGCAGCAGCAGAGGAAAACCTAGAAATAAGTACCAACGTAAAGGAATACAACAAAACTAAAAAGGATGTACTACAACTAATTTGGATTATACAAAATATATAGAGAAAATTACACATACATACGCACATACATATTACTCGCACTTACAACATACATACTCGTACGTAGTATAAATCGTATGGTGGTTACTTGTAGACTAACTGACTGGCTGACTGACTGACTGAATGACTACCTAAATGACTGGTTGGTAGTTGTATAGTCAGTATGGTTGTTGCAGCCACCATCATTGTCGTTGGACATTCTTTCGTTAATGCGTCTGGGCATGCTTTGTTGTTGGTATTATGTGAGCAGAGCGAAGACGAGTGTGATTGTTGTGAGTAAAACATTCGCGCTTTACTATTTATGTACTGTTTATTACTTTATAAGAATAAAACTACAATTCATCTTGCCGGGCAGTGTACATATACTATATCTACATACTCATAGTTAACGTACCATCATCATCATCATCATCGTCATCATCATCGTATTGGTGTTATAGTTTATAAATTGGGGAGGGTTAATATGTGAACAATTTGATTTAACTTGTGCGGGTGAGTATCATGCTCATCAAGCTCAGTTGCTTTTAATTTATCTCCACATCCTGGCATTGTGGGTTCTATGTAGCTTTGTATGTGTGTGTGTATGATGGTCGTTGCATGGTGATAGTGGTGGTGGTGGTGTGGAAAATAGATAGTTTATAGAATTTTTAGTTTTGCTTGCCTGTATGGGACAGCCAGTCAACTAAGCCAACCAGTTAACAAAGACAACAACAGCAGCAGTAGCAGCAGCAGCAGCAGCAGCAGCAGCAACAACAACAACAACAGTCTTGTGTAAATGAATATAATGTTTAGTTGATGTTGCGTGGCAAATGGTTATGGTAATGGTAAGTAGCGACAGTTTTAGTGGTCGGTGAGAGGATTAAGGAAACGTAACTATTACATTCACATACTCTAGCTCCCCTGAACCCCCCTTCTTCTACACGACGTCTGCTTGTCTGACAACGGAAATGAGTACAGGAAACTTTAGTTTCAGTTACAATTATTTTTGTGTGGTACGAGCACGATTGAATACGATGCTGATCATCATGATGATGACGATGATGCTGATGATGATGATTATGATGGGGGGATTATACATTTGTCCAGAGACTCACACATAAATGAGAATATTGAGAGTATTCTATAACGTAAGTGTAAGTGCGAGAGAGAGAATTGAAGTACAAAATGAGAGTGACAGTATTGCGGTTATGTGTATGTGTGTGTGTGCGTTTAGTTATATTTTGTAGTTGTTCGATATGAAGGTAAAAGGTTGCTAGTAATATCACTGCATAATATCTTGCTTCATTCTAAATGTTATATATGTAAATGTATATGTTATTAAATTTATATATGCATGAGAATGCGTTGAGTAATATCAAAAAGTTTTGAATTGTATTGAAATTGTATTTCGTTCAAAATGAATGTATGACTATGATGATGATAGTGATGGTGATGGTGATGGTGACAATGACGATGCCACATTCTGTAAAATTTTATTCGAATATCATTGTATGTATTTGTTGTTATTGTTCTTGTTATTATTATTATTATTACTATTATTGTTGTAGTTATTTTTGCTATTGCTGTTATTGTTATTATATATTGGCACTGGCTACCTCACTCTTGTTCTTGCCTCTATGTAGGTAGTTACCATGATGATATAAAATATGTATTGTTGATGTACATACATACAATATACATGCACATATATACACATTAATACTATTTCTATATAATATTTTTGGTTTGTGCGTGTATGTATGTATGTAAATGTGCATATATGAGTTATTTGCTAGAAACAAACTAAAAACTATGTGCGGTTATTTTCGGTTTTGGTCTATGGCAAGTATGAATATATGTGGCAGAATGTGTTTAGGTGTGGGTTGAAAGCAGCAGTATAAAGGCTGGCTAACAAATTTAAAGCATTTCGGTAAATAGTAAGAAGGAGTTTTAGATGTTGTTTAGAATTATTGGGATGAATATATGGTTGGTGGGGTTGGTTAGGTTGGTCCATTAGTTATTTGTACGTATACAATGAATGTACTCTTTCTGGTTTTTTTTTGTATTATAAAATTTTATGTGAGTGTATCTATGCAAGTATTGTATTAACTGTACAATTTTATTTTGCATGTATCTACATATAAGTATGTACATATAAGTATCTACATATAAACATACTTACACATAGTAGTTGTATTATTTATATTGTATATTGTATATTAAATAAAAGGGTTGTAAAAATAATACTTATTCGCATGCCAACTTGTATACAATCACTTGCATAGACCAAAAATACTTATATTTGGATGTACATGTACGTAAGGTACCTCTATGTATTTATATGTAAAAATATTGTAATAAATCAATAATGTACATGTATTTATACACATGCATACATATACATGTGTATGCATGTATATTTATAGAGATTTTTTGGGGGTTCAGAATACAATTGCAAATATATAACTTATGTACAATAAATTAATATGTACGTATGTAGAAATATTTGCAATTTTAACTTGATAAAATTAGTAACATATTAGTATTCAGTAATAGAAAACAATTATAATTATATTGTAGAGAAAATAAATGAAATATTGTATTCAAATGCATTTATATGTACATCTACGAGTATCTACGAGTATCATATTTATAATGAAATTGTCAAGGGGTACTGAAGCAATGAATGAAAGTATGCAAAATGTGTAATAAAGCTTTGCAGAGGCTTCTTGACTTGCAATAGCAAGTATATTCGTAATATTTCTTTTTGTAGAAATTTAGAAGATCTATAAATATACTTTTCCAACAATTTTATTTGAAATAAACATTTTACAAGATGATATTTCGCCATTACATCTCATCTTTCGTACAAGTGAAATGTAATGAAAAGGTGTTACCAATTGAATTACGAATTAAATTCTATTCTATTATAATTTATTAGCTTGTATACCAACTTTCGAGTCAATCGTTTGGTTAATGGACGATTGAGAACTTATTGGGAAATACGTCTACGATATTTTCATCAAAATGGAAATATTAAAAAAATATATGACTATTAAATACTTTATTTATATAATTTTTTGTTTGACAGTATTTGTTGCAATAATGTCAAATTGCAAAATTTGTAATGTATATGAGGTATATTAAGGTGACCGCCAATTGTATGGATGAGTAATATTAATGCGGACCCAAGTTCCTATAGGTTAGAAGTACGCGATTTGATAAAAAGCTACATGGAAAGAAAAATAAAATTACAATACAATAAAATTTTACTTATTTACGCTGAATAAAAAATGCTTCAAAAAACGAATTTCTTGTTTTCAAGTGTAATTTTGTTTTCGTTCATTTTGTATTGCAGCTAACTTAAGGATTGCAGATTGGGGATAACTGAGTCAAGTAGAAATATTAAGAAGGCGAAACTTATGGAAATCGGAATAACATTTCATCATACTAAAGGCAATTTCTGAGCAGCTGTGGAGTTATTTTTCGATTTAGAGATATTAATTTTTTTTTTGTATGGGGGATGTATGAAGAGATAGAGCTACGGAGTAAGTGAGTTCGGAGAAAATGTTTTGATAAACAAATAACTAGGAGTCGATAATATATTTTACGCATATGGAATTTATCCTTGGAGTGTTGAGAGCGTATTGTATGAAAATGTCAACTTTGTAGGGGTTTATGTTAGGTGCGAAATATATTCCAAAAAATTGTTGAAAGAGAAATGTAATAGTGGTCCTCTTATATTTGAATCCTTTAAGAGCGACTCCATGAGGAGCTAAGGGTGCATGTTATAGAAATATCAATTTTGTAATGGAGTCCCTCTAAGGGTTGGAAATAGGGGGCAAGTATGTTCGAGAATATTGAATATTGAGAAGAAAAAAAGAAAAAAAAACGAAATGTGGTCGGTAATACAGGTAAGGGAGTGAATTAAAAAAAAAATCATAAATTCTATAGGAGAGCCCCCTAAATTATGAACACAGATGGGATGTATGTTTTAGAAAAATGTTTAAGATAGAAAATCAATAATGGTTGGTCATATATTTGACCACTCTAGAGTCCAGATTTTATGGTTAAATTGTAATAAAAGTAATGAAATTGAACTTTTTCTCAAATTCACGTAAAAAATCATTATGCTTTTAATTAAAGCGCTCATCGAGAGCTGCAAAGAAGAACTTAATGTGTGTTATAGCTAAAGCGAAAGTAGAACTTCTCTCTCTACAACAATAATAAATAATTTTAAAATATAAGGAAATTCTTAAGCACACACTTTTGACTATGGGGCACTTCCATACATCTCTCGGAACGCTTACTTTCCTGTTGGGCATACACATACATATATACAAATGCATTTAAATAGTCGTATATATGATATTTATTTATATGATATCATTTTATATCATTAATGTATCTTTTCAACGGGTTAATGCACCGCAGATATGATAAATACATACAATATAACCAAAATAATGCTTCGTTCATTTTTCACGCACGGAAAACTTATTTCTGCAATTCACATTAAAATTTTGATTTATTCCAATAATACATACGTAGAATATGTATGTGAAGAAAATCAAATACTTATGTATATTCGAAAATTCAAAAAGAAAAAAAAAAAATTGAAGCTATAATAATTTATTGCTAAATATATTATTCCTTTGCAAAAGGATATATATGTATAAACAGAATGGTGGTCAATTGGTTAAGTGAACGCATACGATTATATATTTTATATATATATATATATATATATATATATATATATATATATATATATATATATATATATATATATATATATTAATTTTTACATACACAACATACAATAATGCCCAAACGACAAAGAAAATATACGCATAGAGGCACATGTGATCATACATATTTATATATCATGTATATATCATATGTATATGTATGTACATACTAAATATCCTAAACAATATTCCTTCAACACACTCCATACAATCATATAACCTTCACTGATAGGAGCACATAAATAGCGCGACCGCAAATACATCATCACACCATCATCGATATGTGAATCGCAATGAATTTATGGACAGTCGAATATACATACATATATACATAGATGGGTGCACACATATGTGTGCATATATATATATATATATGATTACATTTGTGTGCTCGTTTGAATATATTTGTGTATGTACATATATTTAAGGTACACATCTACTACAACTTTGTTCATTGCCGAGGAAATATTTGCAATAAATTTAGTCGATCACGATATTGATGATAATGATGATGGTGATGATGATGATGATGGTGTTGTCCTCATGTTATTATTCTTGTTATTCGTTTGGCACTAGTTACCACAAAAATTGTACATTCCAAAACACTGATAGCGATATATTGTGTATGCGTACGTTGTCATTTAAAAGCAAGCTGCTGCTACTACTGTTGCTACTCGTGCCGTTCACACCTCTGCGACAACCCCCGCGCACCCTTCGCATATATTGGTACACATGCAAACACGCACCCATACATGGTGTGTGTTATGGTCTGATTTTGTTGCACAACAGCCATTGCTATTAATGCTGGTATCGTTGCCGTTGGTTGTCATTGTCTAAATTATATGCGAATATATATACGAGTGGAATATATTGTACATATATGTATGTACTCGATGGTGTTTAGTCCAAATATACATAATAATAATAATACGTTACATATTCACATATGCACACTCGTACACCATCATACTAATCATAGGTATAGACCACATTTAGGCACTCGCCCCAAAATAACACTGTCATTTGCAACAACAACAACAACAATGATATTCGCGTTACCGCTAGTTCTTCTGTTGAAAATATCAAATAACACATATATATTGTACGAGTACCTATATCGAATATAAAAACAACAATAGAAATAGAATAGCAAATATATTTACATATATTGTATATGTACCTATGTATTATAATAGTGTAAACTGTGCGTATTACGCGTACAAGTTTCGCAATCCGCAACCATCAAAACCCATCGAACCATTGAATCAGTCAGCTAAGCAACCAACCGACCCGCCAACCAACCAACCAGCCAACCAGCCAACCAACTAACCAACCATCATTCATCATCATCATCTGCCTGCTAGCCTACTTGTTTGCTTGCCATCATCTATCTATTCGTCCCAAATACGCGTACATGCATATGAATGTGTGTGTGTGTGTATGTACATACATATGTATGTATACTTACTTATGCATATATTGTATGCGTATTCAGCTAACCTCATATGTACACAATGTTTATTGATGTAATATCCTTCAATTATTATGGATATTTGGAGCATTTTATTCTAGATATTGTTTTGATATATTATACACGCACACACACTTACATGCACGCATATCTCATTCTCACTCTCTCTCTATCGTTCTCTCGCTCCGTCTCTTTTAATTTCTATCTTAATATATCTCTGTCTGACATTTCAGTTTTCACAATTCGATTTGTTTATATTGTTTGTGTATAACACAACAACTACTTTATAAGGAGTGTCGTTCGTGTAATTATACTTATTGCAAAATATTTTCATCATTCCTCTATATTATTTTCATACATATACACATTCAAATATATACATATATATGTACATTAAGGTGTCTCAAACGAAAAAAATGTAGTTTTTACTAGTGCCGTTTATTTTATGATAAAGTTCTTCATACAAATATTTAGATACTTGAAAATTTTCTCATAGCAAATTTGATTTCAATATGGTAAAGCTCATGAATTGCCTGCTTTTGAGTCAAAATCTTTTGATAGATATCATAAAATATAGCGAACTTTATTTTTTGATGGTAAAATATTTTTTTTTTCAGAGTCAGCTTGATATACATAAATTATTCTCATTAATTTGTTAATTTTCGTTCACTTCCATGTGTAGTTAGTTTGATATTTATTATAAATATATTGTTAGTAAATGTTTAGTTTTCTCGGTGGTTGTATGTATTTAGGAATAGTGTATATGTATATTCATATAACGTCTATCTATTAAATGTTACTAGTAATTACATAATCCAAAGGATTATTTATACATATGAAAAATATTATATTATAAATATTAAAAAAAAAATAATAAAGTTAGACATTCTTGCTTATCTGTAGACCAACATTTTTTCATTGCTACCAACGAAATGATAAAGTTCGGGAGAATTGGAACGAGTGAGCCAGAAACTCAAGCAATACTGTGAAAGCTAAAATATTCATGCACATCTTCTTATCCATTTATTTTTACTACTCCAGGTTTCTTTTAAGAATATATATCCCCTATCTTCACGACTTTTAGAGACATCCCTACAAAATGCACATAATATGGTCGATAATTTCCACTACTCATCATTTTTTCTGAATATACCTATCATTCCTTATGGAGGCTCCAAAATGAAAACAAATCGAAAATAGATGCCACGGATTTTACCTTAGAGGTATGACCAACCTTCATTAACTTTTATAGATTTTTCTTCTGAACATATTAATCCTGTATCTTTCCTGCCTTTACTTGGGCTCCTCTATAAAATGCACGTAAACATATCTAAAAATCCATTGGAAAAAAAGCCATTGGAGCAGATAAATCTATGACCGACCCACAATAATTTTACTTCCCAACTTTTTTCCCCAACAAAAAATAGGGAGTATATCTACACCACTTAGGCGTAGTCCTCCATAAGATTGATGTTTCAATGATATATAGAAAGAACATAAATTTTGTATGAGAGTTCCAATAAGGGATGCAGATAAATGGTCAGTCTATTTGAGGCAGAAAAATTAACGGATAGTCGATAATATGTTGCACGGATCGACCCCCTTTCAATTTTGGGGATATTTGTTGATTTTCAGATATGGCTGTTTGTATGTTGTTTGACCGAAACTGGACTATAATTCTAGAAAAACTTAGCAAAAACGTTGAGCTCTTATTTTAGATAGAATTAAAAAATATATAAATATATTAAAATAGGATCCTTCAAAAAACCACTTTTGCAACATTACAATAAATGAATAGTATGTAGTGGTAAATTGATTTTTCGCAAATTATGATTGTTGAACTGATTGATGCAATATTTCTGTACTCTGTTTTTTTTTTTTTAAATTTATTTATTTATTTAATTTTATTATTTTCCCAGTAAGTTGTAGTTGTAGTATAGTCCTTTTGTGGTGATTAGGATTATCAGTAGTTTTATTCTTGTCTAGCATGTTTCAAAAATGATTATAAATACATGAAGCATAAAAATATAAAAATGCTTTAGCTACATTGTGTACTTGGTACAATTTAAATAACAAATTGAGTTAGTTAAAGTGTCCATAATACAAACTACTGTACTACAGTATCAATATTCATATAAATGTATTATATACTAGAGTGGTTCTTACTTAGACATTTTCCGAATTCTTCGCTTAAATATAACGGCTACTAAAGACGAACTGTCAAAATTGAGTGCCAAAGTTCGTAAGATTCTTGTATTAAATATAAGTTTTCTTAAGAGAAAACAAAAAAAAAAAACTTTCTTCATACTATACTCGAGCACGGGAGCAGTCAGTGCAGCATTCTCATAGTTGGAAAGAGAGTCGCGTTGGATGGGTCTTACGATGAACGAGGGCAAGACGAAGTATCTAGCGTCAACAAACAAAGAGTCCCGGCATCTTGAACAGCACGTCACTGTTGACAACTACGCTTTTGAAGTAGTAAGGGACTTTGTCTATCTTGGAACCAGCATTAACAGCAGTAATGACGTCAGCCTGGAGATCATGCGTAGGATAACTCTTGCTAACAGGTGTTACTTTGGGCTGAGTAAGCAATTGAGAAGTCGAGCCCTCTCTCGAAGAACGAAAACTACACTCTACAAGTCTCTCATCATGCCTGTCCTAACATATGGCACTGAAGCCTCTACAATTTCCACCTCGGATGAGCGAATGCTTGGAGTTTTCGAGAGAAAAGTCCTACGGAAGTTCTTTGGACCTATTTGCGTTGGTGGCGAGTATCGAATAAGGTACAACCATGAGCTGTATGAGCTGTATGCTGATATTGACATAGTAAAGCGCATCAAAATCCAGCGGCTGTGCTGGCTAGGTCATGCCGAGCGAATGGAAGAACACGCTCCAGCTAAGAAGGTGTTATATTCGGAACCCGCTAGAGGACGACGCAGAAGAGGAAGGCCTAACCTCCGGTGGAAAGACCAAGTACTGGAGAATCTGACGGCGGTTGGAATTTTTAACTGGTGCCAGCTATCGAAGAACAGAGATGGCTGGCGAAGTATGTTATATTCGGCCTAAATCGATATTCGGTTGTTGTGGCCACATAAGGAAGGAAGGAAGAAACTATACTCGATAAAGTTATATAATATACTTTATAGAGTTAAGAACCACTTTATAGTAATATATAGAAAGAGTATATGTATATCTGCATATTGATGTATTTATGTACTAGTTTAATCGCACGTTATGTTAACGAGTTGAAATTGTTATGGAAATATTCACATATGCATGTATGTATACATGTATCTACATTCATACTGATATAGGGCTATTTGGGATATTTATCACATTTTTATTCCAATCTACCATAACCTTACACCGTCATCTCCTCCTCATAGGTATGCATTGTGTAACACATATACATATGCATATGTGGATATTGTTTGTATGATACATATGAATGTAAGAAATTGAAGTAGGGACTGGATATTGTGAAGCCTGTTTAGTTACGTTTGAACAATTGATGGTCGAACGATGATAAAATAAGAAATGAAATAAATTTCAACACTACCTATTATTTGTAGGTCTAAGTATGTACATACTCATACATAATATGTACATATGTATGTACATGCCTAAGTGTGTACCTACATACATACATATAAGTTTACTATTACGCACCTACTTATGTATGTAAGGCAATAACTCATCCATTAAAGGGGATATAAATGAATGGACAGGGTCAAGCAAAAGTGTACAAAGCACAGGAGGCAAAGAGAAAAAAGAAAAAGGTTCAATGTATGTATATGCATATATATACATAAATACATTCGTTATACAATCACACATTCATGTGCGTATTTAATATTTTTCTTGAGTGAATGGACACAACGTGGGCCAGGGATACTACTGCGAGTACATCCAAATACAATACAATACATATACCATATATATATATATATGAATTTAGCTGAAGATGGAGTTAGCATTGGTCAAATATCGAATTGAAGAAAGGATATACTATTTTATTTTGTACGTGTGCATATTTGTATGCGTTCTTTGTGTGTGTCTATGTGATCAAAGTAATAGTAGCTGCATGCTGAAGGGAAAGAGAGCAAGTGGATAAGGATTGGGGTATAAAATATATATAGTCGAGTATGTACATACTCGTAAGTATGTGCGTTGTAATGCTAAGCATTTTCTAAACAAACGCAACTGCTCAAGGAAAAGGCCAGAATGTAAAATTTAGATGATGATGATGACGATGGCGATGATCATCTCGACAAATAAAAAAAAAAAAATGGAATAAATAAGTAAAATAATATTAAATGAAGTATAGAAAATACATACACATCTTTACACATAGGTATCTTATGATACAATAATACATCTTTTTTTGTACATAAAATTATTATACATTCACATAGAGGTACATATATGCATGTGTGTGTGTGGGTGTGTGAATGTGTACATTCGTGCGTGCGTACGTTCATCAAACTAGAAGCAATCCGAGTTCGAATAAGATGAATTCGAAATGTTTAGAGTCCATTTGAATGAAAAGTCCTTCTTCTATATCAATTTATATATATGTGTGTGTGTGTAGAAAAAAAAAAATGAAATCGTAATGCTTTACTTTATCCTTGTGTCTGTTATACTTATTCTTGTTGTTTATTTAGATATTGTTAAATTTTGGGTGTGGGTGAGTGAGTGAGTGAGTGGTGCGATGTGAGAATGGCATATGCATATGGATTTATGTAAATCTATTCAGAAATTGGACCTTTTTTTTGCTATGCACACTGATGCTTTACTCTACTACTATACTCATACTATTTCATATATATGCGTGCTATTACATTTCGATTTCTATTTTGACTTTCATAATATTTTTTAAGAGAAAATAAATTCGAATTTGAAATGGATTCGTAAACGAAATCCTACTACTCGAATGAACAATTCAAATTATTATTTAGATACCCAAACACACACACATATTCATGCATTACTATGTACATTTATAATATCTATATATATATGAACATCTACATGTTAATGTTGAAGGCTGCGTGTATGTATGTATGTGTGTGTGTGTGTGTGTATGTGTGCATGTAGAAATAATAGCACAAATGTAATTTCAAAATTTAGTTCGACAAAAAGTTAACCATAAGCAAGAGCAAGACAGATGCAAAGCAACATCATCTTCATCATCATATGCAATAGTATGTATGAGTGTGTATGTGTATGTATAATACTTGTTTTTATACACACACACACACACACATCCCCTCACCACTGTCGCACTGTCAAAAAAGATCCTATAATAGTTTCAAAAAGTTTGTATTATATCCCCAACATGTCCGCCTGCTGCCATGCCCACGTGTACACTCATTGCTTCAACTATACCGCACATACATACATCCATACATACATACATACACTACTTCACCTTAAGGACATTCGTTGTATGATGATGGTCGATCGGTCGGTCGGTTGGTTGGTCGGTTGGTATACTCTTGAAGGACCAAGAGGCTTTGTATGTGCCTGTGTGTGTGTGTGTGTGAGTGTATTAATATGGTTGGGTATGCCTATAAATGTGCATATACATATATATGTATATGTATTAGTTTAGTTAGTTTTTGTCATTTTGGTTATTTCTATGAACATCCATATATCCATTTACATTGTGTATAGTGTACAAGAGTAGGTTTTTAAGATGAACAAGACGAAGAAGAAGAATACCTACAACAACATCAATAATAACTAAGTAGAACGACGACAACAAGAGCATTTTGTTTAAATTTAATGTATTTTCTATAACATCATCTCGTTCGCATACTTGGGTACATACGTACACACTCACATTCACTTAGTTATACATTTATACATTCGGTGCAAATCACTAAACGCATGTAGTGTATATCCTTTTTGCACACACACACATATACATGCCTATGTATGATACAATACATATTACACGTACGAAGAAATAGATATGTATAATATACACGCATACATAGTTTAGAAAATGGAAATTCAAATTATCCTTTCTCTGTGCGGTGACTCTCTTGTAGTCACTTGTATGGTTGGTTGGTTGGTTGGTTGGTCGTTCTATCATTTCGTTTCGTCTTTAGTAATTGTTGTTGTTGTATGGTTTTTTTTCCTGGTCTATGAAAACAATTTCATTTGAAGTTTAAGTAGAAAATTAGAATTTCAAGTGTTGCTGTTACTGCTGCTGTAGCAATGGGTTTACTTTATATATTATTTTCTCAGCGTTCATATACTCATATATTATACATACGAGTATATTTACATTTGTATGTAGGTATATTGTTGTCGTTTTTATATAATTTCTCTATTTACATATATTGTACACTACATACATACGTGTAGTATGTGCTTATTTTTGTTTAAATGTATTTATTTGCGTACATGTTGTACATTGTTGTTTTTGTTGCTGTTTCAATTAAACCAGAAAAGGATCAAAAATATGAAAATTAGTTAGAAAGGTTTGTTCAGGTGTTTTAAATTATATTTTGTATATATATATAATATATATATCAAATGGAATTCACTATCATTTCTGATGTTCAATGAATACAATAATACAAAAGATATTCTATTGAAAAAAAAAAAATTTGTTCAAATACATATCCTTTTTATTGTTGAAAAAATGATCAAATATTGTTTGCAGGTACTGCCAGATATGTTTCCGAAAAAGAATGCTGCTAATTTGGCTGAACTGTTTTTTTTTAACTGAATACGAGGACATCTATAATTATATTTTACTCCTCTAGAAGCTAGCCCTATGCAGCTACTTCAATTTTATGAGGCTTTTGCATTCATTTTGTACGGTAGCCCTCCAAAACGTTGGATATAAGAGGAATTATTATTATTATACAGGCTATTCAATGCAGTGTGACCTAAAAGATCTTTTGTGCTCCTATTGCCCAACTAAAACAATTCTAGACTATTAATAAATCTTATAATTGCTGTAGGATTGATTTTACCTATGTGGTTTGGAGTCAATATTCCGTTACCTAGGTAACCAAAGCTACGTCTTCCCAGCGCTGGGCAATTGAATAGAATATGTTTCGATATTTCCTGCCCCTCATGACAGAGTCGACAGGTATCGTTTTCTACCACACTTATTTTCTTCATTTGGTAGTTGAGTCTACAGTGCCCAGTGAGCAGCTCTGTGTAGAGTTTTATGTCATTTCAGTTGAGGTTAAGGACAGCATCCACCTTAACATGTATGGGATCAATAAGTATAAGAGGAAAGTATTTTCGGAAAACATTTAAGATAAACAAAATGCATGAAAGAATCTTATATTTATACCCCTCTAAAGGCGATTCCTGGTCATCTAAGGGGTTGTTTGACGATTTTGCGATGTAGAAAGATTCGAAGTAAGAAGGAGGTAATCATATTCGGAGAAAATATTAGGTAGAAATAATTAATGGTGGACCGTTATACACCTTACTTCTCTAGCTTTACCATCGGAGCGGTGGGAGCGAGTTAAAACAAAAATCAATCTGCCAATTTTGCACGTCAGCCCATATAAGGAGTAACGATAGGATAAAAGTATGTTCGGAAAATATGTTGAAAAGAAAATATTAATGGGAGTTGGTCTTACATTTACTCCTGTAAGTGCGATTCCTGGCAATTATTGTAATATTTGTCGATTTTCCTACCATTTTTGATAAACTTGGATCTTAATCCGACGTCATTTAACCCCAAATCATTTCTACAATTTTTTGATGGCTTATATGTTTTTTAAGAAAATTCACTAAAGAGGGAGTCTAGGGTATAAAAATTGAAAAGTTGTGCTAAAGTTCAGAGTTAAACGTAATTTGATTAGATCTAAATGAAATCCATACATATTACACTTAAATTAGTTTGGGTAGCAAATGCCAATGTGATTATTTCAATTTGGAAGGAATGGACTCTCTCTTTTAGAAAACTTTGATTCTATGAATAGAAGATGTACTATGGGCTAACCGTCGTGTCATACCTGGGTCAAGTGTGTTCTAGTTTGAAAAAGGCTATTCAAATTTGTAGATATTTGAAAATTAAAAAGTCGGGTCTTATTATTGCACTACGATTAATATTTCCTTAACAAAAAATAACACGATATTCTAGAATATTGAATACAATTATTTCAAGATCTGTACACACGTATAAAATTGTACACAATTTTATGAATATAATATATGTACCTATGTACATACACTTATCACATGAGAAGTCTACGCAAATACTTTTGGACACTCACTTATATGTTCTCAAAAAAAAAAAAAAAGAAGATGAACAAAAAGAAATACGATATCTAAAAGCTACGAATAAGTAACCTTTATCTTTTGGAATAATGCAAACAAAAAGCGAAAGAAAGAAACGAAGAATATTTCCGCCCCAACCAAAACTTAAATGTCAGTTATTTTAAATGGAAATGGCAAGTGTATCACTTCAAAGGGTAAAATTTTCTTTTTTTTTGTTTTTGTAAAGATTGAGTATCTATATATATGCGGGTGTTAGAATATGTGTGTCTGTGTGTGTGTGCACTTTTCATGCGCCTCTTTTACTTATATCATTTTATTTTCTTCTCCTTTTAAATGTTTTTATTTATTTGTTTTGCGTGCTGTCAATGTCCATTTTTTGAAACACCCTTTCTGATTACACATACGACAACATATAGGTAACTACACACACACACACACACGCATATATTTAAAAGACAAACATGAAGTTTTACACTCCTTTTTTGTTGCAAATACTATTGCTTTGTTGTTGTTATTGGCCGGAAACGGATATACAAGAAGTACACATATCTTATAATGCGGTAAGGCTGTGAATATTTTGTCGTATTTTTTCAACATAAAATATAAACTTTTTTTTCTAGGGTTCATTCATTTTTCTTCTTCTTCTTCTTATCGTTCTTGTGTTTCTTCCATCTCTGACCTGTAGGATGGATTTATATGTATGTGTAATCAAAAAAAGGAAAAACCAAAATTATGCGCATAAAGCATTTTTCTTGGCAATATTTTGTGTATGTTTCATCTATGTATGTTTGGAAGTCAGCAAAACTTTTTTGGTTTCATTGTAAAAAGAAGAAAAAGTATACAAATAAATATTTGACGGCTATTGTAAGTAAATAAATATGAAAGATTTTATATATCGCAGCCAGTACGACTCACATTTGTCAAAAAAAAAAAAAAAAATTACAGTATCGTCAGTGATGCATTCATTGTTATACAATTGCAATATCATCAAGTCAATTTTTGTTATTTTAATAAATTTTTTAAAATGCTAAATGGAAGTTTAGTACTTTGAGGGAATAAAAATTATTATTTATTGAAAGATGTGACCAATAAGTGTAATTGAATTGACAATGTAAATAATTTCATCATTTAGTTTATATCTTGCGATAAATTGTAATCGTTAAGAAGAATATATTTGAATTTGAATTTATTTGATCCTCTATCTTCATGGACTCTATCTAAATAAACTCTTGTACAAAACATTGAATAATTCCCAGAAAATCGACAATATCTGTCCAGAATTCGCCACTAGAGATGTGTATGATCGACCCCCATTAATTGTTCATCCTCAACATATGCTTCAAAAATACATATCCCATATCTCCCCATATCTCCAAAGATTTGTTTGGCCCTAATCTATAGTGGACACACACATCCTCATACAAGCCGTATTAAACAAGTTTCAACATAGTTATACTTCAGCTTGGATTAAAGTATATTCTTGTGAAAGCTTTTCATCCTATTCTCGAACGAAAATGTATGTGAAAATAAAACAAAATAACACAGGGTGCTATTGCATAATGCATTTCTATAATTAAGTAAAGTTGTGTAATTATATACACAAACTTGTTTAGTTCTATTCTACGTCCACTCCTACGTTTAAGTTCAATTTTGTTAAAATATGCCGTGCCAATTGTATATGGATGTACAATGCTATTAATTTTTTTTTTTTTTTGCAATTGCACAACTACATACAATAACAAGCATGATATTATGGTGGACTTATAAGTTTTTCTACTTTCTCAAGTCATGATTTCAGTTTTATTATTTGATACAACATTCTGAAGCAATTACACAAATCGTTTCAGCTATTATACTTATAGAGAACAATATAATAATTACTTATATACGATACACTGACTATTTACACGCCATAATATACACAATAATAATATAAAGTATTTCAATATATATATGTATACACGCACCTACACACTCTATTTATTGTACGTATGTATACATGATGATATTTCCTGTAGAAAAATTGTGTATATGTGAATACTAACATACGACCAGTAGACCATGGCAAATGTCGAAAATTGAATGGAATTAATAAAATTATATTTTCTCCTGACTTAGTTCTTTTATAGTGTAGAGTATCAATGTTTTGTTATCTTCAAGATTAATTCCTTTTCGGCACTGGTCTGTTTGTAACCCCAGTATTCAACATTTTCTCCTCAACATGTATATACACATTTATATTTGTGTATATAAATATATTTCCAATCATTCAACTCATTATCCTGCCTTAACATACAAACATGTGAGTACATACTGGCGTTTTGCGGATTTTTTTTTTTTTTTTTGGTGGCATCTTTTGGAAAGAATAGAGTACCATGTGTGCGTGCAATCGATGCAGAGTGTTTTGTGTATGTGTGTGTGTGTGTGTGTGTGTGTGTGTGTGTGTAGCATTGGCGTTAATGGTTGTTGTTGAAATAAAATAATGGGTGCGTTTAAGTATTTTGTATTTGTAACAATAACTATGTACAATATTATGACCCCACTACTATCTGTATAGAACTACAATTTCACTATTACTATTCCGTAGTGTACCTAACTATGTAGTGTAGTGAACAATAAGAAATATATATTAGATAGAGAGACAGACAATTAAATAAACCATGTTCATATGTTTGTAAATACTCATATATAGTACTAATGTATATAAATATGTATATATGTTCAGTAGACATTTAGTGAAGATTTACTTACATTTATTTTCATTGTACAGACATACAAGCACACTCACCAATATAAAGCATGTACTTATTTATGTGAATATTCTGATAACTAAATGTTATATTTTGTACTATTGTTGTTGTTGTTAAAATATATTAAACGCAAACACGACACGCACTTATTCTTTTATTCTATGTACTTCCATAGTCAAGGCATAAGGCATATGTGTTTGTGTAAGTGCGTATCTTCAAATTTACGTTACGCTATATTACATTATTACCGTTTACAATAATGTTGATTTAAGTAATGCTCGCGCGAAAGAATGTACAAACGTTTCCGGTTTCCTTGGTGAGTTTTTCGTTTCTGCCTTTGCGCATTTTAATTTGGTTTTCTTTTTGTTGTTCTGCGTGAGTTGTTGGTGTGGCTATCTTTCTGTTTGATTTTTAATCAAGAAAGTCGACATGCTTTGACCAGTCGACACTTAATATCAATTCGTATTAATAAGTATTCGAATTAAGCCAAGATTTTATATAGATGGACAGTCAGTCAGTCAGTCATTGATTATTGTAAAAATGAAATCAACGAATATCGACAAGAAATATCTTCTTCCTACTGCTATTGTACTCTAATAAGAACAGACTAATGAGAGACGTCAGGTCTATTTTGTAAACAGTTCTTAAGTTATGGAAAGAAAATCACTCTGTATGAAAAACTGTCTCAATATAAAGACTGTAGTACAATAAATAGTGGACAGTGATTGCAGTCAGTTCAACTGCAATTTTATTTTACAAAATTTTATATAGTAAATTTTAAATAGTGACTTCCTTACTAATATATAGACAATTTGTTGGAAAGCTTAAAAACAATTTTGCAAAAAAAAAAATATTTTCGAAAGAATCTAAATTTAAAATGATTTTATACAAAAATTTGTAAAACTATTTTTTCTAGAAATTCTCTTTTATCATTTGAACCCCATAGTGAAGAGCGAATAAAACCAATATATTTATTTATATTTAACATCTAATCTTTTGAATCTGAAAAATGTAATTAAAACAAAATCCGAATATTCTAGAGAAAAGCCAAATATGCTATTTTACTACATTTGAGCTGTAGGAAGTTTTTTCGAATATATATACAATTGAGTTGTTCGTGCGTGAAAAATGATGTCGGACGGTGTTATATGTTCTTAATCATATGTGGCTTAGTTTTTTCACTATTATTATTATTATTATTAGTATTATTATAATTATTCTTATTTTCATTATTATGTTGTGCTTCGTCTTCGTCTTATTCGTATTTTCGTATATACATTGGCTACTATACATAAATATAGCAAAATATAGCATTGCGTGTGCAAATAAATATATTGAACATACGCGCATTTCAATTACGTACGCAATCTAATAATCATATGTGTACTTGTAGATATTCACTATTTTGCTCCCATACTCCCTTATCATAATATTAATGAATGTGAATAAAGTATAGAAACAATAATAATCACAATAATATAGAAAGTAAGAATTAAAAGCAAAAAAAAAAATATAAATAAAAAAGAAATCACAAGTCTATGTAATAATAATAATAATAATAATAATAACAACAACAAAAACAATAATAAGAAAGGGAAGAAAAGAGTCAGCAAAGAACAATTTGTTCTTTGCTATTGTTTGAAATTTTGCCATTAGGGAGATTGCAGAAATAATGGAATGTCTTGAATGAAGAGCAAAAGGTGCAAAGAGATAGAGGGCGAGAGTAAGAGAACGAGCGCAAAAAAGAAATTAATGTATAAAAACAAAATGGGGAATGGGGGGAAAAAATCATCGAATAACAACAACAACAACAATGACTACAACTACAATAGTAATAAGACAACAATAACACAAGTTGTTATTCGTTTTTAATTAAAAACACGCATACGTCGTGTGGTATGGCAGCATGTGTATATATATACATTTGCACAATATACCATATAGGTTAGGGTGTGAGCGACTGAATGTTTTCAATGATTGTTTCAAGCATTTATTCCCAAAGAAGTATGACGAAATTCTTGATTTGGACCTGTGTACTTTTTTTGGTTTTAACAACCACTATAAAAGCATCAATTTTGTATGGGAACCCACATAAAAAGTGGAGATATAGGTTATCAGTATGTTAAGAAGAAATATTAAGGAGAATAAATTATTTGTCGGTCGGTCGTACATTTTATTGTTCTTATTGGCTATTTGCAGATGTTTTTTTTTTGCTCATTTTGTATGGGAGTCCTCTTAAGGGATACAGCTAGGCGGTAAGTATGTTCGGAAAAAATGTTCAAAAGGAAAAATCAATGCAGATCAGTCATACACTTCGCCGCTTTAGAAACGATTCCTGGAGTTATTTGCCAATTTTGAAAACACATGAAAATCGATAAATAACCTCTTAGCTGCCAAGGAATCTCTCCTAGAGGAATACATTTCATGACAGAACCCCATTTATTTCTAAACCTCTTGAACATTTTCTCCATACATGCTTACCCTTTATCTTCACCGCTTGAACATACTCCCATACAAAATTATCAAAAAAACACTGAAATTCGACAATAGCTGGTCAGAGATCATCCCTAGAGCAGTCAAATGTATGTACTATCCTCATTAACTTTTCCTTCTCAACATTTTTTCTAAACATATTTACCCCATATTTCCATATCTTAGAGGAGTTTCCCTACAAAACAGTTACAAATCTGAAATTTCTTTATGCTACCTTGGGAAGAAATGTTTCAAATTATCAAAATTTTATGTTTTTTTCGCTTAGCTATGTAGTCGAAATTTTGTTACATACAATTGAATCCACCTTAATGTATATTTATGGATTTTCAATATTGCATGAGTGTATTATAACAATTTTGTTGTTATTTCTGTTACATTAGAGTCTTTCTTATTGCATGTAAATGTATGAGTGTGCGTGCACGTGCTAGTTACAAATGCATATGTCTTTGTCTACATATGTACATACATAGATGTAGTTTAATATTGTAAATAAATAGAATGTATATTTGTGTTCGTTATTGCTGCTGTTGCTAATATTATTTGCGAAGCAATCATCAACCACCATCACCAGTGATTATTGGATATCATTTATATAATTGTATTATTATTGGATATCTTATATATATGTGAATATTATTGCCAAGCAACTAAGGAAGCAACAATAATAAAGCATCATTTCGATTTGGCAAATATTATATTATGCAAACTTATTGTATATTATTGTACGTACGTATCGTGTATGCACATCTGTGCTCTCACACTTGTGCAAATGTATGCTCTCTACAATTGTTATCTTCTCTTTCGTTTTGCAAAACCTTTCACTAGTTCATTTCTTTCTTATCCAAGTTTGTTGCGTTGGTGTAGAAATCAAAACAAACTAAATAATGCTGTGGCATCATATGTCATTGATTTTTGTTTTTTTTTTTTTTTGCAAGTTTAGCTACATATATGTGGGTAGTGGAGTGGTATGTACATAGCATCATCTGCAAGTATTGCTGTTCAATGTGATGCTGTCTCATTTAAAATAATCACAACAGCAACAATAAGATATGAAAAACTTTTTCATTACAACATGCAATGAGATACTAGATATTCACAGAGACGAAAGGATATCCTTGCAAGAGGAATAACGCAATAAGAAGGTCCAAGAAGATAAATAAAAACAAAAAATTCCAACCAAAGAAGGGCGTAACACATGGCGGAAGCGCACAAGTGAGTGATGCTCACGTGACAATACTCGTAATAGTATTATATATAAAGTTTATAATTTAAAATGATTTTATTTCATTTCATTTACTGTTGAAAATAAAGTGGTCGAAATTGAAGGCACAAAGAATCGTAGGTGGCTCTCTATTGAAAAAAACATGAGCATGTTTTGATTTTCTTAATATTCAGTTTAATGGACTAATGCTAGGAATGTTGAGTGCAGTTGAGTATGTACTATGTACTTTGGCAATGGTTATCGTAGTAGCAGTAGTATAGCCGTATATGGAATTGATCTGAACAAAAAAAAAAAAACATCTTAGCAATATTCTTATGCCATTTGTTACTCATTTTTCATTTCTTTTTTGATTTTCTGTATATATGCATATGTATATATAAGTTTTGCTTTTCGCCGCCATCATCTCTCATCACATCAACTGGCTCATATCTATCTATTGTATTCTTATTATTGAGTTTCTTTTGAAAAATGTTATTTATCTAGTTGTCCACACGACTTTGTTCTCCATCGTTCATTTGTCGTCCATTCGTTGTGTGTGTGTATGTGTGTTTTTTTTTGTATATTTTGTTTATTTTAGAGTCACACACGTAAAAGCGTATTGAGTAAAGCAACTCCCTTTTGCTGTTATTATTTTTCTTAGCATTTATTTGGCTGTCAATGTTTTTCTACACTAAGCTACACAAATATATATTGTATATCCTATATGTGTACACATGCATACGAATGTGTTTTCTTAACGTTTGTTGTTGTTTTTTTTTTTTATTTTTTGGTTCATGTGATCGCCCATTTTAATTTTAAAATGTCCATGTCGCTTGTCTATATTGCCACAGCTTCTGCTTGTTCTGCTTCTATAGCAATAATAAAAACAACAACAACAACAACACATTCTTTTGCAACACTTTTAAGGTCAATACAAAATGGACCTTGTGTGTGTGCACGCGTGTATGTTTGTTTTATTTTATTAGTCCTTTTTTGTCGGGTGTATGTTTGTATTTTTCGTATTTTGTGCAAATTTTTTTGCAAACTAAACTTTTTTGCATACATATTGCTTGCCTTAAATAACACCATCTATGATTTCCATTGCAAGAGAAGACGACAAAGATGAAGAAAAGAAGTGTTTTTTTAGAATAAACAACAACAACAACAACAACAACAACAACAAAAATATCATATTAAAACTCAAATCCAAAACTCATGTTCATTCATATACATATCCCATCTGTTTGTACTTTCTTTTCCTATTCCTTTCTCATACTATCTTGCCAGAAATGAAAAAAAAAAAACAGAAAAATAAAGAAAACAATGGAAAGTAGCAAAAGTATTGGTGAAATCTTTTTAAAAGTACACATATGTGCCATTTTCATCTAATATTTCTAAAGGTCTCAGCCATATCAACCACGCCTTTCAATATGGTCAATATGTATGAACACCAACCCATCGAACGAATTGCCCACCATTCTTTACCAACTGGTTTTGTGAATGCACAAAAAAGTAATAAAAACAAATTCAAATCGAAATAAATATAGAAAAGCTAAAAAAAAAAATACGATACATATACCAACTATTGTATACAATCAGACATAACGACCCCCCCCTCCACCATCCATCGAATGGTCATTGACGATGTTGAAAATATTAGAAAGAAAACTTATCATTTTTACGAGTAGATCGAATGTTATCCTTTTGGAGTTTTTTTTGTTTGTTTGTTTTTTGCTTCTCTTCGTTGTTTTTTTTTTGTTTTTTTTTTCATTTTGAATCATTTACACAAGAACTCTACCTACAGTATTCCATTGACACCTCCCCAATCATACCATATATGCCATATATAGAGCCTCTACGTTTATTGTCGTTAATATAATACTTTCTTGAGAATGACCAATTCATTGCAATATCTATCCATTCGTACATATGTATAAACATATACACATATTCCTCAATACATATTACCAATATGAATAAGGTACTTTTGTCTTTTATATGCTCGTTTGCCGTTTGGAATTTTAAATGAATTTCATCACTTCAAAATGGCTCATGGCAATAGAATATTATATGTATGCTATATGTGATAGTATATGTGATATGTATGCATGAAGAACACGCAAAAGTGTAAATACATACTTCTATATATATATCTTCCTAATAATGTCCACATTTATTGCAATTGACCATTAGAATGGTCGTTTACAATATCGTTCAATAAAATGCGTGTGTCGTTGGAAAGCTTATTGAATATTTATTTGCAATATTAAATTTGATTTTCAAACGTGTTATTACAGAATTTCCAATTCAAATAAATGAAAAACAATTCAATTCAAATCCCATATGGAGTATGAGCAACAGTATGAGTTCAAGTGACAGATGACAAAAGTCATTAAGATGTGATTAAAATCGTTGTTAAATTGTATCAAGTACATACTAACTTGCAGTTAATAAGTTCAATTTATGTTTAGTCGATTTTTTGGGATATTATTGGATTTATTATTTTTCTTCTTTTACTGTACTTACTATGATGATATGGCCTAAAGAATGGCCAGTTAATATCATCGTACATACATAGAGATTTCTGTGAATATAGAAGTGAACTTTCTATATTTTTTCACATAAAAGAATATAAAATCGTATACCATTTATCTCATTATGACACTGGTATCCATAATACGTATAACGGCTGGTTCATAACTAGTCAGCGCCTTTTTTATTGCGACATTCCAGTTTTTTCAATTTCAAATGAAAGAGACTATTTTTTATGTGAGTCATTTACACATATTTCTGTGAGCATCTCTCAGAGTTGAACTCGATTATGAGTCATATAAGGACACAAAATAAAAAATAGTCCTTACTATGATTAAATTGATCATGTGTTTAGTTCATATGTTTCAATGAACATTGAGGGTATTTTTCGAGTCATTTTCAAATTAATTTAAGATTGTTTTTGGGCATTAATTGAAGATGATTTTATTTACGACATTTTAAAATTAATTGAAAGAAATTCTAATTTTAAAATGCTTTCTAGAAATTGACATAATTAAGGTATAAGCGTTGGAGCTGTCTATGCCAGCGAACTTGGTTTGAAAAATGTGTTAAATGATGACATTAGAATACATAGCTTTTCGATATATGATATAAGAATATTTTTCGATTCGATAGGTGTTAACAATTATGGAAAAATTAAGAAATAATTACGCTTAATTACAGAGAATTTTTTGAAATTGTCAAATAAAATTATAACATTTAAAGATTTTTATCTAATTTCACAATAGAATGTTTGCCAATCCATTTTCAGAGCCCAATCAAACTTCAAAAGCAGCACTGTCACACAGTCAATACATTCATCGTAATGTATAGCCATTTTACTAACTAAAGCATTGGTCAAGCATGAGTATGAGTACTCGTCATAATATCAATGAAAAATAAAAACAACAACAACAACTAAAATACTATTATATTGCCTTGTGATGGTAACACACATACAGATAGATATCCATATGTGATAGCGAATGAAGTGGTTCACCATCAATGCGTACATACACACACATATTGATTTACGTACAAACACATATATGTGTATATATATTCTCTATGCTATACTGTATATAGTATAGTACGTACTGGACATTTTGAATGAACAAACATTTGTTTCTATGATCTATGTGCATAGAATATTAAAAGACATCATAACGCCATTATTGCGTAAATAGCGCAAAAAGACAAAAAAAAAAACAATAATACATACAAAAAGGAAAGAAACAAGCTGCATGAAGAATAAAAAAATACTTGTATAGTAAAGAAAAGAAATAACAACAACAAAATCGACAAGAGCAAATATTGCTCTTCAACAACTAATGTCCTTTGATTCGAAGATTATTATTGTTTGTTGTTGTTGTTGTTGTTTTTCATTCTTTTTCTTCATCCGTATCATGTGCTTTTCACTCCGCATAGTTTAACTTAATGCTGCTCATGCTCCTATGAAGTGAGTATGAAGGCATGAAGATGAAGAAGAAGTCAAATTGAACCAAGTCAAGTTGGGTTACATATTATCATTTTAATGTGCGATAAATACGCACATTTATGTTATTATGACAAGTATGAATATAACATACTACATAGACGACTGGACCCCGTCATTGTTTTGATTGTCGTTATTGTCGTTATTGCTGGCGTGCGAGTATACCAGAATATCAAAAAAACAAAAAAAAAAAATGCTCACTTAAATGGTAAGTATTTATACAATTTCCATAGTAAGAGAGTTACATTTTTATGGCAATTCAATGAGTTTTATATCAAATATATGTGTATATGACAAGTTATACCATATACAATATCGTATAATATAAAAAAGGCTATAATAATAATAATTTTTTACACTTGTTATTATTATTATCATTTTTGTATTCATTATTTTTACCAACTTTACACTAGAACATATACTAAATATAGTAGCAATATATGTAGTATGTTTGTATGTGAATCATATAATGATGGCAATGCCATTTTGGTAAATTCTCTTTCTAACTTACCATAATACTCGTAAACGTACGTATTAAAGGGGGAGAAAATGAATGTGTAAATTTGTGAATGAATAACAATTTTTAGATATATAAATGTGTGTGTGTGTAGATATGTGGGTGTGAATGGAGCAGGATAGTATAAACATTCATATTAAGGGAGACACCATGAAATTCTAAATAAGAAAAAGACTCACAAAAAAAAATAATACAAATGGATTATATACAAGTATTCATGTGTCGGTTTGTTTTGTTTGGCAGCACGTTTTAACCATCTATCTATAATAAGTATTAGCATCAGCAGTGAGGGTTATAAGTATTTTTATTAGCTTAATGATTGCAACGATTTGTTGTGTTTGTTTATCGTCTATTGTCATTGCTATTATCATCATTATAATTTTTGTCATTGTCACTGTCATTGTCGTTGTTATTTCCACTTCTTAGTGTTGTTCTTGTTGTTGTTGTTGTTGTTGTTGTTGTTGTTATTATTAATGAAATATAAACCAAGTATTATACATATACTGATATTTGGCAATAATCATTTCAGTTGGACAGTACTGATTTAGGTAACTCTTTGAGTAGATTAGCTAAGCCTTCTGAGCCTGAGTTCTGTTACAGTGGTGTTTAGAAACTTTATAATCGTAATTGTATTTTAGCTTAAGAATGTCAAATAAATCGTATTTTTTCCTATCCTAGAATTTCTTATGTATTTTATGACAACTTTTGCAAAATTACAAAATTGCATAATTAGTTGCAATTTATTTCTAACAAAAATTTTACATTTCTCACAAGACAAGGACACCTTACAAGGTGTCCATAAATTCTATAATTTTTTCATAATATTTTTCGATTTCAAAATTAAAGTTTAAATAAAAAAATTGCAATGCTTTCACTACAAATATTGGCTAGACATTAAAAATTTTATATTTTGGGTATAAGGAGATTACTTAAATAGATAAATATATAGCAGGCATAATCAATTTTATATAAGAAATAAATAAATATAAATTATTTCAATATTATGTGACTTAATTTAATGTTTCTATATTATTTTAGAAATCATAAATCATGTATTATACACTAATAGTGAAATAATCTATGATAATGAACATACACAAATTATATTTTCTTGATATAATGCAACTCAAATAGAATAATCGAAAAAAAAAATAAAAAAGATGCAAATTTTAATTGGCTTTTTAATTCACATTTATACATACACTACGTACATATATGTACATATGTATATAATTAAAATTTTTTTTTTTATATCAATGTACTCAGAATTTAAGAGGCAAATTTAATAATTACTTATTATTTTGTTTTGCAACACGAATGAAAAATGAAAATGAAAAAAAAAAACAATAATTTTTGACTTACCAAAATCATTGGCACCAATACCCGATGGACCTGGTAATAAACCGGGTAAACCCTGTAGGCCTAGAAAAGCGCTTGGAAATGAATGAGATCGCTGATTGTCAATTGAACCGTTCATACTATCCATAGTGCCATCATGTTGAACATCACCACGATCTGAGGGTTCTGTATCGCTGCTATTTGAATCTTCACCAGCACTTTGTGCATGCAATGAAGTAAGATCGCCATGTTGTTTCTAATGGAGAATTTGGAGAAATTGGGAGAAAATCAAATACATAATAATGTCGTTTATGATCATTTGAAATATTGTTGATTTTATGTATTCATATTAAGCAATTCTCATGTTTATTGTTGACAACTCACCTGATTACCACTTAATTGCTGTCCATTACTATTTTCCAAAGCTTGTCCCAAAAGTGATTCTCTTAATTCCAAATTACGTATTTCACGCTCACGTTCACGCTCACGATCACGTGATGTCTCTCTGCTACGATCACGATCACGGTGTCGTTCACGTGTCAGCGCATGTTGTCCGGCCACAGGGAATTCACGTTCGAGCAATAGACGTTCTGGACTAATGCCATGTTGTGCACGAAACAAATCAGCACTTTTAATGCGTTTCTGTGGTGGCGGTGTGAGATGACTATTACGATTACTGTCTGCATCAGCAAGATCCCAATGATGATTTGCCTGTGAATGAATGAATAAATAGTGTTATGTTTTAGATTATTATGATTGTTGGCAATGCATTAGTAATAGTGATTTGGCGAATATATTTCGCGACAATTCAGAAAGTTTTCTTTTTCCAAACGGAACTGTCTACTTTACTTTATTGTTACTGGGTTTTCTTACTGGTGACACTGAGGAAGCTTTCAGCTCTTGTATGGCGGGCGTATTACTGCTTGACGAACCGCTCAGACTGTTGTTATTATTATTGTTGTTGCTATTGTTGGTATTGCCGCCGTTGCCGCCGCCGCCGCCACCACCACCGCCTCCACCGATATTCGCTGTTGAGGGTAGGCTACCGCTAAGTGCTGCCGGTAGAACTGGCGCTGTTAGCGTGGGTGTGGTGAAAGGCGATAATAAATTGTTGTTAGTCGTGTTGCTGTTGTTGTTGCTTCCACCATTGCCGCTGGTGATGCTGCTGCTGCTAATGTTATTATTGTGACTGCCACCGATTTGTGATGCTATGGGAAAACTCATTTTATTACTGTTGCTGCTATTGCTGCTGTTGTTGTTGATGTTACTGGATAAGCTAATGGCTTGTGATTTGCTGGTGTTGAAATTACTGAGATTTGGTGCATAACCACTGCTGACACCACCACCACCACCACCACCACTACTACCACTGACATCGGCTAGACCGCGTACTTGTAAAAGATGTGCTGTTTTCAGAAATTCCGGAAGATGATCATGGCTAACATTGACTTCACCATTGTACATGAAACTTTTTTGAGGAAAATAAATATGTTTAAAACGAATAAAGATGCTTAGGACGTTCAATTTACCTTAATAGATTCTCAACATCATCTGTGCGTATATCGCGTAATATGACAATTGGATGCTCACATGGATTTGCCTTCAGCAATTTCCGGAAATACGGACTACAGGCGCTCAGTACGACTTTATGTGCTGTGAATGAACGTTGATCGCAGGCAAGTGTCACATCGACAAAATCTTCCTCATCACGCAAATGTCTGAATGAGTTGAGTATGGACGATTGAAAATCGTTCCATTTGAGTGCATATTGCTGCTGTTGTTGTTGGTGTTGCTGCAGCAGTTGCAGTTGATGCTGCTGATGAAGATGTGTTGTTGACAACTGACTGCCATCCATAATACTGGATGGAGCAGGTGATGCGGCTGCCACTGCTGCTGCAGCCGCTGCTGCCGCCACTACGGCTGCCGCTGCTGCTGCTGATGTTGTCGTTGTGGTTGCTGCTGCTGTCGATGATGACGTCGGAGGTGGTGGTTCCATTTTGACCACCCCCGCGTTGTTGTTCTCTGTTGTTTGTAATTGTGTTGACTCAGTCATTTAAGGGCCACAACGAATATATTGTTTGAGTGTTTTGTGCGCTTTTATGTGTACGCGCTCTTCTATGTGTGTGTGTGTGTGTGTGTGTATCCTTTAAATGTCGGTATGTTGTTGTCGCTGTATATTTCTTCGTATACGATTTTTGATTAATACATTTATTTCACAATGGTTTCGTATATTTTTTTTTGTAAATGTAAATATATAAATGCTGGCCTCAAAATAAAAACCTTCTATTGTCTGTGTGAATTTATTTTATGTCGACTTAACTATCGTAATATTAAGTGAGTGAGTGGGAGTGATCCTTTTAGTTGGCGTCATACAAATTGGTCACTCTCAATTTTCTTTCTTTGTTCTTCAAATAGTTTTGCTCTTACTATTTATTGTGTTCTTTTTTGTTTGTTGATGGTTAAAATATTGAGTTACGTTTGTAGTATTCAAAAAGTAAAGAAAAAAGTATCCGTTTTCTGCGAGGATTCAGATTAATCATATCACACTATACACACCACATACTCACACACATGCTTGCGCACACGCAACACACTTTTTGAAATCGGCCAATGTATTGAAGAATGCCATATAGCTGTTACAAGTGTAAGATTTGGACGGAATCTGAAATGGAAGAAATGCGGAAATATTAATATGTTTGAATGATGACATATGCGAAATTTAATATAAAATATACTATTTAATGCATGTAAAGAGAATTACTTTTCATATATACAACATAGTTTATTCAATCTATTTTCTGGTATTTTGTTTGAAGACCTGAATGTCAAATGTTCTTATAAGACATTTGAGGTGGTTTGTAGATGTCATATATAGTACTAAGAAGCATTTATATATTTAATAGACTGATATTTAGTTGTGAAATCCACTACGCCACTACGGTACACGGTAGCTATTCGATAATAATTTGTAAATAATTTCGAGACGCAATGATTTATATTTATCTAAAGTAAAACATGATCAATTGAAGTTGCCACATACATTAGTTTCGAATCAATGTACTATACATATACATATACAATATATTGTATGTGGTAACTTACAATTACAATCTCAATTAGATGAACTAAATTTTACGCTACATCTCATTTAATCAAACATAAATGTGTAATCTGTAATTTGTTATTAAATTCATTTGATTCATCCTCATAGTCGAAATTTGAAATAATCATTAAATATGATTACCAATTATTCATACTTGAAATTAGACAATTGTAACAACAACAAAAAACAAAAAAACTCACTTAAAAACAATAGTAATAGCAGTCAAAATATAAATTATTACGCTTCTCTCTATATTGTGTGTATGGTAAGTAAATACAGGTGGTGTACAGGGGTACAATCATATTTACAAGCAACATACAATATTACTACATGATTTCAATTGTTCAACTGTTCAACTGCTGTGCAACGATGGTGGCTCTTAGTAGTGCTGCCGTTCAAACAGCAGCTCAAAAGATCACCACTGTGTTTAATAAAATCATTAATTATCTGGCATTCGTCTTACACCTCTTACAATTCTTTCTTCTTGAAATGAACAGAAAAGAAAAGGGTTCATAACCGAATTATACATGCGACGCGACTATGTATGGATATGAATATGATTAAAAATTTTGTATTTTTTACTTATTATTAAGGACTGTTCCAGAAAAACAATGAACCTTTACATTATAAAATTAAGCGCGATCGCACTTTTTTCTTTGTGACAATAATTTCAAATTTTGATTGACAGCGAAGGTTGTCTGCAGAAAGTTTACTACCAGAAATTTCGAGAACAATGTACGCTTTGCTAGACCACATTCCGTTGCGGTCTCTGAAGTGAAGAATGCATTATTCAAGCAACTATAAAATCTAGTATCAAGGTTCTCTCGTGTTCGGACCAGAGTTAGAAACAACAATTATGCTATGGAATGACTATGGAATGGTACAAAAATAATAATATTTTTGTCTTACCTAAAGAAGCAAATCCACCAAATCTTCTGCACTTTGATTAAAACTGAACTTATATTAGGAAAAGTTTGAAAAAAAAATTTCATAAAAATTTTGCATGCACAGAAGTCGACAAAAACTACCATAAAAAAAAAATAATTTCAAATATATTTTAATTTTTTTGTAATTCCATATAAGAGAGTGATAATTTTTTTCTGGTACAGCCCTTAATTTTCTACTTTATCTTCATTTATTAATTATATTAGAGCGATACTGACTGCAAATCAATTAGATTCACTCGTTTACAAACATAACTACCTATGTATGTACATATCTCCAACAACAATAACAATAATGAACTATTACAATTACAACAATTTCAACAATAATCGAAAACAATAACAGCTGCAACAACAACAACAACAACAACAACCATAAAAACAAATTCAACAAATTACAATCAAAATAATTGTACAAGATCATTAAAAGCTAACAACAACAACAACAACAACAGCAAGAACAATACACCAGCAAGTGATGGTAATCCATCTAATAGTGTACATGGGTAATAGAGGATCAGCATTTAAAGATTCATTCGTCTGACCGAATGAGTAATTTTGAATTTGTTTTATTTGATTTGTGTTACAGGTTGGGGGCATGTAATGAAGCTTGTTCTCTTCCTTCTTGTTGTTGTTGTTGTTTTGACATCGTTGATATTATGATCAGTTTTGAATGTTGTTGTTGTTTGTCTATGTCTGGTAACCTCTTTGCTGTCATTATCGATGTGTGTTAATTTATCAAATGTACACTCACTATATGTTGGGCATTTGTCTACAATTGTACGTATGACTTGATGATGATGATGATCTGACCCAACTGCACTTGCATGATCACAATAGCGTTGGCAATTGAAAATTGATATAACCAGAAGCAGCTAACAACAATATCATAGGATAAAGATGAATATAAATGAAAGATTATAAAAATATTTATAAAACCATTCATATCTTCTACACTTGCCATCGTAATCGTGATTGTGACGATTGCGAGTACTGACGGTGGTCTTTACATGAAATTGTTTTGAGTATGAGTAACTGTTGGAGAATGAGAAGTTTTGTTGTGAATAATGTGCATGTAATGTAATCTCAGTTACCCAGTTAGCTTTAATACAGTTAATACAGTGGCTCTACAGCCGTTGGGGCTATTCTCTAATGCTGATGATGTCTGTGGTTTATGTGTAATACATACAGAGGTAGTTCATAGTATTCATGTATAGAATACATAAATATTGGGGGGAAAAAAAGTAGGCTGGCACTTAGTAACACGCATTCCTGATGTTTTTCTAAACGTTGTAATTATTTTTGTCTTTAATTCAACATATGTATGTGTATATGTGTATGATGATTTCAAATAATTTACGTATGTTTGAATCTATACATATCTAGGTACTACATAGTAAATGAGCAAGAACAACAATCGTATGAAAACAATTTCAATTGGCGCCTAACCACATACATATAGAATGTACGTACATCATTCGATATGTATGTATAATAATTTTGTTGGGCATGAAGAAGATTTAGTCGAATTTGATTGCATGCAATTGGCATTCTTCTACATACACGAATTTTTTTTTTTTTGGGGGGGGTTTATTTACATTGTTGGTGTTTGTGATGTTTGTGAAATGTTTGTTTATGGAATGTTGTTGTCGTTTATATTGTTGTTGCATTTTGATTGATGATCGATCAGCTGGTAATGTTTTATTTTTTATTTTTGTTTGATTCGTTTTGCTTCGATTTAATTTAAATGAGATTTTTTTTGTATTTTGATTTTTGAGAGCATCAAATGAAATGCAGATCAAATGAATACATGTGTACGAGTACTCGTACATAAAATTAGAGAAATTGAAATAAATATTAATTGATTTACATATACACATAGAGTAGATGCATAGTAAGAAAGAGAAGGAGTTGTTTTTTGTTTTTTTTTTTTTGGTATGTTATTTGATATTTATTTTAATTTAAATTCAATTTATTTTATTTTTAATTTCTTATTGAGATTTCAATTAATTTGAATTTAGAGTACATAAATTTCTTTTACAATAATTTTAATTAAAACATTTGTACTTCATGTGGGGTATTTTTTCAACGATTAGCGCTTAATGTTAATGTGTTTTTATGTACATTTCACCAATTGATCGTGTAGTGTAATTTCATCAGGTATATTGTATATTTTGCAAGTTTTCTTTTTGCCTGTGGACACTAATTAAAATTCTTAAAATTTATACTGAAAGTTTCACTGGAAAATGTAGAAAATTCATACATTAGGGCACCTGTATGTAAAAAACCTATCTGAGAGAGAGAAAAAAAAAGGTGACCTTATAATCAGAAGGCCAACGCATTAACCACTAAGCTACGTACTAAAGAGTTGACTCAACAAATATTTAATATACGAAAATCTCATATTAAAATTGCTCTAAAGCAAGTTAATAGATATAATTTCAATAAATAATCACAATACAAGTATATAAATACAAGTATACGAATGGTATGTGTACTTATTTATAAATGTTATTAACTACATATACTATAATATTTTAAATACTCTCCAAAATATAATATTGAAAAAACAAAACAAAATAAAACTAGTAAACCTCCATATTTTATTAAAGCATGTCATTGATTATCATATAAAACTAATTTTACGCAATAAACAAGAAACATCTAACAATTCAAAATTAAAATTGTACTATTTGAGATTGTTGTTGCTGTTGTTGTTGTTGTGTTTGTTGTTGTTTATTATATTTTATTATAAATTTCGATTGTCTTTTAATTTAAAATTAAATTTATTTTTTATATCACATAGCGTATCATTGCTTAAGAGTGTTGGTATTTATAATATTGAGTATTGAGTATATACATATATATGTACAAATCTTTATGCGCTAAACGCACACTCGTAAAGTGTGTATGTATATAGTAAATATTGTACAATAAAAACAAAATAACATACGAGTATATATATATATATATATATATATATATATATATAAAAATAAAGTCATAAAAATAAACTCTATAAAATTGTCGATTATAATGATTATGATGATGATGATGATGATGGTCGTTGTTATTTTGTTTATGAAATGATGATATTTATGAAATGAAATTAAATTTGTATATTAGCACACTGCTTCCTTAATGCAAAAAAAAAACAAAAGAAAAAAAAAATAATGTCGAAGGAAAAACAAAAATACATCTACACTTGTATACAGTTATTAGAGTTATGCTTCAAGGGAGCGGTTTGTGGGTGATACAAATAATATAAATAAACGGCAAATAAATTACTAAACAAATGTCAATTTTATGCTATCCATCTTTCATACATACTGTCTGTCTATCACTCTCACTCTTACACTTTGCTATGCGAAAAGTGCTATATGGTTCATATTCATGTTAACCGAATATCAATTTACAAATAGTAAATGTAAATGTTATTATTATATGTCGTTTATTGTATGCAAACGACGAGAGTACAGCAAAAGGTAGGGTTAGGGGGGTAGCAGAGACAAATTATTGTATGTAAGCATGTGCGTATTATTATTATTATTTTTTTTTTTTTGGCTGGTTTCATATTCACAAGCAACGCCAAAATACTAAACTTTCTATGTAGTTACTGTGTACTTACTTCAGTTGTTGATGTGATGCCATATTTATTGACTGAACGATAGACTACTAGAATTGATATATCCCTACAACTACTTGTATATTTATAAATCGATGTTATGTTGTTGTGTTGTGTCTGCTTTGGAGTACACAAGTATGCGAGTGCTTAAAATGAAATTCTACTTGTTTAGCAGTTATTTTCCCTATGTATTTATAAATCGTATGTATGTATGTGTGTGTGTGTGTGTGTACTCAAATTTTCTATCATTTACATATCAATTATATTTACGCTATTTATGTCAATGCATACATACAAGAGAAACAACAACAACAACAACTACACCTCACTTATTTTTGTTTATTGCTGTTACCAACTGCTTACTACTTTGTTATTGTTGCCAACACTGCTATACTATTGCTATTGTACTATTCATACATACGAGTATTATTGCTTTTATTTTGAAGGGTGTATGTATGCACGATACAAATGTACATAAATATAATGCAATTGTATATTTTAGTGGTTACAAGCAACGCGTTTATTTTTAAATTTATGCGAATGTTTGTTCAATAAAAGCACACACACATATACACACACACACGCATGAGTATAAGTACATACATATTATGATAAATAAACTAAAATGAAAACTAAAAAGAAGAAGAAGAAAAAAAAAACAAAAATACACCGTGTTGGTTATTTGATTAGATTTTAATTTTGTTATTGTCTATTTTTTTTATTGTCCTATTTTTGTTATTTTAATGTAACTACATACGATAACACATATAACAAACCAATAAATATAATATACCAATACTATGTGGTATATGGAAAAGGATTCAAATAGAATATTATGCAAATAAATCAAAATTTCTAGTTTTTGTATATGAAATAATAGTTTATATGTTGTACCTAGAGAAAAATTGTCAGAAAATTCTAAATTGTTGAATTAATTTTACAAGAGATTATAAAGACAAACAAAATTTGAGAATGAATAAGTTTCAATTATTTAGAAGACCATTAAACAAACATTTTCAATTGAATATTTTTTAAAATTTGATCTTTTTTAAAAAATGATTAGATAAAGCGATATGCATTTTAGAAATATGAAAATATAGAAATAAAATAATTTGTGTGAGGGAATTTATAAAAATATCTGCTCTTTATTTCTAATAATAAATTTAATCACATTTCTGATAAAAAAAAAATAACAAATAACCCCATAACTGTGTAGGTTGTTTCATTTCTGAGGTATCAATTTAATGGCCGGCCGATATCAATTGTTCACGTAGAACATTTTCGGTGACTTTACTAGCACTCTTTATTCATCCCTTAAGGATACTCCCATACAATATGAACGAATAATCCTCTGAAAATTGATTATTATTACGAGATATTTAATAAACGATAGTGACTGATATTTTTTTTTTGCTGTGAAACACTCAAAAGCAATATTAAAGGTGTTATTCGCGATATACAACCGCAACTATTAGAAAAAGTGATGAAAAATTTCATCAAAAGAATGGCCATATGCAAGAATATTCGAGGCGAACATTTGACACATCTTCTGTTCTATTACCTTAGAGTTTGTACTTTGGATTAAAATATAATTATCAGCTCTTTTCATAAAAATATTGCGTTTTTTTTATTTAAATTTACAATGACACCTCTCATTGAAAGACGTTGCATATTTACCTTATATCTCCATTTCTTAAATGGGCACAATATAAAATTGATTATTTTGTAAATATTGAAAAAGTAATCGGTGGTTCTATGTCGGTATTTCTTTACGTTTTCTCGTGAAGAAATCCAAAAATAATTGGGTTTTACTGTATTTGCTTACTTTCACGGAAGCTGACATATCAGGGGATAGATCCCTCCCTTGGCAGATGGACTTTTTGAAAAAGAAAAATAATAATACAATATGGAGATTTTTAAAAATTATTCATTAAACTGTTTTTCTTATACATATTCTTCATCTTGCCACGTCACTACATCACTATGACATAAAATTATGCCATTTATTTTCACTGTCGATTAAATTGTCAATTACTTGAGCATATGTGTGAGCGGTGTTTTGGATAATAATTTTTTATCCATCAGAAATTAATATAATATTCATTGAGTTACTTGTCGTCAAGCTTTAATTTTAATATGACAGCTGATTGCGATGGATATATACATTTCTATTTCTATGTAAATTGAACAATACTATATCCAATAGTTTATTTATAATTAATATAGATATTATAAATAAATATTGCATAAATAGTATCATATATATTGTATATATACCTACATAAAGCACAAAAAGCTTTAAGAATATAATCAACAAAGCATAGCTATTAAAATAAAATTTCTAAATTTTCTATATCAAAATGTCAAAGTAATTTTAATGAAATAATTAATTAAATTTTCTACAACACAAACCAAAAAGAACACAACAGCAACAGCATCATTTCATATACATACACTATATAATGTAGGTAGTTACATTTATTAGCTATATAACATATATATACATACATATGTATATATACAAATATATACATATAATTATTACCTTTGTATAGTATGTATGAATGTTAATTAAAGAAAATATCCTGTAGTAAATGCTAAATTTATATAAATAATTGATTGTATGTAGCAATAGTTTTAAGAGACTAATTTTGAATGGAAGAAATTGTAAATAGTAGCTAAAGCCGAACTTGGATTATAACACTTAATCTATTAATAATGGATACAATATTTTAACCCAATCATTCATCACTTGACTACTCTTGAACAACTTTTGGAAATTGGATCATTTGGTAATGTATATTTCATTAGTTCTATTGTAATGCATTTCATTATATTTTAGTTGCGGCTTGAACCACATATAGTATACATAATTATATGTAGTCAACGATTTGAGTGGGTGTAAAAATATACTAAATATATCTAAATATACTTATATGCATACATACATACAAGTATTGTAGGCCTATAAACACACGTGCATATTGTATGTATATAGTGTGGGTGTGTAGAATGTTGTTGACAATATTTTTTGAATGATTGTTTATTATTAACATTACATTTTTATTATGAATTTTTATGTTAATATTTTATTTTAATATTTATATATTACCTACAACTAGAATCTAAATTAAATATGTACCTACATACGGGTATATGTAAAATGAAGATGTAAAATAAACAATACATTTAGTTTCTATTGTTATTGAAATCATATCGTACTACATACATATATTTATATGTAGGTATATATATGTATTAAATTTTATACATGCGTGTATGTGTGTGTTCATTTGTTGAAATATCATAATATTACAGTTGTTTGGCAGCAGGTGTTAAATATTGCCCTATAACATCATATTGTATTAAGTACGGTTGAAAATGGACACTACTTACTCTTCATCTCAACAATACACCGCGCCATATTTATTGGTATAAATACTACAATATATTATTGGTTTTGTATTGCTATTACCTAAGTATTGTCACATATAATGTTGTATGTACATAGAGTATTGTTCATCATTTGTTCATACCTATGTACCGTACAAATACCAACCAACAATAATATATACCATAAATCATGAAATGGAAGGAACATTTTTTTTAATTGCGTTTTCTACATAAATGCTCACACCCTCCTGACTCCTGCCTAAAAATAGAAGTAATAACAAAACAAACAAAAAAAAAATTCAAATGAATATTGAAACAATAAATTGAATAATTCAAAATAATTAGCGCTTCAACTAATTGCGTTAATGATTTACGCAAATGTAACACTAGCACTTTATACCATTATACTGTGACGATACTAGAAACTTATGTACTATGTCTATGTACTGTGAGTAGCACAAAGTGTGTGCATAATGTAAGTCGTAAGTAACTAAATTAGTAGACTTTTTTAATAGTGTGGTGGTGGTGGTGTTGAGCTGGCCAATGCTTTTACAAGTGATTGAGCATGAAATTTCTGACTTTTCCCTATGCTTTTTTATTTGTGATGACTTTTTGTTTAAGCGAGCTCTATATTTTGTATAAATGTTATTTATGAAAGACACAAAACAAAATTTTTGTGACTCTTTGTGATGAAAGTAATTGCTCAAGTAGCAGAAGCATTTGCCTTATCATGGTTACGACTGGACGGCAACTGCACAAGAGTCTACTTAGTTTAGGTAGAATCGTGTTCTAATATTTGTACTTGAAGAGTAGGATTGGACAACTTAATCGACGACACTGCAGAAATAGTAGAGGGTAAATAACAAATAAGAAATACCGAGTGGATTGCCAACAGTACCCATTTGTCAAAAAAAAAATGCTTCTGAAGAGCTTTGTGATGAAATGAACAAAAGAAAGATTTCAATATGGTTATGTGCGAACCTATTTACATAATTACCTGTATATGTAAGTAGAACCATTCTAGGTTAGGTTAGGTTATTCTGAGAGAGAGAGAGAGAGAGAGAGTGAGAGGTTTTCTTCCAGCACTGTTGTCCATGTTAAATTTTTGGACAGTATTAGAAAGAACCAACTTTTATTTTGAAAGGTAAACTTTTTTCTGTATACTCACCTAGCTTTTTTATAAGCTATTCAATGGTAAATTTTAAAAGCCGCAAGAATTGTTAATTGCTCTTCAATAGATGGGCGCCGCTCGAATGATACATCTTTTCGATATTAAAGTTGTATTAGCCGGTGTTCAAATCCATGACATATGGGTCGGAAAACTGATGCATAAGCTACAGGGCTACAGCACCCATAGGCTCATTCTAGAACTGTCGAAATTAAAGACGGACCAAAGACTGAAAGAGTTTTGTGGCTTAGTGATTATTGAGTTGGTCTTCTGATCTGTAGGTCGGGGGTTCAATCCCCGGCTGAAGCACAACTTTAATATCGGAAAGATCTTTCTTTCGAGCGGTACTCAGCTATCGCAAAGCAATTGGCAATTTTTCCGGCAATAACAATTTGCGATGAAAAAGCTTTTAAAGGAGCTCTGTGACAAAGCTCAGAAAAAGCGATGTCACAAGAGTTCTGCCGTTCGGAGCCGGCTGTCAAAATTTAACATGCTCTGTAGTACTGGGTGAGGAGATCGGCCAAAGGAGCTTATAAGTTCCACATATTTATTATTATTTTTTTTAAATAAGAATGGAAGACCGATATTAATCGAAATTGTTGAAAACACGCAAAATTTTCAAATTAAAAATTGTTTTATATTACACATTCATTAAAATATTCAATAAAATTACAATATGGTTTTCCATTGATCATTTACATCTCCGTACCATATAATTTCCGTGATTTTAATGCTGTGATTACTTGTATTTCACAATATGTTATGTTGAAAAATCGATAGTTTCAACAACAGCAACAACAGCAACAACAACAACAACAACAACAACAACAACAACAACAACAACAACAACAACAACAACAACAACAACAACAACAACAACAACAGCAGCAGCAGCAGTAACAACGACAACGCTATTAATAACAACAACAGCAGCAATAACGTCAAAGTAACAATTTTGCGATAATTGAACTAATTGAATAATTTTAATTTCAAATACAAAGTGCTCGCTCTTATGATGTGAATAGATAGATATGTAGCTAACTATATGTATAATGTAGTATATATTTGAATCGATGTAAACCAATAATAACAACAAAAATCAATTCAAAATTTCGTCTATAAAACAAAACAAACAAAAAAAAAAATAAAATAAAAATAAAATGTATTAACTACAGTGGTCACAATCTACAATACATACTCGTACAGCCTCTCTACAATCTATATATGTGTACATACATATGTACATATATATAATATGTATTTGATGTATGGACACTGTCGTGTTCAATTAATCTAATTGTATACATATATGTGTAATTTTAGTAATTTTTAATTATATTTTAGTGCGTATAATGGTTTATGGAGTATAGATTTCAAAAAGTGCCAGTACAAAGTGGAATATATTCAATATATTGCTACAATTGTTTGTAGTAAGATATATTGATTTCATTAGATACAACATGTGAAAATTTTATACGGATTTGTGTACATACAAGTAGATAAAACAATTTGAAATACTTTTATAAATGTAGGTACTCGTGGATATAATAAATCTATAGATGTTATTTGTATTTATGTATATTTTTTTATTAGTTTAAGTATAACTTTAGTGTAATGTATTAGAAGATACGTTCAAGACTTCTCGGAGCACATTTAATTCAATGACAATTCAATTTCAAAATGATAAAATCGAAAATTTGATACCTCAACTTATTATAGTAGAAGTTCTACCCTGTTTCCTCTAATTAACGAATGCTAGAAAAAAAAAATATCTAAAGCTTTATCATATTCTGTGAATACATTCTGCAATCAAAATCTATTTCGAGCATTCAGAATAGGGCGCTAAAATTCCTTAGTCCGGCACCGCTGATTCATTTCATGTTACTAAGCGTATAATCTTGCATGGGTGTTAATGAGTGAGTGTAAATGTAAATCAATAAGCATATGATGTCTCTTCAGATTTGTTTATTATCATTGGTTAATATCTTCTAAATATTATTGCAGTATTATTTAGTTTGTTGATTTCATTTATTAAATTACTTTTTTTCTTTTGATTATTGCTGTTGTATTAAGTGCTATAACATTGTTTTTAAGTAGATGCATATCGAGATATGCGCATCATGTGATGTATGTGTTTTTTTTTTGTATTTATTTATGTAATATAAGATACTATAAATTTTATAAACATAAACATAGTGAACAAAAACATGTTGATTTTTGGGCTTTTATGCATTTTTGTTTGTTTTTGGAAGGTACGTATGTACATATTTTTTATTTATATTTATTAAATATATATATGTATATAAATATTATGCTTTTCAATGTGTTTTGTCCTCTAAATTGTGTTAACGCAAATTTATTAAACAAATTTAAATTAATTTCTAGACGAAAATTATGTAGTATAATATTATTAAGCATAATATAAGTTCATACACCCACGTATCAAAATAAAAGTTTGTTGTAATAAAATATCAACCATTCACTTTACTTTTATGAGAGTTTTATGTACCTCTTTACATATATACTCGTGATTAATATCTTTGCACTTAGCACCAATACATAAATATCGTATCATTTACACTTGCAAATTAAGTAGAGTAAAAAAATTTCAGTTATACTATTTTTCATCTGGAGTAAAAATAAAATAAAAAGAAAAAAAAAAATAAATAAAACACTCACACAAACTTATTACATTTAACTATCAACCTACATATTATGCTCAAACAGTTGTACACTATTCGAATATACTTTTTTAATTAATTTTTTGTATATCGTAAACAAATTATACCCACTTTCTTTGCAAGAAATCAAAATGGCTAATACTATAATGCCTTAAAAAGAAATAAATCGAACAAAATAAATAAATACAAATATGTAGGTATATAAAATACAAAAATTTAAGAAGATGAAGCAGCAGCAGCACCAGCAGCACCAGCAGCAACAACAACAATAGCGGAAAAATGTCATTGAACTTTAGTAACATTAAATTTTAAGTTCTTATTTCTTTCGTTTTGTGTCTCCCATTTTTAGAAATATTATCGTACGCACATATATATTTTCTTAACTCGACAACAACAACAACAACAACAACAACAAAAATATCGTATATAGAAGTTTTAATAAGCGATTGGTATTGGTATTATGTAGAAATTATTGAACGCATAATGAAATTACACTATAACAATAACAACAACAACAGCAACAACAACTAAAATCACATTATATCGCATCGAAGAAAAAATTAGGTAGAATTTCATTTACATAAATTGCCAATAAATTAAATTAGGTAAAAATAAACTGACTCGAAACGAAAAAAAAAACAAGAAACAAGAAACTACTACACGCATACATAAACACACAGGTACAACTACATTTATATATAATGCGCATTTCTCTGTCTCTCTCTCTCTCGCTCTCTGTCTGTCTGGTATGGCATCATTCAGCATCATCAGCATCGGTCACAATTAATACAAAGAGAAAGCAATGTAACAACAACCATAACAACAACAACAACGACTACTACTACTACTAGGTACAACAACTAATATACAAATATAGGCGACAAACTGATAAATAGACGATGGATGTCAGCGGGAAGGCATAGGTGGGAGAAGTAGATGTACCTATGATAGAAACAAAGGGGCAAGAGAATATGGTTGTATTTATATAAAAATGTCATTACGCACACATACAATAACAATAATATCAACTAATACCATCACTAATACTATAAATACAGAAGTAACAACACTACATTGAAACAATTATAGCATCTCCATAAGCATATACACACACACACATGCATACATATATCAGCATCATCATCATCATTATCATCACGATTATTATTATTAAAGTTACAACACACAGCCAAGGAGGGAGGAAGAAGAAGAAGAAACTATTTGAACTTAAAAAATTCAAATAATATAAAATTTTTGGTATTTGTGGTTTTGGCTTCGTTTCGAATAATTTGTGTCGCACCAGCATTACTTTGTTGTTATTAAAATAAAAAAAAAATTGTCATAATCACAGCATTCAAATAATAACCAAGTAGTCACAGATATATGTATGAGTAGTGACTGCCTTAGTATGTGTATATTTATGTACAAGAGTACCCATACTAATGTACGAGCATGTACCACTTTAACTTGGCTTATTAAGTATACACTTACATATATATAAAAACATTTATTCGATTTCAAAGTGCGAGAGAATAGGATAGATATCATCAGCAATGGTAATAATGAATAAATAACCAACAACAACAACAATAAACAAATAATATACAACAATAGTAAATAATATCATAATAAATAATAGTGTAGACTAGTAATAATAATATATGTAGATGGAAAAGAAGATGAAATTAAATAGAAGAAGAAGAAGATAAACTAAAATTAATGTACTGCCATATTAGTATGTAAAATCTATATATATTTATATAGTAGAAAAGTGTAGAGTAAAGAGCAAGTAAAGAAATAAAGCGAAAAGGCGATACTTTCTTAACATTCAAATTGAATTACAAACAATGGAAAAACAATGAAAGGAACAACAACAACAACAACACCAATAACACTAATACTATTAATAATAATCTTCATTTTAAAAGTGGTCATTTTTGTTGAGTTGCTTTATTTATTGTTTTTGTTGTTGTTGTTGCTGTTATTATTTTATGAAATTAACACTTGTTTTTGTTGTAGTGATGTATGTATAATAGTATTGCTTATATATATCATATAAGATGGTCGAATATAGGAGGAGGTGTATTGGTGTATTCCCTCATGTTAATTTTGCAATTCTTTTCTTTGGTTTAGATTAACATTTGTTGTATTGATCCCTTTTTGAATTTCATAATTATTATTAATAAAATTATTCAGTGCCCGGCTGAGCAGTTTGGATGTCACTCAATGTGATATATGCCCGTTTTGGTAAATAGTACGATTTATGTGCAGAAACCAAAGATTTCTTTCCAGATCGATTTGTCAAATATTTTTGTTGTGACAGCCATTTGAAACAGTTGCCTATCATCAATTTGTTGAATGCGATTCGACATTTTAGCAATTTTAGGGTAATATATACATTTACATATATTCATTCGATTTGTTACATAACCCAACAAATAAAGCATTGGTGTGTACGATTACGAGTTGAAATATTCGTCATATCGCAGTCAACCGAATCAACGAACACTTTTGTTCGATTATACGAAATGTATTTGAATGATTTCGCTTCAATGCAAGGTAGCCACAACCAATCATAACGATATTGCAAACTACAAAAATATCAGTATGTTCTTGTATATACCATTTCATAATTTGTATCAAATATTCAATCTATACATTAATATTAACATACTTTGTCATGTTCTCGATAACCGAATACTAACGAATAATGTCTTCTTATTTCTGGATAGTGACGAATACTATTTTGCTTTTCAACGAATTGTACGGAGATTGAACAGTATGTGGTTGGTGGTTATCGACTTATTAATAATGTTTTTGAAACACTTTTCAAAAGATATTGCGATGATCTCTCTGTAATTGAATGAACTTGTTGCTGTTATGATTGTTGTTGTTGTTCCTTAGATATTCACATAATGAAAGCAGAAGATCGAGAGAGAGAGAGAGAGAATCAATTACAAGAAGAGTGAGTGAGTGTTATGGAATAGAAAGTGTCAAAAATTCGCAATGTTCATTGAGTTCGCCAAGCAGGAAATTCCTCATCAAGTTTATAGATAGTTTTATTTAATTAAAATTACATTTTCCATATGAACAGTCGTCAAACAACAAGACAATAACAGAAAATTGTATTTAACGTGATTTTTCATCTCATAATTTCAGGTAATTTCTCTTTCTACTCGAGAAATTTTTCGCGTTTATATCTAAATCTTACTATTTGACATTTACAAGCTTGGCTTGTAAGCAACTTATGTAGGCATTGTTGTTTGTTGTTGTTGTTGTTGTGTATTGTTTTAGTATTTTATAGGTATTTTATTATTATTTTTTATTGTTCTTTTTAGTATTGCTTACACATAATTGACTATATAAAAGGTAACAACAAAAATATTTAATATCAATAGCAATAATAATAGCAACAACCGCAATTATATGATCTATGTAAAACAAAACACACACACACACAAACTAACATATAGCGCAACGTAATATTCATATACGTATAGGTGAATGTGTACATCCGTCTATGCTCGTATATATACGTACATACATACATGCATACATACCCATACGTTCAGTTACGTTATTGGCCAACAACACTTGCACGCTTTTTTGTTGTCATTCATTGTGCGTACATTTCATTGGTTGGTTTTAAACATTGGTTTATTTAATATTGTTGTTGCTGATGTAATATTTCTTTTTTTTTCGTTTATTTTTCTGTGTGTAATTTATTTTATTATTTATTTTTTTTTTTACTTCAACATTTCTTGTTGTTAAAATTATACGTACACAAACAAATAAGACCGTTTTAGAAACGCCCCTTATTAGATTGAAAATGAAAGAAATCGTAGAAGAAAAGAAATAACAACAACAACAAAAAAAAAGAGTTAAGTGTGGTACACTTTGAATTATTACCATTATTTGAACATTATTTTACAATCGCAGCGACGCCAGCAGCAGCAGCAGCAGCAGCAGCAGCAGCAGGTGAAGCAGGTGTTTTCAGTTATTGTCATTTTGTTTGTGTTCTTCCATCTTCTTTGTTGGCTAGTAATTTCTTGTTACTGTTGTGATTTTGGTGACATACGAAATGATATTACCATATTATGGTACTTATGGTTAAAAGTTGCTATACGTATTTCTATTGTATATTCTTCGCGTATAACATATACCTACGCCTACTACGCACTAGCGATAGTTATTAATTTGACAATTAGTAAGCTCAATCATTTATGGTAGTATGTATACGGATTCTCTCTGAAGGTGGATAATAAGTATAATTATAGATGGATGATATAGTCAATAACCTTTTCTATTTCTACTATTTTTTCGATTTCTTGTTCGTTTTAACCATTTAAAGAAATAGTTTAACTTTTCGTAAATGTCCACATATTTTTAATAGGATTGGTATTGAGGCTTTGTGATGGCCAATATAATTTTTCTCAATTCATGACTTTTTTAATAAATACTTTGGGACCCTGGTAATGTGTAAACCATGATGATATTGCCATTGATGGAATGGCATGGTTGAAATATATTTCCCATATATAAAAGTTACATTATTACTAACATTTTCCGACATTAATACATTACACATACGGATACAAATTCTAGTGCATGCCGTAAAAGAGCCATTAATGAATGTTTCTGTTATTACGCGGAGCTGTAAAAGGGCCAACACCATGACTGCTCAATTTACGAGATTATTTTGTATGAAAAAGAGCCCTCGTTAAAGGGCCGTCTAGGCTAAAAGAGCCAACTGAAAAAAGCTATCACTGCTGTATATCGAAAAAGAATACGAAATTTGTTATGGTATTCCTGGCTCGGCTTTGGGGTGCGCACTATTACCTGGTAGTATTCGTGGTAAAACGTCTTGGCAACTGTGTAGTGTGCACTAGCTTGTCCCGTAGCTTCAGTTTCGTGGGTTCATTATTCCAGCTGCTAAAAGAAACAAACAAAGATGCAGCCCTAACACCACCAACAAGTTATCAACATGAAATTTATTTACTTGCACACTATATATGAAACACAACAGACGAACCTCTATCTAACCCTATGAAATACCCCCCTAAAATCCTACTTCGCTTTACCGATACGACCTGCACCAAAGTTATAAATTGTATGCTGTTCCTTGCCCTCCATTCCTGTGCTTTATCGATGGTTCTTTTAAAGCCCTAAAATCCTACCAACACTACCACGTAGGGTTCAAATCAAAACTAGTTCTTTAACACTTCATCTAGTAAATTAGATTGATCGATTTCAATAATTATTCAAAAATAAAAAGGATACTTGCTAATATTGATATGTCTAACTCATATAATGTCAGTGCATCAAAATTGAGATAATAAAAATACATTTAGTCATTTTCAGCTTCTACTTTTTCTACTTATTCTAAATCAATATACTAGTCCATAATGATAGTAATAATAATAATAATAATAATAATAATAATAATAATACCTATGAATGCCATTATTAATGGGAGAAATCACCCACACTCACATGACAACATTATTAAATTAAAACGTGAAAATTAGCACATTGATAAAAAAGCAAAAAAAAAAAAACAAAAACGGCAACGGCAAAAAATGGCAACCATATGTTCGTTTTTGTTGTTTTCATTCAATTTATCATTTACGAGTACCTACGAGCACGTACACACACACATATGTACGAGAAGGCATGTAAAAATGTGTGAGAATACGAACGAAATGATATATAATGTACGAGTAATGTAATGAAAAAATATTCCACATATATGTAACAACAAACAAATGTTACGTGAACAACAATTACAGTATCAGAAGCAGTTGCAACAATACTATATGCATATGTATGTATGTATGTAGTAAACTAATGCAAATTATCAAATGGACTTAATTATTTTAATAAAGACGTCCGCGAAGTATTTTTCTTCATTAGTGAGCATGAGAAGGCATACTAAATGCACACACTCATACACACACACATACTTTTGCATAATGTCTCATTATGCCGGGTGCATTGGGATAATCGTCATACTATTTAGTGTATTATAATCAGTCAACTCAGGCAGGCAAGGCTGTTTGTATGTAGTCAGTCAATCATCAGTATATGATAGTACATATGTATGTTAGGTACAATTACAATCATCTGCGCCTTAATAAACAATTGAAAATTGATTAATTTTTCCGGTTGAGAATTTTGCAACAATTGTTTAGATCTATAAGATGTAAAATTATAAGTAAACACTAATAACAATAATAATAATGATCTCATTGGTGTGGGTGACGATGACAATATTTACATACATACATAATTGTTCTTGCAAAATTAAATGCATATCATTATTATAATTATTGTTGATTTGAAAATACAAAAAAAAAAAAAACGCAACTGCAACAAATTCTAATTTAAACAAATAACAATTAGTTCATACATAATATTGCTTGCTAGCTGATCAATTGATCGATCGATCAATTGATCGATCGTATGATCAAGTAAATGTATATTTGTAGTACTTATTAGAGCAACAAGATCTCCCAACATGACAATCTGTGATGTCATTACCTCATCTTCCCTTCACATAAACGTACAACAAGCTACATCTAATAATAATCAATAATATTGTAATTTTCTATTTGAGGAAATTACTAATAATAATACTAATAATCATAATAATAATGATGATTTTAATTGAATATTGCGCACTTCATATTCTCAAATTTAAATTGAATTCAAATGTTTTTCAAGCGAAAGCGCGAATATAAGACAGTATATGTGGTTAGTGGTGGTATTGTATAAGTAGTATGTATGTACATTTTATGAACCGAAAAAAAAAACAGAATATACAAAAATAAAACAAATTACATCTACATACATCTCATACATACAAAGTTACACGTGCATACATATGAATTATCCATTATAGATTTCAAATCGACCATAAACACTTAAAAGCGAGCGGGATATAGAGTATGTGTGGGAGAATGCGCGAGTTGGAGAGTAAGTAGCGTATAAAAGATCGCTGCTGTTGCTGCTGCTGCTATGTAGAGGGTGATTTTGTTTTTTTTTTACAGTGTGAAATTTTTCAATACTCACTAAATGTCTAGAAATTCATCAAATATGGCAATGCAAGATGAAGAAATTAATGAGGATCGGTCATATAATTCACCTTGCTACCTTGTGAACCTTGGGAACCTTGTTCATATAAGTTTGTATATAACATATTTATGTTTCGAATTTACAGTACTTGATTAAATCATTGTTTAACTAAAGGCCTAACTAAGGTTTAACTAATGCTATGCATCCACAATGACTTGCAGCTAGACTTTGAGGTAGAAAATCAGATGGCAACCCTTTGAAATTAGTTTATTATTTGAGTACTTAAAAATACAAATATAAAAAACGTATTCATCGTGAACTTTAGAATTAGCGGCACTCGGAGTCTTAAGTAATGGTCAAACGAATTGAGAATAAATTAATTTTATGTCAAACAGTTCTCATGTAATTTTTTAAATAGAAGAATTTAATATATCAGAGAACACCGTAGAATGCAATTTTCCTAGAAAGATGCTGTCCCACCTTTAATAGAACTTAGCAATTTTTGTTTTGAAAATAATTTGTTTGATTTATGGTTCCTTTTATCTAAAAACATAAAAATGTTACTTTTTTTGTGGTTCATTTTGGATGGGAAAGATGGGCGTCGTAGCAATAATTGTATATTGTAAATCGTTATATTATATTGTAAGGATCTGAATGAATTTTTTTTGACACGGTACACAGCATGCGAGCACTTGTGCCCAACCGATTTTTGTAGAAAGATTTTTAGCCTTCTGATCTGCAGGTCGTGGGTTCAATTCCCGGCTGAAGCATAAATTTAATATTGAAAAGATTTTGCTTTCGAACGATGTCCACCTGCAGGCAAGGAATTGGCAATTTTTCCGGCAGTCCGAATTTGCTATGAAAAAGCTTCTAAAGAAGCTCTGTGACAAAGCTCAGAAAAAGTGATGTAACAAGGGTTCTGCCGTTTGGAACTGACTAAAATTAGTAGGTTTCCTTCTAATACTGTCCAAAATTAAGACGCACAACAGTACTGGCAGAAAAGTTCGGCCGAAGAACTCTTCGGGGCTTATAAGTGCCACATACTTATATTTATTTTTTTTAAATTCGTGTAAGAATTGAAATATAATGATTACCATTGGGTCGAACAGCAAATCATTTTGCGAATGAGTACTCTGTCATGTGATTTGACGCCGCTGAATTATTTCTTTTGGAGATATTAAAACAATAATAGGTTCGAGTCAGCCTCTGTACCTCTTCCTTAGAATCATATTTAAATTGAAGTTTATCTGCTAAATAAAGACAAATACAGACCAGTTGTACAATTGTTTTCCATGTTGATTTCAATTCGAACCAATGATATTCTAACATAGTACGAGTATGTATGACACCCTTTTGGTTATAATATTGCAGGCCAACCCAGTTAGTTGGTTAGGCAATGAATATATCAGGCCACCCCCTCTAGTCCTATTATACAGGCAGTCATGCGACTAGTAAAGGGAGCTTTACAACTACACCAACAACAAATGTATCCATAAATATGACGGTAATAGAGAACATACGCGAATACAAGAGCCTGCGACGATAATGACGACAATGAGGTTGGTAATAGAGGCCATGCTGCTGCTGCTGCTATTGTTGTTGTTGTTGTTAATAATGATTATGATTGCGTTGGTGCTGGTGTTGGCATTTGTGTTGTTGTGATTGTTGTTGTTGAACAACAACAACAACGTGTGTTATAAAAATATTTTAGGTACTCATATGCATACACGTTTGTAGGTATGTATGTACTCGTACATGTGTACTTGAATAAGTTTATTACTGCAGCAAGTAAAACAGATAATAATGGGGAGTTCAATATGTAGACACACATACATACCATATGTATGTATGTACGATTATGTAGATGAAGTGTCTGTTATTATTGTTGTTTTAAAATTTCTATTCTTATATACACAGTAGCAACAACAGGAACCATAGCACATGAAGTACTTGCGTTAATATATTTACGTTACATATTTACATGTTGAAGATAATGCTGGTATGGATTTGTTGTGTGCTATTATTGCTAATGCTGTTGGCTTTTTCATATACTTTACAAATATATACACACACACTCACCCAGAATGCATGTGAAGTAGAATAAATATCATATCACAGCAACAAATATATGAATTCAAAGAAACAAAAACAAAAAAGCAAAAAAAAAAGTGAAGCATGAACAATTCATGCATGAAGGCAATATATTTTGCCTTCGAAAATTATTTTGGATGATCGCATGTGATTTTCCTAAAATTATGACATAATAATACATACAAAAACATACACACAGACAACCACACACATGAAACAGGCTGTTGGTACCTAATAATTTTAATGTGAATTTATATCTATTGTAAATTTATAGCATCATATTATATGTTGTATGTACTCTATATGGTATTATAAATATATATATATTTTTTTGTATATATTTAACACCCTATTTATTATAAATATCCACAATAATAACGCACTTAATTACACATATTGGTTTATTTTCGGTATTTGACCATCAAAATGTTAAATTTAAAATGACCCTCCATAATTATTATATATATAATTTTCATTATGCCAAAATTATAACATCTTAGCTACTTGTAAGTGTGACTGTGTGTATACATAAAAAAAACCTGTGTATGAGTAATCTTCAAAAGAAACTAAGTACACTCATTACTTGTAATGTGATTGGGTGATTTTAATTTTGAAAGCATCAAAAAACGAATAGATATTCTTGGAAATAAGTATGAATAATAAAAATTAGCCAATGTATAATACCACAGCTTATATGACATACACTATGACAGACAGACTTCGAAACGTTGACAGACGACTATCGAAAGTTTAACATATTTCCTGCTAAGCATTGTCTGTAAAAAGTTAATTTGAGGTATTGTATTTTTTTTTTACCAATAACCTCACCGAACTCCCTACAACCATTCTAAGAGTATATCAATAAATCTCTGCACAGATAAATATAAAAATTACCATTCAAAGCATTGCTCTCATATGTATTTATATGCACTTTTTGTTGTCGTTGTTATCTTAATAAACATACATTAATACAATTTCGACAATTTTTAAATAATTTAACGTAGCGCCACAACTCATTTAAAAACACAAGCGATGATACAAAAAAAAAAAAATAAATAAATACAACCGCACAAAAACAGATGAACTCAAGTATGGGCAATTGAAGAATTTTGATTTAATACGAGCACCATATACGATATATGTATAATGCAAATGTACATAGATATGGAATCCTCTTCGGTTATTTTAATTTTCTGATGCGTCGGCAAATTCTTTGCTTTCTCTTGGTAATTGCTTGTTTGTACATTTATTTGCAATTTATTATATCATATACGGTACGAGTGCGGTCCCAGAACTACGCGACCTAACAAAGAAAACACAACAAATTTGGGAAGCGATATTCTATAGCTTCGATACTCTGTTTATAGAATGAACTGTCTTGCTCATTAAAATAGCCATCTACCGCAGACTCTTACTTACTTACTTATGTGGCCATAACAACCGAATATCGATTTAGGCCGAAAATAACATGCTTCGCCAGCCATCTCTGTTCTTCGCTAGCTGGCGCCAGTTAGAAATTCCAAGCGCCGTCAGGTTCTCCAGTACTTGGTCTTTCCACCGGAGGTTTGGTCTTCCTCTTTTGCGTCGTCCTCCAGCGGGTTCCGAATATAACACCTTCCTAGCTGGAGCGTGTTCTTCCATTCGCTCGACATGACCTAGCCAGCGCAGCCGCTGGATTTTGATGCGCTTTACTGTGTCAATATCGGCATACAGCTCGTACAGCTCATGGTTGTACCTTATTCGGTACTCGCCACCAACGCAAATAGGTCCAAAGATCTTGCGTAGGACTTTTCTCTCGAAAACTCCAAGTATTCGCTCATCCGAGGTGGAAATTGTCCAGGCTTCAGCGGCATATGTTAGGACAGGCATGATGAGAGACTTGTAGAGTGTAGTTTTCGTTCTTCGAGAGAGGGCTCGACTTCTCAATTGCTTACCCAGCCCAAAGTAACACCTGTTAGCAAGAGTTATCCTACGCATGATCTCCAAGCTGACGTCATTACTGCTGTTAATGCTGGTTCCAAGATAGACAAAGTCCCTTACTACTTCAAAAGCGTAGTTGTCAACAGTGACGTGCTGTCCAAGACGCCGGGACTCTTTGTTTGTTGACACTAGATACTTCGTCTTCCCCTCGTTCACCGTGAGACCCATCCGACGCGACTCTCTTTCCAACTCTGAGAATGCTGCACTGACTGCTCGCGTGTTCATGCCGATTATGTCAATATCGTCGGCATACGCTAACAGCATACTCCACCTCTTCATTATTTGCAAATTTTCTACCACCAAGCCATTTTTTCAAATTTGGAAATAGAAAATAATCCGAAGGAGTTAAATCTGACGAATAAGGTGCGTGCTGAAGCAATTCGAGCTTTAACTGGTTGATTTTGGCCATCGCAATAGCGGATGTGTGTACTGGTGTTTTTGTTCTATTGTGAGCAAACGCAGCACCCATCTTGCACACAGCTTTTTCATCTTCAAATATTCGGTCAATATACGATGTATAGCACTTTTTGAAATGTCTGTAATTTCACCTAGCTCACACACCTTCAGCCGGCGATCATCCAATACCATTTGGAGTGGCCACCTCAATTGGTCGACCACTATGGTGTTCGTCGTGGCAGCTCGTATGACCTCGTTTAAATTCTCCCACCCAATATTTGATGGTCGTAAACGAAGGAACAGATTTCCCCAGAGTAGAATCTAGTTCGACCTTAATATTCATTGGACGGAGACGTTTCAAATGAAAGTATTGCATTACATAATGGTGACCAATTTTTTCCATGTTTACAATTTCACTGAGGTCGTTAACTTAAAACATATGTTTCATAAGGTTGCCACTTTTCACCAAAGTAATTTTTTTCAAACTACTGCCGCCATCTATATGTCAGGTCGGGTAGTTTTGGGACCATCCTCGTATATACTCGTATGTACTATGTAGTTATTTTTGGAAATATTATTTTGTTGTACCATTGAGTACTTAGATAGTGGCATTAATTGATTTCATTTAATTTCAATTTTCATTGTTTTATTATCGATTTTGGTTCTTGTTCTGTACAAAATTTATCAATTTTGTTGTAATTGCAATTATGATAAATTTAATATTTTTTGATTTATTTCTCTATTTCTCTATTGATTGATTTCTCTATTTCAAATCTCCTTTATAAACATTACTATAAGAATTTCAAAGCAAAATGCATATAAATACATATCATCCTTTGGAGTTTTATCCCCGAATATGTCAAACCATTGACTAGGTGATGAGATGTGTGTATTTTTTCCCAGTAAAAGGATGAAAATACTTTTTCGACATTATTGTAAGTATTTGAGCAACAATGCCGAAATAAAAAATATTTTTTTCGCATATAAAAAAAAAATTGTATATCGAAATTTTTGCAACTTTTTCAGCATTTATTCATTTGACATATATACGTTCCATCTTCCACCAAAACTAGAAACTATTCAAATCGCCCTCATTAAGATTGCATTCATTGTAGGTGGGTATGTTGTAGATTAGACGATTGCTGAAATTACACACTGATTGCATTCTATTCATTCTGTGAATATATCAATAATGTATATTCTTATTTTTTAGCTCATCTAGAAATTACAGTCACATCTATACTATACACTAATGGGTTAATGGATTGTTAATCTATATAAGTAATACTCATTGTACATATTATAGTACACGTAATAAAGAAGAAGAAATGATGAAGAATCTACATGCAGATGAATGGAGAGAGAAAAATAAAAATAAAAATAAAATCTCTACATACTACTTTGGATTTATTCAAATGGCATTTAAATTAAAAGCGCCTTGGGTGCACAATTTGAATATGAAGCTTCTTAGTATATTTGTATGTTAGTATGTGTATATGAGTATACATATGAATGTACATTAGCGTGTAAATAATCATAGTAATGATGTATAGTACATATAGACATATACTGAAGGCAATAAATAAATGCGACGGAATTAATATCATTGACTTTTATATGGTCATATACATAATTTCGCATTGATTAAATTTAATTTAAAATTTCATGTATCCAATGTGTGCAATAATTTGTTTTTTTGTTGTTGTACTTACATGCCAATAACTGCTTTCGTTTTGTAGAAGATTGCCTTCAATAGTACAGTTTAATTTATCTCATGTACTTATGTTATGATCGACTGTTTTTAATTCTTTGCGTTTGAATGTTTCTTTTTATTTTGAAATCTAAAAATATAAAGTATAAAGAAAAATATATTTATTAATTTATTACAAATACATATGTTTAATAGTGTGTTATTACATATGCTATTATTACTACATACTACAAATGACACCTGCTAAATTACTTGTGTTTGTATTTATGCTGCTTGAAACAAGTGACCTTAAGCTTAACTTCTAACCATAAAACTGAAGTTCAAAAAACTATACAACTGTATTTTGTCGCTGATTTTTTTATTTTTTATAAATTTTATTAATTTCTTATTACCAATAAGTTTATTTATTTGTTTTGTGTGTGTGTGTGTGTGCATATTTGAAGCGCTTCATTAAATACAACACACATACAAATAAGGGGGAAAAAAATTATCAAATACTCTTTCATTTATTGAAATCTTCATTTTTTTCCTTTTTTTCTTTCTCTTTATTCATAGACATATCTATGTCTTAATATTTATTTATATGTACTATAGCTATTCATACATATATGTTTATTCATACATTAACTATGTAGTATAACTCATGAACTTTCACATAAGGTCAACGTATTCAAATCCAATACTTGGTATATTAATAATAATGGTAGTAGTAGTAGTAGTAGTAGTAAATATCTGTTTATGCATACAGTACAAGTATGACATATAGTAAGGTTAGCTTTTAGCGTTGTTTTTCATTCGCCGTCGTTGTCGTCGTCGTCGTCGTCGTCGTCGCCGTCTTGTGGTTTTATTTTGAATTTTGTTTTATTTGATTTTTAATATTAACAATTCAACAGTTCATAGTAACAAGAACACAAATTATACGATATATACAAAGTTTCACAAAGTTCAAAATGATTATAAGACAAATAGACAAATACAGATGATCGAGGTAACTGATGATCGTAATGAACATCATCGTCATCTTCATGATCTCCATATGAAATACGAGTATTATAGCCAACAGAAAAATGTAATCAATTAAAAGAAGAAGCTACTAATACTGATGTTTTTGTATGTATTTATATATAGGGTGGTATTTTGTTTCTTTTTAGATTTTTTTTTTTTTTGGAGCGTCATAATTTATACAAAAATTTTGTCAAGTTTTGTTTAAAAACTTTTGAATTATGGAATTGATACATCTTCAAAGAAGATAAATCAAAGATGGACAATAAATTAATAAGTAATGATGAAGTTGTTAACTTCAGTTTTAATAGACTTTTGGCTATACAATTTGAAAGTACGACACTCTCGCAATATCACCCTTTATGTACATATATGTGTCTCTGTGACTCTGCTGTGCTCTATGCAAATTAAAATATGTTGACGGTTTTGTATTAGTTAGTTCTTCTCCATCGTCTATTAGATACCATCATTATTATGATTATAATTATTATTATTGCTGCCGTTGCTGCTGCTGATGCTGCTGCTGTTGTTGTTGTTGTTGCTTTTATGATTTTGGAATAAATTAATTACATTTGACAGTTTTAAAGAAACCAAGACAAAGACAACTAAATAAGTAAGCAGAAGCAGACACGGCAAAAAAAAAAACACATTGATTTAATTACCTTTTTTGTGTGTGTGTGTGTGTATGTGGAATTTAACAAAGAAGTATGTATGTAAATAATAGTAAAAGAGAGCAGCAGCAGCAGTAAAGTATGTGGGACAAGATAGGATGAGGTATAAAGTGATGGTGGCATTTTAATATGTGTATGCGTTCATACATACGCACATCGATGGAGACATTTGTAATGTATTTGGGACATTTTTTTTATTGTAAAACGCATAACGATGATTGGATGTCGTGATCAGTGTATGTGATCATTAAAATCTGATGTGTAGTTACATAGTTGTTGTTATTGTTTTAGTTAATTACATTTGATATTGTCTAATTTTTATTTATATTTACATATATATGTATTTTTCTATGATGATGATGATGGTGATTATTTTATTGTTAATTTCTTTCTCTTTTTCTCTTATATACATCGTATATGGTAAATAATATTTAAACCCGAAGGTAACTAAATTTTAGCTGAATATTACGCATCTAAAGACGAGTATATTATCAAGATATATAAATACCGCATGAGACAATTATGTATTAATGATCGGTATTTGTTTGCAGCAATAGCTTCTGCCATTCGTTGAATACATAAATATACATATATCTATAAGACGTTTATATGTATATGCATCTCTATTGTCTATAATTTAGAGAAAGCGTTTTTAATTTGAAATCATTATAATTATTATTGCTCTTACTACTGCATACACTTGATACATTAAAAGGTTAAATCGCTAATTGGTATTGTTTGGATTTCATCTTTTTTTTCGCCCTTCTGTTTTATATGAAGTCATGATGATTGACGAAAAATAGTTCAGAAGCATTTTTTTTTTTCAAAACAACACTTTTGATTTTTATCTCAAAATCGTTGTTTTCAAAAGAATTACGAAACATTTGAAATTAATTAAAGACATCGCCAACAATAGAGAACACTTCTTCTTCTTATGTGGCCATAACAATCGATGATCGATTTAGGCCGAACATATGAAAATTCGGCGCCAGTTTTCTCTGTTTTTCGCTTGCTGGTGCCTATTGGATATTCCAAGCGCCGTCAGGTTACCCAACACTTGGTCCTTCCAATGGAGGTTTGGTCTTCCTCTTCTTCTGAGTCCTCCAGCGGGTGTCGAGTTAAATACCTTCTTCGCTGGAGCGTCTTCTTCCATTCGCTTGTCATGAATCAGCCAGCACGGCCGCTGGATTTTTATTTTTATTATGTCAATGTCAGCGTACAGCTCATACAGCTCATCGTTGTACCTCATTCGGTACTCGCCATCAACGCAAATAGGCTCGAAAATCCTGCACACAACTTTTCTCTCGAAAACTCCAAACATCCTCGCATTCGTGGTGGAAATTGTCCAGGCTAGAGTGTGATTTTCGATCTTCGAGAGAGGGCTCGACTCGACTCAATTGCTTAATCAGCCCAAAGCAACACCTGTTAGCAAGAGTTATCATACGCATGATCTCTAGTCTGACGTCATTACAGTCCAATAGAGACTGGTTCCAATAGAGACGAAGTTCTTCACCACCTCGAAAGTGTAATGTAGAACACTAGATAGGTTTTTTCTTAACAAACTGTAAGAGTTCTCACAGACCGAACTAATCAATTCTAATGGGCATGGATATCTTGACTGGACTATTTTTTTTCTAACTTGAAGAGATAACTTTTTAAAATAAAAATCTCATGTTGAAATATACACCAATAATGTATTTTCATAATTCTTATAGTGTGCTCAGATTCAGCGCTTAAAATCCATATGTATGTACTAGCCTTTTCCTCTGGCCGACGAGTTTTCTAGGCGCAAGGAGTCCTTTTAAAATACAAAAGTGTACAATATGGTCAGAAAAAGATTGTATACTTTAAAATAATAATCGGAAACACTAGATCGTAAAATATTTGACCGACTGTTCGAAAGTTAGTCCGAAGAACCAATTGAGGTATATTAATTCGACTAGATGGATTTAGTTATTTTCTTTGTCGTCTCTCTTATGAGCGACACAGTAGGCCATCTGTGCTATGGATTGAAAAAAATAATTTCAAAAGTATTCGAACTGATTTCTTCAAAATGATTTCCTTTGCAAATTTGTCATCAACATGTTATTTTTAAATTTTATATATCACTCGATTTTCTTCCTGACTCTGTGTACTCTGTACACACACATGGTCTTCACATTAATATATACGTTGAAGTTTTTTTCAATTTTCATTTCATCGAGATATACACTCTCAGACTCAGCTTGATATCCATGCTAGAAACCAATTATTTGGCCAACTGTTGCTATAACATACATGTATGTATATGTGCTCATATACATTTATTAATATACACTACTAATGATCTTTAGCTACTGATCTGTTGCATGATAATTTTTTCAATTTTGCAGGTAGTTGTTGTTAAGGCACATATTCGTATAACGACAGGGATGTAAATATGTTCATGTGTACTTACACATAGCAAAAGTAAATTACCCAAATGCCTATATACACACGTACATACATTGTGTTTGAAAAAGAGAAGGCAAATTATGTTGAAAACGTCTTCTTTGTTCTTTATTATTATTATTATTATTATTATTATTATTATGCTAGTGTACATATTTTGTGAAAATTCTTAAAACAATAAATCTTTTTAATTTCATTTGCTCTTAACCTTATTTTAAATGTTTTTTTTTTTGTAGGCGTTAGATACGCTTTTTTTCGATGTTTATGATGGGGTTTGGTTATTTTTTTATGCTTTTGGTAACAATTCTTTTATTATTGTTATTATTAGTATTATTACTCTTCATCGCGAGTACAATTCTTGTATTATATTTTCTCACGTCCTTACAATTTATTAGTGATGTACGTACGGTTATGTATGTATTTATGTTGTGCATACTTGAAAAGATTTAAGTAATAATTCAGAGCGTCATAAATATGAAACAAATGAGAACAAACAAAAAAAAAAAAAATATATCAGAAACCAAAATTAAAAAAAAAAAGCGTAGAAGAATTTTTAATTGCTAAAATTTCGGACTTTAGTTGATGGTAATAATGATGGTAATGGAGGTAGTGTTGGTGGTGGTGGTGTTGACGTTTGTAGAAGTGGCAATTAACCCATACACACGCACACATACACAAACGCACGCTCTCATAACACCAACAGCAACCCAAATGTAGGCATGAACCCAAAAACGTATAAAAAACAAATCCACAAAATGCATGAAATTATAATGGTAGAGAGTGTGAAGCACAAAATGTGCGATTAAGTGAGAATAATGAAAAACAATAAAGTAATAAAAATTGCAACATGTCTACATAATGTACGCAAGTATACTTAAGAATATATGTACGTATAAATAAGTATGTGGGACAAGAGAAAAAAGTGAAAATTGTAAAATTTGTCGATTTTAAAGAAAACTCATTTAAAAGTTAACTCGTAAATGTTATTAAAAGAATACCAAAGGACTATTTGGCAGTATTGTTTTCTTATACAGTTTTTTTTTTAAACCCTCTTTCGCACAACTATGCTTCATTGTTTTCATGTACATATTTGTATTGTTCTAAAACCATAAACTTCCTATTGCCTTTGGTTTTAAATACAAGTCATATTCGCATTTATGCATAAGTACCTATATGGTATTTAATTATTTAGGTCCTTTCTCCAAAATTACGAATTTTTATGCAACATTTCGATATTCTTTTATTGTATATAGACGATATATTATAGATACTAGAAAAATACAAAAATCGATTGGGTCCAGTCTGGTTTCAGAGTCCTCTTAAGATTAGATTAATTTTTCCTATAGAAAATGAATACGTTTCTTAATCCTTCATCTATAAATGTTTACTTGGATATAGAAACAAGTTCTTTTATGGTAAAAATGAATGTGTTCCAATATCTGAAAGACGCTTCAGTACGTTCTAATACAATATATGCAATTTCAGACGTATCGGCAATTTTAATGTAATTAAGGAACGTCTTCTTGTTATCCAATCATCTAAATTTAGTCAAATGTATATTTCAAAAATAGGTGAAGGTCTGCATCGATCAGACAATTTTATCCATACAACCAAGGCGAACTTGTTCCGAAGAAAGTTTCAATCGAAAGTGCAAATAAATCTGTATTTTGAGGTGCTGAATGCCAAAATTTGGTGTTGGCGTTAATTCGTTAATTTTTTTTTTCGTAGAACACAATGATGTTTCAGTAATTGCTCTATTTTTGATTTTTAGAGTACTTGACGTCATAATTAAGTACATTAAACTTTTTGTTTAATGATTCGCTTTAATTTAGGAAGTTTCTCTATCCCGTACAGTTTTAGAGAACCTTACGGCTGTCATGACTAATTATCGAAGTACTTGATGCTATAATTTAGTATATTATATTTTCAATTTCGGACAACATTAGGTATTGTTTTTATGCCCCTTTTTCATTGTTTTTGATTTCAAAGCAACTATACAAAATCGAAATATTATTCTCAAAATGTTTTCAATTGCTGTTAAATATTGTATTTTAAGATTTTAGTTCCTTGAATATGAAGAAAACCATTTCATAAGTAATTTTTAATCCCAAAAATCAAAATTTTATAAATGAAAATTTCTCTGCAAATCTTTAAATTGAATTTTTTAATCTTAAATTTTGAGAGTAAGAAAAATAAATATCTTATTTTCATCATATTGAAGTTTACTTTAGAAAATAGTCAAATTAGAAATTTTTTTTTTAATTAGAGATTTTAATATAATTAATGAACAATTCTTTAGTCATAATTAAAACCAACAAAAAAAAAAAAAAAAATGAAAAGCAAAATTCAAAGATCAAAAATTGAAATATTCTATTCACAAACAGTCAGCTGCAAATACATCATTGTAAGAAACCAATCGTAAATACAGTCATACACTTAAGTACCTACTTTTTTTTTTTGTTCAAGTACTCGATCCATAAGTAAAATTCAATAAGTAACATATTGTATGTACCACAAGCATACACACTAGTACATACGAAAATATAAAGTGTATGTACCTTCATCATATGGTACGAGTATGTGTCGATCATGCATTAAAGATAATGTAATTGAAAGGAATGCATTTGAAAAAGATAGAAAAAAAAACTTACAAAATAAATAAAGTGTATAGAAAAGAATTACAAAGAATAGGAAAAAATTGAAAATCATGTGTAAATATACTCAAATGTTTTAACATTTTGGTCCTTTTTTTGTTATTTTTTTGTTCTTCTTCCAAAAACCGAAAATCCTTAAATTACATATGCGCGTAATTTAGCACGGCTTGTTTCACATCATACCAATTGTGTTGTTGTTACTATTATTCTTATTATTCTATCTTCTTTTTTACATAGTCATCGTTTGAAATTCTATTTTTAAGGATAACGAACGAATATACAATAATAGAAAAAAGCAAAGAGAGGCGGCAACACTTTCAAAATTAACGTTAAACACTTGTTAAGTGCGCAATTGCAATCATACAAAGACAGAAAGGCAGGCTGGCTGACAGGCAGGTAAGCGGTTATACGTGTGTACATCCCCGCATGCGCAGGTAGGTACAAATCAGAGAAATCTTTTTTGTTTTTTTTTTTGACTTTTAACACGCACATGCATTTAAAAATCTGTTTTATATGGCTGTAGTTACGAGTATCTATATATATTTTTGATACATATCGTAAATTCAAAGCAAATTGTTATAAAAATTGGTAATAAATTTTCAAATAATACAAAACTATTCAACTATTCGACACATTTATCGTCATGGGTTAGAAATTGGATTTATAAATGCACATACGAGCATTGAAGATGTATGTATACGATTGTTGTGCTCTAAATTGTCTCTGATATGAGGTGAGGTAGTTTTGTACATTTGATATGGATTATATATATTTTTCAAGAGGAGAAAAAACTAGAATAGAAGATGGAATTAGGTATACAGCGAAAAAATAGCGAGAATAAAAGAATATACCGCTGTGCAACAATATGTTGCTTATAAAGATGTATATATACATGCACCTATGAGTACATATGAGTATTGCAAGCAGCATCAAATTTCAAAGTATACGATAATAATATGATTGTCGCTTTCTCGTTCCCACTTTTCTACTTTAATTCGTAAGCATGATGTGTGTACTATATATGAGTCAGATATCATATTTATTTCTTGCAGATGCTATATTATTTTATTTATTTTTATATGAATTTTCGTTACGTGCATGATGGCAATACCAAAACATTTTTATTAGATCGTATCAAGTGGCCACATAAATTAGCACCTGTGTATATACAATATCCGTATACAGTGAGAGCTCTCAAATAAGTAAATCATGAAGAAAATGATTTGGCTATTTGATTAGTGAGCTGGTTTTTTTTGTGTATTGTGGGAAAATTGGTTTTCAGTAAAAGCAATCTTTTGAAAATTTGAATAAAATCCGGATGATGAGAGTAGTTAAAACAAAAAATGTCAATATTTAATTAGGTAATTAGTGTAAGGTGTAGCCCTTATATACATATCTTATAAGCAGGGAGAAGCAGCGTTTATAAAAAAACAAGTAAATTTTTAGATTTTGATTTTGTTTTCATTAAACTGGTATATAAATTATTTGGGAAAGACAAATTTTTTTTTACCCAGAAGTCAATGTTATTTTTTAGTTTCATTTCAGTTTGGATCTACATCTACTGAGTAATGAATTGTCAGTCAATAGTATCCAGGAGCCAATATACAATATATCACATTATAGGAGTGATATTTTTTAATAATGAAACATTTTGAATGAATGAATCAAGAACATTTTAGAATTCGATATTTTAAAACGATTGACTGTTGTTTTCCTTATTATTTACGACATTGCTAGTGGGTGCCGTTGTTCAGTGGTTAGTGCGTTGGTCATCTAATCTGTAGGTCGTGGGTTCAATCCCCGGCTGAAGCACAACAAAATTTGATATCGAAAATATTTTTCTTTCGAACGGCACCCACCTGCCTGCAAGAATTGGCAATTTTTCGGGGAGTAATAATATACCAAATATGCTTCTGAAAAGAGATCTGTGACAAAACTAAGTTAAAGTCACGTCACAAGAGTTCTGCCGTTCGGAACCGTCTAATATACGTAGGTCCCTTCTAATGCTGTCAAAATTTAGCACGCACAACAGTGTTGGAAGAGAAGCTCGATGGTATGACAATGGGCCTTTCTGGCCTAAGTGTGTCTTCTCACAGATAGGGCAGTCACATAATCTTACCTATGACTTTGCTAAAACAGTTGTACTTAAGTTCATCTGATTTCAGTGCCATTTAAGAGTATTAAAATCGGATGTACCTACCAAATTTTCTGTGTACCGAGTACCGAGTACCGGTATAGTTGATGTACCTTTATATTGCTATATACATCATGGAATGGAAGAACACGCTTCGGCTAAGAAAGTGTTATACTCGGAAACCGCTGGTGGACAACACAGCAGAGTCAGACCCAACCTCCGGTGAAAAGATCGATTTTCTAATTAGCACCAAATAGCGAAGGAAAGAGCTGGCTGGCGAAGTATGCTTGATTTGGCCTAAATCGATTTTTGGTTGTAATGACCACATAAATATACCAGTACACATGCATAAGTACATATATGTATATATTTATAAATGTATTAGACGTTACTTATATGATTAGAAAATTATTAAGTAAAAATGCCATTTTTATGACCAAAAATTACAATGTTGACGAAAAAAAACAACAAAAAAGATTAATTGCGCTATTTATACATCAGAATGGACAACAACAACAACAAAGTGTTGAATGACACAATGTTGGTAAATGTCGAATAATCGACATTGTAATTCACTAAAAATGCACACACACACACACACACAAATACTATATAACAAGCAGAAATATTGTATGTAAATAGGTATTTGCTAACTCGCTATAACAGTAATCCTATTGTCGTCATTAGTCCTCACCTCTAGAAGCCCCATTTAAACGCCCTCTGGTTAAGCCAGCTATTAAAGGAATAATTTGAAAAAAAAAAAAAAACAAAAATAAAAAATGCAAAAGAACTTGTACTTGCGTGTATGTGTGTTGGTAATGAACAAATTGTTAATTTCATTAGGAATTCATACTTTTCTGTTCGACAACAACAGCAACAACGAAAAGATACGAGCATGTGTTCATGGTGAAATATTGTGTGTTTATTTGTTGGGTTGGTAACTGGTGACTATTAAATGCTTTTGATGGTAACAAAATAATACATATGCTTATATCGTATGTATTGTGTAATAAACATATGTAAGCACATATGAATTTTATACAAAAAAAAAAATGTTGTTATCCTTTCATTTTTATTATGATTATTTTTATAACAACCACTAAAACAATCATACACACACATATACATACATGCATAAACACAAAGTTACAACAAAAACAAAAATATATGTTTATATTTAGTTATTGTAGCCAATGGTAATGAATATGATAGTTGTTATTATTAGTTGGTACCTACTGTTATTGTTGTTATTGCAATTTGTTCATAAAATTTTATTTATAAAATGATCACAAGCCAACAACAAACAGTAACATGGCTTATTATTATTTCATATACATTAACCCCAACAGCAAAGCCCACTAAAATTGTTTGTGTTGCTGTTGTTGTTGTTTATGCTAATCATTTACCACACATACAAGTTGGTATGCCTTTTTCCAGTTACTATTGTGTTTGTTGATGTAGTTGTTGTTTTGTTAATATACACAATTCATGTAATTGGTAATTGTAATATGCTCAGTTGTCATGCAATACTATTACCACTTCTACTACTGTATTGATGTAGTACATACCATATCATATATGCGAGTATGGACATGTACAACTACCAAGTAGGCAAAGACATGATGGTCATGATGCCATCTTAAGGTCAGAATTTATATGGAATTATGCGTTAAATCTTCGTAGATTAGCAAAGTGATAATGTTTTAGCTTTTTGTGCATGAGGTTACCGATTAAATTTAATCCGCAATCAACTCTGTACTTTTTTGGCTCATAAGTCGGTAAGATATTTGTCTAGAAATTGTTTCTATTTGTCGAGCATTGCTACTCTTTGGATATAAATTGTAGAAATAGAAGAATCCTTCTATTTAATAGGGCACCACGGTAACTGGTTGCTCTCTCTCTCTCTTGAATATCATCGTGTATATTTGACTACTGGATATGTTTTGAGGAGACCCCCTAAGCGTATCTAATTCGTTTCTGGTCAACAGGACTTCATTTTTATATCATTATTATTTAAATTTTTTCGCATTTTCGTTTTGTTTTTTTTTTTCTGTTTTGTTATGTTTATTGTTATTGTTATAGCTATAATGGTATGTACGTATGTACATTTCAAGGTGTAATTACAATTTTACAGTAATTATTAGTTCAACATTTGTACCTCATAAATAAATGTGTATTCGTTTTTCATTATTTTATTCTATTGGCCATGGTGTGGTAGTGATATTTGATTGGAGAAGAAAAGAAATGAAAAAACGAGAACTGGGAATGACCATCACAACCTTTCGGAGTCTAGTCAGGGTGGAGCATTTGTAAGGCATGCGGCATTATGAGAAGATCATAAAAATTAAAACTAACTGCTAGTTTGCGTTGTTTGTTGCCATTGTTCTTGTTGGTATTCATTATATATTGTTGGTTAACTACAACTTACTTGGCAATAATAACTACATATTTTATTTAACTCTTCATATTATTCTTATTCTTAATGTTGTTTATTGTGTAACTAATTCGATATGATTTTGTATAGCAATTTGTATAAAAACATTTTTTTTTGTTAAGCTTTAATGTGACCAACATGAGTTTACTATTTATTGTTATGGTATGGAGAGTGAAAGGGTTTGTCTCTTTTTTTTTTTGATTATTTATACAAATATGTATGTAAATATAAATAGTTACACACACATATATGTAAAAAAAATTATTAATGTTTATTTGTTTCAAACAGTGTTTTATTGCTAATTTTCATTTCATTTACAATGAATTATATCTTAATGTGACGAGAGAGAGAGAGAGAGAGATAGCGAAGTATATTTTTTAATAAATGTTTATGATCATAATGCGTGTTTCAAAGGAGTAATTTTCTTAGAATATACATATATGATAATATGTAACCATCAAAAATTCATATAATAGATCATTTAATTTCATAATAAAAATAATTTATATGAATTATGGAATTTTTCTTAATTTATTATATGTAATATTGACATACATATGTATGATGAGCAAATGAATTCAAATTAAATAAGAATTAATTCAGTGGACATTTGATTATTAAATTTTGTTCAGGCGATAAATAACAGTGGGCTCCAAAATTTTGGATCACAGTCTAATAGAGTTAATATTGTAGTATAGTTCTAAGCTAAGTTTTGTGTTTTTGCACGTCTATAGTGAAATTATATAAAGAATTTCTTTGTAAAATATTTTAATACTTTATCTAATATTATCTATTAATATTTATTTTAAATATTTTTCGAAGAAATGGTAAAATAGACAACAATTTCTGAATTTGATTAGAAATCGTCAAAAATGAACGATTTTTTAAGCATCATTTTGAGTCATTTTGTTCGAGAAGATCAGTTAATGGCGATCAGTCATATATTTCAACGCTCTGGGGGTGATTCCTATTCAGTTATGGGGTTATTTGTCGAGTTTTAGATGTTTTTCGGTCATTTTGTTTGATAGTCCCCTTAAGGGGTGGAAATAGAATGTAAGAATGTTTGGAGGAAATATTGATGAAGAAAAATTGCAGAGTCTATCATGCATTTCAGTACGCCAGCTGCGATTTCTGTTCACTTCTGGGGTTATTTGACGATTTTCAGATGTTTTACGGACATTTTGTATAGCAGTTTCCTTAAGGGGTGGACATAGAAGGTAAGAATGTTTGGAGAAAATGTTGAAGAGGAATAACTAATTGGTGCCAGCCATATATTTTACCACTCAAGAGGCGATTCCTGAATAGTAATGATAATATTTGTCGATTTGCAGATATCAGATGCTGAAAATTTTAATCCATACAATTTAATCCATCTTAATGTGCATACAGATACTATATAATATATATGTAAATGTGTTGTTGCTTGTAATAAGGTAAAGTTCCGTTTACTTGTATTAAAAGTGGCTACGATTATAAAAACGAGTAATTCCATGAAGAGAACAATTAAAAGTAAAAAATTAACAATAATAAATAACAACAAAAATGACCAAACCGTAAGAACGAATGAATCCTTAAAAACCACAATTAACTTGAATTGTGAATCACAATGCATGTTACAATTACAAAAGCACATACACACACAAAATTGTATATATATAGTATTTCGCCACCATCGTACTGCCAATTACAACAAGAAAAACAATAACAACGACTACAACATTAATACCAGCACCAATACGATTAACACCCAATAGCAGCAACAACAACGATTACACCTTATGTATCGTCTACGTACACATGTAGGGTATATTCGTGGAAGTAGAAGAAGAAGCAGAAAAAGAACAGAACAATAAAACAAGCCCAACAACAACAACAACAAAACAAGCCGATATTTAATGTTGTCCAGTTTAACTTAAGTAGGTATTAATTCCTCCCAAGCGACCTCTTGGCCAATTTCACTCCACTTCTCACTCTAAGTAAGTTCGCAAAGCTTGCAATACGCGACCTCTGCCGTACGATTTGTTTTCATATTCTACCATAGGTGCCTACCGACTTGTAAAGAACGGCGGCGCTGGGCTGCAAGGAGGTGAAAGTCGTGTATGATGGAGTTTTATTCACAATTGTGCTGGCATTATTTACTGCTGTAGTTGTTGTTGTACATATTACTTGTTCTGCTCCACTCCTGTTTGATTTTATTTAATGTTCGTTCATTGGCTTGCTGCTTCATTACCCTCATCATGCAGCGCTGCCTTATTGTCGATGTCGCTGCATCACTTCATTCTCCATCAGTTTCTTCTACGCCAAACAGCGTAAACGCAATGTACGCAACAATAGCGGTCATATATGTTTCACGTCTTCCTTTTATTACAACAACAACAAAAAGAACTACAACTACAATAACAACAACAACAACAATAACAGCAAGTGCGACGACGTTAACGACAATGACAACGACAGCAAGAACGACGACTGATTGGAAAACGGTATTGTTATTGTAATTGTGGCTGTTAATATCATTGTGATTGTTGTTGTTGTTGTTGTTGTATTTTTATATATTTTTATTTATTATTTTTGCAATGCGAAACAAACTACAACAATATGTACTATATATATATATACACTTTACTATGTACGAGTATGGTGTAATTAATTAACCGCGTCAGCTGGAATATTGCGCGCTTATAAATTTTCATTGCTTGCCGTCGCTCATATGCCGTCGTATGTATGTATCCATAATAAGGATGAATATATTGAGTATACTTATACAGGTACATAGAATTTGTTGTTGTTGTTGTTGTTGCAAACAACACAGTTTATAACACAAAAGAGTACGTAATTCAATATATACAAGTTATATTGTGTGGTATATACTCATATGTATATATTGGTGGAAGTGTTGAAGTGGTGTTAACAGGAGTGGTATTCTTTACTTTTGTATTTTTCTCTTTTTTTTTTTTGTACTTACTTGTACTTGTATGTACATAAATATGTACATATAGTTACAAATTTATAATGTCCAGTTTAACACTCGCAACCATTATCATCATTATCATCATCATCAGCATTGCAATGTCATGCCATCATCGACGGTGCCACCAACACCAACCATTAGCAGCAGCAGCAGCACCACCATCATCTCAATAACCATTATTCCATGGTTGCGATTTATTTTCAGGTTGATTTTGTAATTGTTCGCCATTAATTACAACAACAGCAACAATAACAATACAGCGCCATTACAAATATGGGAGATGGGTTGTTCGGACTGTATATAGTATTGTGTACATAAGTTCAATATTGATAAAGTGGCGCTTTTAATTCTTATTTTTCCGCTTCTGGTTACTTATTCTTATTACTATGTACATTTGTGAGTGTGTGTGTGTGTGTGTATGTAAGTATGCTCGCATTTCAAATTTTATTTATAAGTTCAGCACTTGCGGTTCTGCTGACACACCTTCATTGGATTTTTATTTTATTTTACATCTTTACATTATTCCATTGTATGTACATTATTTTACCTTTATGTGTCAGTACCTGTGTGTGTGTGTGTATGCATGTAATATATATATTTGCTGTGTTAATGGTTAATGACCAGATTACACTTTGTATTATCCGTATGGTTGGCTTTTTATTTATTTATTTGTTTTTATTTTCTTTTATTTTCATTTTTTAATTGAAATAAGATATAAAATGCGTTAATACCACCATTAACCAGCATATTCTTCCTAGTGAATAGTGAATTAGATTATAAGGCTATTTTATTCTTTTCAAATAATTTAAATCGCAAAAAATTATATGGTTTTAATACAAAAAATGCATTGAAGAAAATGAAATAAATAATGGTGAAGTAGCTAAGTAGATTAAAATAAATTGATCTAAGCAACAAAATCATTTCTTATATTAGAGGAAAATGCAAATTATGAAAAAAATTGCACGAAGAAATAAATAGTGATTATTTTAAGAAAACATCACAGAGTGAACAAAAACTTTTTGGAATGAATATAGTTTGTTTTTTGCTTTGTAATCTTTATCATTATTCGCTGGTGGACGACGATCAAGGAAACTGGATGACCAGCCGGCGCCTGGATTTATCAATGGACACCAGCGAGCTAAAAGCAAAGATGAGTGAGAAAATGCTATTCGAATCGGATATCGGTTGTGATGATCAATTAAAAAGAAGAAGAATTAAAACATTAAAATGAAGAATTATTTTTTTTTTTTTATTGAGAAATAAAAAATAGTTTTTGAATTTTGATTGAAAATTACAAAATTTTGATCAAGTTTTACATTTTTCCTCTAAAATACGAATAATTTTTAAATTTTACTTTCTTGATCAGAAATAAAAAATCTTTTAGAGTTTTATTACGATGCTGTAAAATACTTAGTAAAATATTTCAGTTTTGTATTTTTTATCAGAATTTGTTAAAGTTTTGGCTTCTCTTGAAAGAAAACCTCAAAGTGTCGCTGGCTTTTCTTTTTTGTGAGGAAAATGAATAGATAACATAGATAGAAGTTAATTTTGCTTGGCACTTATGCCATTGATGCCTATTATATGTAAGACCTCTTAGGATAGATATGGATATAGAAGAAGATAAAATGAATGGAAAATACAAATTTTTTGGCTATATTTTGTATCTTAGAAATTTGTCAAGGCATAAGGAATAAGTAAAACCACGACTTCCTCCATGCAGGAGGTGACTGTGGACTGTGTATTCAACCTTAGATCGAAGAAAAATAATTAAACCATAAACTAAAAAATTAGTAACGTTCACTTAATTCGAAGCAGAAAAATAAGACACAAAAGTAGTTTTTAATTTTGATAAATTAAAAAAATTATGAAATTATTTTTATCCCTAAAAAAATAATAATAATAAAACCCTTTTTAGCAGAGGCCTATCAATATATGACCAATTAATCGGTTGTACCATATCAAACGAAGCAAAAAAAAGAGACAAAATTAAAATTTTGCTTTTGTCTCAATATTTTTCACTCAACTACATCAACATCAACCGACGGGAAACATAACAAATGGTCCTTTTACAGAATTGAAATCATCATAACGATTTTTAGTAACTTTTATGGTCTTTATGGTAATATGTTGCCCACATATGATCGGTATATGAATTAGATTTCTGAGAATCAAAAATAAAAAAAAAAAATAATAAAATAAAATAAATCTTTGAAAGATTTTCTTATTGAATACAACAAAAAATTCAGAAGGTATTTTTACTTCTCAGCAACAAAAAAAAAATGATATTAATTATTTAAATAATAAGTAAATAATAAAAATAATAAATAAATAAAAGAAAAGTTGTAATTAAATTTCAATTTCTTATATTGGTACAAATTGCACAATGCTATTTGACCAACGAGTTTGATAATTAAATGAAATCGTAAATAATCGTACGTAATTCCTAGCACCTACACACACATCCGAAGATACAAATCAAACTCACTCGCTTAATACACAAGTATATCCGGTTCCTGTCTGTTACTGCAATAACTCGAATATTTTCTTCGAAAGGGTGAGCGATAAAGAGCACTAAAATTTACTATGAGTAAAGAACAACCCCCCACACACACACAGAAACGCACAAACAGAAATTCACAAAAAACAAAATTCTTTTTTTTGTTTTTCTAATAAATTGTTGGTATGAGTGTTTTTTTTATTATTTTACGTTGCTTTTCATTTTCATCATAGCTATACAACATGCTCGAAAGCAACTTGTATGATGAGAAATGTAGTATAAAATAGTTCGGCTCAAAAGTACGTAAATTTTTTACTCAACTCTCGCGGTCTCATTCTCTCGAAATTTGCAAATACATCATTATTCTCTTGATTTTTTTTTAACATACATATTTGATTTGATATTTTGTGTGTGTGTGTGTGAGACAGAGAGCATATGAGAATAAGGGAAATATTTCAAATGAAACAAAAACAGCAGCAAGTGCAAAAAATATAAAAACAAAAACAAAAAACAATGCAAAATAAGCAAAAAATTCACAAAGCCGAAAAAACACAAATTAAAGAAAATTTAAATAACTGTTAAAAAGAAGACAACACAACGTAACATAGCACAGCACGCATAAGTTTCATGCATAAGTGAGTGGTGAGTCAATAATGCAGCAGCATTGCATTCGATGATGTGTCTGCCATTTTTCGATGAATCAAATTTTTTATATAAATATATGTATGCATACATACATACAAGCCAATACATACATACATATGTAACAATACATTTAGTGGTGGATTTCTTTTCATTTGTATTTCTTAGTGTATTTTTTTGTTATTGACATATAATTAGCTTTCTAATTTAATGATGTAATGTGTGGTTGAGGTTATCTTCATACTATTGTGATTATTGTGTTGATTGCACAGCCCCACAAAAGTGAGTAGGAAGTTCGACGGACTGAAGTAGTACAATTCTATGGATTTTGGGTTAAGGGATCAGTAAAAATATATATCATTTTTCGGTTATCTTTGAGGGAATTGATTGATTGATTGATTTATTGATCAATAACTATTATTGATCATTATTGACACTGCGACATAAGTATTTTGCCATTAAAAAATGATACCATAACTCACAGATACCTTTGTTGGGAGAAAAATAAATAATTGTATAATATAATTCGAAATTGGAGCCTGTGTTTTGAGATTTTTGAATGAAACCTTAGAGAAAAACCATTGAAAAATCAATCTTAACTTAAATTGTTGACGGTTACACTTAATACAAGTCATTTTTAAGTTGACTCCAGTCTATGAATTCTCTATGAATCATATATTTTAACATAATATTTGCAAATTTTAATTGCTTTTTGCAGTCATTTCATTTGTTTGGTTTTTTATCCATGCTTCTCACACAACACGTTGCATATTTTCTTCCCTTATTTTGTCGTCGTCGTCGTCTTCTTCTTCTTCTTCTGCGGCTGCTTTTTCTTTTACATTAAATCAATAATAACAACAACAACAACAACAATGGGAACTTCAACAAAATGCACTTTTAGTATAAACGCACATGAACCAATTTGTACGAACAATTGCACGATTGCATAGTCTTTTAGTACTGAGGTCTTCTGCCGATTTGCTTCTATGAGTATGAAAATTTCTTGTAAATATGTACTTCTATTAAGTATTCTACGGCGAGAGCGAGAGAACATTTCCTATTCTTTTATGCTCTTTATTGGTTTATTGTGATTTCTGTTGTTGTTGTTGTCGTTGGCTTGATTATTTTCCGCCGTTGTAATTCGCGTCTTTCGCATTCTAGTCTTATGTTACACCTCAATGACGACGATAATGTTGTCAACGACAACGCAAAGCGACGACAATCATTATGACGCCGTATAATGGGGGTTTTCCCCGATTAATTCTGTCTGCCAAAAAACGTCAGTAATACCAGCAACAATAATGGTATATGTAACCGTAATAATAACAGTACTTGACTCAATCAAAAAAGAGATGCACAAACACTGGCACACATTAATATACTCGTATACTTATTCGAATAAAAGTAGCAAATCAAAATGTGAACGAAGAGTAAAATTAACAACATCAGTAAGTAGATGATGATGATGATGATGATGATAATAATGATAGCTTTATTGAAATATAACATACATACATACACACACACCAAAGCACTAAATGTTTATATGAATAGGCGGCAGAACAGTAGAATATCACACAATACTGGCTGGCTGGGTAGCAGTAGTAGTAGTAGTAGTGAAGAAAATTATCGTACATAAGAATAATAAGAAGAGGAAGAAACATTGACAGCAGCAAAAACCGATGTTGATGACGATGATGACGACTACAACGATGACTACGCCGCGCCGACGACGACTACGCGACGACGACGACGATGACGATGACGACGACAAAGAAGAGGATGAAGAAAACAAAAACCGCGATTGGTGACACGTGCTTTTTTCAGCTGTTTTGGAAAAATTCAACACAACAAATGTAGTCGAATGAAGCTCATAATACAACAACAACAACAACAACCACATTATACTATATAATAGCGTAAAGCAAAAAGCACAAAAAATATATATACTAACAGCAACTATAATCACAAACTCACACAGAGCAAAAAAGAAAAAAAAAATTGCTATGCGGAAAATTACGATGACGATGACGATAACAATGACAACGATGATGATGATGATAACGATGATGATGATGATGATGATGAAACCCATAATGATGATACGGAACAGACGAAATAGTAGACACAGCGCAATACTGAGAAAAATAATCATACACACACACAAACACACACACATACTCACAATCATTGAAACTCACTGAAAAAGCACATTGAATAGCAGCAAAGGCTGAACAAAAAAAAAAAACAGCAAAAGAAAACAACCAAATCACAACAGCAAAATCAAAACAAAACCAAAATGACGAATGCAAGCATTCAGGCAGGAAGGTAGGTGAAGGTGATTTGATACATGTCTGTGTATGAGTCTGTGTTATAGGAATGATGTGATATTATGGATATGGGACGATATAAGCAAGGCCGACACATAGACAACGAGAAAGTGTGTATGTATGTGTGATAGAGAAAGAGAGAGAGAGAGAGAGAACAATGAGAGCATGTGCATTCAACAAAATGCAATAGAATGCAACAAAATGTGGAGAATTGTTCTGTGTTGTTGTTGTTATTGCTGCTGATGACGCTAATGGTGATAATAATGGTTTTGGTCGTAGTGGTACTGATGGTGTGATGATGTTGAGGATGATGATAAGGTGGAATATACACATGTGTTTTCTCACTATGTGTGTGTGAGTGTGCGTTTGTGTGCTTGTATAGACTAAAGATTGTTGTTACTGGCAAATTGCATTATTATGCGAATGACTGCATTGTAAAATCAACAACAACAACAACAACCACTAACAATAATACAAACACAATCCAAACGACCATAATAACAGGAGTAGCAACAGCAGTAGTCAGACAGCAGAAGTGCCTTGGAAATTGTTGTTCGCCCCCAATGTTGCATTTGATGCGGCATTACTGCTGCTACTGTAATTTTGTATTGTTATGTATTTGCAAAAGGTTTGTATGAGGCGAAAGACGTGCCTGTTTGTCTGTCTGTCTGTCTGTCTGTCTATAGGCTGCTTTGGCGAAATATCAGATGACGTATGTATGCATGTGTGATGTGTGCCTGCGTTTCTGTGCTTTTGTGTTGCATGTGGCGCGCGCTTATTTACGTATGCATAACATGTATTAATATGTGTGTGTGTGTGTGTGTATTTATGTATATGAGAAGTATACGAATATATGTAATACTTACTGCTGCATGATTAAGTGTGTTTGTTCAAAAATTAATAGAATTTCACCCTTGTGCTTCTAGTAAATTTGTATTTTACTATTTTTTTTTCTGCTTATTGTTATTGTTGAAATTGTATTAGTTTTTAGGCATTCTCCTGTTCATTTAGTTTGTGTTCTCTCCCTCTCTCACTCTCGCTCTCTATTTAGGTATATGTTTAATACTTCTTTCTCTTTTACTCTCTCTCTCTCTTGATTTTTCTTGCTTTTCATTTCTTTCTTTCTAAAAATTTCATATTATAGTAGTTTCAGTTATTGTTGTTTTTATTATGCGAAATATATGAATTTTTGTTTCGAATGTACCACATGAAGTGCGACTGCGTTAGAAAATTGCATTTGATACTCGATATTAAGACCATGCATACAAAAACACACACACACACACACTTATGTATTAGATGTGTAACGGTGTGTATGTGTATGTACAAAAATCTAAAAACAATAACACCACTAACAACAACAACAACAACATTAATGAAAATAATAACAAAAATGAAAATAAAGTGGGTGGATGGGCGGCGTAAGAGGCATCGTGCCAAATAGACGACCAGTCACTGCAGCCAGACAGGCAAATAGTCAAACAGACTGTGAAGCGAATATGTAATAATAATAATATTAGATGGACGACTAGTTTTTGCAAAGGACGCGAAAGGAAGGATGCAGTTTGGTGTATGCAGTAGTAGTAGTAGTAGTAGTAGTAGCATGGCTAGTAGGCAGGATGACACATTGATTAAATTCAAATGTGCATGTATATCATACTATAATATTATATTCTATATACTCGTATGCATGTTCACAATGTTGTTGTTGTTGTTGTTGTTTGGGGATGAAAAATAATAATAATTGTAATAATAATAATAATAAAGAGAAAAAGAATAAAAATCAGAAAATTGTGTAATATGCAGTTATTTTTGGATAAAGACTGGTATGATTTGATGGCCATGTTGTTGTTGCTTTTGTTGTGTTAGAAATTTCATATTACTTGCCAATAAAATGAAATCTAGACAACAATATGAGTGATGTTTCGGAGTTGCATACTTACATATATGCACATATGCATGCGTGTTTCTATATGATATACCATATGTGTGCGTGTGTGTGTGTGTGTGGGTATATGAATATAATATAGACATACATCTATATGCACTATATAAATCAAAAAATAATGAAAGGCGTGGCATATGTAGTTTGTATGTATGTAATCTAGTGTATATTTAGTTTGTTTGTGCGTTCATATTTTTAATCTTTATTATATATATTATTCTTATTGTTTTGTTTGTTTGTTTGTGTAGTTGCATTTTATTGCCTTTTGTATATTGTATATTTTACACAAATATTTAACTAACTAACTACTATTCATATACAATATATATAGTATATGTAGATATGTACGAGTATGTATAACAAATACCATTTAGAAGGAGGACACAATCTAACTGCTTAACTGGGTAAAGTTGAATGATTTATTTGTTTTATTAGTTGGATATTTTTCATGTAGTTAGTATGTACATTTGATTTGTATTTTATACATCTTGATTGTATTTTATTGTATTGCTTACATATTCGAAGCAGAGTTGCATTTGAGCTCATCATGGGGAGGGAACATTAAATCTTTCCGGCGGACTAATCATTGCAGAATCATTTTTAGAAAGATGAAAATTTGTCGAATGGTGAAAAATAAGTTGCAAAGTTGAAAAAGCTTCGGATAAAGCTTTGTGACAAAATTTAGAGCACGCTTGATAAAGCAAAATTTATAAAGAACCTCTATTAGGCTTTTAGCAGAGCTTCGGGAGGATAAAATGTATGTATTAAAATTTTTTCGTTCTAGAAAAGTACTAAAATTTTTTAAAAGTTATTCTGTGGAATTTGACTAAAGAACGGTGAATATCAATCGGCTATAGACATGAAGACAATCATCGAACAGTATTAATAGTATCTCATCTTCAATTTCACAAGGCTTGAGGCAATGTGAACTATCAACATTTTGCAGGGCAAATTAAATGTGACAAGATAGGACATATAGCATATTAAATCTGACAAGATTAGTTCCTTGGAATACATATCTTACTTTTACAATGAACTTATTGTATGAATAAAGTGTGAAGAGGAAAATACTTGATATTAGGGCTGTGAGATTAATCATTTAATCGAAAAGTCTGATTAATAAAATGTATGATTAAACAATTTTTCAATCAGAATGCTGTTTGATTCAAATACAATACAAATTATTCATTTAATCCTAATTTTGATTAATTTTTGATTTTAATATTTAATAATTTTTTTGTTTTTTTTGGAAAAGTATCAAGAATATTTTGAATATTTCCTTGCGAGTAATTTAACCCAATTAATTATGGTGTTCAGGATAGACCATCGGAACTCAATCAGTAGATAATTGTTCCATTCAGCACTATTTTGTATAGTTGTAGAAATAAATGAGTCGCTTATGGAATAGTTTGATTAACTCTATTTTGTTAAATATTTTAAATTAAAGTTTCAAAGCAAAGCCATAAATTAACCAAATACATAAACAGCGTAGTTCGATTTCCACAATTTTGAATTATCTCAAATTAAATGTCAAAGCATTTGGGTTTGAGTCATATCTTTGCTTCGAAGCAGTAATTTAATATATTTGAGAAAATTAAGTTAATCAAATAGGGCAATGAATGGTTCAAGTATTTATTCTTAATATTTTATTCTTGTTCTTGTTTGAAAAAAATCGAATTAAAAACACCCAAATAGTATGTTTACCTTAACATGGTCCTAATTTTTGAATTTTTCGCATTTTTAATAGATTTGTCTTTCGGCAACTTCTTATCACTCGACAACTTTTCTACAAAATACATAGAGAAATTAAATTTTCCGTGCTTTGTGCAAATACATTTTCACAAATTGTATTATATAAAAGTTGTAATTTCTCTAGTTGTATTGTATTAAAAATAAATCTTTCAAATTTCTTTCAGCAAGAGGTCTTTCTTTGTAATTCTTTACTTTTATTCTATTCAATACTCTAGCAATCGAATATGAGGTGTAAAAATAGAAAATTAGAATTATAACAGCTAAAGAGAAGCTCTAACTATTCATTGAATATTGACATGTTAATGTATGAGCATTGATTTTAGCCTTGTGAAAGTATTAAATTGTATTCCACCCTTTTCTTTGAATGCCTATATACAGCAAGTAAAAATTCATAAGACTGTGTGCGTCTGTGTGTTTGTAAAAATAATAATAATGTATAGTTTTGCAACAACAACAAATTACACATGACATGATATATTTAACGCACTTGATGCAATCGCAATAGCAAAACCAATAACTACATATAATACCGTTTAAAGGCGCCATAATGACCATAATGATATATTGAAAGAAAAATGCGGTGTAAAAGCGGTGTAAAATGCAAATTCTTGAGCATATCTTTTGAATGTATCTTTTGACCAGACCCATGGATATTTTAGACTCATATCATCTACATAAATAAGCATATATATGTATTTTGCTTTTGTATCAATAAGATTATTACACTGTTCCAGTCTAAATGTCTAATATATGCTTATAAGTATGTGTGTGTGTCTGCATGCGTATATGAAACGTACTTGAATGTTCATCATAATCATCATCATCATCATCATCATCGTTGTTCGTAGTTCAGTGAACAAATCTTTGCACTAAAACTTTTCAATATGAGCTTCAATATATATTATTGCAATGATAGTTACACAAATAAATACTAAGTACATAGAGGGTAAAGGTTCATTGGTGGGCAAGGGATTTATTTTTATGTCAGTAGTAAATAAATTTGCGAAAAAATTAAATTTGGTTTCGTTGATTCTGTTCCGGTAATTTTGATGTCAAAAATGCACCACGCTCTGGAAGGTCAATTGTCGAAAATATCGATAACATAATGGAAATTTTCGAGTCTGACCGTCATGTAAGCACTGTTTCTATTGCCCAGGAGGTAAACATTGCACAAAAATCCGTTTGGAACCATTTGAATAAGGGTGGATACAAAAAGAAGCTTGATGCCACACGAGTTAATGCAATAAAACCTCATGGATCAAATTTCCATCTGCGAATCGCTGCTGAATCGCAACAAAATCGATCCGTTTCTGAAGCAGATGGTTACTGGTGATGAAAAGTGGGTCACTTACGACAACGTCAGGCGAAAACAGTCGGCTGACTGGATTGACGTTCAGGGAGGTTTTGCTATGTGTTTGGTGGGCAGGGAACCATCTACTATGAGCTGTTCCACTATGGCCAAACTCTTAATTCGTACCTGTACTGTCAACAATTGGACCGTCTGAAGGAAGCAATCGCCCAGAAGCGGCCAGCTTTCGCCAATAGGAGAGGAATTGTGTTCCATCAGGATAACGCCAGGCCACACACATCGATAGTGACTCGCCAGAAGCTCCGGGGAGCTTGGTTGGGAGGTTCTTATGCATCCACCTTATAGTCCGGACCTGGCACTAAGTGATTACTACCTGTTCCTGTCTATGGCGAATGATTTTGCTGGTAAAAAATTCGCCTCAAGAGAAGCTTGTGAAAATCGACTGTCCCAGTTTTTTGCCAACAGGGTCGAGGGTTTCTATGAGAGTGTCATTATGAAATTACCTTAAAAATGGCGACAAGTTATCGAACAAAACGGTGCATATTTGACCTAAATCGGATCATTCTAACTATGCTAAATAAAACCTTCAATTTAATGTTTTAAAATGGTTGATCCGAACACTGGGAGAGGTAAAAATATGTGAAAATGAATTATAAATAATATAATTTCATTGTTTTGGACTTAAATTGAAATATCACTGAAATATCAATTGAAGTAATATTGCTTTGTAATAGAAATGCAAATGAGCAAGTTCGTTTTGAAATTTCTTTAATGGAAGTACAAAACAGAAAGTAACAACTTTTTTTCCCATTTTGCTGTTACAAAGAGAAAAAAAAAGTAGAATGAAAATAATATTGTGATAGAAAGAAATATTTCTAAAATTATTTGTAGATTGTTTCTCACTATATCTTCGAAAACTGTTTCTCGGTCACTTTATGAGCATGTGAAATAAATCGAAAAAAATTTCGTTGCAATTAATTTTAAAATGCTTTTTTAATTGGTCATGTTGGCTCGAAATTAAACAAATTCTACTCTCCCATTTGTATATATTGCACCAACCTACGGACATTCACCTACAAGCATGTGCAAGTGTGAGCAACTAAATTGAAAATGCCGTCGGCTTATATTTTATTATTAGATATAATACTTTAGCGTTATATTAAGATTTGTAATTGATGATATTAATAAGTTCAGTTTCTGGTTTATGTATGAATTGTGGATAACAAATATACGACTCGCAAACATCAATGTTATCATTTATAAGTTTATTCTTTTGCCGTTTCTACAGAAAAAAAATTTTTTTTTTAGTTAATTTGTTTGTTTTTGTTAAAATTTCACTTTTATCGTTTTTCTTTAAAAAAAAAAAAATTACATCACATTTATTACTATGATTCGAAGCAATGGTAAAAATGGCCACAGCATGAAATAATATTGTTTATAAATGCTTTTACCCCATTTTTTCTGTTTTTTTTTTTGTTTTTGCTCTTTTTGTGCTCAACATATAAAATTCCATTGTTGGTATTGTTTTTCAGTTTGGCCATTAAAATAAAAATTTTCTTTTCTTACCTAAAATGTATTTAGAAATATGGCAAAAAGGAGGAAAACTGTTTTTTTTTTTTTTGCTTGGGTAATATACAGCACATTAAGTACGCGGTTTGCCATTGTTTATTATATATAAATATTATTTTTGTAATTTTTATGAGCATTCAGTCGTCTGTCCATCCGTCTGGCTGTATTTTCATCTATCTCCTTACACATTTATTCGTTCATTTGTCGCAATGTGATGCAAAAAAAAAAGAAGAAAAACAAAAAAAAAAAAGGATAATTAAGCATGCTTATTTATCTAGAACGGCGACGAATGGCTGGCACAAACACAACAAACACACATACAGACCACACACACTCGCACTCACATGCACACACACACATAATTTTCCCAAACAGTAAAAATCACAGCCCCCCATTTTTCGTCTTCTTCTTCTTCTTTCTATCCATCTCTCTATCTTGTAATATTTTTTTCATCATAATCATCTTCATCTTCAGTCTAAGTATATTGCAATATATTTACTAGTGCAGTGTGATATTGGTTGGGTGGTGGTAAAAAAATGTTAAAAAAAAAATATATATATATATATATATATAGTGTAGTTAAAAAAGAAAAGGTTCAAATCGCGAACATAATAAAACTTTTCTTTATTTTCATTTTCTTTTTTTTTTCTCATATATTTTGCGTTCTTTTCTTATGATAAATGTCGTTTTTGAGCTCCTTTTGGTGGAGCAATGCGTTTCTCAAACCATTACGCATAAAGTTTTTAATAACCAACCAACAAACATACAACAATAATAACAACAACAACAAGTTAGCAAGCAATTGGTCAACAATCATCATTTTGACTTAAAAGGGTTGCATGCAGTCATATGGACTCGTATATTAAAATCGTCCAAAAAATTTGTGTGGTACATTCAGAAGATGGTTTTTTATGCGTTGAAAATGTTGAAACAAAAAAACTTTTTGCAAAAAAAAAAATGTTCATTTGTGAAAAAAAAACAGTAAATAATATTAAAATAATTTTTTCTAAAATTTTATTCTTAGAAACTAGTTCGTTACACAAAGCGCCAAGAAATGTTGGGCAAACATTTTCCAATATCATAGAGTATTGCACCCTGTGAACTCACAAATTGAAACATGCATTGATCAATTATATTATATTATATTAGAGATTATATGTACTTGACTAAAACTTTTCTTCGACAGGTTTTGCCCAGAAGGCTTGATATTGGAGTTAAAAAAAAAGGAAAAATAAAAGTTTTGTTTTCGATCTTTACTCCACGTTTGAAAGTCAAAAATCAAAATTTTTACACGGAAACGAAGTGTTTCATCGTAAAGAATTAATTGCTTATAAAACCATCAAAATACTAAGTATGACCAACAAATAAAAAAATTGATAATTAGACACAAATGGCACTTAAATGACACACATTAATCTGAATGAAGTCATTTCAATTGTCATCTAAGCGCGTTCTGGCGGCGATTATAAAAAGTATTGCACTGGATTCGGCAACTTCAATATCCAGTACATTTGGTTAGATCTAATATAAGGTTGGGTACTTTGATTACTCCAACTGCTGGATGGCACTTACGCATCCGATAAATAAATTGTAAAATCAATAATAGACAATAGCAGAACTTTTAAGATTTATCACAAGCAAAAGAAATATGAAGCAAATAGGACGTTGGAGGCGTCAATGAAGGGTAAAACATCAACATTTAAAATCTGTAAGTGAGTAAGTACTATTGTATGTCTGTATATAAGTAAGTACAAGTATGTAAGTATGTAAATTTAACATTTGCACAGCTAATTATGTTAAAAACCATTTTTTTTGTTGTTTTCATCTTTCATTTTGACCATAATTACCCACTCAACGCGTTTAGGAAAGCAAACTATGTAGAAACGCAAAGGGGAGGGAGAAAGAAAAAAGAAAAAATAAAAAAAAAAAAACCAAAAAATAAAAAAATGCGACTGAGGCAATTGAAAGGAACTGCTTACTTAACGCATGTAAGCATGTATGTATGTGTTTTCTCCTATTTTTCGGGGAAGCTTGGAAGCTAGTACTTGATTTGGCGTTGAAATTATTTTTGGCTACCACTCTCTTTCTCGTATTGTTGTTGTTCTTGCTGCTGCCGATGGTAATAACGCATTTACCAAACATGTGTAATTAGTTACTTTGTGGTGAGTTAACGGCTTAAAATGTAATTAACTTTGCCAGATCATGTCTCACCAACAAAAAAAAGTGTATTCATGCTAACTTAAAAAATTGAAGAAAAGAAAGAAACACATACCTACACTAAAAATATGTATGAATGTATAACTCTAAGTATGTACAAAAATTATATGATTATTGCTATTTTTGGTTATATTGTTATATTGCTTCTTTTTGGCCAATGTTAAATTTTTTAATATTGGTTTGTTTCTTAAAAAAAAAAAACAAGGGGATCGGGGATTAACAGAACTACATACATACTTAAAGTGAGTAGTAGTATTATAATAGTAGCATCAGCAGCAGTTAAGAGAAGACAAAAAAAAAAAAATATCGTTCAATGACCGCGTTAGTTGTTATTTGTGTGTTCTTTTTTTTTTTATAAACATTTACATACATGTATTGATTATGAATCTATATAATATTTTTTGCGTTTACTTAAAAAATAATTTTTCAATTTTATGACTTTTTCTTTCTCTTGGTAATTACAGTAAGCGTTAATTGTTGCTGTTAGCTATTACTGCTATTATTGCTTTTAAAAATTTGAAGAAAGGAATCGATGTGACTAAAAAAAAAAAAATTATACAAGTTTACAAATTTCTTTGCAGAAATTGTTTTTAAAATGTTCAATTTTTCAACTTATAATTCCATTTACATTACTTTCTTCATAATGGAGGATGTAACTAAAAGAAATTGTCAACTCCGTTAATATTTCTTTGAGGATTGAAATGATAAATTGCGAAGGTTGCTCATGGTAGTATCTGATAATTGGTTTAGATTATCTAAGTACTAGTGACTTAGACACTGTCTGAGTTGCATGCCTAATGCAGGGCAGATAATCAAAAGGTGAGTGATGATCTATAGCTCTTACATACTCCTGCATCTCCTGTAAAAGTCACGCGGAAGGTATCCTGGACCCAATCTCACTGTAAGCATACCAATGAGCTAGTGCTCAGTGGCGCCATCTTCAGAATAGTTGAGATATTTTACTGGTTAAAATCAACAATTCTGATGGTACATTTTCTACTGTATTTTGGTCACAATAGTTTTGCCGTTGTACCTCTGATCAGTACAAATATTGGATCTATAACTTAATTTGTGCGGTTTGCTAAGAGATGGTGTAACTTGATTATTATTCCATCGTTCCAATATTCCGATTGGAAAGCTACTGTCATTGTGCGTCTTTCTCAGTATATGTCATTCATTTGAGGCGTAAACAACAATAATTTTTTTTTCACTAAAATATGTCGAACTTTTTGCGGGGGGTTCTTCTTCATTACTTTAATATGAAGAAAACTGCTGCCGAAAGTCATCGTATTTTGGTGGAAGTTTATGGTGAACATGCTCTAGCTGAGCGAATGTGCCAAATGTGGTTTGCACGATTTAAAAGTGGTAATTTTGGCTTTTGAAAACGAAGAACGTCCTGGGCAGCCAAAAAAGTTTGAAGATGAAGAACTGGAAGCATTTCTCGATGAAGATTGCTGCCAAACACAAGGAGAGCTTGCAGAATCTTTGGAAGTCACTCAAGCAGCCATTTCAAAACGTTTAAAAGCAGCCGGATACATTCAAAAGCAAGGAAATTGAGTGCCACATGAACTGAAGCCGAGGGACGTTGAAAGGCGATTTTGCATGTCCGAAATGCTGCTGAACGCCACAAAAAGAAGTAATTTTTGCATCGGATTGTTACTGGTGATGAAAAATGGATCCATTATGACAACCACAAGCGCAAAAAATCATATGTGAAACTAGCCAAATCAGCAGAAAAGCCGAATATCCATGGCGCGAAGGTAATGCTCTTTATTTGGTGGGATCAGTAGGGTGTGCTGTATTATGAGCTGCTAAAATCGGGTGAAACCATCAATGGAGAATGCTATCGAACACAATTAATCCGTTTGAAGAGAGCAATAGCCGAAAAACGCCCGGAATATGCGACCAGACATGAGTCCATAATTTTCCATTGTGACAACGCTAGGCCTCATGTTGCAACAGCGGCCAAAAACTATTTGGAAAACAGCGGCTGGGAAGTTTTGGCTCACCCGCCTTATTCCGATCGATGCAGAACGCCCTCACTGGAATAAGGTTCACATCAGAACAGTGTATTAAAAATTGGCTTGATTCATTCTTGGCCGCCAAGTCGGCGCAGCTCTTTTGGGATGGAATTCACAAATTGGCAGAAAGATGGGAAAAAGTCATAGCTTCGGATGGGCAATACTTTGAATAATACTATTGTACATGTTTTTCATAAATAAACATACAAATTTGAAAAAAAAAACCGCACGAATTTTTCCAATGGCAAAAACCCTTGTGGCATCACTTCAACTTAGTTTTGTCATAGAGATCTTTTAAGAAGCATTTTTGGCAAATTGTTACTGCCGGAAAAATTGCCAATTCTTGCCGGCAGGTGGGTACCGTTCGAAAAAAAAAATCTTTTCGATATCAAATTTTGTTATGCTTCAGCCTGGAATTGAACCCACGACCTACAGATCAGAAAGCCAGCTCACTAACCACTGAGCTACGGCACCCACTTGATTCTCTTAAAAACGATTGTGATTGATTTGATGAGTAATGTCAGTGCCGTATAACTGCTAGTGTTATATTTTCATATTTTCTTTTTCTCGCCTTGTAGATAATTCTCCTCTAATTTTCTATTTTTCGTAAACCCATTATTATTACCGTTGTCATTACTCTCTTCTTCTTCTTCAAGTTGAAAACGGTGAATTTTTTGAATTTGTAATGAGATTTCCTTTATTCTATGGTTTTACTAAGTAATTTCTCTACTAGCAGCCAATTGGTCAAACATTTTAGAATATTCATTTTTGAGTTATAACATTTTGCAATCACAAAAATTGGCACAAACGTATATGAATAGTTATAGGAAATTTTAATGTAACAGCAACTAAATTACTTATGTAAATATTTTATAATGTACGTAATGAATATGGTACGTAATATCATATTTCCCTCCTCGCCACAACCAACAAATATGGTAGTCATAATAAGCGAGTACTAATAATAACTAGTGATACAGCAATTTGATTATTAACCGTACCTACAATACAATAGATCACCATACATACATAGATGTTGTATAATTAAATAATATATAAATATATGTATTGCTAAATGCTCATAATACGATCACACAATTGATTTTAATAAAATTCAGGTTTTAAACAACACAACGAAATCAGTAATAGCGGCAATCGCAGCTTTGCTAACAAGCTAAATAGTATCATAGTAGTATTTATTAAATACAATAATATATAAGTGTGTTTATTATTTATGGATGAAGATCCTATTGATTAGTTATTAGCGTTAGTAACATTGTATTTTATGAACCTAGTTGTCGTGTCACAGTTGTCGTCGTCGTCGTCAACGTCGTTTTCTTCGTCTTCATCGTCGTCGAATTGTCTGTAGAGTAAAATTCTTGTTTCAATACGAAATTCATGTTTTGTTAATCGTTTTATGTTATTATAAATTTTATAATTTTTTTTTTATACACATGTATACAATATATCTATAACCATGGTGAAAGCTTTATACTAAAGTCGAAAAATTTCCTAAAACCGGATAAAATTGGAATTTTTGATTTGTTTTAGATTTGACTTATTTTGAAAGAAATTTGCATACTTAAATTACTACATACATATATACGATATGTATGTGGTGGATATGAAGATTTATCATTTTAAACAATTTGCATATTTTTCCTCCTCAAATTATGAATGATGCTACTGAAAAATTACTCATATAAATAGGCCCTTTCTAGTCTTATCCAAAATTAGCATGCTTAAAAATATTTCAAATATTCCTTGTGCTTATTAGTAGCGTTGGTGAGAGTTTATTGATTTTTTGAGCTCTAGCCCACACAAATTACGAATTAAAATGCCAACAAATCAACGATTTCTTCTTTGAAGTATTTGAAGCTTGTCTTTGGATAGTAGCTAGCTATGTTTTGTTACCGCCTTTTTACTGTGGATACATTTTCCACAAAAGCTACTTAGGTATGTTCTGTAGTGTAGTGCCTTAATCGCGTAACTTTGACTTTTCAGACCCTCTAGCAGTGAAGGATATATTGAATGCATTCCCCCATTTGTAACTTCCATAAACAGTGGTGACAGATATAGAAAAGTATTGATCTTAATCACAATTTGAATCGATTTAGAAAATCATGATTAATTGATTTGACATTTTTGTCAAATTTTTGCGAATCTGAAGTCGATTAAATGGTACGATATATATCAGTAAATTGTAGCGAGTCACTCGATGTTCTATTTGTATTTTTTCAAATGAATAAATGATCTGTCGCTCCACCTGATGGTATTTTCGCAGGCATTTTGTAGACAGTAATACATTTAGCACGTTAACAATTTCGTTTAATGCTTATTGCTTAGAGCTAAAAGTTCACCTTTTCATGAAAGTAAAATTCAAAAATGCTACACCTTCATAAATCGTCGAAGCGTCGGTAGATCAAATGATATATCAATTTCAACTCTTAGGTTAACCATGTGTCCACCATAGAAATACGTGAATGTGTTGAACTGAATTTTTTATGCATTTCTGGATTTATACTATGAATTCCAGTGATATCGGACCTGAAATGATGTCAGCTCTGTGTCGCTTATTAGTAATGTGGCCGCCTTTTCTCTGAGAGGACACACTTAGGCCAGAAAAAGCCATTGTGATACCACCGAGTTTCTCTTCCAATGTTATTGTGCGTGTTAAATTTGGACAGCATTAGAAGGGAGCTACTTATATTAGCTACTTATATTCCGATTGGCAAAACCCTTGTGACATCACTTTAACTTAATTTTGTCAGAGAGCTCTTTTAAGAAGCATTTTTGAAAAATTTTTACTGCCGGCAAAACTGCCAATTCTTGCCGGCATGCGGTACCGTTCGAATGAAAAATCCTTTGGATATTAAATTTTATTATGCTTCAGCGGGGGATTGAACCCACGACCTACAGATCAGAAGGCCAACGCACTAACCACTGAACTACGGCACCCACTAAATTGGAGGTGAAATGATATACATTGAAGAGTTAAAATCTCAAAGAATGTGATAACTATTGTCAACGTGATAAGTAAAATAATTTACTTAAATTTGGCTCTGTGAAGATAATTATTTATATGAAATGTATGTTAGTCGTTCACAAGTACTTGGAAGATATTCTTACCTGTTTATATTGAATATAGCATAGTGTAAATGTACTGCATTTAAATTGTTTGCCAATTTAATTATCAAATGTGATGGTCTTTATAAATATGTTGTGTTTTTTTCTATTACTTCTTATTTATTGTAGTTTTTGTTACTTCTTCTTCTTTTTGTAAAAATTTCCTTTTCATTTAATTTTCACCATTCAATTACGAATATCTTCACTTAATGTCATTGGAAAATATGTTTTATAAGCATATATGCAAGCATGTTTATGTTATTGCTGTTGTTTTGCTTTAGCCACTTTTATTCACTTTTGATATTCTTTTTGCAAGGAAAATTTTGTTGTTGTTTTTATATGCATATAAGTATAAGTTGTTTGCTGAAGTTGAAAATAAAATTGTAAAAAATGTGCACAACACCTTACTTCTACCTTCTTAATTTACGTATTGTTGTTATTGTTATTGTGTGCTGCTGCTGCTGTTGCTACTGCCTTAAACTAAAAATAAATACACAATTTGTAATGTTGTCGTTGTTGTTGTTTTTTTTAGGTTTTTTTTTATTAAAATTAGCGTATTAATAAAAATTGAATTTGAATGTATTGGATTTGGGCAAGCAGTTCAATAACCAAAACCAAATGAGCACAGTTTTAATATTGCATAATTTTTATTATTATTATTTTTTTTTTTTGATTAATTTTATTTGATAATATGAACTTACATATTATCATTTTTTTATGTAATGTCTTAGTAAAATAAATTTATTTTATTTTAAATAAATAAAGCAAAAATTACAGTTGTTCAATGCGAGAAGAAATTGAATGAAATCTTTTCTTTAAATTGATTTCCAAAGAAATGTGTAATATGCAAAAAGTAACGTCACTGTTTATCACTGATTTGTTATTGTTAATATCATTGTTGTTGTTGTTGTTGTTGCTTTTGTTGCATTTTGCATCATACTTTGCAATTGTTATTGTTACTCATTCATTCATTCATTATTGTTGTAGTCGCTGTGCGGTTACTTGATTAATAAATAAAATGCACAACTTCCGTTATTAATGTCACACATACACACACACGCATATGCAATGCATCTACACAAGCAATGTGATGTACATATATATAGACAAATATAAAATTGCAAAGAATTAAGCGATGCCACTCCACAATCACAAAGACTGATTGACTGACTAGCTGACTGAACTAACGAACTAACTAACATGCTGAATGATTGAATTGACTTGACGTTGACTTGGCGAAATGTGACACGAGCGGTAACAAAAAAAAAACCAGTAATAATGAATAAAAACAACAACAACAATAATAAATAAAAATAATTTTTTTCCAAGTGCTGGTGATGGTACATTTTTATACGATTGACAATGCCGGTCGAGTCGGCGGGTTGTGCCATATCTAATAGATACAAGTTTCTGGTTTTATTATTATTATTATTATTGTTGTTGTTGTTGTTGTTTGGCGAAATGCAAACGTGTTATTGTTGTTTTGGTTGTGATTTTTCGCTTCTGCTGCTGTTGTTGTAGTTATTTAATACAGAGAAACAAACAGACAAGACGACAGGAAGGCCGGCCACATACATACATACAAATGTATGCATGTGTTTAGCTTGTGCGAAAAGTAGAAGGCAAACAAAAAAATACTAGCATACGATTCATTCACAAAAATACACATCACTGTTATGTGAAAAAATATATAGTGAAATAGCCAAAAAAAAAAAAAAATAATATTAAATGAAATAAATTAAAACCAAATAAGAATTGATAAGAAAAATTAGCCAATAATATTCAAATATATGTAGAATCAATTTAATTAAAAATATTGAAAATATAAACATTTATTAAAAAATTTTGACCCTCAAAAGCAAAAAAAAAAACAAAAAATAAAAATTTATTTGAAATTTAAAAAAATGCAAAAACAAAAAACACAAATTTTTTAAATATAATTTTAGTATTCAAATTTTTGTAAAGGTAGAAAATATCCAATGACTCATGGAATTTTTGTTTTAAAATAAATATATTGTCTAATTAGAAATCACAAAAAAAACAAAATTATTGTTATTTATAATTCATTTGTCACTATTATTTTTGTCATATTATAATATGTGGTGTCAATTTTGCAACGATAACAAAAAATCACGAACACATTAAAATTAAAAAACAAATAAATATTTATTATTATTATTAAACAACAATAACAATAATAATAATCATCATCATCACACCACTTCTACCAATCAGCAACAACAACGAAATTATTAATAATAACATCTATCCTACAATATGTAATTGCAATTGCAATTGCAATTGCTATTGTACTTATGTATGTCGTTGTAGTATGTGAGCAACACTACACTATTTCACTCTGTTTATATATGAGTATTCGTACATACTGTATGTATGCATGTATGGATGTGTGGGCAAGTACACATATGCAAGTAAGTAATGAAACACTATAAATCCATTGAAAATATATGTTTATACACAAGTATGTATTTGTATATTATAGTTAGAATATTCTTAATATTCACAAATGCAACGCGCACCAAACGTAATTTCAAACTTGCTACCCGCCTGATTGCTGAAAGCGTACTGACACCACTGACGGACGGATGTTATTACGGCGTAACAAGATACACCGAGTAGTAAGTGTAAGCAAGTATGTATGTATTCTGCTATTGCTGGCACTGTTTTTTTTTTTTTTGTTATTCTTGTTGGTTGTGTACACGCCGCACTCGCACTCAAATACCAACTAACTACACTCTGTACGTCTGACAACGATGAGTACAACGACGACAATGGTAACAACGACTACGACGACGACGACGACGACGACGACGATGAAAACGACAACAACGACAGTGGCAATGGCAACAGCAACGACATAACCAATACCATACCAAACACACAAACCGAATGAAAAACCAAAGAACAAAAACAAAAAACAAACACAAAATTCAAGAAGATGAAAGAAATGAAAATAATAATAATGATAACAACAACAATAGTAATGCTTAATATACACTTAACTACACTACACTAAATATAATGAGTACACCACATACAGAGCATTAATACTCAATGCTCTTCAACTCATATTATTATACATATTTGTAGCAATAAGTACATTCATACGCTCTGAAAGTTTGTGTTCGTTTCGAACAAGTCATTTTCGACACGTATGTCTGCAACGTCAACACACATTTGTAGCTCATACCAGTGTATCACACACGGATGGGATATTATTTGAGTGGTGTGTTTGTGTGTGTGTGTGTGCGTATAACTTCTACAACCAACAAACAATAATGCTAAAATAATAGTGTGTAATAACAATAATAACAATGACAACAACAAAAACATCAGCAACAGCAGCAGCAGCAATACAATGACGGCGATGTGTCAATTCTTTCACACAGTCACAGGAATAAATTTATATGCTCAATCAGCGCTACCAGAAAATTTTGAAAATAGAGTGTCAATTGGAGGAAAAAAAGATCGCAATTAATATAAAAGCATTTTGTTCTTTCATAAAAAATTTTCACATTTTCTGAGCTCTTTAAGGAGCATTTTTTCATGGCAAACTGTTATTGCCGGAAGAATTGTCAATTGCATTGTCCATAGATAGGTACCGAAAGATAGGTTCGAATGAAAAATCTTTTCGATATTGACGTTGTCTATGCCGGTGATTGGTCCACGACCTATGTAACTATGCACTAACCACCGAGCTACGGCACTCACCCAAAAGTTGGCCATAAAATTTGAATATAAAAAAAAGTAATAATAATTTTTTCAGATTTATTTTTTCGCTTATTAAATGTATTAGTGAAAAGATAATGCAAATAAAAATAATTCTGGGCACGGATTGAACCTTTTCATGTCTTTATGGAAAAAAATAATTTTTAAATCAAAATCAGATAGAGTACTCGTTCTTGTCAATAATGTGAATTTTCAACAAAAATTATACCACTAATAGTAAAGCATCGATTTCTATCGAAAAGTAGTCATAAATCGATAAGCTTATCGTCACAATAGCAGGAAAAAATAGACAAATGAGAGAGAGAGAGAGAGAAAAAGAGGAGAAAAGTGAGGAATGGTAGAAGTGAATGGAGAACTGGCATAACCATTGATGACAGATCACCCACTCACCCCTAATCACAATAACATTACGCATGGTGTTTCCGCGTAGACTCAATTAGCTATAAGTTCCCTACTAAGCTATTAGTTATGGATAAAAAGCAGTACTGCTACAATGTAGTGCCCAATTTGTTATTGAAAAATAGGCAATACAAGGCAATGGTCGATCAAGAAAGTATATTCATCCATAATTCATTACAATTACAATAATTGAATTGCCATTGATTGCTATTTATATGCCGTGATGATGATTTCTGTTGCTGAAGATGATGATGTATATATATTAAAATTATTCGATAGTGATGACTAATTCTCGACGTCATATTTGATATCATTGATAAATGTGTATAAGCGTCAAATAAAACACTGTTAATCATCATCAGTTCCTGTATCTTCCACTGGAGCATACAGCAAAATTCATGTTATCTTAGCAAAAATTCAAAACACGGTTAATAGAGGTCCTATATTATTTGATAGAATAGTAGGAGAATTGAATAAAGAATGTGGCATCACTCCATTCGTTGAATGTAATCGTCACCCTTGTGTTGTACGAAGGAGTCATCGTTGCACTGTAGTCGTTGCTGTGATTGGATATATACGTTGTCGTGTCTCTTTGATGTTATATGAACATCTATAGTTGCCAATTGTTTTGATTGTGTTGCTCGCAAGAACTCAGCGTTTCTCAATTATATGCGTTTAAATTGTAGATTGAGTTATGTATGCTTAAACTAGATGCAGCCATTCACATTTTTAATCTAATTTAAATCTATAAAACAAAATGACAAAAAATATATATTTCATTTAAGTTACAGGTAAATTCGAATTTACCTCAATATGAATATTTCGCCACAAAAATTCTTCCTTTTTAATTCATCTTAAAGGTCCGGGTAACACATTCAAAGTACTGATGGTTTATACGAAAAATCGACGTGAATTGCTTCTTTCCATTAGATTTAGCAAATCAAATGGTACCTATTCCAATCTAGTTCAATATGCTGAACAATTTTTATATATCCAACTTGTTTTGCATTAGACATTCATTATATTATCAATCAATCAAAAGAGAGCATATCGTTGGAGCAAGGAAAACTTCTTGTTTATCAAGTGGATCCTACGAAACCAGACTGAAGACTGTTAGAGAATATGAGCCCAACGGCTGATACCTCTACAACCAATTACAAGTGTTATGGGCACTGTGACCATACGAGGTCTTTTATACCCAAGCCCATTTACAACACTAGAATCTCCTCTACCTTTTTAATGAAAGATAGAATTGATCTTGTCGAACTTTTGATGATTGGAGCTGGTGTTGGGAAAATCAGCTGAAAGTGTTTGAGGCGAAGCCTGGCCAAGGCTGGGCATTCGCAAAAGATGTGGATCGATGTTTCATCCTCCTCCAGACAGACTTTACACTCCGTGTCAGAGGATAATGCCATTTTGTGTAGGTGGTACTTTAACCAGTCCTTAGAGCTCTTGGCATGCATAATAATATGTATAAGTAAGTAAAATAAGTATTACATTTCAAAATGAAAATATATCAGTGTCCCCTTCTATAAAAAAATTATAATGCTTTCTTAATCTACTCACTTCAAAAGGGGATCCGTGACAGCATCCGATTTTAGTAGGATATCATGAACATAATTTATATATAAATGTTTATTAAAGAAGCCCTGATGCGTGCAGACGACCATATACCGATAAACCTTTATTCAAGCAATAAACAATACACTCACTCAATTATTCAGGCAGTATGAGTATGGCGTAATAAGAATTGTTTGGTTGAATTAGCATGATTATGATGTTGCATACAAATAATTCTCAATAGTTACTTATTGTAGTTAGTTTGGTTGGATGGTTGGATGGTTTGATGGTTGAATGGTTCGATGGTCAAATTGAATTGAAAGTGGACATTTAATGTACATATAGACATTTTATTACAACAACTATTGTCCTCTCTTTCTATCTGTTCTACCCTAATTTTGTACATATAACGAGCTCGCAATCTACAATACACATTTTATAAATTGCACGTGTCCGTTCTCTAGCTGTTATAATTTATATTTTATCGTATATATGGATATGTTTGCAATATTTGTTTGATTCAAACATATGACGATGTTATTGGTGTTTAATTGGATTTGTTTTTCTTATTTTATTTTTTTTTTTTCATTTACCTTCAAACGGAAACAAGTGTTGTCTATTTAAGCAGATTGTTGTTTTCCTTTTTGAATTAGGACTATTATGATGTGTGAGTGTGTGTTTATGTAATGATTGTTTCCTTTGTTGTTATTGTTATTAATTATTCTTTATTTTTTTTTTTTTTGTATTTGCTTTTTCTTATGTATTGCTTTTGTATTATTGGTGTTGATGTTATAATGTTATGTACTTGAATTGTAGAAAGTTCATATGGCGACGAGTATCATAATCATAATTATTATTATAATATTCCCAATAAATTGAAAAATTAAAAATTAATTTTTTTATATTTTGCTTATTCATGCAACAGTAATATTAAGTACCTTGGTGTTGTGATTTAGTAACATTTTACCGGCAGAGTTCACTCTCTAGAAACGAGTAACATTTCTTTGGATGACATCGTTTCCAAATTGTATGTAAGTGTCGAAAATAAATCAATTTTCTCTAATGAAGAATTGGCTGCTTGGAATACTAGGGGCCCACTCATCATTTCACATATACTCATTACCTACAACGTACGCACGTACCACGTGTGTGAATAATTTGTAGATATAATATTGTACAAAATATATATAATAAATAAATAAACAGAAAAATAAATTATATATTTTGATGTGTCCACCGTGTGCATATATAATTTTTTATTTTTTTTTTCAAATTATAATACTTATTTAACAAATTTAATTCGAGTGGGGTAAAATGAAAAGAAAAAAAAATTATTTAGGTATATAAATTAATGTAGACTATGCAAGGCATAATAAAAAAAAGAAGAGATCGACAAAAAATAATCATAATAATAAAATACACTTAAAAATAAACTTAAAACCTCCCACGAGCTGATTGCGCTCGGTTGTTGTTTCGTGTACGGGCAGTTCTTATTGCTCGCTTTCAAAATAAATATGTATTCAATTTGAATTTGAAAAAATATTAAAAATATTGAAATTTATTTATAATTTTTTTCTTTTATTTTTTGCTTTTCCATTAAATTGTAGGAAAACAACAATATCGACAGTAACAAAAAAAGCTGAGGAAAGAATATTTTAATTAGAGTACAGCTAACGTAAGCTAAAGCAAGCACGGCAACAACAGCAGTAGCACCAGCAGCAGCAGCAATAAAAATAATAACACCAACAACATTAATTCACGACGACATTCTATGTATAGGTACATTCATAGTAGCAACATATGTATAATAGAGAGGCAGGCACCAAACAGGCAAAGCATTTAGAGACACCTATGCCAAATAAATTAGCTTTCACAATGTCTTTATTTTCCATCGGAAAAAATAAAATTCTTTCACATTTCTAATAAACTGGCATAATAGTTCAATGGTATCATACATACATATAATACGCATATAAATGGTAAGGAGATGAAAGATATGGAAGAGAAGAACGAAGCACTCGTTGCGCTAATAAAGATGAGAGACGGGCATGGGGATGAGGAATTACGGTTAAAGAGGGAACAAATATTCTACATATTACCTATATCTATGTGTATACATTAATATAGCTACATATGTACATAATACTAATACATACAATTTAGTAGGTACATTTCATATGAAATCATTGAAAATTGTTGATAAAAATAAATAAAAATGTCGCCATCATATTGCTGTCATTGTTGCCGATATGAGTGTATGATGTGTGTGTGTGTGTGTGTATGATATCAATTGTTAATTAAAAAAGCACGAAAGTCAAAAATTTTAATCTAAAAATAGATTTTTTAATTGAAATGCAATATATAGTATTTATTAGGTGAATTGTAGTAGCAGCAATGTTGTATTTTATACAAGCTATTGCTTTTGCCTAAAAATACTGACTGATCTGGATGTCCTTCTTAAGAACTCTTTTTTTTTAAACTGTAGAATGGCAATTCGGCCTAAATCGATCATCGGTTGTTATGGCTACATAAGAAGAAGAAGAAGAAGAAGAAGAAGAATGGCAATTATTGAAAGAGGAACAACAAGAAGCTCTATTTGATAAATAATGTTAAAAAATTTAGCTTTAGAAATTAAATTAACACTCTTTTCTTCTCTTGTCTATTATTTTTTTGAAGCTCAAAGTGCTATCTTGAATGTATGATTGATTTTTTCTTTTTGACATTCGTTAGCTGTAGCATTTTTCTTGTTTAAGAAGCAAATTGCACATATTTTTCTTTGAAAGTGGTAGTTTGGGATCAATTTGTGAATGAAAACATCGACAATTACTTCGGCAATTTTTTACTTGCCAACCTAAGCCCTTTTAAAAATATGTAACAACAAGTAGGTTGTAAGTTTCAACAATTTCACGCAATAGTGTCCAAAACAGTTGCACCAGAATGCTTGAAGCTCCTCACACTGTCAATTTTCACGTTAATGTGACAAATATTGTTAGTTTCTTATAATTTCTTTAATTATCAGTGAGATCAGATGAGACACTTGTGATAATTTCTAGTGTTTGGCGTGTTCTCTGAAGATAGATTTAAGAAAGGCGATACAGAATATAGTGTCGACATTAGACCATGACTAATAAAAATCTATCTATTAATCGTTTCTAATTTTTACACGAGTCACAAGATCGATGGTAAAGTAAAGCAAGTATACTGAAAATATTTCTGTTTACAAATGACTGTCACCAAAAGCAAAATAACCAAAGAAAATTTAATTTTCAAGCGGATGTAGTTTCGATGAGTATTAACCACAGTTTTTTTTTGTCTTAGTCTGGTGGAAATGATCTTATAATTCTCTTGGGCCGAAAAAATGTATAAATAATGGCAGAAATACAAGAAATTAATCTCATAAGATTTGTAAATTTGGAATATCTCTGATCTAGGGACAAAAGAAAACTATATAAAAATATCTTTTTCGGTTTCTTAGACATTCGCAACAGATCTCCTTGAAGTAAAGGTTTCATTAATTGTTCCATTTATCGTTGAAAAGTAACCAACGAGCAACTAGAACTCGTTGAATGTCCTCTAAATCTGGCGAAACTGTTTGTCCTCAACATACAAAGAAATTAGAGCTGTTGTGCAAATCAAATACACCCATTTACAAATTATTTCGCTTTTTTTAATACCAAATCATCTCTTTTTCACATCAAATTAAGTTTTTTCCAACTGATAATCACTTTGAAAAAATCAAATTCACCCTTTCATAAAAAATCTTCTTCCTCTGGTTGTCGTATAGCTACATAACTGCTCGAATATTGATTTCAATGGTTCGAGAATGGAATATTGCTTTAATTGCCGCAATGCCACAGGCTAGTAACAGCGGAGGATGTTCCTCCTTGATTTGAAAAATAGTTAATTTGATTTATAAAAATTTCGCTTAGTAAAAATTGTATTTGATTTGGAAAAATATAATTTAATATATACACACAATAGTAAATATCGTTTTTAATCATTCAATGGAAGAGAAGCTCGGCCAATGAGCCCTTTGGGGCTTTAAGTGCCACATATTTATTTTTTTATTTTTTTTAATCATTCAATGTTTACGAGTTTTAACATAATGTAAATATCATGGCTTCCTATGAGAAACTATCAAAGAAATCTCTGAGAGTGTTAATTTAATTTCAATTTACAATATTTATTATAGCAACATAAAATAATAATTTACATTATTGTTTTCGATTTCATAATAAAATGTTCATTATAACTTATACATTCTGTAAACATGTTTATCAACATGTGTATATCGATAAACAACAAATAATTCAATATTTTTCTTTAGAACAAATTCAACAATTTTAATGACTATTCTAACTAAGTACTTATCATATATATGTATGTAAATACTTATTGGACTTAATATTTCATTAAAAAGAATTACAGCAATTTGCCAAGGTCATTCTCTTAATTATTATTATGTTTAATATTTACCTATTCAAAACTTCCAACTTTAAACATTCACTCCCGAGGGCATATTTACCTATACTTACTGTACAAATTTTTTTTTCTTTTTCTTTTAACTAACAAAAATGCCTACTATGATGCTTTTTACGTAAACGTATGACTCTCATAAGCAAGCATGATGTAAACAAGTTACATGTAATATGGTACATACGTATGTATGGTGGATAGATGTGGATAAACTATAATAAAAATATAATCCATTTAGTTTACAAATTAATTAATTCCGAATAAAATATTAATAAATAATTAATTAATTTAAATTTATTATGATTAATTCCAAAAGTGCTGAAAAAATTACATATTATAATCAATGAATCTTAAGCTTAATCGGTAGCAAGTATGAAATTTCAATTTTATCACACTCGTCGCTTGATTATAATACTCATATGGTATAATATTAATGTATTTGGAGTAAAAATAAAAAATAAAAACAAATATTTTTTCAAGAAAACAAATATATATATGCATAAACGAATTAAATTTTAACAAAATAATCTCGAACAAATATTATAATTAAACCACCTACACATGCATTTTTGTTCCATATTCAAATAAAACAATGTAGGAAAAAAAGTAAAATAAAAATTCATAGACATAAATATCTAAGAAATGCACAAACATACTTTCATATATATTTTGTATAAAAATATTTTATTACACATTATTTCATGTCATGTGCCGTACTATATAGCTATTAATGTTCTTTTGGCCTTTTAGTTTTCCTTTTCCCTTCTACATAGCTTTGATACCAGAGAGCAAAAACAAAAGAAAAACTTTTTGTCACATAAAAGGCAAGTATCGTATAGAATTAAAATTATAAGTATTATGAATGGATGAATAGAAATTTTGAAATTTATTGAACATTATAAATAATTTTCCACAATTTCTTTCAACGAAAAGCTTTATAATATACAGTTTTGAGCAGCCGCATAGGGTAGAGCTATATCTAACATATAGTACTACAAGATAATCATTAAAAGAAAATTTTGTTGTTGGATACAAAGATGCATAGATACATTTACAGATATATTCACCTATATTTTCACATTAGATTCTTACAATATGTGAACATGGAATATTGAATTCGATGTATACGATAATTTGTTTTGTTGTTTTTTTTTTTTTTTGGAATTTTAGAACATCAAAATGTACATACATATTTTGAATTACTACATGTGCATACATACATATATTGTATATAAGTGTAGATAGATGACTTATTTGAACTACACTTGGAATTAATTTGCTCCGATCGTGTCTCGCGATCATGGAATGGAATGTACACATCATTTATATCTACATATTGATTGTGAGTCAATTTCCGGTGATGCGTAGAGATACTAATAGAGTGAACACATATGAGTAAGAAATATGTAGAGTAATTGTATTCGGATCGGGTGCCGTAGCTCAGTGGTTTGTGCGTTGGCCTTCTGATCTGAAAAGTCGTGGGTTCAATCCCAAGATTTCTCATTCGAACGGTATCCACCTGTCGGCAAGCAATTGGCAATTTTTCCGGCAGTAACAATTTGCCATGGAAAAGCTTTTAAAAGAGATTTGTGACAAAGCTCAGAAAAAGTGATGTCACAAGAGTTCTGCCGTCCGGAAGGTCCAAAAAAAAAATAGGTCCCTTCTAATACTGTTAGCACGCACAACAATAATGGAAGAGAAGCTCGGTCAAAGAGCCTTTCGGTGCTTAGAAGTGCCACATATTGATATTATTATAGTTTTTTAAACATTGCATTAGTGTGACATAGAGCGCTGACATTTTGTGTCTTTGTAAAATACAAGGGCGGTCCCAGAACTACCCGACCTAACATATAGATGTCGCAGTAGTGTGAAAAGAATTACTTTGGTGAAAAGTGGCAACCTTATAAACATATGTTTTAAGTTAACGACCTCATTGAAATTGTAAACATGGAAAAAATTGGTCACCATTATGTAATTCAATACATAATGGTGACCAACTTTATAATAAAAAAGAAATATCATGATAAAAAATATTTTATATGTGTTTTATTTACATTTACTTTTGAAACCGCAAAATGGATAACCCTTTATATTGGGTGGCAGAGTTTAAAGGAGGTCGTACAAGCTGCCAAGACGAACATCGTAGTGGTCGACCAATTGAGGTGGCCACGCCAGAAACGGTTAAGAAAATACACAATATGGTATTAGATAATCGTCGGTTGAAGGTGCGAGAGCTAGGTGAAATTAGTGGCATTTCAAAAAGTGTTATATATCGCATATTGACCGAAAATTTGGAGATGAAAAAGCTGTGTGCAAGATGAGTGTTGCGTTTGCTCATAATAGAACAAAAACAACGTCTTGAAGATGTTTCTATAGAGTGTTTGGCAATGTTTCACAGTAATAAAGCCGAATTTTTGCGTCGATTCGTAACCATGGATGAGGCATGGGTCCACCATTTCACACCTGAGACAAAGGAGCAGTCAAAATAGTGAACTGAAAGGGGAGAATCGTGTCCAAAAAAGGCGAAGACAGGGATGTACGTGGGATAATTTTTATTGATTATCTTCAAAAAGGCAAAACAATCAATGGCGAGTATTATGCTAATTTGTTGCAACGTTTAAGTGATGAAATTAAAGAAAAGAGGCCGCATTTGGCGTAAAAGAAAATGTTGTTTCATCAAGACAATGCCCCAGTTCAAACATGCAGTTCACACATCTATTTCCAAGTTTGAAAAAATGGCTTGGTGGTGGAAGATTTGCAAATAATGAAGAGATGGAGTCTGCTGTAAATGGCTATTTTAATGACCTAGACAGTTCATACTATAACAGGGTAGCGAAGCTATAGAATATCGCTGGGAAAAGTTTATAGAGCTAAAAGGAGATTATGTTGAGGAATAAAGAAACATTTTCCCAAATTTGTTGTTTTCTTTGTTAGGTCGGGTAGTTCTGGGACCGCTCTCGTATCACTCACGTAAAGTTTTGCCAATGTGGTTAAATTTTTAGACATTTAGGCACTTTTAAAAAGAGGAATTAAGATTAAAATAATCACATAAATATTGGAAAAAAATATATATTCAACAAAGATTTTTGGATAAAATCGTTATTTTAAATATTTAGTCATTTTTGTTAGACTTAGAGCTGCCTTGAGAGACTTTTCGAAGCTATAAAATACTTTTGAAAACTAAAAAATAACAATTAAATAAATTTTAAAAATAATACAATTATTTATTGAAAATAAATGCACATGAAAAAAACAAAACTTCATACATACATAAATACATACTTACATACATCCATATAATAGTAGGTACCGATTTACTTAGTAATAATAATAATCATCATGCTATGGCATGAACATGAAATGAATGGGTGGTGCTTTCATTTTAAATGAAATTACGCCTCGACATTAGATTGGGCGAAATTATATTTTCGTGTAAATACAAAGCATTATATACAATACCAGTACATATCAACATACAAATAATAAAACAAATAAAAACCCAACAAAAACAACAACAACAACAACAAACACGATCGCATAGCGAAGCATCTAATAGATAGCTCGCATTCTCGTATTCGCTCACTCATTCACATATACGTACGATCAATGTTCGCTTCAATTCGACGAGCGTGTAAATGTGTTTGTGGCGTAATTAAATTCAAATACTTGTATGTATGTACAATTATTGTACGCATAATATTATAACTTCTGCGTGTGTTATATACAATAATAGCCAGCAACAGCAGCAGCAGCAGCAGCAACAACAACAACAACAACAACAACAACGACATCAGTTATATCTAGTAATGGACAACATTTATTTGCTCACATTATCATGAGTAGCAGCAGCAGAGACACACTAATATCAACTACCTACACCTGCCTACTAAAGCAAGAAATTAACGAAGACAAAGACAACGAAGACGATGACGATGAAACAAACTATACACAAATAAAAAGATCTTAGTAATATTAACAAAAAATCTAGATATGATCTCTATACAAGATTTATACAGTTCCCCATGAAATAATACTTAGCAGGGTGACCGACAAGCAACAACATTCATATATGTTGGCGAATTTTTCCATTACCCAGAGGTTTCATTTTAACCTAAAAAAACCGCAGATTTTTTTAGTCCCACTAAAGGCCATTGCAGGTGCTACAGTTGAACAGTTAAAAATATCAATATGCCACTGTGAGGAAGGGGCAAGAGTCAGACCTTGCTAGACAATTTCTTTTTGTTGATAAAAAGTTGACGTTTTTTGGATTACAAAAATTGCTAATTTCGAATCATATAAATATTTGTTTGCAACGAAAAGGAATTTTCTACAGAAAACTTGTGAACACATTTCCTTTTCAACGATATGTTTGAGAGTGGCCGAAGAGTTCTGCTTTCTATGTTGTGCAAATCTTTCTAATCAGATAAAATGGTGACACAAATATCAACAATTCCACATTTTTTTAGCAATTTCAAAATTTTATTTAATATGACCAAAAGAAATTCCAAGAGTAGTAATCTTTTTTTCAAGATGGCACTAAATAATTAGCGCCCACGCCCGAATTTGTTATTTTCATGAACCTACTGGACTTTTCAAAACTTGATAATATTTAAGCAAATGTATTTTCCATTTGAATAAAAAAGCGCGTCAAATTTATAAAACTTGTTCAGTTCGTTGATATTATTACCTTGTTAAGACTTTTTAAAAATCTATCGTGAATTTTTTTTCCGTGTGTATACTTTAGATTCACCAGATATTCACCTTGCACGATCGCAATCGTGTTGGGTAAAAGCAAATCGCACGCAAATATGTACGCTCATCATTATCGCTGCCGTATGTACTCATTATTATACAAATATTATATTAGTTGGAGCTGTGACTGGCTATCGCTTATTGTTGGTTCTCTAAATTATATAGTACTATATAGTACATGTGTACATATTATGATTAGGGTGGAGTGAAAAAGCGGTTTTGTGAAATTTCCATCATATAATGTAAGAAATAAATAATTAGCACTATTGGTGCTGAACATATTTGGACAGTATTGAGACAGTGAGGGTGCCGTAGCTCAGTGGTTAGTGTGTTCGCCTTCTGATCTGTAGGTCGTGGTTCAATACCCGGCTGATGCATAACAAATTTTATATCGAAAAGATTTTTCTTTCGAATGGTACCCACCTGTCGGCAAGCAATTGGCAATTCTTCCGACAGTAACAACTTGCCATGAAAAAGCTTCTAAAAAGAACTCTGTGACAAAGCTCAGAAAAAGTGATGTCACAAGTGTTCTGCCGTTCGGAACCGGCTAAAATAAGTAGGTCCATTCTAATACTGTCCAAAATTTAAGACGCACAACAGTAATAGAAGAGAAGCTCGGCCAATGAGCCCTTTGGGGCTTTAAGTGCCACATATTTATTTTATTTATTTTTTATTGAGACAGTGAGACCCCTTGTGATATAGCTTTTTTTGATCTTTGTCATAGAGTTTTCTTCAGAAGCATTTCCATGACAAAATTTTATTTTCGATTTATTTGATTTATGAAAAAACCGTCTGTCTCACGAAGAGCGAAACACTAAATATTGATTTTGAGGATCAAAAAATTTGCTCCAATGTCATTCTGTATTTGAAAAATTTTCAAGTTATACTAAATAGAAATGTAATTTTGAACAGTCAACAATTCAACTGAAAAAAAAAATTATCAGAGCTCTACCCAAAGTATTGCTATCGTAGTTATTTGGGTTGATTTAACGTTTCTGCAGGAGGGAAGATATTTAATGTGTCTGTGGGCCAGTCATTAATTACACTTCAAGAAAATATTTGAAAAAAAAAAAAAATGAAATTTGCGAAAGTAATTTTAACAAGAATTGAGTCTACTCTCTTTGAAATTAGAAAAAAAAAATTTCTCTCACTCTACCCTAATATATGTACATGCCTACCTGTATATATTGTATATATTGTACATATATACAACTATATACAAACGTCAAGAAGCAGAACAGAAATGAAGAGATCCACAATTAAGACATAAGAATAAACCAGAAATTTCTTGGCGCAGAGAAATCAATGTATTTATTAATTATAATATTGTAACAAAAACAACAACAACAAGAGTAATAATATGATATTAGTAATATTAGTAGTAGTAGTATTATTAATAACGATAATAATTTAATGATATAAATATGGCCACATATAGTAATAAAAATCAAAAAAACGAAAAACAATAAAATTCAAACCATCAAACAAAAACAACGCAAATAATTTTAATATAATTTACAAAACAATTTAATATCGAATACTCGTGTCGGTTATTATTACATATTTTCATAAATTTGTGGATTTTTTCCATATGAAACAACAACAATAACCAATATATATATAATGCTGGTTAAGCAATACTATCTTCATGTTGTTGTTGTTGTGCTAACTGTTAGCTAAGAAACTACAATAACAATATGTACTAAGGGTACAGTAATATATCGCTAATTTAAAACGGAAATGCCATTGATATTAAAGACATTATATGATTGGCGTTTGTGTGAAAAGCTTTCTCAATCTAAATTAGGGTTGTTAAACCAGTGCGTAATCAACAAACTGAAAATTTGCTGTTGAAATGCCAAAAATAACATTTAAGAGACATGTTCCTACAATTGCAATTATTCGGGAAGTTGCCTTAAATAAGATTTCGGGGCAACAAATTTTACCAGAAATTTACGTCTGCTTGATGGATAGTACCCGAGTTCTTAAGAGTGGCAAAGAAGCGACTATCGATGAAGGTTACCTATTGGTGGAAGGATTGACCTTTAGAGGACCTGACAGAACTTGGGCACAAATTTTGAAAAAAAAAAAAAAAATTGGATAAATATAATTATTTTGTATTATACAAATATGTGTTAATTTTATATATTTTTTACAATAATATTACATAATATTACATTTTATCTCTTTAGTTTTTGTGGTCATTTTGTGTGAACGTTCCCTTAATGTGTAGAGATATGTATGTAAGTATGTTTGGAGGAAATTTGGAGGAGAAAAAATTTATTGGAGTCGAGGTTATATTTCGATTTGCAGGTGCTTTAACATTCATTTTGTATGGAAGTACGCTTAAGGCGTTGATATATGGGGTAAGTTGACTGTTAGAGGACCTGACACAACTTGTTGAAAAAAATTTTGAGAAGGAGAATTTAAGGTAAGATAAATTTTACTATTCTAGGAGCGTTTCTTGGGCAGCTGTAGTAGATTTTCACGTGATTTTCATTACTTTTATATGGGAATGCTCTTATGGGGTAATATAGAATGTAAGAATGTTCGGAAAAATGTTAACGAGAAAAATGAATCGGAGCAAATTATACATTTTATCTCTCTAGAGGATTTTTCTGTTAAATTCTGAGGTTATTTGTCGATTTTCAGCTCTTTTTGTAGTCCTTTTGAATGAGACTCCATTTAAGATGGAAATTTACGGAAACTTATGTTCGGAAGAGATATTGAAGAGAAAAACTTAATGGGGGTTAATTATATATTTCACCGATATAGGTGCGATTGTTGAGGTTATATGTCAATTTGCAGGTGCTTGAAAGTTAATTTTGTATGGGAGTACCCTTAAGGCGTCGATATATGGGGTAAGTATGTTCGGAAAAAAAATTTTGGTATTGTAGAAAAAATAAATGGAGGTCCGTCATACAGTTAACTACTCTAAGAGCAATTTTTGTGCAGCTATGGGTATATTTGTCGATTTTCAGAAGTTTTTTTGTGTATTTTCTCCCATATTTCCCCACTAGAGTTGTAATATATAATAGGGTTAATATCAACATTATTACTTCCTATCTCATTACACTTTAAGGGGGCTTCCATACAAAATCAACACAAAAACAAAAAAACAATTGAAATTCGTTACCCAGTTTTGAAAAAAAGCTATAATAAAAAATAGGTAAGTCCAAATCAGGAATTTCCTTACATTAATTTAGTAAGAAATACTTGATATTATCCAAACTTTATGTCTCTCGCTGAGGCAGGTAGTGAAAATATTGCAAATATAATTTAATCCATTTTAACCTACAAAAATCGTATAATCATAATGATAGAATTGATAACTAATAATAATTTCATTAACTTTCGACATCAAGAAAATAATAAACGCCAAAAAATCAAGTATAAAACACAACACATTAATGAATTTGTTATTTTATAAATTCTTACATATATCTGCATACGTTATGTATTATTTATGATTATGTACATACTCGTACTTAACATTTTAATATGCTCTACGTACGCAGTTGAATGAACCTGCATATTTATTTATTTTTTTTTGTCTTATAATATTGTACATTTTTAGGTAATTACCAAGCTGGAAAGAAAATATAAAGAATAAAAAAAGAAAAAAAAAATTATACTAAACAACAAAAACCATCAGCAAAAATTTTAATGTTTTACATTTGATGTTAAAAATAATCAATCATTCTGCAATATAACCAACAGCAAAGTCAGTAAGTACTAGTATATGTACATATGTATGTTATGTTTTAAAAAAGTAGTATCAGTAGTAGTAATGCTAGTGGTAGTATCGTATATGTGGTAGTAGTAAAAGTAGTAGTAGTAGTAGTAGTAGTAGTAGTAGTAGTAGTAGTAGTAGTAGATGAAGAAAAGAAAAAACCAACATAAGTATTGTGAGCATTTTAAAGTCATATACTTACATAGATGTTATTCTATACACAAATACACATATGCACATGACTAACTAATGTATGCCTCAGGTTGAAATTTATGTATAATCCATTAAATAATTTCAACAAATCGCCAATGGTACATAATTCTTCATTTGAATACAAACATTTGCACTTTGCAAATTCTGTATGATTTGTGAAATTGTGAAAGCATATAAAAACATCTTGAGACTACTTCAAAATAATTATCTGATACCTGAAGGACTACTAAAGACAAATGAATTAAAGAATTTTGCAAATTCGTGAATAAATTTGAATTTGTAGAGACTAAAAGCACCATATTTCTAAGATTGGAATAACACTATAACAAATAGAATTCCTAGTCAAATGTAGAAAGGTAATTGTGGATGAAAAGATTACCTAACCTATCATAATTGACCTCGATTGACACTAATTACGTTCCATAATAGATTTCCATAATAGATTTTTTTGCTGATATCAGTTTTGTTAACTATGTCTCATAAAAATTGTTGTTCATAGGAAAATAGAAATGTTCAATAGAAATAAGCAGTCAAAAATATCCTAAAAATAACAATCATCTTCTTTTTCAGACCTTTTAGAATCAATTGATGCAAAAATCTTCTATTAAAGTTTTATACTCCAAAGTAGAAAAGCAAAGCACAAACATCACCATATTTTTTCACCACCGAAAAGAAATCCATATGTATGCACTAAATTATTTTTCTATATTTTTATTCAAAGTCTAATTATATATTCTTATGCAATAGTCCGTCAAATTATCAATATTGGTTTAATACGCTTGAAATCCATTGATGTACTGTGGCACAGGGTAGGCGTATACTGGATAGTTGTCTGAGTAAGCACCGGCCGAACCACCACCATAACCACCAGATGATTGTGAGCATGGAGCTGGACTTAGACTTGGTTGACAGCTAAACAAATAGTTCTTAGGGCATGGTGGTGCTGGAATTGAAGCTCCACCCCCGTATGAACCACCTTCACTGCCACCTCCGTATGAGGATCCTACCATTGGTGGTCTACCCATATCATCAGCACGAGCAGCATAGACACGAGCGCTGCTGAATAGCAGACAAACAGAGGCGAGCACAACAAACAATTTCATGTTGATCAAACAACTACTTTTTACTGAATACTATATTAATGCTACGTTCAGATCGATTTTATAGTGATCAAAATGTTTACATTGCAATTCTGAAATAATGTACTTTATGATAATTTTCTGTACTAATTGACATTTTATAATTGTATCAATTGTATGGAGAATGCAAAAAAATTAAAATTTGCTTTAATAACAAGTTTTATGTATGCTCTGCTCAACAGTATACAGTAATAATGCAAATGCAGCAATTTTATTTAATCATTTTACAAATATATTATTTTCATTTTATGCACTATTAATAGTATAAATATAGTATATGCCAATATAAGTACAATCATTTTTTGCTGAAGTGACATTATTATTATTATTTACTTGCATTTTTGGTAAAAGCAATACACAACAGAAATCATTGCCGCATTACTTGTAAAATATCTGCAATCATTAAAATCCATTCACCCTGGCAATATACATATATGTAAGTAGTACGAATACTATAAGAACAAAACAATCTATATGTATGTATATGTGTTAACACAATTTTTATTGTTCTTCCGCATAGTGCTACGGTATATGCGACTATGTACAATATTTCTCTATAGTTGTTATGCACAAGTAGTATGTATGTATGTATGTGTATGTGATGATCTATTATGTCGCGTAACAATTGTGCAACACAATTGTGCTACGACAAGAAGAAAGTCGAACGCTTAACTAATTGTATGGATATGATACAGTGTATTTAATTGTATATGTATATGTGTGCATATTCATGTAAGTATTTATGTTCTCAATACCTCAAAAAAAAAAAAAAATGTAAACAAGTGTTGCAATATTCACTCATTGTTCTTTAAAATAAAACACAATCAATGTTATGTATTAAAACTAGTACAACTATATAGTAGGTACTATGAAATATAGAAAAAAAGTATATTATAACTAACATCAGATAATAATACTCGTAAGCATTCAGTTTAGTCTTTTACACGTATAAATATTACTACAAATAAATTTGCTGTTTTATTTATTGATGTGATGGTGATGTGATGCGGCAACTTTTGTGATCTTTCACACAAGCGAATGGATAAGGATTTATAGAAATTTAACAATTTGATTGAGAACATCTATTGTGTTTATATAGAGCGTATAATTTGAGAGAAATTTCGTTTTATTGGATTAACTGCATCATCATTTTAAATGGTTAGTGGTTGAAAGGTTATATATATACATATATTTATTTGGCAATTAAATATCGAGCGAGGACTAATAGGAACGTGAATATTATTAAAGCAAGTCTTTAAAAAGCATCAGGAAGTAGCTAAACGGTATGTACTTAAATTTCAAAGCAAGAGGTCTTTTTTGAAGCAAAAAATATATAAATTTTTATCCTCAGTAAACATTTTGTAAGACATAAAATTTTCAAACCATGATGCAGGTATGGGAAAAGCAACTGTTAAAGCTTCTACATTTTGGAAATTTAACAATTATGAAAATCCGATCCGACGAACGATGTTATTATTAATTTTAGAGGGTTATATAGCACTGCGACCATAGGTCTATTGTGCACCCTATCATGGTTTAGAGTATTTCTCTTAGTCCAGCATCCATAAGGAAATTTAGTATAGATCCTACCCTACTTCAGCAGATTTTCCGGTATTATAAATTCGCCGAAGTTTTTCTTTCTCGTATGCATAAGAGCTGGGAACGTTCCCAACACATGCTTTGCAGTTTTATTCTCCTCCCTGCAATATCGGCAGGTTTCATCCGAGAAGATTCCCAGTTTCGTGAGGTGATAATTCAGCCTGCAGTGTTCTGTCAATAGTCCCGTGATGATTCTTATATTATTCTTGTTTACACTCATACATTCCTCAAGTATAGTTTTAGGTTATAGTGTCTTGGATTGGGACAACCCTGTAGGTTTTCCCAATATGGTTGTCTTTCTGATTCTTCATTCCTTTTAATGAGCATGGATAAAGCTCTTTTGCCCAGACCACAGAAGCGTTCTGGGCCTACAAAGGGTGTTGCTGCTCCCTTCCTGGCAAGCCTAATCCCTAGCTCATTGCCTCCAACTCCAATATGTCCTGGAACCCAAAGTATCCATAATTGGTTATTTTCACCAAGTTTATTCACCTTGTCAAGACATACATGCCCACACCAGTTTTGATTTCACCTGGTTAGAGTTCAGTGCCTTGATAGCAGCCTGACTGTTTGTCAGGATTGCAATTCTTCTATTCCGATATTGGCGCATAATGTTGAACTGGGCACACCTGCCAATCGCGTATATCTGCCTGGTCCGCTATTAACAGCAGTCATACTCACGATAGCCCTCTTTGCTTGGGACTGGATGTGAATATGAAGAGGTGTAAGTTCCAAGACAACTTCCAAAGAACTTAGATTCCTAAGCTTGTACTTCCTTGTGATTTTTGCTGGGTTAATGCTCAGCCCCACTTTGCTGCACTATTTCCTTGTTAGTTTAGTCCTAGCATGATTCTGTCACATAGAGTATTTTCGGACTTTCCTCTATATATTATGATGGTCATAATATATAGAGGAAAGTCATCAGCATAACCCTGAAATTGTAATCCAGAGTTATCTAGTTATACTAACGATATATGTATAATAATTTTCTATATGAAATTTTTGGAATACCTTGTTCGGGACGCATCTTTAAATTACTATGATACAATATTCGCGTAGTCAACTAAACATGATTAATATTAAAAGTGTTTAATAGTACATAAAGATATACTACACACACACTAGACAATTTTATTTTATCCTTCACTATCACAATATCACATATATTAGTATCTATTTCCATGAGAGTACTAACCAAATTGAGCTTACATTATTACGAGTACCTACATATTGTATATGCTTTTCTCGTTTATATTTTCATGATAATATGTACGATTTGTTTACATATTCAACATTCATACATGTACACGAATTCATGTATGTACGACTAGGTACATCAGTAATGGACTATATGACCCGTAAACCTATTTAGCTAGGTAGGTAGCTACTAGTTGTAGCTGTAACTATGTAAGTAATAGTAGCCACTGTAGAAGAGCATTACATTCGTACATGTAAACAAATATATGTACCTTCATATATATGTGAATATGTATATTTAAGTGTAGGTATATGTATGTATTTGTAAGTAAATATTGATTCATTGCATTCAGAAAAGCATATGGGTGGGTAGGTAGGTAGGCACTGAAGGAAGTCACCAACGACAATGATAGTATTAGCAATACTTTCTATACGTCGGTACAATTGTACCGATGAAACTTTGCTTTAGATGTCTTTTATACATATCAACCAACCAACATACAATACTATATGTTACCTGTATACGATATATGTAAGTTCATATTTACATGGTAGAAGAAAGAAAAAAGAAAAACGCATCGGTATGAGTTACGTGTAGAAAATATTGATAGGAGAACTCATGTATAATATACACATACATATGTATTACGTACGTCCTGTGTAAAAACACGTTTATTTTTAGATTCTAACCTATAGTATGACGTGAAACTTGCAATGTTGCTGCTGCTGCTTGCAATTGACCACATGCTTTGCGGAATCGCCATTCCATTTGGCACTTTTTTCCCCCCTCTATGATCAAATATTCTTCTTTTTTTGTATTATTTATTCTGGGAACTATGGAATATAGAATATATAGAGATTGAGAGCAAAATAGAAATACAGAGAGAGAGAGAGAGAGAGCAATGCAAAAAGTATGAGACTGCACGTGTGAGAAATCGTAATCTAGACACATGGTTCATATATACATCTGTATTATGGAATGTATTGCAAGTATATTAGAAGCAAATAATTGCAACGAGTAAATAAAATGGAATTTCTACTGTCTGACTGTTGGATAAATTACATTGCACACTGGATTGATTGCATACACCACCACCACCACCGCAGTTAATGAGTGAAGTGCGCAAAATCAGCTCTCATCCATTATTGGAAGAAATTTTTGGTAAAGCTTTTACTAAGCTATTAATGTTTTGCAAATAAATATTGGCATTCTGGAAGCCAGAGAATTGGCTTATACATATACGTACGAGTATGTGTATTGTTGAGGCAGGTCGACAAGGTTACGTATTCAATGAGATTAAAATGAGAAACAACGAGGTAAGAGGTGTTGAGTTAGAAATAATCCTCATTGGATTAATATGTAAGAAGTGTGTGCGTATGTATATATAGCATAGTGGTTAATGTTTATTGTGCATGAGGTTCTCTTGTTCGAATAGAATAAAACCATTTGGTCTTTTCCTGACACCAAATAAGTAAGTAAGAAACATTGTAACAATCTGATGTGAAAAGTCTACTCAAAAGTTCTACAACAGGAATTCTGTTATTTTAATAATGTTTATTAAGTTTCTTTAAGTTCCATTAAATACGTATGCCCATGCACTAGTAATGGTAGGCACTTGTGCCTGTCCCGAGATTATAAGAATTAAAAAAAAAATACAATTCCAAGATCTTGGATAATCATTTACAATAAATGATCTAAAAGTTCCAAACAGAATAGGTTTTGATCCCATCATTGAATAATATTATGCTGTTTGATCTAATTTCTTACTTTAGCAGTTGCCTAAGACCGAGTCTAATGCTATAGCTGTATGACTTTCTTGCAACACCTCTTAAAAAACACTATTTTCCATATGATGTCAAAAGAAGTTCATTTATACCTCATCACTTTAAACATCAAATATTTATATTTTCATAAAAATAGGTTATCTTGTACATTTAAGGGCTTAAAAATTACATATAAGGCAGACCTCAGCAGTATCTTAATCAGTGGAAATAATTCCAATCACAGTGTCAGCAGTTTTGATGAATGAGCTTTCATTTTAAAGGTAATAGAATATCAAGAAAAATTTTTCAAAAACACTGCTTTAAAAAATTCAGATAATGCACTGAATTTTTAAGTTGGTGAAATTTCAACTTCTTACGTCATAATTAAAAAACACTGAGTTTTTCAAAATATTGGGTTTCAACTCCGCTAAAATGTAGCGTAGAGCATCAATAAATAATAAAATAAATAAATATGTGACATTTATAAGCCCCGAAGGGCTCTTTGACCGAGCTTCTCTTCCAGTTCAGTTGTGTGTGTTCAATTTTGGACTGTATTAGGAGGGACCTATTTATTTAAGCCTGTTCCGAATGGCAGAACCCTTATATAATGACTTATAAATGAGCTTCGTCACACGAACATTACTTTTTTTTTTTAATTGAAAAGTTTATCTACGAGATATATAACAAAAACTCCTCTTACTATTTCCTATCGTCTGTGATTTCAACTATTGACTTATAGTACAATATATACAGCTTTTAACTGTTTTCCAACATATGGGTTTAAGTCTGAGCTGAACGCTTTTTAGACAAGCTCTCATCAGTTAAAAAACAAGCTTCTTGGAAGATTATAATGTTCTGTCAAACTCAGTAAAATGTCTCCTCTTTCCGTTTCGTTTATTTTGTAATTTCCATTGCTCTCTGTTGTTCCTGGAAATATTGCGGAAATATTGGGGGTGGTAAGTGCTCGCATATACTTTAGAAAAAATGCATTGAAAACCTACCATCGTCTGCCATTGGAATTATTTCCACATTTTGTTTTGATCCTAGAGCAACCTTAAGCAATGACGTGAAGTCGAATACAATTAGTCTCACAGTTTTCATGTTTGCCATCACATCTTGTCTGCTAGTTTAAAACGAAGAAGAAGAACAACAAGAAGAAGAAGAAGAAGAAAAAACATATATAAAAAAGAAGAGGAATAATAATAAGCAGAAAAATCAGTGAAATTATAACCAAAAGAAAAAGATAAAAAAAATAAAAGAGAAAAGTGTGCAAAATTCGCACGCGCTACATATTACTGTGTGTGTGTTTGTGTTTGTGGATACTTGAGTGTAAGTCGCGTCTCTATGTTACCGTAACATACGTAACCATGTGTCTTGTTTTTGTGCGTGAAGAATAATTTTGTGAACCGTCCAATTTAAAATGTAACCCAATTCAGAGCAGCAAAATTAAAACAATAAAATTCTACCATACCATCACCTACCTTTCCCATCATTCCTATGAAAATTGTAAGAAAAAGAAGAAGAATGAAAAAACAAAAAATCACAAGCTACAAAAATGCTGCATTGCTCTTTGCAAAGGTTAATGTGTGTGTGTGTGTGTGTATGTGAGCTTGTATTTCGAATGTTCCTATTGTTATTATTACTGGTGCATTACCATCATAGCAGAGTAGCTTTTGAAAAGGTGGGTTCGAGCGTGTGTGGGTATGTGTGTGTGTGTGTCTATGCGCGTCTATGCGTATGCATGTGTGTTTTCGGCCATATGTGAGATGGTATAGAATCTTATATCCCTGGAGAAATTAAAGTCAAGTGTTTAGTATCAAAATTATTCCTATCTTAAAAGCAACTTTGATGCATAGAGAAAGAAAACACAAACAAACAAAAATAAAGCAATCGAAATAAAAGTGTATTTGAATGTGCAAGTATGTGTGCGTAGTAGAAACTCCATAGAGTGTAAAATTTTAATTATATAAAAGCCATCACCTCCTTCAACAAAACAAAGAAAAAAAAAAACAAATATAGTTACAATTGCTTGATATGCCATGCTACCATGCTACAACCATCACAACAGTAACACAACAAAAACAGTCAGTAGCACCCATTTGTATATGGTACATATGTACTCTCTGAGTTTGTGTGTGTGTGTGTGTGTGTGTGTGTATATATTTCAGTAGTATGTGTGAAAATTGAGCAATTTTATTGCTTTCGTCACCGTTACGTTGCACGTTTATCGAGGTTCGCATGCTTTTCGCGTTTGTCTTCATTGTCGTCGTCGTCGTCGTTGTCGTCTTCGTCGTCGTCATCATCGTCATCGCAATGGTCGTAGTCATCGTTTATAGTTATCATATTGCTAGTATTGTTTCTCTGGTCAAATCGATGTAGTATAATAATGTAACAGTCAAATGGAAAAACAAAAGAATGGAAATGAGAACTACAAAAAAATAAAAAAACAACAAATTAAATGAAATACGAATTGATTTTTTCACATTGCTTTAGTTATTACTGCCATCTTAATTTTCTTTTTGTAGGTTAAATAAGCTAGTTACCGAACCGACCAATCATTTAATGTTATCTACACAAATATATAAAATTTTAAATTTCAAAATATGTTTTACTTTTCTTCGACTCAAAATAAAAATAGATTTCATACATACATGTATTTCCTTTTTGTTTTCATTCTAGCAATCATTGATTATTATAAATCATGTATGTATTGAGCTATAAAAATTTAAGAGCTTGTAGAAAAATCAATGTTCGGCCAAATGATTGTTTTAAGGATATCCTGCATACATGTACAAATACAATAAATGTATTGACCATTTTATACATATCCTCTGCATGTACATTTGTACATATGTTTATTTGTCAAAGGGAAATTAAACAGCTGTCGATGTTTTTTTCGGCTATTGATAGTTGACTATATACAATATATGTATATAAATATAATGTAACATATATATAGACAATATATTCGAAATTAGGTAAATTTTATATTTGTTTAATTTGTGTGAATAACAAATTGAGGCAGAGAATTTTGAACAAATTTCTTGAAACTAATTTGAAATCAAAAAATTGTGAATGAAGCTAATAATTTGATAAATTTTCTCTGAAAATATATTAATAGTATTTCATATGTTATTATATATATTTTTAAAATTATTGTTTAAAAAATTGTTTAAAATTGTTTCAACTTTATTAAAGTGCGCCCCATACTTTTATATGGCAGTTTGATTCGATTACAAACCTCCTCGAACTTTACCGTTGTTTTCATTTTTCATTTTTCACTGCTTTCATTTTTTAAAATGATTTTTATTCAATGTCTTTCAATTTTTTCACCTAAAAACATTGAGTTTCTAATATCAGTTTAATGTGAAAAATGAAATATTTGCAGGATGACTTGAACCACTGAAATTTAAACCACTTGATATTCCAATAATACAACTTTTATGTAGGTTTTTTGCCTGGAAGAATTTTTAAATGTATAAAGGTAGGATTTATAATAAAGAATTAAAATATTGCAGAGGTACAATATAATGCAAAAGTGTAGCTTTGTATGTATTGTACATTAAAGTGGGTCAAATGTTTAGTCTGGCTCAGCGAAAAAATAAAAAGTACTGAAAGCAAAATTAATAACGGTTTGTCATATATTTCACTGCTTTACCACCGTTATCTGGGTAGTCCTTGTCGATTTTCAGATAATTTTTTGATCATTTTATATGAGAGTGTCAGATTGGGTTCAGATTGGTGATAAGTATATTCGGAGAAAATGTTAAGAATGGAAAATTAATGGGGTTCAGTTCTACATTTCATTGCTCTAATGGCGATTCCTGTTCAGTAGGGAGTTATTTGTAAATTTTCAGTTGTTTTTTTCGGTAATTTTTTATAGAAGTTCCCTTAAAGAGTGATGATAAGGTAAGAATATTCAGAGGAAATGTTGAGGAAGAAAAATAAGTGTAGGTCAGTGATACATTTCACCACTGTAGAGGCTGCATAGGTTTATTGTCGACTTTCAGATGGTTTTGAATTAATTTTATGTGGGATTTCCCTTAAGGGATAGAAATATAAGGTAAATATGTTTGAAAAAAAATAGTGAAGAGGAAAACTGAATAGTAATTGGTGAGATAGTCAACATTTTGCTCCTCATAATTGAAGCTATTCTAATCATACATGTATTATTTTACAGAATACTTTTTATAAGTATTTGTATGCTGTATGTCAATTACTAATGATGTTAGTGATGAGGCGATTCAGAATTATGATGTTCACCGTGATGATGCTACTCATAATATGAATATTTTGCATATAAACATACAAACATATTTGCATGCATATGTACACATAGACATTCACTATCTAATACAATCATACTTTAACATATAAAATGTATTTACATAATTATACATACAATATGTACCAGCATATTTGTTATTCAATCAACTGAGAGAAAATTGTCATTATTTTATTTACGCATATGTATATACTAAGCATACTTTGTTGCATCTACATATATATGCGTATGTACTTAACTAGTGTATATTAAGTACATACCCAAGTACCTATATATCAACGTGTACGAGTATGCATGTATATGAGAGTATGAAATATATGAGCTCGAGTGCTTTAAATGCAAATATAGAACAAATTTATGAAAATACTTTCACACAAATGTGTTAATGGTTAATATTGTCAGCGTGTGTATCTTATTATTTACTTTATAAATACGTATGTATATGTATGCATGTCTATAAGTATAACGCATCAGGAACGGTAGCAGTAGCAATTGTCACTCACTCAAGCGCACATATTGTATGTACGTATATATATATATCTATATATATGTATATACTTATATTGAAGATATAATATAAACCTGTTTTGTTAGCTGCACGTGACAATAAAAGTGCAAAATGTTAAGAGACGCTTAAGAAAAATATATAGAACACAATTACGTATACAATGACAAAGACAATTCTGACAACGACGATGACAACAATGACGACGATCCGATTTGTTAAATAGATGCAAGATTGTAAATTAAATGTTTTTACCTCTACTACATACATGAGCATATGTATTAAAAGGGTGTATATATTATACATATGCACATATACATATATATTTACAATGTACTTTCTATGTAGGAATATGAAGATTGTGTGAAAACAACATAATGAAAATCAATCGCTCAAGTTTTTGCTTATACACATGTATCTTTATTTATATACATTTTTAAAGATACCTTCACCTATACACAAATGTATATATACAAATGTATATATAGGAATATGAAGATAGAAAATCAATTGCTCAAGTTTTTGCTTATATACATGTTTCTTTATTTATAAACATTTTTCAAGATACCTTCACCTATACACAAATGTATAAGTATGGATTTCAAATTTTTTTGAAGTTGAAAATGGTCGAAATTTCATACTAAGTAAAAGGCATTTTTTGTTATTTGAATACATATAATTATTTCGTATATGAAATCGTTTGTCGTTTAGAGGTGGACTAATGGGTTAATACGTAATACAATATCTACATAAGTATACTGAACGTAGATACATACATATACATTTATATCAAATCAAGTGTATTAAAATATATGCGTATACACATGCATTAGCTGCGTTTATACATATGTGTCATATGTCCTCAAGTCCTTTGCATATAATCATGCAATTTATTTACATAGAACTTCAGCTTCTCAACGAAGAGATAATTATAATTTTTTACTTCTTTATAATATAGACTTCAATGTGAAAATAGGGCAATATCTTTTGTATATATATACATATATATATATATATATATATATATATATATATATATATATATATATATATATATATATATATGTGGAAATATATAGATGGCAAATATCATATATACATATAGTTAATGTATGTAGCGTAGGGTACTAATGAGAAAATTTAATATTATATAAACTGATGCAGGATTATAAAAAAAAAATTATTTATACATAGACGTCATTAGTGAAAAAAATAATATACATGATTAAGTCATGCATAATGAAAATTCCATTTAACAAAATACAATAGACATTCAAATCCGAGGTATCTAGCAGTTTATTTTACTATTTAATATTGTTGATACTATTAATCGTTGAAAGATGAATTCAATAATGATTTATTTTTGAATGAGTATGGTGCCGTATTTCAATTGCTAGCTGGTTCATCTCCTGTTCATAGGTCCATTTGTTATACTCCAGGAAGGGTAAAATTTTGTTCTTTCGTGAAGGACTCATTTATAATCAAATTGACAGTTTTCCCGAAAATATACATTTGCCATTAGACAGTTTATGAATGCACTAAAAAAGTGACATCACAGTTCTATATTTAGATATTCTTCTAGGGCTGGACTCGCAATTCGAATTTTTGAGAAAAATTTTATGAGAAGAAGAAGAATCAAGGTCATATAGCAGCTCTTATTAAAATTCTTTTTTTTTTATGCTAAAGTGTAAAATAAAAATAAATTTTTTCATTAAAAATCTGTGCTATTTATGTAGGTAAAAGTACCTTTTCATGCCTCACAAATAGAATTTGTATTACTTTTTTAAAGTACCAATCAATTATTATTTATAAGAATCATTGATTTATAATCTTTTCGGAAAGATCTCATTTACAAAAATTACACAAATTTTTCCATATTAAAAAATTTTATCATTTAAATAGGCCACTTCAATTTGCGAAAAATGTCACAAGGGTTCTGCCGCTCGGAACCGGCTAATATAAGTAGGTCCCTTCTAATTGCGTCCAAATTTAACACGCACAGCAGTATTGGAAGAGAAGCTCGGTGGTATCACAATGGACCTTTCTAGCCTAAGTGTGTCCTCTTAGATAGAGGACAGCCACATAACCTAACCTAACCTAGAGCACTTCAAGCTCAAATTAAAAATTGTGTTTTTCGAATTAACCCAGGCTGAGTGTAGGTCAAGATATATTGCATAAGACCACCTCTGTCCGGAACACAAAAGAGAATACGTACTGGGAAAAATTGCCTCACTATGTTATATTTCAATATGATTCAATCTCACTTTGACTTTAGATTTTGAAATGTAAAATAAGAATTCAGTTTGAGCCAGTCTTTGTGAGAGCTCCAGCATTTCCAGGATGAAATGAGAGTTTAATATTTACAGAATCGCAGTGGGAGTAAAATGTTCAAGCCTCTTCTGTATTTTAGAGTCATTTAAATTTGACATTAAACTTATTCTGAAAGGTAGAACATCATTCTGTGCTTTGTCATATAGCTCTTTCAGAATATTTGGTATGGGAAGATTTTACTACTGGAAGGATTGACAATTGCTTGCCGACAATTGGATATTGTTTTGAAGAAATGCTAATATATCTGAAGACATGCTATTGAATGGATTGTATTTGTGATTTAAACTTACGACTTTATGTAGAGAAAAGCCAACGTACAATCCACATGAGCAATGCCTCCCACATTCTTAATATTAATCAATACTTATGCAATATTTTATTGTCAATTTTAACCTACTTTGATATGAGCATTATGGTCCTCTTGCAAAAAAAAAAAAACAAAAAAAAAAAATGAAAGAAATTCTACTTGATCCAATATGATACACTTATGCATCTACTATATGCATAGGTGTCATCTATGATTTCCTTAAGCCTGCAATATATTTGATTTTCATACGTTTTCTATTCTTATATTGATTTTCTTTCTACATCTAGGCTTAACGGATGATAGCTAATATTATACTTTCTTATAGATGATGTATTGATCTGTGTTTTATCATTCTCTGCAATAAGACGTTTCAATTACCTTCAATCTTTATATATAAATCTATAAGAAAATATTTAATATATGTACATGTATATTCATTTTTACTCACACACACATGCAATGAAATAATTTTTTCAATTGGAATTTTGGTAATTTGCCAATGACAACATCACCACCATCACCACCATACCCACCTCCAACAATGAAGTCAGCAAACAACGATATTATCATTATCATCATCATTATCATCATTAGCTCACATAAATATGCTCATTGACAACTCCCATTGGGGTTGTTGGAGTCGCATAATAAGCCATGTATTTATACGTGTACAGATGTTTAGATGTACATGTATATTCTGTATACCCTTGACGATGCTTTTACACCCTTTTTTTTGTTTTTTTGTTCTTACCATCTTGTTGATTTTGTTCGCTCATTTTGCAAAACGCATTTTTCATTCAATTCCCTCTATATTTGCATAGGTGAAAGGCGCACCTAATCGACATATGCTTTCACACAATATATAGTCTCTGACCTAAGTGAAATTAGAATAATATAATTTCGTATTTCGTGGAGCCAAATAGGTCAAGTTTTTTCATTTTATTGATAATACCCTTGACAATTTTATTACGAATATTATTTAATTGCGAAAAAATTTAATTTAATTTAATTCGTGTTTTATCAAAAAAAAAAGCCATTGTGCTTATGTAATTTAAATATAAATTATAAGAATAAATAAATTAACAATAGGGCAACCTTGTTGCCTTGTCAATGAATGTCCTTCTTAACCTTGTTGCTCTACTTAGATACTAATTTGGATATCGTATCGTTCAATCCATTACTTTAGGTTGTAAGTATTGATGTTAATCGCGTGAAGTTACAGCCCAAGTACAATCAGCTGTCATTCGTTGATATCACTTGCAAGTCTCAAGCGTTGGCAAATCCTTTCATATACACATAGAAGGCATGAACATTTGTACTAATAACAAGTAAATAGATAAGATGGTATATTATTAAATAGAAATGGGTGTATGTTATGCATAAAAATTACTTCAGCTATCTAACACCAACAAGTGTATGCGTGTTGTTGCAACAATATAATAAATGAACTAGTGTGTCTGCTGTCGCTGAAGCCAATAAATGGTTGGAGTATATATGTATATAATAGTAGTCATTCTGACAAGTCACATATGCATGAGTATGAGTACCTTACAAAAGTTAATAACTGTGTATGTGTGTGTGTGTGTGCTTATTCTATGTTCTAAATATTCTTATTGCCACACAAAATGCATGTAACATGCATATGTGTATATGTATGTACTTATTCCCGACAACAGCGATTTTATTAACCCCATTTCGACTATGTGTAGTGATATGTAATGGTGGTATTGACACGATACATAAAGATGAGATGAGCAAAAGCGTATGACCGAGAATAAAAAGAGGAATACATTATATGTTGTATATCGATTATAAAGTAAATATCAAAAACAGTTTCAAATATTTAGTGTATATGTTTAAAAAAACATATAACCAGTTTTTGATTGGTTTAGAAACAGTATTTGAATCATAACAACATTCAAAGGAACTGGTTCTGTCTCACTATTCATATTATTATAGTGATTTCAATAAGCATAATAATATAGAAGAAGAAAGAGAAAAAAAAAAAAAAATTAAAATAATATATACATACATATATATGTATATGTATATAGATATATAGGTATAAATATATGTACATACTTTGAGTAACATTTTTTTTTCTTACTTTCTTGAAGAGCATCCAACTAAGTAACTTTCGTATCTATACTATTTTTATTTTTTTTTAATTTCAGCATGTTCATCTCTACAAATACTATTATTTAATTAATGTATAGAATACATTTGAGTTGAATTTTTGATTGTTATCGAATTGGTAATTTGTTAAGAGATGTCTTTTAAACTATTAAGAATATACTGAATTTTGAAATAATTGAAAATATAGGATCAATTCCTATTTTGATAAATTTCCAGTATTTATTGGATTCTCTAAAAGCTTTAACTTTGATTGAAGCTATAAATTTCTATAATATTTGGTTAACATTGGTCGTTTATATTGACAGAAGGTCAAAATTTGGTTGTTTTCTTTGTTTTCCTTTATATCATGCATTGACCATATACATAGCTTTATGGAGCTTTAAAGCTTCTAAAGCTTAGAGTAATTATTTGGAAAGCGTTAACACTAAAGTATGTACCTGAGACGTAGGTTGCACGTTCGACTCCTGACTTCAGAACCTTCTTCACTAAAAATCTTGACAATCGGACGAATTGGCGACAGATGACCAAAATTTGTAAAGAAAAAAAAAAAAAAAGAATAAATTTTTAGCTTTCTGAAAGAAATGTGCGTCGAGCCGGACTTGTAACAATATTTGCAAGAGTAGACATAATTTAGAATATCAGAATTCTGTAGTTAAACCTTTACATTCCACTAGGTCATCGAAAAAGTTAAAAATCGCTGTCATCAGCATCATGTTATGGTATGGTCTCTGATTTACCGGTAGCTAAATCTATCTATTTTCATTTTGTAGTTGTGTCAAATGTATCAAATATTTGCTTCCTTCATATTCCCCTCCACTTTCATGAGGTTTAGTTTGCCAAAGCTCTATACATATATCATATCATCTAGACTAGTTGCTGTTATTATTATGATATTATTTTTGTGCGCTTTAAACACTAAAAGCTTGGAATTTTGAATGAATACAAATGAAATTCCAGCAACCTTTCTCCATGTGCAAATTAATTTGGTGAACCAAAACAAAAAAAAAAATGTTTTTAATTTATTTCCTTTGTTATGGTTTTTATTTCATTCTTATTTTGTTGTCTTATTATTATTATTTTTTTCGTATATTTTTCATTTCTTTGGCAAATGAAATGAATTATGTTTTCTCTTTTTTTTTTGGTCTTTGCTATGCTGCTAATATTGCTGCTGGTTGTCACAAAAAATTATTTATTCTGCAAAATTAAATTAAATTAAAAAAAAAAACAATAATAAAATTAGATTTAAAAATGTGAAAATTGTGTCACTAAAATAAGAAGAAATTTTGTGTGTAAAACAAAGAAGAATAAATATAAATTGTGTATATTAAATCAATTTCATATTAATGATTTGCATATATTGAGCAAAAAAGAAAATTAAAAAAATTAAAAAATTACTGATATTAAAATAGTAAGAATAATCAGCAGAAAAATTAAAAAAATAAAAAATATACAAAAAAACACAAAACAACGACGCTTAATGAAGTGAGGGCGACAACGCATAAATGTAGAAACTGGGGATGAATGTCAGACAATTACAGGAGACATCCCTCTCCCAATTGGATGAAACGAACTGTATCGAAGTACCCAACGGTTTTGAGTACAGTTTACAACAGCAGGTAAGCGAATGAATATGAATAATATGAATAATATACATACATACATATTGACATTTATAATACATACATAACATACCTTTACGTACCCTTACATCAATTTGAATACATACATATACATCTATGTCATTCATTACGATTTCACTACTTACATTTATAGGTGAATACGAGTATATTCTGCACATTCAATACAGTTTATAGTTATTTTTATTTGAATTGATTTTAATTTAATTTTTGTTTTTTTTTTTCAATTCGATTCATTCAATTTGTTGCCTGTTTTTTTTTTTTGTCTTTTATTTCAATTTATTTACACGTGTTTCGATATGTGGTTGAATGCTGTGTATGTATTTAAATACATACATCTATGTATGTTATGTACATAATTGTATTGGACCAAGCGATGGATCGACAATATTAATTCAAAGCATTAAAATTAATCGAAACTACAAATACATATAATATATAATGAGAAAATATACACGCATACGTACATACATAGAGTATGTAGTATTATTGTCTCTTATAGAAGGAAAGATATATATATATATATATATAAAGGGTGGTTTTTCTTTTATTAGAGAACGGTGGCTTCGAATTGAAATGAAACATAAATGTAAATAGGCTGAATTTTGATTTAATTTTATAAATAATTTTATAACATTTCCATTGAAATATGATTTTGATCTGTACCAAATATGGCCCAATCGAATGATGAAAAATTAGAGCCAATTCTTTTAGCATCTATGTATATAGGATCGCTAACCGCCAAAATGGGTATTTTTTTTATCATAGCAAAGTTGCTAATTGTCCAATTTTTAAAATTGATAGCTTGTTGAAAAGCTACTGGGGATGGCATTGAAAAATACAGTTTTTTCTTTCTTTTTTTTTATATTTCTGAAGTATGGATTCACATACCAACCATGGCTGTTTGAATTTAAAGGGAAATATAACGATGGACACATTTCTTCTTATTCTTCTTCTTTTCCTTTTTCTATATAATGGGGCAGAAAATTTGTTCAAACATTAGCACGTTCCCTGCCTTCAATTACCCTAAGTGAATTATTATTATTAAATAAGCTATGATGGTTTGAAATTCTTAAAAATTCCGATATTACTTCTTTTGATAGTAGGGTGCCGTAGTTCGTAGTATATGTACATAGATAAGGACGTAGGTCAGTTGGTTAGTCTTCTATGTATAAGACGTAGGTTGTGAATTCAACTACTGGCCGAGGAAACCAGTATATATATATGTACATAGATAAGGACGTAGGTCAGTTGGTTAGTCTTCTATGTATAAGACGTAGGTTGTGAATTCAACTACTGGCCGAGGAAACCCTCAGAGCAAAAAAATATTTATTCTTTCAAACGAAGCCCACCTGAAGAGAACTGTGTGGGGCAAAGTTCAGACAAAGTGATGTCACAAGAGTTCTGTCGCTCGGAGCTGGCTGCTATAATGATATCTTTCCTAGGCCATAGAGTATGCCATCTGAAAGATATGTGGTTGATCCTGTGCACTACAAATGCGAAAGTCTTGTTTGTTTATGAAAATATTCGTCGCATTAAAATTCATTAATTATTCCATATGAATCTTGTGAGTTTATAAGTCAATAAGGTTCTGCATAATTTTCAATAATTGGGAGTATACCAAACCTATCAAAGGGTTTTGAGGTGAGTCATTCATCAATATGCCGACCATAAAATATGGGCGAAATAAAATTTCTCAATTTGTAATCGCTTTGGGATTATAACTTACCCATATATAAAATAGTAAGACTTTCTGAAAATGAATGACACTTAAGTTGCAAGATTTGGAGGTTTTTTTAGCGTTAAATTCCCGATATGAAATGATAACAATCTAAAAATAAATAAATAACACCCTTTTATATAGATAATGACAATAAAAGAAATACCTAGTACCTAGTGTAGTTTCAAAGTGATATTTATATGTAAATGATGACTGGAAATCTCCTCAGTCAGTGTCGTGTATGTATGATGCTGTTTAATTTCTGAAAGCAATAAAAAATTTTATACATAAATATTATTTCGATTTATATGATGTGGACCAGGTTGTGGTAAAGAGAAAGGGTATACTAGCTATGTACTAAATACTTATACATTGAAGCTAGCAATGGCACAACAAACAGCATATATTAAAATTCAACCAAAATAAATGAATTTCAAATCAAACACTAACAATAACTAGTCAAGAAGAAAAAAAAATAATAATGAAGTAGAGAGATACTCATAACCAAGTTCATTGTGGTCGTCGTCTTCGACATCGTTGTCGTCGTCGTCGTCTCTATCTTTATTGTCACTGTTGTCTTGCTTTGCTGCGTATAATTTCTTCCAAATATGTATATGCTATAATTGTTAGCCATTTGCGTCGTACTAGACCTCAGCAGTACCAGCACCAACAGCAGCAGCAGCAATAGCAACAATTTTAATATTTACACGCTTATACAAAGCATCACGCAACATATTAAAGTCAGGATGAAACCTGACTCGCGCTATATGACAAGACATAAGAGTCGCTCATATTGATGTACACATGTATGTATGTATGTGGATGTATGTATGACTGTCGGTTCGAGTAGATTTTTAATCAGTTAGTTAATTCGTTAGTTAGTTAGTTAGTTAGTTATAATTATTGCTTTCATTCGAATACTTATAATACAATATTTGTTCAATATTTATTGTATTACTTTGTCGTTTGTTTAATTTTTAAATATTTCATCTTGGGTGTATTTCATTTTTGTTTGTTTTGTTTTTGGCCATGTTTTTATTCAAATTTTTATTGCCGTTTGTAGTTATTGAAGCTTTATTGTTTAATCGTCGTCGCCTAGTACATACGATCGTCGAACTTTAGCGTTGGCAGCTATACACAAAACAAGAAGAACAACAACTATCCAATGAAACCTACTTATTTTGATAGATTTTTTATACATATACATATATATATTTATGTATATGTGTATTTATGAAGATGACGATAATAATGATGGTAATGATGATAATTATAATGATGATGACGATGATGATGTACATGGATTTGTATAAATTAGACTAACATCTTTCACACCACCACCAAATGATATCATACCTTGATTATTTTAACATTTGCACTTGAAACTAGTAGTAAGATATATGTATTAAATGATTTCATTTTAATTTTTCTTAATAAATCGTTTACTCTTGACTAATTTGTAATAATCAATTATATACGGTTTTCAGCAAATCAACCAAATGAATGCTTAAAAAAAATGTATAAAAATGTATAATATTAAAAAAAAAGTATTTATTTAAAGTAATATGTGTATATAATATGTTGACAGAGTTGATCGTCCAGTAATGTTACACGTGTTTTATTTAGACAGTGTTGTGAATGGATCTACTTATATTGGCCGGTTCCGGCTTCATTATAGAACTCTTTTAGAAGTGTTTGTTTTTTATGGGAAATTGTTATTGTCGAAAGAATTACCCTTTGCTTGCCGACAGGTTCGCATGGTTTGAAAGATTATATGTTTTTTTTTTACTTTGAAATATCTCTCAATCAGGAATCGAACTCATTCGTCTCATGGACAGAAGACTAAGACACTAATTGTCTGAGCTACGACACATATTAATGTACTAAGGGGTGTATGATTTTATTCACCTCAAAGGAAATGTTGCCATTGCTAAAAAGTTAATCCACAATAATCTCTCTCATCGCTTTTATATCATTCCAAGACGTGGTCTCGATTTCCGCTGCGCACAGCATTCATGAAATGTTCGCTGGTTTTTCAATTCTGGGATTTATTTCGTTTTTCGTTTTCGTTTAAGTAGTATTTCAAGTCATTTTGATTTGGAATTTGTCATTCCTAATAGGGATTTATTGCATTCATTTTTTATTGACTTGAGAATATCCATTTAAGAGCCAACGGTAATGTTAATTTGAAAAGGTTGATCAGATTTGGGTTTTTTGAACTTTATTGCATAATTTCAGCACAAATTCGTTGTGAAATATCAACCAGATGTAGTCTATATATATAAGAGATACTGCAGTTTATTACTTACTTACTTAAAAAAAAAAAAAAAATAAATATGTGGCACATAAAGCCCCAGAGGGCTCATTGTCCGAGCTTCTCTTCCATTACTGTTGTGCGTCTTAAATTTTGGACAATATTAGAAGGGACCTACTTATTTTAGCCGGTTCCGAACGGCAGAACAATTCTGACATCACTTTTTCTGAGCTTTGTTACAGAGTTCTTTAAGAAGCTTTTTCATGGCAAGTTGTTACTGTCGGAAGAATTGCCAATTGCTTGCCGACAGGTGGGTACCGTTCGAAAGAAAAATCTTATCGATATTAAATTTGTTATGCATCAGCCGGGGACTGAACCACGACCTACAGATCAGAAGGCGAACACACTAACCACTGAGCTACGGCACCCACTTACTTACTTACTTATATGGTTATAATAACTGAATATCGATTTAGGCTGAATATTACATGCTTCACCAGCCATCTCTGTTCTTCGCTAGCTGGCACCAGTTAGAAATTCCAAGCGCCGTCAGGTTCTCCAGTACTTGATCTTTCCACCGGAGGTTAGGTCTTCCTCTTCTGTGTCGTTCTCCAGCGGGTTCCGAATATAACACCTTCTTAGCTGGATCGTGTTCTTCCATTCGCTCGACATGACCTAGCCAGCGCAGCCACTGGATTTTGATGCGCTTTACTATATCAATATCGGCTTAGAGCTCATACAGTTTATGGTTGTACCTTATCCGGTACTCGCTATTAACGCAAATAGGTCCAAAGATCTTTCGTAGTACTTTTCCCTCGAAAAATCCAAGCATTCGTTAATCCGAGGTGGAAATTGTCCAGGCTTCAGGAATGATGAGAGACTTGTACAGTGTAGTTTTCGTTCTTTGAGAGAGGACTCGACTTCTCAATTGTTTACTTTGCCTAAAGTAGCACCTGTTTGCCAGAGTGATCCTTCACAATATCTCCAGGCTGACGTCATTACTGCTGTTAATGCTGGTTCCAAGATAGACAAAGTCTCTTACTACTTCAAAAGCGTACTTGTCAACAGTGACGCGCTGTCCAAGATGCCGGGACTCTTTGTTTGTTGACACTAAATACTTCGTTTTGCCTTCGTTCACCAGTTTATTACTTGGTCTTCATATTATGCTGCAAATCAAATACCATTGTTGAATTGTAATTTTTCTCTGGTTGAAGTATCAAATATAAATAATTATGAAAGTTCTGATAGCCCCGAGTTTCTGGTTTAAATATTCATATCGCAAGCACTAAATTCTTTTAGGATATCATTGTGATGTCGTAAACAGCATGATGTTTACTACTCGATCTTATTGTTATGATACATATCGAGCTTCTCCTACAGTACAGTCACGCGTTTTATAATTAGACAGTATTAGAATGGACCTACTTATATTGGCCACATCCGTATGTATGGGTAAGGTTCTCCAGTTTACTACACAGCCTTTATATTATGCAGCATATCGACAACCATAATTGAAAAGGTTTTTTCTCTGAATGCAGTCTGAATTACTAAGAATTCTCTTTAGATTCCTTTTACTTGTTACGATTTACTATAAGGGACTCACAAGGGACACCAGGGACAAGGTCTCCCGACCCAAATTTAAAATTAAGTACTCTCATCATGGCATGTTGAAGTAAAACTCAAAGGTAATGTATTCTGCTGGTTCCAACCTTCAACGCTCTTCATTTTGGGGATGGCAAAAACTATTCGGCACAACAAGAGGCTCTCACACAGGATATCGGAAGCTTAAACAGCTGGTTACTTTAGTGTTACAACCAGTGTAATATACAATTTAAGGCAATCACAAAACCATTACTATGTCAAAATGTTTCCTCAGAGTTCAGGGCATATTCTTTTCTATTTGGTTCGATCTGTAGTCATTGACAATTGTGATGTCATCTATTCTATTTATAGAATAAAATATATATCACTAAGATATAGGTTGGTATGTCAGATCAAAAGCTCACAATGTTTCGCTTATGCTATTTCCCTCAGAAAAAATTGTTACCAAAAAAAAAGATAGTTTAAAAAGAAACACTTGATTAATCTAAATATCATCGCAACTGCTTATACTACATTTAGATATAAAAAACAAATGACATTAACGTGAAAAACATATGGGTTGAACAAAAATTTTCCATTCTCATAATATTCAAATGTGATGAAATTAAAAAAATAAAAACACAACAAAGAATCGAAAAATCCATTCGTTTGTTCGTAAGCATTGGTTCATTGGTCTCTATAATTTAATAAAATGTTCCATCATTCTCTAAATCGATTTAAATTAATAATCCATTCAAATTAAAGTCTTTTTGAATCATTACAAAACTTGTAATAATGTATTGTATGTATTATAAAATTCTAACTAACTAACTAACTAGTTAAATAAAAAATAAAAATTAAAAAAAATTAAAAAAAAACAAAGACTTGAAGAAAAGTATCTCAAAAGAACGATTATACGAATGAGAATAAAAAAAATAAAAAACAAAAATACAAATAATTGATATTTTATTCAAATAACTTTGAAATTCTTTTTGAGCTCATTACGACGATTGTATGCATGTGTGCGAGTGTGTGTGTGTTTTTGTGTACTCGTATATGTTTAGTTTGGGTTATTGGCTAAATGGTTAGTTAGTTGGCTATATGGTCAATCGTTTGGTTTGGTTTGGCTTAGTAACATTATCAATCCACACATACGAATGTAGATGTACAAGTGTGTCGATGAGGAGAGTACGAGTATGAGTATATACTAGTATGCATGTATTACTTCATGTATCTATTTTAGTACACGATGGTTGATTTTTCTATTGTTTCTTTTTACACACACATGTACTATAATACTGCATGTGTACATAGACATACCCATATATACACATTATAGATATATGTGGATACATTTTTATAAAATTTTTATTATCTTCTTACAAAATCAAAGTCATTATTTTATTTCATTTCCATTGTTGTTGTGTGTGTGTTTTTTCTTCTTCTTATTTTACATTGTATATTTCTCCAATTTCATTCCATTTCACAGTACTCAATGCAGTAACAACTTCGATTTGTGAACTCTTTCAAAAATATTTAATGTGTATTGTAAGTGATGATGATGATGGTGGTGGTGGTGGTGGTGGTGTTGGTCATACCACATGTTTATATAGAGAATGGCTATAAAAATTGTTTTTGTTTGTAAGTCATACAATACAATACCATATAATACATATGTATGTACGTACATATTTGTCACTTGTCCATGTAGGGTCTCCTCTTCTCTTTATTAATTGTATTGAAGCTGGTTGCTTGTTATTGTTGTTGTTGTTGTTGTTATTTTTTTTTGGGAATGTGCGTTAAAATAAAATATAAATTCTTGTTGGTTTTAAATCTTAAATGTTGGTAAGAATAAAGAATGTGGGTACATAGGTACATATACAATACACATGCTGGTTTCTATGATATCATTGTAAATGTATAGGTACCGACATATATGAAAGTTAGAAAAAAATATATAACAATTATTAGACAACGACATAGATAGATATTTATTACACTATTATTATTATAATACATGAGTTATATGTAAATATGTTCATACATATGAAATAAGTGGGCGGTCAAGTCCACTTACAGTCAACCAACCATCATACTCAAAATAGCAAGTGTAGATATGTATTTGTGGTATAATGTCAGCAAGTTAAGTTTATAAATTACCTTTACAATGCAATCTCATCATAATACCATACGATAATAATAATAAATTATCTATATAGACAAGAAAAAAAAAAAAAGAAAAAAATGTATGCGTTCCAACTTGATTTTGATGAGTGAACGCGTTTCAAAATAAAATATAAATACTTATGAATATGGCATATTGATTTTGCAATAAAATCCATTTGCAAATATATAGTAAAATACTCATCATCAGCTAGAAATATGCGCATTCATACTTATGTGTGTGCACAAAATGTTAATAATACAACAATAATTTTAATAATAATAATAATAAATAAATTAATTAATTAAACAACAGGTTTAATACATTTAAATGAATAATTTTATTGATTCTTTTTATGCTATTTTCTTATTGCATTCATACATGCGAAACGTATGTGCACGCGTGTATTGGGTTTTTTTTTGTTTGTTTGTTTTTCTTTACGGAAGTAAATTTTAAGTGAATTTCAATTAAAATATCGCAATTTTCTGTACTTGAGAGTTTTGAAAGCAGGTTTTTGTGTCATCATACCTATGTATATATACAAGAATATGTATATATCCATAAATGTGTATAATATATTGTATGTAGTTACCAAAATAACGATATTATCATATCATCATAAAATTAGCATCAAACAATGCGCAAAATAATGAGGGTTTGACATAATAAGTCGAATGATTTTTTATAAAATAAAAAAAAAAATTTTTTTTATTTGTGTTCTTTTTTCAATTTCAGTATTCAGCATATTATCGATTATTAACATGTTTGATTAATAGTCATTAACGTTTTGCCACATAATGATGTGGTATTCATATGATAAAATAGGCAGTTGAAATATGATGTAGCTTCACATCATAGAAGGTTGAAGTGTATGTGATTGTGATACATTTCATGTACTAAATACTTTATATTAGATCATCTCACGAAAAATGTTGGTTCTTTGCCGTCCTGAAAATGAAACATGGCTTACTGGTGATGGTGATGATGATGATTCCTAAAATAATTTCGCACGATATTCGCAATTTTCAGCTCGATAACTTTACATTTTCGTGAAAAATGCCAGAAACTGTGTCTTCTAGAATACATATTAATATCAGGAGGTGGTATAGCTCGCAGCCGATCGCACTTATTTTCAAAGTAGAAGGAGCATTTTCATCAGATTATCAGATTAATTCAGAACTAAAAATTTGTTCATAAAAATACCGATGTTAGGAGTTTTAGTTATAGTCATAATACAATTTTTTGTATTGGTATCGGGTCGTCTTATTGTACACGAGTATATGTATATATAACTGTATATGTAAATAGTATATCAATTGGTATTGTTATTTATTACTGGCATTCTCATTTAATTGAGATTCACATTTTCGATACGTGAGAATATAATTTGCCATTTTCTTTGTTCAGTGTGGCCACTTCCACATGGAAAACTTTTTCAAATATTCACTATTAATTGTACGATTTAAATATAAAAGAGTAAATTATATAATTTCTATTAACAAACTGAGTTATAAATTGTGGAATATGACCTTCTATGAGAGTTTATAAGTTATAAGCAATCATACCCGCAATATGGAATATCTTTGAACAACTTTCAGTATTTAGCCCTATGACATATGTCAAAACAAATATGAACCACTGTATATTAAAAACTGTCATCTAAGAGATCTAAAAGTATTTTCAGAATTTCTATTAAAACATACCTTTTTAACGATGCCTTCTAATATTAAAAACGATATAGTACTAAGGAAAAATTTCAAATTATATGACATAGATGATGATTTTCTGCAAGATTTCCTACGAGGGAGCTGAGCCTATTTCTATTGAATTGATTAAAGCATACAATTCAGACCAGTAGATTTAGAAATTTGTATTCAAAAGGATTTCAGACGCTTATGTTAAAAACAGCTCACCTCCTAAATGCCTTTTTCTCCAAAAATCCGTTATGCACGGCATAACTATATTTTTCACCACAAAAATGCTATCTTCAATAAAATACATTAGAGTATGGATCTGTCAAAAATTCGTTACGACGACTATAACGATATACGATCTATTAGATTTTCATTTGAAAGTTATTTTTTGTTCAAAATAATCTGCATTTTCACAATTTATTGTATGGAGTCGTCGATTAATTTGTTTATTGAATTTTTTGAAGTTATCGGAAGAAATGTGCTTTAGCTACCGTAGCACGTCCGTTTGAATCACTGGAATATTAGCACAAAATGCGTATTTCGTGGACAATTTTAACTTTGACAATATAAAACATTCTCCATATAGTGACAGATCACTGAAATATGGAGAATTGTCAAGGACACATTGTACTTTTGAGTATGAACAATTTCTCAACTGTGATGATTTTGTGAAGCGGTTGGAAGTGAAAATATGTATTTTATAAATGATAAATGAAAAACATAGGAATAATGTTTTTGGTACCTCTTACTTCTTACTTACTCTACCTGTTAAAAGAATTACCATTTACTTAATATTCGCTTTTTTAAATCATATTATCTTTAAAATATTGCAATGACCGACATTTGTTATGCATCAATCATAGAAACATTGAGCTAACCTTTTATTCGTTATGAGTACTTTGTATACATACATTGTATATATACATGTATATACATGATTATGTGATGCGATATGATGAAAGGAGTTCCTTTTCATTTTGTTGACTTGACTGTTTCTTAGAAGTTGCGTAATTTCAAAAGAATTGGGTCAAATTGAAATCAAACAATTTATAAGTGGCTGTCTTTTTTTTTTTTTGTTCTATAGTATACTATAAATAAATTGAATTACCTACGAGTATTAATATATATGCACGAATGCATACATAATAAATTTCATAATTCTTTCTGTCACATAGACTTTAAATAATCTGAGTATAATAATTTCAATATAACAGTATGAAATAGGTATAAGTAGAAGGTTGTAAATAGAAATGTACGTATGCTTGATTTAGGGTTGTATGTACATATGGGCGCGTGTGTGTGTGATTGAAAATGATGCGGCTTTCAAGCTTTATTATGTTCAAATGAGTATGAAATTATTCATTATATAAAATGATATAAATTATATCATATTATTGAAGAGTATGAGTATCAGGATATGATTATCATTGTATCATCATTAGTAGAGCCAATATATTACGATGCGTGTTTTATATCCATGTACATAGATGAGAATTAAATTATTAAGCCATTCCTATTAATTTCTTTGTTTAGTTAACCATGAATTGTGCGGTTAAATGTGACCATCAACAAATTAGTGGTTCACTATTCATAATTTTATTCTTGGCTTAAAATACGTTTAAGCTATACCTACTATAAGAGTAACTAAACAACGGGTAGGGGACGAAAAAAAAGGGAGAATCCAAACAAGGCTAGTAAGAACAGCTTAAACAACAACAACAACAAGAGTAATAATAATATCTTCAATAGAATCCCATTTTGTTTAATTGCAATTTCTGAGAATTCAAGAAGAAACGACACGATACCAAATTACACACAATCAACATACAAACATTGCGATAAAACTGAACTGGAACTGAAACTAGCAGTATATATAGGATATATGGCACATACTATATATATATATTGATGATGTTTTGGCGATAGTTGTGGTGGTGGTGGTGGTGGTGGTGCTGGTGGCTGTGGCGGTGATAATGATGATGTTGGTAGTGTTGGCGTTGCAAAAATTATTCACTCGCAAAATGTATATACATACATACATTGGCAATGCGGCATTGTTTCATTTTTTTCGTTTATGCTTGTTTTTTTTTTATTTGTTTCTTTCTTTTTTTTTTGTTTGTTTGTTAAGGAATTCAAGTGAATCAGTATTTTAATTTATTTCGACATCATCATCGCTGGCATAATGGCACATAGTAAAATGGACCAGGCCGAGGATCAGACTATTACTAAGCGTTGGCATTTTAACAATATATGCATTATAAAGTGTGGGAATAAAATTAAAGCAAAATTTTGCAAAATGCAAAAAGATCGAATGAGACGAGAAGAGGAGATTGAATTGTTGAATTTATTGGCTATACTCAATGAATAGAGTACACGATGGCGGAAACCAATCGGAATTTATTGCAATTTAATAGGATATAGTACGACGAATGATGGTGAAATGAAAAGAATTTCATACCGGAAGTAAACAAGCAATGATTGTACAGCTTTTGGAAATTGAACATTTCACGAATGTTTTTTGATATTGAGATTTCAAGCAGGATGCCTTCTTAAAGCCCACTTCTGAGGACAGTTGGAAAAAGTTGAAGAAATGCTGAGCGAAGTGTGCTAAATTGAATCAACCCGAAATAATGTACAATTCTAAGTATTGTATTGCATAAACTTATTGGGATCTACTGCCTTCGTTTGTACACATACACAGTACGAGCTGTGTGTATGATATGTACAGCTTTTAACAAATGATTTGACCCATCATGTGCAAAAAAAAAAACAATTCTCAAAAAGAGATTAATGAAATCTCACTACTGTCTGAGTTGTTGCTGTTGTTCTTATTAATGTCGGTAAAAATCATTGAAGCAGCATCGTTTGTGGAATTGACTGGCTCACTGACTGAATGACTGACTGACTGATCATTGTGCCTGACTGATTCGAGTGCAAAAACAAATAAAATAATAAAAAACAGCATTCGAAAACGTGTATATTTCCAATGAAATATTAAATATGGCATTATTTTGTACTTCATATGAAATGAAAAACGTGTATATGAACAAATGAATGGCAAACACCTTGATGCTGCTTGACTTAAATGAATAACAAAAGCCGGCATTTTCGATGCAGAAAATATTAAGCAAAAAATAAAAAATAAAAACAACAATTTTTGTGAAGCCACCATGCAACAAAGTAATTAAATATTGGATTTAATTTTATTACGTACGTACAATATATTTCATGCTATATTCATATTGTGGGAGCAATTGACGAAGATATTCGTTTAGTCTGTCAGTCAGTCAGTCAGTCAGTGGGTGAGTACAACAATAAGCACAAGAATAATGGAGAGAGAGAGAGAGAGAGAGGTAGATAAGTGATATTTTGTGTCTTAAATCTTTAGTATTTTATATATATTGACCGCTTTAATTCGCATATGGTGCGATATACATATGTCCATATGTATCTACATAAGAATATGCATTGTATTGTATTTGCTTCTATCTGATTCAAGTACTACTTATACACACTTGCAATGTTGATTTTTTTTTTGCGCTTTGTTGTGCCATAAAACAATTAATTTGCTGTTGTTTGTATAATTCCACTACAATTATTTATTGAAATGTGTAGATATGAATGATGAGCTAGCGGATAATTCGCAGAAATGCAAAAAAAAAAAAAAAAATAATAATCAACACAAATTAATAGCGATAAAATTATGATAGTATGCTCTTTTAATGTGCAATAATTAAACAATTTTTTAGAATATTCACATGTACTACATATATATGTACATATGTACATCGTTGCTTAATTGTTTCTATTTATTCTTGCATATTTTTCCTTCTTTGTGTTTCATAAATAACATCCAAAAATTTCATAGAATTTAATTTGAACTTGCGAGAATTTTAATAAAACTATGAAGTAATTTGTAATGCAAACGAATGCAAATGAATTCTCTGTTAATATACTTGCACTATAGCTGAATGGTTTTTTATTATTATAAAACACACTCCATGTATAAGATGCAAGTCATAAGCGCAATCTTTGGCTCTATTATGAAGAGCTCAAACATTTACATGTTTTGAACATTCATGAGTTCTTGTATTCATATCAATTTAGTTTTAGGATAGGTTGTTCGAACTTCAAAAATATAATTTTTCAGCTATTTCTGCTGGTTAGAATTAATCGTGAGGCTACTTGCGGAAATCCGAGCACGGATTCAGATTCAGCGGCCAAAAAATTATAGAATGTGACTACCCTTGTCTGCTGAAGTCCATTAGGGTAGGATCTATACTAAACTTCCTTATGGTTGCTGGACTTAGAGAAATACTCTTGTCCATGATGAGGTGCACAATAGACCTAGGGTCGCAGTGCAATACAACTCTCTAATGATAATGACTACCCTGGTCCGTGGGACACACAACATTTTTGTTTAATCAAGCTTATATATTTCACTTTTTTTTTTCCAAATAACTTTTGACTATCAACTTGAATCTATATGAAAGGCGCAGCTCTTTCTAGTTTCGTTACGATTAGATACATATTATAAGGTCTAGTAAAAAGAAAGAAATACATTATGTGTGCATTAAATTGAAGGTTTTATTTAGCATAGTTACAATGATTCGAATTAGATCAAATATGCACCGTTTTGTTCGATAACTTGTTGCCATTTTGAAGGTAGTTTCATAATGCCACTCTCATAGAAACCGTCGTCCCTATTGGCAAAAAACTGGGATAGTCGATTTTCACAAGCTTCTCTTGATGCGAAGAAACATATAGTAATCACTTGATGACAGGTCCGGACTATAAGGTGGATGCATAAGAACCTCCCAACCAAGCTCCCGGAGCTTCTGGCGAGTCACTATCGATCTATGTGGCCTGGCGTTGTCCTGATGGAACACAATTCCTCTCCTGTTGGCCAAAGCTGACCGCTTCTGGGCGATTGCTTCCTTCAGACGGTGGAATTGTTGACAGTACAGGTCCGAATTAAGAGTTTGGCCGTAGGGAAGCAGCTATTGGTAGATGATTTCCTGCCAATTCCACCAAATACATAGCAAAACCTTCTTGACCGTCAATCCTGGCTTGGACACCGTTTGCGCCAATCGAGCGTTTTAGCTTAACGTTTTCGTAAGTGACACATTTTTCGTCACCAGTAAACATCCGCTTCAGAAATGGATCGATTTTGTTGCGATTCAGCAGCGATTCGCATATGGAAATTCGATCGGTGAGGTTTTTAATTAATTAATTCGTTAATTCGTGTGGCACCCATACATCGAGCTTCTTTTTGTATCCAGCCTTGTTTAAATGGTTCCAAACGGTTTTTTGTGCAATGTTTAGCTCCTGGGCAATAGAAATAGTGCTTAGATGACGGTCAGACTCGACGATTTCCATTGTTTTATCGATATTTTCGCCTTTATCGAAGAAAAACTGTAAAATATGGCGTATTTTCTCTTTACTGGTGTTCATCTTTGACGCGTGCTCCAACACTGTCTGAAAAGTTTATTTAGTACGAAATCCTATCTTTCTAACGTCATCTAGCGTAACCCGATCGCACTTATACGAGATACAGATTACTAAAGCCTATCATCTATTGGAAAAATAATGGATTTATTTTTACTATACTTGATACATATAATTGATGACGAATTCAATTGAAATTTGTCGAAGACCTTATGACCGCTAAGTTTCTCAAAGTCGCCTGTAGTATCTTGGGAGTAGTAAACCATTTACTAATACACCATAGATGTGTTCTGTACGAGTGGGTCGTTAAGCAAAAGGCCGTTAAACGAATTTATGCACTACACTGGTTTTATAGCATATCATTTGAGCCTATAATTAATCATTTGTGGCCCTAAATGAAAAAATTGCCATTTAAAGGGTACCGTATAGCGAGATATGGGTGTATACAAATATGAATAAAATAGTTTGAGTAGCATATTAATGGAGAAGACAATCTGAATATTTAAAATAGCCGATATTACTTTCTCTCAGAACTATAATTTTCATTATTCGTACTATGGAATCGCATAATATTGCAAGAATAACTCATTGTGGAATTTTATACCCTAAAAAACCAATATCAATAATATATGTTTAATAAGGTCAAATTGCTTCTAGTTAGTGACTTGAAATTATAAACATTTCAACTACTATAATCTCATAAGAGAAAAAAAAAATAAATGCGTCGCACTGAAATAAGAGTAAACATTGTGTGCCAATACATCATTTTTAAGGTTGGAAAAAGTTCAAAGATAATTGAACAATTCATATCGTATACATTTTGAATGTAGACGCAAGAACACACACTCACATACATACACAAACAAATGGTAATTAATTAAATTAATTGCTATCTCAACTAAACCATTCTCTTTTATGAATTGAATTAAATAGTATGTTTTCTTCTTCTTCTGCTTTGCTGTTTGTTGAGAAAGAAAGAAATCGCATATATTGTACTCTGCACTTAATCAGTTAATCTAACATCTCCCAAAAAAAAAAAAACAAAACTACAAATAATAATAAAACAATAAAAGTACAAAAAGAGCAATAAATAATAAAACATTACAAATTGTATGAAAATGTTATAAATACAGCAAAAAAAAAATATATGTTAGAGAAAGAAAGAAAAGTGTTTTTCATTTGACTGAAACGATCTATTTTCTTCATCACTAATAAGAATTAATTGCCCAGAAATAATAATAATAATAATAATAATTTTGAGTGTTATAGCCACAATTTCTTGTTTTATCTATCTACATTTTATTTTTACGTACGAGCAAATATATGTGTACCATCATATGTACCTTCACCTACATGTGAAGGTATGATTTTAAAACCGTGTAAGTAAAATTTTTAATTAAGTAAAAATGTTTAAAAAGTAACAACAGCAAAAAAAAAAAATAATAAAAAATAAAACAACAACATTAATGCATATAAAATGAAATAATAAAACAAAAAAATATAATAATAAATTTAATAAGAGCGAAAGGAAATTCCCACTATACAATGTTATGCTATCAAGTGTATCTACCTATTGCAATATGTATGTTAGGTACGAATTATTGTTAGTGGCCAACAACTAAATACACAATTTTATTTACTAACGCATCAGATTACGTATGAATACATTTGCATGTGTGTGTGTGTGTATGTCTACATACATACAAACCTATATGTAAATGACTTGAAATTAGCAGTGTTAAGGATAAGAGTGCTGGGGAGCCAATATGAAGTACAACACACTGTCGCACACTATTAGCATATAATTCATCCCAGTAGGAAAAAGCCTGTTACATAAGCATGGCTCCTGACTTGTAATTATGATCGCGGAGAAAAAATTCAGTGAAAACTAAGCAGAAATTTATTTAGATATACAAAACACATCATTCTGTATAACTTATTCATGTACTTCTTGTACAGAATACATTTGTTTAATGGTTCAGTGTTCAGAGTTTAACCAACAATACTTTATTTTCAGTTCTTAGTTAACCACTCGTTAACCGCCCGAGTGGAAATTAGTTAACTAACAGCTGATAATGCAGGAAAGTTCGCACTCAAAAGATCGCTTCAATTTCCATTAGGTGTCATTTACTTGAAGTGTAAACGACCTAATTTTTTTTGTGCTCTCAGGACATTGATTTTTATGTAAAATAGGCATAATTTTTGGGATGTTTGCTTTACTTCTTTAATTTGAAAATAAAAAGTGCAGTGAAAGCTCATCGATTGCTCATCGGAGCTTCTCAAGAATATGTTCCGTCGATTTCAATGTGCGAGGGAAGGTTTGTGGGGCTTAGAAATGGTAATTTGGAAGTTGACCGCTCAAAGTATTAGTTTTGAAAGTATTAGTAATAATTAAAACCCAAGGGAATTGGATGCCTTATAAATTGAAGCCAAGAGATATCGAATGGCGCTTTGTCACATGCGAACAACTGCTTCAACAACATAGGGGAATGGGGTTTCTTCATCATGCTCTGTATATGGTGGGATCAGAAAGGTGATGTATGCAATATGAGCTATGAGAATATGTGAAAAGGCAAGGGGATTTGCTATCCCCCTCAGTCTCAGTCATTGCATCTTCGGATTACCATTTATTCCGATCAATGGCGCAAAGCCTGGCTGATCAGCAAAATTTATAGTCAAAAATTCGCCTATCTTAGTCATATTGATTCAGATATTGCTTGAAATACCAGCTAGCGCTGGTATACTATAGAGGCAAGTCAATTTAAGGAATACAATTGACGATAAACTTTTAATGAATTTAAATATTAACATCGTTTTGACGACTTGGCATTATAGCTTGCTATAAAGCAGTGAAAAATAGAGAGTCTGAAGATCAAAGGCAAGACATTCTACAGATTTAGAAACAATGAAAATGTTATCTTTCAATAAAAATATTCTGAAAAAAAAGTCGCTTTGACAATCATCGCTTTCTAAAAAAAAATGTCATTGGCCCTAGGCACTTAATATTCGTAGAAGTAATATTTGGTGAAAAATTTATCACAATTTCCTAATGGGATGCTGCATGCTGGATATAGTATAATAATTGCGGCTTTTGGGTATATAAATAAATGTGTTTGTATTTTATTGTTGTTGTTATTATTATTTTTTCTTTGTGGGTTCAAATGAAATACACAAACAACTGCGGGTATGCGTAAAATGACGTTTTACACCTGGTCTAATGCGTTATTTACTTGTCTGCAGGTGAACATTTCAAGTTAACATACATATTTGATTGTATGCAGTTGTGTGTTGTATGTAATGTGTTGTATTCTCTAATTTAATATTTTTTCTTTTTCCATTTGTTTTTATATTAACTAAAGTGCATCCGAGTTATTTTTCGCTTTGGCTCTCTCTCCGTGAAAATCAATCGCAATCGCAAGTATTAGTACGTAGTTTCAATTTAGAGTATATATATAAATTAAAAATAGTATTCCTTCCCTTCGATAATTTGATCATGGTCTTTAGGTTGGCTCTTCCTTCATTATTGAAATAGTAAAAAAAAAATAGTAAAGGAAATAAATAAAATCGTTGTAGGTCGCAATCAACAATTAAGGGTATTTTTCTGCTGATCCTAATAGAATATGTTATGTATGTGTGTGCCTATATGCACACACAAATCTAGTATGTATGTATATATGTGCCTACATATATTGATACAGACATTCAGATGGTCAATAATTTTGATTTGTCTACCTTTTCAATTTCATCGATTTTCTCTCGATGATGCCAACAGCAGGCTGACAAGATGACAGGATGAGAAACCAAAAAAAAACATGAAAGAAAAATACAGAACAATATACAAATACAAATATACAATATAATCAATATCATGAGATGTTAGCAATTTCAATATAAGAATGAATATGATGATTGAATGAGTGGTAACGGAGGGTGCTCGTAGACATGTTGGTATTGAAAAAGTCGATGATGATGATAATGATGACAACATTAAGTGCCACTTCAATACAAACGAATAGCTACTTGTTATTGCACGTGTAAACATCCTGTGCGATTTGTGAATATTTTTACTTTGCACTAAAGGACACATGTACTAGGGGGAAATTTAATTAAAAAAATATTGTTTAAATGATCTGCTAGTATATGGGTGCTCAACTACTATACTCGTACGTTCACTTCCACATTTTTTATTTCTGCGCAAATAAAAATACCAACTAATTAAAAGCAATGGCAAACCAACTGGCAACAAGACTTTCGAATTTAATATTGAAACTTTTTCGTTGTTGTTACTTTACTTAGGTACTTGCTTTGGATACCACTCATCATCCATCATAATTATTTGGAAAACATGTAAATTAGTTGAATAATTCGTAACGTACACACACACAACACACATGTATCCATTCGTATGCTAATATGAATATGCATTAGTATATGTTATATGATAGACACATACTTTCCAAATGTAAAGAGATATCTCATACATATGCTAGTATGTATATGTTAGTTGTTAGATCTTAAATCATTTTAGCTACGCAAAATAAATAAATTAAAAGACAAAAAAAAATTAATTTCCATTGTTTTCATTACCAACCCAATTGTTATCTGTTTCTATATATTATATATACAAGTAGTTATACTCGCATATAATTTATATTTTTTTGAACTCTTTTTATTCGAAAAATTATATGATCTATTACACAGTCACAATGGATAATGTTGATCGGCCGGGTCATTTCTTTTAGTTGGTTTTTTTTTCAGCATATTTTATTAACGTGAATAATTCATGCTATATAGACGTAAGTAAGTACGAGTACATATGTAAGTATGTATGTAAATATTCATGTATGAGAATGTGGTAGATGTTAAGTGTTGATAATACATAGATACTTTACCATTGCGCGTCTAACATGTCACACAAGTTGTACCTCTTGCTTAACGGTCAGTAACAATATTCAGTTACGGCAAATTGTTCTCAAATGAAAATGCGTAAACAAAATGCTGAGGGCAACCAAGCGTCTGACTGATCAAATACACCTACAATTTTGGTTACGTCTCTCTTCCGTCCTCTGTGTAAAATGGTTATTTTTTCGATTCAACGCTAATGAAATTCAGTGGAAAACAGTACAATTAAAAATCCAACAATAGAGAAGGGGTTTGCAATGGAGGGATGGCATAAAAAATAGGATCGTAAAGGTGGTATTTTTGAATATGGTTGAAAATTAATAGAACGACAAGTGTTTTCAACAAATATGTTACTTAATTTGTTAATTCTGTACCACATAGTCACTCTTATTACCCGTGACGTAGATGCCATCAGCTGCATATACTCGTAGAATCAATGGCAAGAGAATTTTTATGGAATATGATAGCATTAATAATATTGTAAGTAAGTATGTTGATGTATGACATATCATTAGGTTGTGTATGAAATGGTGTTATAAGTACTTTGTCTTTTTCTCAGCGTAATCGTATAAGAAATTGTACGTAATTAATTAATTTAAAAAAATTTTATCATATACACATTATGACTTAAATGGCGCCTAGAAGTGTTGGAAAATGTATAAGAATTGCTGAATCAACAATTTTTGATTGTATTGGATATTGAAAAAAAAAAGAAATTGCTCAGAGTACTTTTTATAGAGTTAAGAACTATTTTTTTCATTCATTTTTGCATTTAGAAAAACTTACTTACGCATAAAATAATCATATTTTGAAACTTCCGAAAACATTTCGAACATTTCTAATGTATCATACACAAATATTGAATGACTAAAGTAAAATTTTCCTTTCATACACGCATGCGCGTACATGTGCTCGATCATTCAGTCATTTCGTCTATTGTAACATACGAATGACGAATCATTTTGTTGGCGCATGGCACGCGCTCACATACAAATGTCACTATCATTAGTTGAATAGTTGGAGGTTCCTGACTGATTTTAACTCTTTTGTTGTTGTTGTTGTTGTTGTTATTTCATTCCCGTATTTTTGTTGTTGTTGTATTTTCTTTATTAAATGCTGTGATTTGTTTCTTTATTATGTACGTATGTGTGTGTGTGTGTGTGAGTGTGTGTATGTTTGTGTGGTGTTATTTCTCACTCGCGCCGGCAATTGCTTTGTTGTAGAATGATATGCGTATATCACGAAACTATAAACTAATCGACGATGAGCGCCATGAATTGACATGGAAAATATGTTGGGAATATAACTACATACGAGTATATGTAAAAAACGGACAGATAGATGATTGGACGAATGAAAAATCTGAAAATTGAAAATGAATGAAATAATAACAAGTGTCAAACTACATTTCTCATTTCTCATTTCACATTCGTCACTTGACAGTCGTCGCTGGGATTTTGATGTTCTGACAACACAGATGAACAAAAAAACAAACACAAAAAAAACCACAAATATATATATATAACATCATTATCCAAGTGTCTGTATATTTGTATACTATGAGCCATTGGATAAAATAGATAATAGTATATATGAAAAGCCCATTGCTGCTTCGCTTTTTGACTCATCATCCATACGAGTATGTAGTAGGTTTCAGATAGATATTTCTTTGCTGTTGTTTTTCGTTGAATATTTGATTCTTGCTGTTGTTGTTGTTGTTGTTGTTGTTGTTGTTAATTGTTGGTGAATGAAGTCAATCAAAAAGTCATTATCATTATTATCATCATCATCATCATCATCATTTTGATTTATGTGCAAAAGAGATAGTACAGAAGTAGTCTACAATACTGAGTGCATGCGATTGGTTTATCATATGTTACATTGTGATCATAATCGATCAATGATCATGATAATAACAATCATGATGATGATGATGATATTCTCTTAGCTTACTATAGTAATTATTATAGTCATGTATTTTTTTTATACTCATACCAACATATGTAGGTATATATATACATATAATTTTATTCTTTGTTCAAGTTGTCATAATTTTGTAAATATTATCTTGGGCAAATTAATATTATAGATGTGAGTGCCTTAAAGCAGAGCCTTGTACATACGTACATCATACATATATATGGTTTTTTTAAACTTTTTTCTCTTTTTTTTTGTATTATTGTTGATTGGTAAAGTAAAAGGTATATATTTATTTATTGTAGGTACATATCCATAATATAATTTGGACATGGGAATTCCAAAGATTAATTATTTTAATTGGCTTTAGATTAAAGATGACAGATACCGTTAGATATTGAAATTATTACCTAGTACTAAGCTTAAGAAAATAAATCGTATGATGATTGGATGAAAAAAAAAAAAAACAAATTGAAATAGAAAAAAAAAGATTAAAAAAAAAAATAATTAATTCAAATAAAATTAAAAAATATTTTTCACATTTTTTTTAATGCAATAAGTTTATAATTATAAATATAAATAAATTAATAAATAATAGGTTAGGTTAGGTTATGCGGCCGTATCCCAAAGGGGGCCACACTTAGGCCAAAAATTGGTCCATTGTGTCACCAAGCACCACTGATGCTTTCTATCCTGTTCCCTCTGTTAAGCGGAACCATTGGGATTTCATAATGAATAGAGCAATATCCCTGACATCCATGGGTGCTAGCACAGAGGAAGTGATAAATAGTTTCTTCCTCTTACTCGTCCTGGCAGCTTCGACACAAATCGATGGCCGTCAAACCAAGCCTTGCTATAAGGCCTACCCACCAGCCAGTGGCCCGTAAGTACGGGAATTACATTACTGATAGTTTTCCTACTCATTGACAACAATTAATAAATAATAAAATATTTACAAATTTTTTTTCTTGAAAGATTCATCTCACGGCCCTTAATAACACGGTTGTTAATGAGGGTATAGAGTCCCCCTACACAGTTTCGCGTTCTTGTTTGATTCGTGGCGCCATATTGTCTTTCAAATAAAAATTTAATAACAGTTTGATATTCTATTTTTTCCATTTTCACAAAAACAAAAAATTCAAAAAAAAAAAAAAAAAAAAAAACCATCCAAACAGTTGAGTTCAGTAACACTTTAGGCTATCCTCGTATTTAATTTTGATGATCAGATAATTAAGAATCTCATACAGTGACGTACATAAGAGTGTAAGACCGAAAGAATGTCTATAAAGTAAGCTCCTACAAATTAAATTCTAATATTCTTCCATCCCTCATTTTATTTAATTGAAAAATTTTTCGAAAATCTTAAAATTTTTGCAACTCATTTCTTTCAAATATTTGCCACAGAACTTTCTTCAATTTTTTTTATCAAAAGAATTTATCGAATTGTGGAAAGATATTGAATATCTCGACGAGAATAGTTTTTCAATTAAGTTCTTATCCATTTCGTCATCTCTATTTAATATTTAAAAGTGTGCTCATTGCTTTCTAAAATATGGAATAGCGAAAAACAAAATTAAATTTTATAGTTTCTCCATTAAATGAAAAATTATGCACATATATTGTCGCCTCTATCGTTTTGTGACAATTATGTATTAAAGCTAGATGGCCATTAATTTATTGTGTGCTCTAAGGCAATTGTTTAGTTGACCCATTTTTGGTTTACCCCGTTTGTTTTGATTGCTTTCTTGGTACTCAAGCACACAAAAATTCTATTTAATTTACTGACATTGGCAAACAATTTGCAAATTGTTTTTTTTTTGTTTTTTGTTTTTAAACCGCCCCTTGGTAAATAATAATAATAATAATAATTATATAGATATTATATGAATTCATCTTTATATTATTATATGATTTTTGTTACATAGTATTTGCAAAATTCGGGTCAAATCAATTAAATATAAATATAAAAATAATCAAATAAATTAATTGAATTAATAAAAATTAATTAATTGAATACTTATAATTATGGTAAAAGTTTATTTATGTTAAAAGGCAAAGAAACACAAAAAAACTACGTGAATTGATGATTAATATTGCTATATACTGAAGATACGTATGAATAGCACACTCATGGCATAGAAAAACAAAAAACAAAAAAAAAAAAATAAATAAATAAAACAAGACAAAATAGAAAAAAAAAAAGGAGAAAATAATTTATCAACGAAAATGAAGAGACGAACAACAACCGTGTTTGACAGTTTAGATGACAACACATGTCAAAATTGACAAAAGTAACTAATCATTTAGCCGGCAATGATGATTATGATGATGATGATGATGATAGTGGTGGTGATGGTGGTTGTTGATGGCAGCAGTAGTAGTAGTCGTAATAATTGACAGAGTGTGCGGGTCTGCGTTGGTTTAATGGTATTTATGTTTATTATTTGTTTGCAGTCTAAATGGTTATAATAGCCATGTAATAGAGTAATACGAGCAGTACGGTAATGAGACTCTGTTTTTTTTTCTGTTTTTGCTATGGTCCTTTATTGTCATATGTACTCGGTACATATTTTCATAGCTCCATACTAACATAGACATTTAACAACATTCCTACAAATTAAACACAATTACATATTTGACTTGTTAGTTGGTATGTTGGTTGATAATGATGACGATTATCATCTGTTAGAATCTTTATGTATTAAGTGTTAAGTGCTGCATGCAATTTTTATGGCCTTTCACCCAAACTTTAATTACATTGTCACTGTAGGTACGAGTACATAAAACTCGTACATAATCGCACATAGATGAATAAAAAAAATGTTTTTTTTTATGTATTTGGCGCCTGCTTAATACGTGTTTGTACGAAATGTTGCCATGTGTATTATTTTAGTCACTTTTAATGAGATTTTATTAGATTTTATTACTCATGACAAGCAGAAACACCTTCAATACGAATACCTAATTATTTGTTTACTTCGTTAAGTCACAATAAAACTAACTCTCTTTTTTGTGTGTGTGTTTTGTTTTCAGTTGAAACTAATTGATTCACACTTTCTTTGAAATTTTGTAAAACAATACTTTATATGTATTTTTGTTCAAAAAGTGGTATTTGAATTTTCGAATTTTACGATTTCAGATCAGATCATTAGATTGGATAAGTAAGTTTATTGCATTTTTGGAGACAAGTGTATCTACAATATATATGTATATGTTATATATAAGTATTGTATATTCTTAAATTATATTGCTAAGAAAGAATTATGTTGTCAATGTTAACAAGTTGCATGACATGTTTTATCCTATCATTCATTTGATGAATTTAACAGATAAACATTGAGGACATTAACCTCCTCCAGCATCATTAACATCTTAGACGTTGAGCAAGTCAATAGAATTATTTATACCTACTTTTTCAGTTTCAGCTAAAGTTAGAGCATAATTAATAGCAATTACTATTAGTACGTGTCGTACGTGTTTGCTTTTGGTGCTATATTGAGACTTTTTGCTTAAAATTCTCTATTAGTAGGGGAAGTTTTGCGAATAGTGATATTAAATATTAATTAAATAAATTAAAAACAAATAGGTGCTTATTTCTAGTATAAAAGTGAGTTTTTGATCGTAAAACATAAGCGGCAGGGTATACGTGGATAGTCCCAGAACTACCCGACCTGACATATAGATGGCGGCAGTAGTTTGAAAAAAATTACTTTGGTGAAATGTGGTAACTTTTTTTGTTGCCACGTTGTTAACGACGAAATTGGCCACCGTTATGTAATTCAATACTTTCATTTGAAAGGTCTCAGTAAGATCCAATATATGGTCCAATGAATATTAGAGCCGAACTAGATTCTACCCTGGGGGAGTATGTTCCTTCGTTTATGACCATAAAATATTGGGTGGCAGAGTTTAAACGAGCTGCCAAGACGAACAACGTAGTGGTCGACCAATTGAGGTCGAGGCCATGCCAGAAACGGTTAAAAAAATCCACAAAATGGTATTTCATGATCGCCGGCTGAAGGTGTGCGAGCTAGGTCAAGTCACAGGCATTTCAAAAAGTGCTAACATCGTATATTGACCGAAAATTTGCAGATGAAAAAGCTGTGTGCAAGACGGGTGCCGCGTTTGCTCACAATAGAACAAAAATAACATCGTGAAGATGTTTCTATATAGTGTTTGGCGATGTTTCACAGTAATAAAGCCAAGTTTTTGCATCGATTCGTTACCATGGATGAGACATGGGTCCACCACATCACACCTGAGACAAAGGAGCAGTCAAAATAGTGGACTGAAAGGGGAGAATCGAAAGAAGGCGAAAGCGTCTGTTTTTTGAGATGCACGTGGGATAATTTATCTTCAAAAACGAAAACCAATCAACGGCGAGTATTATGCTAATATGTTGCAGCGTGATAAAATTAAAGAAAAAAGGCCACATTTGGCGAAAAAGAAAGTGTTGTTTCATCAAGAGAATGCACCATTTCACACATCCGCTATTGCGATGGCCAAAATCAATGAGTTAAAGCTCGAATTGCTTCAGCACGCACCTTATTCGCCAGCTTTAGCTTCTTCGGATTATTTTCTATTTCCAAATTTGAAAAAAAAAAATGGCTTGGTGGTGGTGGGTTTTGCAAACAATGAAGAGGTGGAGTCTGCGGTAGATGGCTATTTTAATGAGGTAGACAGTTCATACTATAAAGAGGGTATCGAAGCTATAAAATATCGCTGGGAAAAGTGTATAAAGCTAAAAGGAGATTAGGTTGAGAAATAAAGGAAAATTTTCACAAATTTGTTGTGTTTTCTTTGTTAGGTCGGGTAGATCTGGGATCGCCATCGTATATATCTGATTTACATCAATATTCGAACTCATTCGATTGTTGGTAAGAATAATATTATTGAGTTTTAGGTCGATATTTTTGTCTTTCTTCCAATAGAGACAATATTACTCGTAATAACAACTATTTGTAATAGAAGCTACAAATTTAACGTATCCCATATCCTCCTATATCCCCAAATTTCCCAACTTTCCATATATTCATCTACAAATGTTATACGTTTTATTAATAAATATATTTTTTAAGTATTTCGAATAATATTTTATAGAGAAGAAATAATAAAAAAAAAAAATTAAGTAATGGAGCATATTGAAAATTACTCTGTTAGAGAAAAAAAAAAGTACATTTCATATTATTATTTCCCATAGATTCAACTGTATGCTTATGTAGGTAGGTACACAACAAAATATATATGTATATATTGTATATATCGTCTACTACCTATACCTAATATTGTACTTAGTACAGCTTAGACCGAAACGCAGAACGAATTTTTATTTATGAGGTAATGATCGAATCTTTAGGTTAATTTTTTCTCTTTTATTTTTATTATTGTGTGTGGTGTCTAAGTTTGTTTTTGTGTGTGTGTGTGTATTTTATTTCTTTAATTTATAGATCGTGTTTGTACATATGTACATGGTATGTGGCAGTACCTACGTACTCTATACATGTATATGATACTTACGATGGGTATTGTATAAATTCGATTCGAAGCATAATTTGGCTGTGATAATTCTTTTTAGCTTCACCTTTAATTAAAGATGAAACAAAATTATAAAATTGTACCTGCTTCAACAGCAGTGACTTTTACCGCTTTACTGCACTGTATTCGATGGACAAGAATCAAGAATCGTTGAGTTAAAATAATCAAGCAGGCAAATGTATTTTTATTTCTTACCTGCACACACACACACACACACACAGGGCAGCAGCAGCAGCATCATCATCACAGTATAATACGAATACAAAAATATACATTGTATGTGTACTATGTCTCCAAATTCGATCAATTTAGATATAATAAACACGCATTTATGCATCAGTACCTTTTTTATATAGGTACACCACGTTATGTAGGCATGTACATGCATATGTGAGCAAGTATGTATGTACACATATTGCTTTAATAAGCCCCTAATGGAATATTAGGCAAAAGAGTTTTTATTGAACTGACAATCAATACAAAAATTCCAAATTATATATGTATACGCATATAGTAAGTAGGTACATTCGTATATTCGTATATATATAAGTAGGTATTAGTATGATTCCCTTATACTTACCTTAATAATATTGTATGTAGTTATGTCGCCATCACAACATATTGAAGTTGGACGTTTAGTAGTTTCTAGTAGTTTATTAAACATTCGTACATATGCACATTCCTATATATTCGATGTGCTTGCATCAATTTAACCATTCATATGAGTAAGTAAGTATGTATGCATTTACTTAATACTGAAAAGTAATAAAAATTTATTTATTTGGGTTTTTTTTCTTTGTCCGATTTTACAAAAAAAAAAAAAAAAATTTATAGTTTCTACATACATTATTACAAGATTATCGACTGGACTTACTTGAAGTACACAGTGAAAAAGATAATATTGCTACTATACTGCTTAATAAAGTTTATGGTGTTTTTATTTTGTTGTTGTTGTTTTTTTTTCAAAACAACATTTTTCTAGATATTTCCAATATGAATTATATGAATATGATATTTCACAAAATATTATGAAAGCTATAATTCCAGTATACAAGTTACTGAAGAGGCAAAATTTAATGCTTTTTATTTTCGAATTTACAAAGACCCTACATATATTTGAGGTATTTTGTTAAATTTGTCCTTATTTTGTGCGTGAATTTTTGATTTTCAAAAGAAAAAGGAACAGAGAGTTTTGCACTAAAAAAGTTAGAGGAATTGCTTAAAAATATTGTGGTGCTCGACTTGTGTGATTTAAAAGTGATTGTTTTGAATTGGAGTTCTAAATACGTATTCTTTGGGTAAAAAAAAGGCGAAATATTTCTAATGAGATCTACCCTGCTTCTTCACGAGTCAATTTTACGATTTTCGGAACTGATACGTTTAGAGAAATCAACAGTTGAGCTCTCTACTCAGGTTTATTCTTAAACTGCTACTCTGAGTACAACTTTTAAAATAAAATAAAAAAAAACAAGTAATCAATAATTTTCATTTGAAACACAATTGAGACTGCTGAGCTGAAGATCTTCTTCTTCTTATGTGGCCATAATAACCGATAATCGATTTAGGTCGAACATATAATGCAGTTCCAGTTCTTCGCTTGCTGGCACCAATTGGATATTCCAAGCGCCGCCAGGTTACCGAACACTTGGTCCTTCCAGCAGGGGTTTGGTCTTCCTCTTCTTTTGCGTCCTCTAGTGGGTTCCGAATTAAATACCCTCTTCGCTGGAGCGCCGTCTTCTATTCGTTCGAAATGACCCAGCGCCAGCGCAGCCGCTGGATTTTGATTCGCTTGACTATGTTAATGTCAGCGTACAGCTCATACAGCTCATCGTTGAACCTTATTCGGTACTCACCATCAATGCAAATAGGTCCGAAGATCTTGCGTAGAACTTTTCTCTCGAAAACTCCAAGCATCCTCTCATTCGTGATGGAAATTGTCCAGGTTTCTGCGCCATATGTTAGTACAGGAATAATGAGGATCATGAGCTGAAGATCATTCCTCTTATATTCGTGTCCATTAATCACAATTTAAGTGCTCTATTAAAGATGCAAAAATGTAGCTTGAATTTGAGTAGATATGGTTTCGATTGATTGATCAGTTCGATTTCTGTGCGTAAGGTCATTGTTTCTGTCAAGCCAATGGGATTTTTTAAAAACCCACAAGATATTGATGATCCCTCCAAGATTTGAAAATTTGTATAAAAACTATCATGGAATTATTTTTGCCATAATTATGTTAGCACAAAGACAACAGAACATGACTAATATTGCCGATTGATTGCTAACGACAGATGGGCACCGTTTAAAATATTCAATGTTTGCGTTTTTGCTAAAAAAAAAAAAAAATGCTGTGAAACCAGTAATTGAAATCGGGTTTCGATTTAATAGATTTAACCAAATGTCTTTAGATTTAACCAGATCTTTGTAATAGTTTTTGAGCTAAGAACTCGATTTAATGAATTTAACCAAATATATCTAGATCTAACCAAATATCTATAATAGTCGAGAATAGTAGACCACAATGACTTTAAGAAATCAATGGTAATGATCATTGTTTTTGATGAGCAAAAAGTACAGATGAAATTTTTGATATTTGGATTAGGATTTGTATTAGGCACTTCAGTCGCAGAAATCAATTTTGTATGTCTTTTTCTGGAAGTATAAGTGGCTAGTAGTATTATGGCCCAAAGTCAAAATTGGCTTATTTTCGAGGGTAGAAGCATATTTTAAAAAATGAATCATAAATTGTTTGTTGTTTTTGCATATATTATATATTTAGTATGTACAAACTAAATTTCTAAAATACTGCCCTCTTCAGTAAATCAGTAAATTCGATTTTATTAAATTTTTATGAAAAACCAATATACATAAATGAAATTGTTTCAGTGTATTTTGTTATTAGATACTATTATATTGGTACATACTTACATATTTTTTAGTAGTGAATTTTTCTTCATACATACACACACATACATACGCCTTCATCACTGCCACAGTTGATTATAGAAAAATTTACATAATTTGATCGAGCGGTTTGTCCCTTTAAGACGACACAAAAACATATTTTCTCGTCAACTCATCTACAAAAAATTATTACATGGAAGGCGATACATTTCACTTTACCAACACAACAACAACAACAACAACAACAACAATATCAACTACATGTATAATAACGGTGTTCATTATTTGAGTTTTTCCGTTTTATCTATGGAGGATCTATTAAGTATATTGTGCATAGGTGCATCTGAGTAGTGCCTATTATTAATATAGGCGATGCAACTAAAAAAAATATTTATTCAAAGAAAACTAACAACTAACAGCTAAAAATTGTCTTTAAGGTAAATTGTATGTATGTGTGTGTGGATGTATTTTTATATTGAAGCAATCCAGCCAAACAAGTGAACATTTCTCTCTCTCTCTCCCCTTTCTTTAATTTCGGTTAATTTCATTTTATTATTAGTAGGGTACATTTAAAAGTGTTGTTAGTATTGTATTGTTGTACTAAATTGTATTTGTATCTATCTCTCTTTTCCATTTCTTTTATTTTATTCGAATATTTTCTACAATTTTTTTTCTCCTTTTTCTTCTTCTTCTTCTTTTTTATTATATCTTTCACCTACAAGATTTATCGCTTTTTATTTGTATTATATTTTAGTTGTTTTATGTAAGATACACGTTTGTGTGTTCGCATTCGCATGTACATACACTATATAGTTACAATATGTTGGTATGTACAAATGGTATGCGAGTGAGTGAGTATTATTAAAGGTATATTTTGTTGTTATATGTAGTTGCTGTTGCTTTCTTAAAATATTGTCATTGGAAATTGATATTGAATCATACTACATATTCACATACCAACAAATACAGTCAGTGCCACACATATACACAATTGTACACACTTAGTACGAGTGTTTGGAGCAATGGAGCATCTTCGTTTTGTATTCTCCATCTTCTTTAAAGTTGAATATTTTTTTGGTGGTTTTTTTTCTTTCTTTCTTTTGGTACGTTTACAAAAAAATATATAAAGTCTTAGCGCGACATTTATTAATGTTGCGAGTAGATGAATAAAATCTGTATAATATGTAAGATTTTTTTTTGTTGCAACAAAATTACAGACAGACAAACACTTACAGCCACACATACATACATACGTACACTTAAAGTGGCGTATTAAGATGCGACTATGGACAATAAAAATATAGGCATGTAGTATATGAATATATATGCAAGAAAGAATGCTTTAGCCGAATGACAAGAGTAGCCCAGTTGGAAATCAATCTTCGCTGACAATGTCATCAATGTTATCATCAATGAATGAAGGGTTTTAAGAAATACAAACGATGACTTTACTATGTTCTAACATACAAACTCTCCGAGGAGAGAAGTAAAAATGCAGATCGAATTAATAATCTAATATCTTACCAGAAAACCATATTTAATGGAAGTGCAATGTAATGAAATATTTTAAAAATTTTAAAGAAAAAAATTGTACTAAAAAGCAATTCAACTATTTTCAATTTTGTTATTTACCAATCTTAATTTGAAACAATTACTACTGTACTATAATTGACAGACCCTGATTAGCTACAATGTGAACTGGTCAGGGGATTTAAAGACTTTCAATGGTTTTATTATGCATGAAAGAGTGACTTGTGACTTGTCGTGTTACATCTAACAATGGTACCTTTAAATGATGATTTCGTGTGGCAATGTCTAATCGAACAAGTTTCTGGTTTAGCTTTTTAAAAAAATAAATGTGGTATTTGAGTGATATATTTTTTTATTCCATCAATAATAAATTTTTGTAAAGTTCATAGGTAAATTATTTTGAAATACACAAATTGGGCAAGTTTGTAATCATAGTTAGAGGCTAATGATTAATTTAAGGCTTATACGAATACGAATACGAATTCTTAGTATCATAAAAGCAGTAGAATATTCGATGAACCAGCTGAATTATATTTTATGGCTTTTGTGTTGGATTTCCGTTATGATTTTGTTTTTTTTTTTTTTTTTTTTTTTTTTGTTAGCTTATTTTTTTTTATTGAATCTTTCTTAAATACAAGAAACTAACAATAAGTATTAAAATCTTACAAACTAAATAAAACTATGTGATATCCCCTACGTTCCATCACAATTTGGTGAGTCGCGAGATGTAGCAATTTTACAGCATATTCAGTGTGTCTTTTCTTTTTAATCGACGATGCCCCTTGCTCAGCAACAATTGCCTAGCAAGGGGATTCGGATGATTGTGTAATTTTTGAATGTAGCTTCTGCAGGACATTGCAACTTCCTCAGAAATTGTGGATACATTTAAATCTCGATGGATGTTAACGTTTCTCATATACCAAGGCGCGTTTACAATAATTCGCAGACACTTGGATTGTATTCGCTGCAATTTTTCGATATTAGAGGGAGATGCGGTGCCCCAAAACTGAATACCATAAGTCCAGATTGGTTTCAGGATTGCTTTATATAATAGCACTTTGTATTCAAGATTCAACTTTGATCTTTTGTGTAACAGCCACCATAACTGATTCATTTTAAGCTTGATCTGAGTTTTCTTTGCCTCTATGTGATTTTTCCATGTCGAGGTGAATACCCAAGTACTTTGTTGAGGAACATTGTGGAACTGATTGGCCATTAATTTTAAGTGGGGGACATGTATCTAGCCTTAGCGTGAAGGTTACATGTACGCTCTTTGATTCATTGACTTTTATACGCCATTTTGCTAGCCAGATTTCGAGAGAATCGACATGAGTCTGCAGGAGTTTAGTAGCTTCTATGGGGTTAGAGCGAGAGCACAATATTGCCGTATCATCAGCAAAGGTCGATATGAATGTATAGTTATTGTTGGGCATATCTGAAGTGTATAAGAGATACAGTAAGGGACCCAAAACGCTTCCTTGAGGAACGCCAGCGTGAATATCCAATGGATTTGTTGTGTAATCCTTGTGATGTACGAGAAATTGTCTTTTCGTGAGGTAGCTACTAAGCAATGAGGAGACATTTGCAGGCAGTAATAGTTTGAGTTTGTAAATAAGGCCATCGTGCCATACTTTATCGAAAGCTTGAGTGATATCAAGAAAGACAGCTGAGCAATACTTTTTTTCTTCAAAAGTGTTCCTTATCAGAGTTACAATGCGGTGGACTTGTTCTATTGTGCCGTGCTGTTTTCTAAATCCAAACTGATGTTGAGGAATCAGTTGGTTGAGGTTAATAAATGGAGTTATATTCATGACAAGTAGCTTTTCGAATACTTTAGAAAGTAGAGGCAGGAGGCTGATAGGTCTGTACGATGCAACTTTTGTAGGGTCTTTTCCTGGTTTTGCTATCATAATAATTTTTGAAGTTTTCCAGCATTTGGGATAGTGTTTAATACGAAGGATAGCATTGAAAATGTGCATGAGATGAATTACTGAAGCCGGAGGTAGCTCTTTTATCATTTTACCGGTAATTTTATCTGGACCAGGTGATTTTTTTGGGTTTAAATCTTTATAAATTGCTTTGAATATGTCCTTTTTTTTAATTTTGAGCGTTATTGAGCAAGGTTGAGAAGTTAATATTGGTAATGAGGACTGTGAAGAGGGTGGATTGGGTGTAAACACACTTTTTAGGTGGTTTGCAAAAGCCAAACCCTTCTCACAGTTGCTTCTAGCCCAATTACCGTCACTCAAACGGATGGGGGAATCAGTGAGAATTGGCCGATTTGATTTTTTTGCTGATTTCCACAAAGAGTAGTCTGACGCTTCACCAGGTGTTAATTTCGCTATGTGCTCTTCTAACTCTTTGTTGTTTTTATTTTTTAAGGCTTGCTTTAACTTTCGAGTGCAGTGCTGTAGCTGTGTTTTCAGATTCGGTGATCTGAATTCTTGCCATTGTCTTCGGAGTCTTCTTTTTTGTCTTACTAGCAATTCAATATCGGCTGGTGTGTATGGGCTATAGTTTGATTGCTTGCATACCTTTGTGCAGGTGGCTGAGCTGAGAGCTAATGAGAGCAGCTGGTTGAATTTCCGTTATGATGCTAAGATTTCTTTTTAACCTTATAGAACACCTAGAAAGAAACCTACAATGATATCCGGCCAGATACCAGAAGACCAGTTTAAACATTCTATGAATTTTGGATAGCTGAATCCACTTTTCGGCTATTTTTGATGGTTGTTTTTTGAGGTTACAAAGAAACCATAGGGTGATTGAGTAAATTCGACTGTGGATTCTGATTCAGCGTCGTAAAATTCATAGAATGTAAGTACTCATTGGGTATTCTACTTTTTTTGTGGGGCTGTGCTATTTGGCAATTGGTCGTGGAAGAACTTTATAAAAATGTTGGCTATAAGTAGATTAAGATTAAGATTAAGATTACTCCCAAATAAAAAAAAGTAACAGGAGAGTCTCCTAAGAAGTTATGATAGGTGGTATGTAGATGAAGGTCCCTGTAAAATATTGGAAAAGGAAGATGATCAGTGCTGCAATTCACTCTTCTAGCGGTGATTCTCATATTACTCATAATTTTAGTATTCAGTAATAGATTTTCTTTCTCGGTGCCACAATTTCTCTATAAAAGAAAGATCTATATGAAAAAAGTATAATTAGAAACATATTTTGGTGATTTATATTTTTCAGTATTTTTTTTTTTTTGTAGTTTTTTGAATATATCATGATCATATGAGATATGATCGGAGCAGAAGAATTGTCTTCCAAAATATAAAAATTTAACTCAAAAACATGAAAACAGAATATTCTTAAAAGCGATAAATTAAAATATTATAGAATGGTAACATCAATTGGTAATGTAATAGGGCTAGATCAGAAATTTAGAATATCCTTGAAACTTATCACGTGTATTTCTTATGTAATGGGAAAATAATTCAAAAGTAACATATGCACACAATATGAGTATTTCCAACGGGGTCTTTATGAATTGCTTCCATATACGAGTATGAGTATGTGTACCATATTTAAGTGAATTACAGCATAGATACATACATACCTACATACATATTGTATTAACGCATAAATGTATCTAACAACATATATTTTATGCTTGTAGGAGAGTAGATTTCGAAGGAAAGAGAAAAAAAAAAAAAAAAAATCAAAAATTGCGACTAAATTAGGTTGAAAATTTTTTCATCGCTTTATATAGCGTTTGTAACAAAGGAAGCTTTTAAATATGTACATATATGTACATACATAACATACACATACTGCTAGTAGTTGAAAGTATTTGTTCTATTTATAAAATAATTTTACATATATATACTTGTATAAAAATAGCTTAAATTTAATTCTACTCATATGAATTTAATATCATGAAAATGCAATCATTGTCTTAGAAAGATTTTAAAGGAGGTGCTGTCATTGCAAAAAAAAAAAAAATCCAACAAATAGATTACATCGATAAAAGGGATTAACAAAATAGTATATGCAATTTTTTTTTTTTGGTATTTTTGATTTTCCAGAAAAATTTTTGTTCGACATTTTCAATACGTGCAAAAAACAATATATCGAATAATGACAAACAATAACGAAATAATAAATGCCAATTACTTTTTTTAACCAATTTTCTCAATCTAATATTTGGAACAATAGTATACACTATATATAATACAAATACATACAAGCAATATCTAAGAAATTCGTATTTATGTATATAGTATGTATTGTATTGTTTTATGAATCCTTTCTAGCACCGAAGCACTTACTACTCCATATACGTATGTATATGCGTTTATAAATGCAGAAACATTTTATCTTAAGTGTGAAATCACGTACATGCGCGTGTGCAGATCAAATAGTGCAGTTTCATTCTCGTCATTTCTATTTTCCATTTCTTTGTTTGCATTTTGCATTACAAGTCCATACATACATACATATGCATTATGCACATCAAAATTGTAACAAAAACGTATCTTTGTATAATCATACAGCTGTTGGAAAATGAATAGAAAACTATATTGAAAAATTAAAGAAATATTGATAGATATCCTGTCGGTCACAATAAACCATTTACTTATAAATGGCATCACGCAAAGTGGTCTAGTAAAAGCAAACATAATTTACTTGTACAAAAGATTTGCACTTTATTTGCTATGACACAGATTTTAAAAGATATGGAAAGAAAAGTGTGAGATCCAGTGAATCGATTTAGAGAAATTCTATAAAAATTATAACGTATACTTATGTATACATATGTTCTGAATACAAATTGATATAAATCGATATGAGATTAATATTTTTGCACATTTGACACGTAGTTGCTTGTACATAGTTGTATGTCAAGAAGAATACAACATTTTTCAAAAGGATTACAAATTTTAATAAATTATTTTTGGAATTATTTTTATATTCACATAGATTATACAATATGTACCTATATTAGGGTGGGTAAAATGTTTTAATGACAAAAGGTAGAATAGACGACATTTTTGGAAATTTTAACTTCAGTACCAATACCGAAGTTGAGAAATTACAAAAAATATAATTTTTTATAGTGGAGGTAGGTGTGGCTCTCAACTGATAACGTCTATTTTGTAAGATATCTGTTCTGTAATCAGATTAATTTTATGTGCTACGACTTAGTACGATAGCTTTATATTTTATTGTATTAAAAATGGGCGTAGTTTTTATATGTGTAGTTTCTGGAGATTAAACTTACTTTATATATCGAGATGTCATTTGATTTCTTATTATTTTCGTGCATAAAATGTGAAATTATATATTCAATAGCGTAATTTTGTATAAGAAGTAGGCGTGGTTTTCATCAGATTTTACCCATTTATCAGCATATTCAATCATTGGTGATAGTAATCTTATGTACAAGTTTCCAGCTCGATCGCATTATAATTGCGGTGGTTTTCAAACGACTACACATAGAGGTAGATGGAGAGACGCACTTGGCTCAATCGATTTACATCGTAATTCTGAATAATACGATATATGTATATAAGTATACTTGTTGGTATATGTTAATATACCAACTCAATATACCTTAGATTCTTTGTGACTGTGAGGTAAAACAAAAAATTCCAAACAATCTATGCATTATCTCCAGTGATATCAATAAAGGGAGACACGTTGGCTGACGCTGAAGATATGTAAAATAGTTGTTGTTGTTGTTGTTGTTGTTATTGTGGCAGTACGAATACAGAAATGCTTTGTTTTTTCCCATCCACAGCACTATCGTATTCTAGTGCGTTGAATGGACCTTGGTCGACCACGTGGTCGAGTGACTTCGGGACGTAGATCCGTCCATTCTTGGGAAGCATATGTAAAATAGTAGTGGAAGAAGCTTGATTATTTAAAATCTACGAAATTTTAATGTGACTTGCAGCATCCGCTGGGTCTAAATATTCCAAATATAGCGGTGAAAGATGGTTTCTGAATTAGAATCGAGAAGGTTTGATGTGACGAATGTGGGCTTGATGAATAAACACTTTTTATCAGATGTAGACGGACAGCATTACTGCAAATATAATTTTTTAGTAAGAAAATTAGATGAGTCATATACAAAGGAAATTAAATTAAATAATTCAATAAGAATATTTGCAGATTTCGCAAACACACGCACACACATACATACATTCTTTCTACCGACGGTTTCAAAATAATAGATAAAACAGATTTTGGATGTTGTGTGGACGAAATTGCAAACTGTACTTACATTGTGTAATAGATCTTTGACATCTTAGGAGTTTCGTTTCATCAGGTTTAGTGCTGAAGACCCTAAGAAACCCTTGGAAAACCTAAATAAAACCCATTTTTTTGGGTCCTGTTAACATTATTTTGTGAAAGTTATGGAAATAGGCGTTGATTTGGTAAATGGGGCGAATGTGAAAACAAAGTGTTGTTATCGAGTTGGAAGTCACATCACTGTAGAATAATTTTAAATAATAATTTTAAAATCCATTAATTGGAAGTGATTTAAACTATTGAACTTTATTTCCATTTGGTAAGTTTGCACAAAATTAACTATAAATTCGTTTTTTGTTCTACATTGCGGTTATAGTTTTTTTCCTTTTAAACGATATGACTCACCCTATTCTACATCAATAAGAACGTACATAAATTTTGCAATAAATAAATGTTTACGTTCATTTGTTTTTGCAACCAATCGAAAAAAAAAATCCCATATTCAATCACAATAATCGTACAAAAGTACAATGAACTTTAACTCTGTTTTTCTTTTTGGTTACCCCTCTTCGTCTGCTCCGTCGTGCATACACACATATATTGGCTTATAAATATACTGCATATGCTTGCCGCTTTATACGACGAATTATTTTATATTAGTATATTCCATCAATATTAAGCTAACAAACAAATAAACAAACAAAAAATGGCAACACTCAGTAAGATGAAGATAAAAAGTTGGGAGAAGGCAGCGAAGATCGAAATGGGAGTATCACAATCGATTGTACTATGGCACAAAAACAAAAAAATCAAGCGATACTTAAACTGATGATTAGGTTAGACTCTTTTAAATTAGCATAAATACAAATGGGAATGACCCAACTAATAATATCTACTACTACAACTACTACTATTACTGCTACGTTGTCTGCTCTCAACTTAATACATAAATAATTTGTATAAATAAATTTATAAAAAAAAAAAAATTTAAAATAAAATAAAATAAATAAAAACAAACAAACAACACACGAAATTATTTGGTCAACTTAATAGAAAGCAATTTATTTATATAAATGATTCGTTGTTGTTGTTGCTATTGGTATTGTTTATACCAAGTATATGTATATATATATATATATATGTATGTGTATTGTTACTGCTATTTGTGTGCGTGTGTGTGTCTTTATTAAGTTTATGTTGTACGAAATTGTTATTGTTATTAGTTATATTGTTATTTTTATTGTTGTAGCTGTTGTTGTTGTTGTATGTATTTAAGCGATTAACGACAGCTTTATTGAAATATCAATAAATTTTTTTTCTTTTTTATACACTTATACGTACAATAAATATGTAGTATGAAATATTATAAAATGGAACAATATTTAATAAAAAATGATAGTATCGTACAAAAAATGAAATAATATAAAATAGAAAAATATTTATTTGTATGTACATTAGAGCGGGTTGGGAAGAAAGGCACTTTCAATACAAATTTGAAGTACTATTTCCCTAAGCAAGTATTTGATATATATCGAGATATACAAAAACTAATTAAAAATATTTTTCGTACCGATATTTTAAGTCTATAGTTTGTTCATGGTTAGTTTTTTTTATATCCGATTTATTATATATCTCAAACATCTTTGTAAAGATATAACAATCTGTAAAGGTTAAAAACATATGTTAAAATAACCAGGGCTGGATTAAGGCGGATTTGAAGTATTTCCATGATCAAGGCGTCGTGCAATGAAGTCGCATGAACAATGGCTATGCATTAAGAATATTCTAGGTTGAGCGCTTGATCTATTGAAAGACTCCAAGATGCAGATAGATGCTGCTAGGGCCACTTGAAAAACACATTTACAGTTTTGAATACATTTTGCAACGTTTTACTTGATTTCATAGACGTCTATTACTTTTCTTAATACTGCATATTTTGAGATAATAAAAATCTAATAATAAAATATTACTATAAATTTTCAAAATTATTAAATTTATTATATACCACCCAGTATTTACTATTTCTCTAATATTCATTAAGAGAGATTAAAAAAAAAAAACAAAAAATATCAAATATCAAATATAAAGAAAGCACACACTTAACCATACTCATAAAATTGCTAACAAATCGAAGTGTATTTAAATTAATTTGGCAATGTATTTAATAACCTATTTTAAATGCATTTACATATGTATATAAATGATTGAGCTTCTTTCTTTTCTGTAATTTTTTGTTTGTTTTGTTCTCTCTCTACATTAGTATAAGTTTTTTAAAGAGTATTAAATCGCATTAGTAATATTTTATTGTTAGAAGACTATCAAAAGACATTAAACACAGTTTTCTAATTTAAACAATGAATTCCGTGAATATTAAATACATATGTGGTATATGAAATTGTGTGACTAACTAACTATATTTAGTCAAATTGTTCGTGATGGTTGAACTATACCAACGGCAATAATATCAATGAAACTATAAGTCTAAAATGAATTTCGACCATCTCATAAATTGAAAATACAATAAGTACTTCTTTTTCTTAAAATTATATAGCCTATTTTTGATATTCTGGACATTCAACATTTTTTGTTCATATATGGTTCCATCGACGATACAATTTTATTCAAAATTATTCGTAAATTTGACTTCTGTATTAGGTGTACTCATCCACCTTAATGTAAAGTATAGTTGGATATGTAGATAGATGTATTTGTAAATAAATTGTGAAATAGTTTTTCTTTTGTCTTGCAGAAAACTTCTCAATTGCATTATATAATATTTTATTGAAATATTCTATTATATTGTAAAGGATAGTACTATATATCGTATATATGTTATTTTCAAGTTTCAAGTATTTTCTCTCAAAGATGATGCTTGCAAAAATTATGATATTAGTTGATGGTTTTATTTGAGTATTATTGTTGTAAATTTATTTGTTTTATATTTTGTATAGTAGCGACTTGGTATGATATATTTCTATATTGGCAAAATGTAAGAAGATATTATTGTATGCACATTGAAGTTGTCAACTTTTCAGAATAGAATTTTTTTAATGATTCTGATCAACACTTGATTTTCAACTTCTATCTAATATATTACAAACATCTTCTTCTGTATAAATTATACTATATGTCTTTGGGAAGGCCTTAAATATTTGTGTTCGTGTATGCGCATGTGTTGAATATACGTACATATGTGCCTTAAATTGAATTTTCATTGATTCGACTGTTATTGTTTTGTATTATTAAAGTCGACCACAGTACACAAACTTATTACGTATGTTAGGTTATGTAAGTAGTTTGCATAAGAAATTCGGAAGCGAAGGTCTTTCAACCAATTTGTAATACTTATCAGTTACTCTCAACTTTTATGATTTCTAGAGTCCATTAATAAAAGTCACCACCAATGAACTTTGTTCGGCTTGTCTGAAGACTCCTGCAATAATTGAAAAACACTTTTTTTTCTTCCTCGTCGTCTTCGCAAGCTCTGAAAAAGTAACTTTAGATGGTCTATGAATAATGACTCCGAGAAAACTCTTACAAGATCTCGAAGATCTTCCCAATCACTTGTTGTCGTGTTGTTCAAATAGAAACGAAACAGCTTAGGCTAGGAGTTGACTGGATATTGAACGTTTTTACTTTCAATTAAACATTTTACGGCTACTGGGATTCGCAAAAAACCTATTTGCTGAAACATGCAAAAAAAAACCTTGATTGTTTTTTAGCTGAAGGAAAATTCAGTTCAATGGTGATTTTCTTGGTATTGAACACTACACAAGCGGAACTGAATAGTGTTAGTTGATTTCAGAACTGTAGAGCATGGCTCTTGTGTCACCAAAGTTTTTCATATCGGTTGAAAAAAGCGATTTGTTAAGAGTTTACATAATTTTAAAAATGTTAAAAGTCAGTTAAGTCAAATCGCGAAGTGTCATACCTCAAAAACATGATAACTATACAAACATACTTACAGTTTTAGGAATAAAAAAAAAAAATGCCTCACGGTGCTAAGTCTGGCGAATACGGTGGGTATGGAACGTTATGAGGTGAATTTGCAGCGAAATGGTGCCGAATGACCAATAATATTTGAGTGTGATTCGGTGCATAATAATTCTGGCGCTGGTTAGTTGATTTCCGTGTGAAAATTCATAGAGCGCCATATTTCGCCAAAAAGGAGAAAACTTTAGTTTCGTTTCTCAACGTTATTTATGGTTGTACCGGATTTGTATATTAAAAAAAAATAATATTATTTAACATTATGTAGTAATAATAATAATAATAATAATAATAATAATAATAATAATAATAATAATTATTATTATTATTATTATTATACAAATAATAATATTTTTCTATATTTTATTTCTTTATCATATTCTGGTTTTAACACTATATCACTCTTACACGTAACAAGAACACGTATAATATGTAACATATATATTTACATATTGGTTATATCAATCTATGGTTATAAAATCATTTAAAAAAAAAATTCAATTTCTTCTTTCCGATTGGCATTACAGGCAACATCACCCACATTTACGCTAGACTCATCTAAAGTAAGTATAATATGTTAGATACATAGGCTGTAGATGCTTAGATGCAACATTCATTTAATGTAACGTGTGTAAATGTATATAATGAGTATATTTGTTATTACGATACATATTTTTGCATTCATTGTTCGTTCTTACTAACTTCAATAGTATTGACATGACTCATGCAGAAATTGCTTTGAGTGCGGATAAATCCATTCACATACTTACTTATGTACTTAATTATTATCATGTAGTAGAAGTAAAAGAAGTTGCAGCAAAAATGTAAGAAATAGTGTATGAAAATGTGGGAAGAAAAAAGAATCATAAAAATGAGTGCTTAGTTTACATTCAAATCATACTTACTTGCATACTTACCATGTTTGTCAGATATTTAGAGGATAAGATGTAAGCCATTAAGCACTGGATGCACAATATACACTATGTACAGCATACATTGTTATATTATAAGTATGTAGTTACTTGTAAACTCACTCAAACAAAGACTAGTCGATTTCTCAACGAAATCGTTTGTAACTTAAAGCATCTACGCCCGGTCAGAAGCTCAATTGGCTCGGTTGGCTCTTTATAATAAGCACAAAAACATGATGGCAACTTTTAAATTTGTATATTATAATTTGAGGAATACAGCTGGTATTGAAGGTATTGATCCGCTCTGCTCCGAACATTATTCCTTGAGCACCCCTTGGGCACTAAGTAAAGGATGGTTGTTGACTGACTCAATGAGTCAGCATAGCTTATAAATATAAAATATAGGATTTTTAAGTGTGTTTTTGTAGGTACATTATGCATATATGTATAGTATATGCAGACATGCATTGATGTCATGAAATGAGAAAAATCTACATGTTGCATGTTGTAAAATATGATATTTTATGTTTGGCACTGATTATGATGCTGTTGCTGTTGTTGTTGTTGTTTAGATTGACTCCCAGAGAGACACGAAAGTGCCAATAAAATAAATAAATACAGGTTTTGCATACTTGCATAAATACATTCGTACATATATACAAAATATTTACAGACACGAATGTGCATATACCATATTTTGTATGAACGCATCAGCGGAAAAAACGTGATAATTGCTACTTTTTCCGAAATTCGTTTTTTTCAATATATTTTTATTTTTGGTGTTTTTACATCTCACATATTTTTTTGCACTTAGTAGAAACTACGAAAACTTTTTAGAATCATGATTTAGAATAAAAAACTATTATGTGGTTCGGATCGTTCGGAGTTATTCATTACATTTTATCACAGACTATTTCTAACAGCTGATATAGCAAGGCTTGCTTGTGAAAAAGTTTGAAAGGCGTTGAAAAATTTTGTTTGGTTCATTACCATAATTTTGGTTGGTGCCTCATCAAATATGGAATGGTGAAAGTAGCCATTTTGGCAGATTTAAATTTTATGCTATTGAACAGATGAAAGACAAAACTGAATTGGAAATGTATGATAATGTATCGGGCCTTGAATTAATTTTGAGAATTTTTCATTAGATGGCGTAACTTGTACATTTGCTATCGGACCATATACTGTAACTATGTTCGTCTTTTTTTTGTTGCATCGTATCGTCTCTGGTGTTGAAAAATAGATTAATTACGATAATCTGAAGCGTTGTTGATGGTTATGAGCTGCTAAAACCGAATCAAACCATCACTGGTGGCCTCTATCAAACACAATTGATGCGTTTGAGTCGAACATTCAAAGAAAATGGCCACAATACCTCGAAATATATTTCAAAGTAGTTTTGCAGCATGACAGTGCCCTTCCACATGTTGCTCAATCATACTCAAAAACGCTAAAGTGGGAAGTCCAGATAGCCCAGACATTGCGCCTTCCCATTGCTACTTGTTTCGATCGTTTGACACACTGCCTGGAAAAACAGCGTTTCCATTTTTACGAAAATGACAAAAATTGGATCGATTCATGGAGTGCCTCAAAACATGTCGACTTCTTCCTACGCTTAAGAATTCTGAAGTATGCTGATTGATAAATTGTATAGCATTCCTCCAAATTTAGATAATAAAACAAAATTATAATAGAGATTAGTCAAATCTCAAATAGGGCGTGGCAAAGAGTAATATTTTTCGATAAATACACAAATTGCAATTGCTAAAAATTTCATTGAAATATACTTAATCCTAATAATTAAGAAATATAGCATTTTGAATAGTATGCAATGGGTTAAGAAAACAAATAAAAATTAATTACTGTCTAATCGTCTAATTGAATTGATAAAATATTTATTTAATCTTAGTTTGCAAGTTCTAATAAATATTTATAAGTATATAAAACTTTTAATAAAATTCAAACTGACAAGCATTCTTATAATTTTTGCACCCTCATATGAGAATTTTATTGGAATTTCAAGAATTAATTAGAACCATAATGTATGCCATTCAAAAAGACAAGAAGAAAAAAAAAAAAAATCTCCTTACAGTCGGCTGGGGCCGACCAAACTATACCCTGCATATGTAGATTTGTATATAAAAAGTTTACTCGAATATCCAACTTTTCTTTTATTTCCACTTTTCGAGAAACAATTTTTGCATATACTACTAATTTACACCCGAAATATGGTTGACTTTGACGAAGTAAAAGGATTTTAAGATAATTCCGAGGCTTAGTATGGGAGCTATATAAAAAGTGGGCGTGGCTTACCACTTTCTAGTAAATCCAATTAATTTTTCATTGTTAATCCACACCTTAAATTTGGTGTCCTACGTTGAATAGTTTCTAAGTTATGGTGGTTAACATTTTTGTTTAATTTCCTCAACTTTGTATGGGAGCCCCAATAAGAAGTGGGCGTGGTACGCAGATTTTTCGCCAGATTATTTCCGACTACGATATTAATTTAAGTGTCAATTATGGTTATTGTAGACATAAGATTGCCTAAGTTACAGCTGTTTCAATTTAAAATTTGTATGGGGGCTACGATAAACACTGGGCGTGATGCGCCCATTTTCTGTGAGCCTAGTTGCTCGTACAATACTAATCCATACCCTAAGTCTCGTTGTCCTAGGCTAAATGGTTTGTAAGCTATGGAGCTTAAAATTTTAGTTTAATTCACTCGACTTTGTATGGGAGACCCATGAAGGAGTGGGCGTGGTACGCTGATTTTTCGCCAGATTATTTCCGACTATGATATTAATTTAAGTGTCAATTATGGTTATTGTAGACATAAGATTGCCAAAGTTACAGCTGTTTCAATTTAAAATTTGTATGGGGGCTACGATAAACACTGGGCGTGGTGCGCCCATTTTCTGTGAGCCTAGTTACACGTACAATACTAATCCATACTCTAAGTCTCGTTGTCCTAGGCTAAATGGTTTGTAAGCTATGGAGCTTAAAATTTTAGTTTAATTCACTCGACTTTGTATGGGAGACCCATGAAGGAGTGGGCGTGGCACACTGATTTTCTGCCAGATTTTTGCCGACTACGATATTAATTTAAGTGTCAATTATGGTTATTCTAGACAGAAGATTGCCGAAGTTACAGCTGTTTCATTTTAAAATTTGTATGGGGGCTACGATAAACACTGGGCGTGGTGCGCCCATTTTCTGTGAGCCTAGTTGCTCGTACAATACTAATCCACACCTTAAATCTCGTTATTCTACGCTGAATAGTTTGCAAGTTATAACCGGTAACATTTTTTTTAATTTCCGCAACTTTGTATGGGAGACCCAAAAAGGAGTGGGCGTGGCACATTGATTTTCTGCCATATTATTTCTGACTGCCGTGTTAATCTAAGTGTCAATTATGGTTATTCTAGACAGAAGATTGTAGAAGTTACAGCAGTTTCAATTTAAAAGAAGTACAGACACTTTGTATGGGAGCTACGCTAGAAAGTAGGCGTGGCTCATCCACTTTTGGTGAGGTTATATAGTAGTATAATATAACTCTATGTGCAAAATATTGTTGTTCCAAGTGGTATATTGTGTGAGTTATAGCAAGTTAAAAATTTTGAAAATTTCGAGGTTAGTCGCTTTGAATGCTTGGTGTGGGCGTGGTTATTAACCGATCATGCCCAATATCAATCCCCTCCGTACCCTTGGATCATAGATTACTTATGCCAAATTTCATCGAAATAGCTCAATATTTACTCAAGTTATCGTGCGAACCAGCCAGGTGACAGACAGACGGACGGACGGACGGACGGACGGACATCGTTAAATCGAAAATTTAATCGACGCTGATCACGAATATATATCCATGTCTATATCTCCGGAGATTCCTTCAAGTGGACACAAACATCTGACCGAAATGAATATACCATGCATATTGCATTATGCAGGGTATAAAAACAAAACATTTTTTAAATAACCAATTTTGATTAAAAAATTTTATTTCCAACAGCAATAAAAAATCCAAAATGTAGAATAAAATAAATGAAATTGAAATTCACATGCACAGTGATCATTTTGTATTGCACTCATATGTACGAGTATGTATTCAAATGTTTATGTTTAGTTCTAATATACAAAATGCTCCATCCTTATGCTCCATCTCAGTCAGACATTTGATTTTCAGTTTTACGATTTGGCCTTGAAAATGGCAATATGTTATTATTATTTTTCCTTTTTCACATTTTAAAATTGTTGTTTTGGTTTTTTTTTCTTTTTTCTGGTTGGGATATTCTCATAATCTTGCAAAGATCACACATGCAGAACAACAACAAGAAAAGCAAGAACGAAAACAAATCAAAGTTTCACTCTTTGATAATTGTAAACAGTAGACAGACAGATAGACAGACAGACAGACGGACAGACAGTGTTTCCCAAAGGAGTAAATGTATAAGCAGCTACATTTGTCCTATGGCAGTTGGTGTTAGTAAAGCAATAATGCTAACAACAGCAACAAGTAGACAAACAAGTTTTTGATTTAATAACACAAACAACAACAACAACAACAACAACAACAAGAATGTAAGAATTTACGACAAGATATGCGATCGCAGCATCCATAAACTGCATCATGAAAATATCGCTAAAAAGAATATCGTCTGCGATCGAAGTTACTGGCAAAGCACATGGTCGAATACCGCAACATGAATGTCGGTCTTTGTGCCAATAGAACGAATTTCAAATAATACTGCACAACGCAACAGAGAGGTGTATTGTAATACATATAAAAGCACAGAACAGAGCACAGAAGTAGCAAATGTATACACGTTATACTTACGAGTCGAACAGGAGTCGAAATAAGAATGATCATTAAAATAATGTAGGTATTATTTGTCAATGATCGATCAGTAGCATTAAGTTATGAAGCGATGATTTGACTTATGTACTTACCATCAACAAGATTAGAAGCAATGAGGGAGAATGAAAGACAGTGAGAGAGAGAGAGAGAGTGAGATATGAAGAGATTGTGAAGACGAGGAGTGTGAGCAGCTTGATCAGAAATTATTTGAATGATGAATGCAGTATATTTTTCAAACGATTTAGATTCAATTTTGCAGATTTTATATGAATGTCTTACCTTGAATGTAGTCTTGAATGTAGTCCATTCGGATTGAGGTGCCATAAGTAGGCATCTTCTGGCTCTGTCCAAATTTTACAACAAATTTAAAACAGAAGTCATAAATTCCCCAAAAGCTGCAACTATCCACGGTCGTTTTGTGTAAGTTTATATCTGAAAGAAAAGACTAAAGAATGAAATCACTACAATTTCATTATTTTCATATAGGTCTTGAGTGGCCATCGAACATTTCATATATGAAGAGGTAGCGAAAGCGACATTAAAAAGGAACACTTTTGCTTAGAAAAGTGGTAAAAAGAGATTTGAAGGATAATTTTGTCATCCGTTAGCAAAGTCTTTCATAATTTTTCGTTGGTTTATGAAGCAGATAGTCTTTCAATTGCCGTTCAATATTTTGTCGTACTCAATTGATCTCTCAACATTTCCATCTCTGTACTGAGTTGATGGGAATTTTAATTTTGCTTAATTTTGATACATCTAAAAAAAGTTTATAAAATGTTTTTTGACACAAGGGTCAAAACGAATACAACAACAACAACAACAACCAAACGTAAACTATACGGTGGTAAATCCCATAACCCTGTGTTATAATAGCGACTGATTGTACCTAAGGAGTAATTAGAAATCTCATCGAATCAGGAGTCTCCTAAGAGGCTATCATAAAAGCGCTGGAGAATACCATCTTCCAGGATAAGAACTTTCGAAATAGTTCCTAGAGAACCTGAAAGCACTCACTTTGGAAGTGGTTAAATTCACAACCCAAAAAGTGTCTATTAAAAATAAAAGCAACCATCGGTTTACAACGAATTGCAATTACAGTTAATTAACATGACTCATCAAAGACATGCTGCTTTCAAAGTTTTCTTGCATTCTTTCTTCTATCAATTGTAGTGTGATTTGTGTAAATCATTTGAGAATTACATTGAATTGTCGTCAGTAAAAAATGTGAAATCTTTCCAACGTTAATACGTTTGTGTGCAGGTTGGAACAAGAAGAAATATTAGATTAAAAAATAATCATTTTTATATTATATTAAGAAAATCACAATATCAACGACTGGTCAATATTTTTGAGATTTAAAGTATGTTAATCGGTTTAAAGTTGTTAATGGAAGAGTTTCACTTCCTAACTTATGCCTTTTAGTGTATGCTTCACAGCATGGAATATAGGCTACGTACATACTCGTATATAAGTATTTTCATTTTGTTGACTACTGTAAGTTTCTCGCAAAATTAAATAATGTGTACATACACATTTTTTTTTTGTTGAAATATTATTTCTTTGAAATAATATACTTTCCACCGCAGAACGTACACATGTTGAGACTTTGATTTGCAAATAAAGTGTGAACATGTGTTTTACAAATTTCAAAACGTTTTGGTTAATTTAATTTTATAAATTGCTAAAAAAAAAAATGCAAATAGATTAAATTAAATCTTATGATTATGTTGCACAATTAAATATGTGTTGCATCTTAAATAAGTTATAACTATATACATGTGTGTATATATATACAAATCGACTTTATCAACATTAAAATTCAAGGATTTTTAAATAAAAATCCCTTTTATGTCAACACATTAATTTAGGTGAAAAATTTTCAAAAACAATATAATCAATTTTTATTATATACAATTTATACGATTGTGATATGTGATATTAATGCATGCTAAACACAGGAAGAATAACAGAAACTCTCTACACGCGGGTGTAAGAGAGAGGAGATTACAAAGTAATGGTCAAATATGCCCTTTTCTGAAGAATATAAGTATATATTTAATGAGCAACATTTTTGCATTCTTACCTGTTGCCACTTTGGTAGCAATCATAAATACATACATACATACATAAAGTAACATCATTGTGCATATGTATTTATGTATGTATGTATGAAATGTTGTGTGTGTGTGTGTTCATACTTATTATGAATATAAAAATGTTCTTTATGAGCCTTAAGTTAGTCTATTTTAATTGCCAAGAAATCTGCGCATCGCAATTAAACGGAGCGCAATGTAAAATAAAATGTGAAAAGCAAATTTACGTTTGCTGTCAAAAGTTGCATACTATATATGTGTGTGTGTGTATGTGTAGTTGTTATACAGGTACTCATATGAAGTGAGCTATGGAATGATATGGCAGAGTGTGTACCTAGTACATACGCATATACCTGCAATACATATGTAAAAAATATATTGTTGCTGCATTTTTATTATTGCCATTTTTCGTATTGTTGTTGTTGTTATTATTATTGTTTTTATTGTTACCTTACCTTTTCACATAGTGTCATCATCATCATCATCTTTGTCAGCGTCAAACAACAACACTGGTAAATAACAGCAGCGCATTGTCAGAGTTATGAATTTGGACAACTATAAAACAACAACAACAACAACAAATAAATGTGAATATATACCAAGAAGATGTAGAATATGAGGATGTAGAGGGGTACAAGTACAAAATTCTTAAAAGCAATTGTTGTTGCAACAATAAAACTTTGCTGCTGATGATGATGATGATGATGATGATGAGAATAATGATGATTATGACGACGACGACGATGATGATGATGGTGATAACGACAATGAGCAAGAAGGTGGTGGCTGTACGACTGTGACTGTGATGACGAAGAGGCTCATTTGCACTTGGAGTACAAAAGATACATTTTCGTAAGTTCATTTTGACATGACAAGATAACGACAGGCATGGTTCTACAATAACAACAACAACAACAACAATACGTTACCGACCGACCGACCGAAAGTAAGCACACCATCAACAATACTTCCAGCAACCATCACTTCACCACCACCATCACCACCATCATCATGAGTACCATACATATATGTATGTACAGCAACTACACACTCATTGGCTCGACCTTTTGTGTGCTTAAGTGTTACTTTTTAATTTTTTTATTTTTTATTTTTTCATATTCTTTATTTAATTTTCATTAGTGACTGTTGTTGTTATTATTATTATTATTATTATTATTATTATTGTATCTGTTGCTGTTGCAGCTTCTGCTGATGATGCGGTGCATTGTTGGTTGGCTTGCTTACTTACTTAATATTTAGCTGGCGGCATTGCCATTGTCTGCTGCCGCTCGTGCTATGTACACGCATGTACACAGACCAATACATATGTACGTCGTGCAAAAAAGGTTCTTAAGAACCAAGTAACTTAAAACAAAGAATGAAGAAAAAAACAGCGACAGAACCGAACCCAAAAAAAAGGAAAAAAAAAACAATCTCTATAATATATAACGTATTAAAACGAATGAATCTAAAACGTAAAGTCAAATGAATGTATGTACATTGAAGGAATGAAAAGTTAACATTTCCAAGAAATTGCAAATTATTTTTTGTTAAGTTGAGCGCCTGCGCCACCACCGCACACTGCACATACCAACTAGTGGCGAGAACTCATTATGCACACACACACGCATATACGTACATATGTATGTACGGGTACATAGGTGTAGGTACATATGTTGAAGTATGAGAGTATGTGGATTGTCAATATACTACTTATACGAGTACTTTTTGAAACAGTGAACAAAATAACTAAACAAGCAAATGACCAAACAACTGACATGCCAAGAATGTACGTGTAATGTACGTATGTGCTTGTACATAAATACATATATGAATTGTTGCAAAAATGAAATAAATGCAGCAGAGACACTTTTGAACCTAATTTAGATTTTGCCTTGAGCACAGTAATACATGCATACAGAAGAAGTGGGAACTTTAAGTAATTCACTTACTTACTTGATCATCTTTTAAAGTTAGACAGTGGAAGATGTACGTACGTACATACAAGATAAGCTTTGTATGTAACTAAATTTTATGTGCGTCCATAAAGATTTTAATTTTAATGATTTTTATTACTTAGCTCACGCACACACTTGCATATATGTATGAGGAGTATGAACACTCTCATGTTTGCTTTTGCTAATTTTTTTCGCAATAATTTCATGTGTGAGTGGGCAACATTTTAGCCAGCAACCAAAACTTATCAAAAACGAAAGACTTCAATAATAAAACTTCATGTCTCTTCTGTGTCTATATCAATATATTTTGTTCTTATATAACCTAATCGTATTTCCGAGAATAGATTAAAAAGTTTTTATAAAATCTAAGTGACACTGTTCGTTGCACCAAAATATGTGGCACTTATAAGCTCCGAAGGGTTCTTTGGTTGAGCTTCTCTTCCATTACGTGTTGTTGTTGTGCGTGTTAAATTTTGGACAGTATTAGAAGGGACGTACTTATTTTAGCCGGTTCCGAACGGCAGAACCCTTTTGACATCACTTTTTCTGAGCTTTGTCACAGAGTTCTTTTAGACGCGTTTTCTATGGCAAATTGTTACTGCCGGAATCATCTGAAAGGCGAAGAAGATAGTGAAATTATTTGACAAGGTGATACACTAATACAGGATGATTTTTTAAGAGACTTCGGATTTGATTAAAAAAACATATAAAATATAGAGAAATGTATGAAATCTTTATTTGAGTCGATAGAACGATATATATAATTCAATGTTTGAATGAGGATGATTTCATGTAAATGTTGACCGCGACTGCGCCTCAAATGTTTCATATGCTGGGTCAAATTTTGACGTACTCCCTCCAATATATCGGCCGGTATCTCACGAATAAATCGGTAATTCACGGTGATCAACAACACTGTCGGATACAGCTGCGATATTTTCCTCTGTCCGCACTTTACGTATGCGTATTGGTGATTTAATGTCCAATAATGTAAATTTGGTGCGAAATTTAGTCACAAGATTCCGAATAGCCGCCTCAGAAAGTCGCCCAAACTGATCATAAAATGAATGAATAAATCAATGAATTCAATAATCTGCAAGGATTGTTTGTTTGTAAGTCGATTCATGGTTAAATTATAGACCAAACTGAACATGTTTGACAGTAACATGTTACACGAAAACAGCTGAGCTGCCAAAAACAGTTTTGCCAAAAAGAAAGTTGCTAAAAAACCACCCTATAGATATTACTAATACGAAGGACCTTGGCCGAGTTTCGTCTTCGATCTTGTTTTCCGCATGATATTTCAGAGTGATAAAGTAAAGTTTCAGCAGATTTTTCTATCGTTTGAAAAGAACAAATTTTTGTTTGAAGAATTATAAGAGTACCAACGGCATCCCAAGGTTATAGTCAGGGTTTTTTTTTTTGGAATGTAAAGGAAATAATCTACATCGACTTCGTGGTTTTAATTACGGCTGAAAATGGCGAAATCAAATGTCAACATTGTCAAGGCTAAGGTCTCTCCCATCAAGACAAAGCAGTTTTGATGGTAAAAATTCTTGAATTAAAGTTTTCATTGTTGCCACATCTATACTACTGAAGAAATGAGGACCTCGTAATGAGAATTTTCCTTGTTGCAAAATATGAAAGAATAACTTGAAGGAAAAATTGCACTTTAAATTATGAGGTTAATACTAATGCATTTTACCTTTTTTGAATTTATTCCATAATCTTAGACTTTAGACATTGTGAACAGAATATTTGTTAATTACGCTTTTAAGCGTACAAAATATAATAAATACTTAACATATCAAGTGGTTTTTTCAACTTGAAGAGAAGAATCGCTATCCGATTGTCCTTTGATGGATAAATCATATGACGAGCATCCATTTATTCTTGTATCACGACATTTTTTTCGAATATATTTGTACTCCATATCCATTTCATAAAAAAAGTGTTTCTTTAAATTTACCTAATAACACTTAAAATTCGACAAATAACCTGTCTAGAGCTGTCTAGAGGTTAGCTCGTAGATTGGTGAAATATATGACCGACCTTACTAAATATTCCATCACAACATTTTGTGTCCATATAAAATTTGGATTACAACTCTGATCTACTATAGAAAAATCTTTTATGAATTCAATCAAATACTTCGAAAGTAAGGCTTTCAAGAACTTTTAATGTCATTCTTCTTTTGCTATACGATTTTATCACCAAAACAGCTTGACCCTTCCTATTGTACATACATATAAGTGTGAGTATATAAGTGAATAGGTACTCGTAAGATAAACGTTAAGTGATCCTAGAGCACAATTGATCTAAATGTACGCACTACATCGTATAGATAGTAAGCACTCTTGAAGTAATGGTATAAGTCACTCAGTCACTCGGTTAGTATATATTTATACCTACTGCTTTAACAACACACCCACTTTAAATATATTAAAAAAAAAAAAATAAACAAGACTCACTTTTAATTGTCTTAACGATCCTTACGAAACTATCATTATCATGTTGATGATGATGATGAAGCTTTCGTACATGCATGCACACTGCACTCGGTGCATATGTAATAAAAAAAAAGAGAGAAGTTAAATAAAATCGCAAGCAAGCAATTAAATGTATGTAGACAAGTGTCTTTCTTGCTTTTACAGCACTAAAAAATTGAAGCTAACTTATCACAAACTCTAATTACTTGTGTACAAGCAACTACGCGTACGTACATGGTCTGTGTGCCTTCTGTGTGTAATTTTTATTACAGTGACTCAACAGCCTACTATAGGCAATAATGGTCGACAATAAAAATGCCGTTGTTGCAATTAGTCCTTGAACTTACGCTTTCATATTTTTCAACCTCACACACAAAAATTCAGCGCAATGCAATGCAGCGCAATGCAATGCTGTTTAGATGGTTGTTGGTAATAAAAGTTACAAACATGCACACACTTACAATGGCCCTGCACTATTGATACGAACAAGTATTGGTAAGCAGTGAAGCATCAGATTTTATGTCACTTGTTTGGGATGGGGTAGTGTTGTATGCGTGCTGATACCACCATCACCACCATCATTGTCATCATTATCATCATCATCATTACGATCATAAAATAGTGACTTTTATTTGCAGTGTGTGCCATTTATTTTTTCGACATTCTTATTATTGTTGTTGAATCGACTCGACTAATGGCATTGCCATCTACATATATACGATAGGTACATACCTATACTACACTACACGACACTATAAACTCAATGCTCAAGGCTCTCTCGACAAGCAATTCTCATAGAATAAAATGCATTAAAATTGTGTGTTTTAAAATGGGTTTCCAGGTATTCTTAGGTATACATACACACATATATACATATGTGTGTGCATGTATATTGCAAATGGCGAAGATGATGACAATGATGATGATGATATTAATAATGAGGATCATGATATGTATTATTGTTATTATTTTACTGTTCCTATATCATACATACGTACATACGTATGTACTCCTCCCATATATGTATATAGAAATGTATATATATATATATACATAAATACATAATCGTATATGTATTGTATCTAGGTACTCGTAAATATTTGTATATATTTGAATTTCCAAGAATTACGGTCGCGCACAATCGGACTAACCAAGTAACTTGTGTATGTACAAATGTACTTTAGAGAGAGAGAGAGAGAGACCAATCCGCACCACTATCATCATCATTTATTCTAACAGGTATTTCTTCTTCTTCTTCTACCACTTCTATATATTCCCTATCCTCCCTTTTTTAAAAATAATGGCAAATACCGAAAAATGAAGCAACAATAAAAATGTATTAAAAATATGGAGGACACATGTGAAGCGCAAAATTGCACAAAAGTAAATTAAAAACAAACAAAATATTCAACGAAATTCTCTTATCGAAAAAAACAAAAAAAAAAAACCAAATGGTGGACTTGCAGAACACGAGTACACATCAGCCATAAATATTTGTACTTGTGTCATGCACTCAACATCAACATTATCATCAACACCACCATCATCACCACCACCAGCAGCAGCAGCAGCATGCCTTCTTACACATACATTTATGAGTAGTTAGCATCATTCTCCTATGAACATTCAAACATACACTCACTTGTTTGTCTACTACGACTCTGAATTACTCCACCATTCATTTGACAGTCATCAAACCACAACAACAACAATAATGAATGCCATTAGCTCCATTCAGCCATTAGAGACTTCCAAATAGCTAACCAACCAGGCAGGCAGGCAGCAGGCAGACAACATTAGCGGCAGACCAGCAGCATATGATACCTTTTTTCAGCAGCAACAACAGCAGCAATAACAACCAAAATTGAAATTAAAAATAAAACAAAAAATTGGTAAAACACAAACCACTCTGGAGACATAAAAGAAAAACATCAAACATAACAAAAAAAAAAAAATTATGCTATGCGATTCTTTTTGTTGTTTTTCTTCTTCTTCTTCATTTACCGCATGTTATGTTTTCACTTTTTATGCGATTCAACCTCAGCTTTATTTGATGATTCGAGCGAATGGCATTAGAGTGGGGAATACATAATATACAATATATATACGAGTATAAAAGGTGTGTTAGAATGTGCATATTGTGCTTTTTAACAAGCTGACCAACTGACTGACTATGATATTACCTATGTATGTATGTTATGCTGATTGGATGTACTCACTTGTATGCAACATGAATTAGTACAAATAGAAACTGTGCCAATTTAACATTGAGAATATTGGTCAGACATTCTCTCTCTCTATCTCTCTTTTTTTTTCACTGTCAATTGATCTTCAAGCCCTGATACCAGTTTTCATGATATCCACAAACGTGTGTATAACGATACTATATATATACCATACATAGATATTATTAGTAGAATGGCCTTGAGAGCATCCATAAAATGTAAAGTAAAGGCATTCTACGTTGCAAGATCGAACATTATACATTTGCAGATATATGTACATATATGTATATGAAAACTAGATTGCGTTTTATGCATATATGTAGTATTCGTAGCGATCGTTTATTAGAATATTCCACACATATTTAGTAATCTTGAGCATCTTGAGCGGAAATGAAGTACGACGAAGGTGTTCAATATATGATCGTCATTTGATTGAGGTTAACTCAAATTGTAGTCAAGGTCGGAGAATGAGAAATTTTAGCATCCTGTTTGAATGTTTTTTTTCTGCTTTTCTTGGGACATTTTATTAGTAAAATAAGATCTGTTTCAAACGGCAATATATCTTGACTGCTTGCAATTGGGGGGAATGACATATATGGAAACGAATATACATCTGTTGTATTGTTGATCAGAATCATTATTTGAGTCAATTTAGTAAATTAATTTTATCCAAGAATTCATATATAGTTGAAAATGGGCATAATCTGATTGAAAACTATACTCACCTCCCATACAAAAGTATGTTGTTGAATGTATGATTCCACATTTTTCGCGTGAAAATAAAAGGCTATCAAGCTAAAACTGGGTATATGAAGTAAGTCTAATCACAGAATGGATATCTCGTGAAAATCATCTCAATTGGATTAAAATTGCGCTTACCTACCATACAAAAGTTGTGTTGTTGAATGCGTATTTTCACACTTTGCACAAGCAAATAAACAGATATCTAGCTTAAATTTGGTATATATAGTTATATTTAGCAATTAATAGATATATGTGAAAATCGGCTGAAGCGGATAACAATTACGCCTACCTCCCATATAAACATATGCTTCGGTAGGTATATTTTCACACTTTGCGCATAAAAATATGAAGTTATCAAGGTGAAACTCGACGCATACGATTAAATTTGCTAATTAATGAACGAATGTGAAAATGGTCGAAATTGGATAAAAACTACGCTTTGCTATCATACAAAAGTATGTTGTTAAATGTATGTTTTCACACTTCTCGCAACAAAATACAAAGCTATTGAGCTAAAACTTCATTTATAAAGTCACTCTGATTACAGAATGTATGTATAAGAAAATGAGCTGCATCGGGTAAATATTACGGCAACCTCTCATAAAAATTACTGAACTAGTTAATTAATGAATTAGTGAAAAAATGAGCGAAACCGATTGAAAACCACACATAGCACCTTTCATATAGAATTGTTTTCTCTCGACTGTACTTTGAACTTGTAAATTTAAAGATTTAAAGGAGTAAAATGTGGCACATATGATTATTCATACTTTACTGTGATCACGATCGATCTATTCTATACATCTTATAACATCTTGTTCTTGGGATATTTGATCATTTCTAATGGACGGCTTTGAATCATATTTTTTTCTTGAAATTCCTAGTTCTACATTTTCTTCATTTCTCGCTCCATTTGAGCTCTGTCTTTTGAACCCATTCAGCGCGTCCAGTCCTACATTTTCCACATACATTCCATCACCATTGCTCGAATTTATATAGAAAAGCTATAAGTAAAACTGAGTTTCTAATGATTTGCTCTTTAACGGTCATTGGTATGTGAAAAACAAAAGAAATGTGCAATAACATCGTTTCCTCTACCCACTCCATGGCAATTAAATTACCATTAACAATGTAATAAGTAATGACTGTGCATTGTTTTGTGTTAACTCTCATGTCTCATACAGAATCAAATGTACTTATCTTCATATCCAATATAAATATATATGTATGAGTATGCTGACAAATAAAATTGCAATGACGCATTCAACAATTCCAATAAGCCAAAGTCAATTCAAGCTAAGATCAGTGCATGTCGTATTATATGTGTACGTATAATGTATGTATCTCTAAATGACTGACCAAACGATCCTTGGTCATATGCACTTACCGATATATATGTAAGTATTCTTTATATTCATATATGTACTCATTATCGTTTTCGGCAGCGTTGTTAGCATTATTAGTATCGCATTGTACACAGACGCGATCATCGACATTGTCATGTAGATATACGTTGGTACTCACATATGTACATACTCCTCGTATATCAGTGCGGCAGCAGTGAAATGGTAAAAAAATATTTCATTGCATCCATTAAGTACCTACAATATCATATACATATACGATATGTACATATGAGACGGACAGACAAACAAGCCGCACAGACAACGAATGGGATTGAAATAACTTTGTCAGAATGAGGATGAGGTATGGAGTGATGGTAACTTGCGGAGGGATTGTGAACCTTGTTTGGGATCCTTCTTAAATTCCAAACTGATGCTGACATGTTGCTGTTGTTGCTACCTAAATGAAGAAGAAGAATAATAAGAAACAGTGCGGTGCAGCACTGAGTTTGTACAAAAATTTTTGCATTTTAACTGGCGATGACAATGCTGGCTATGATCATGGTGGTGGTGGTGGCGGTGGAGGTGGTGTTGGTGATTTCAATTTATTTGTAAAATAAATACAACGAAATTTTATTGCAAAAATTATTGTAATCACAGCTTCGCGCATGCGTTCGCATTCGAAACTCAACAAGACACGCAAGTAAATAAGTAAATAAGTAAGCAAGTAGGAAAGTAAGTAAGTAAGTAAGTAAGTGGGCAAGTAAGTAAGTATCATAAGTAGTAAGAATAACACAACAAGGTTGGTGGGAATGTTCTTGTACGCATACGACGATGATGATGATGATGATGATGATGATGATAATGGTAAATTGCAAGTGTATAAATGGACGTCGCACTTATTAATGCTTTAATAAATGACATTTCATTTTTTATTATTATTATTCTTGGGATCAGTGTTTTTTTATTGCACTGCTGTCCTGTGCTGTGCTGTGTTATGGGCTCTGCAGTAATTCTGTTGTCTTGTTGCAACATGCAAACCATATGCTGTTTGTTGTCGTTGCCTATATGTTTTACCACTGAGTTGTTATTATTGATGCTGTTGTTGTTGATATTCGCGACTTGAACACAATAATGATGGTGGTGGTGGTGGTGGTGGTGGTGGTGGTGATGATGATAATTATGACGATGACTGGATATTGGATGAATATGAAATGACTAAGGATATTTTTGCATGTTCGCCTGCGTGATTGCGTGCGTGTATAAACGTTTGTGAGGTTAAGCATTGGTACATACATTCTACAAATGTATGTACTTTTGTGCTTGTTATTGTTGCTGTTGTCTCAGAATTATATATATGTTGTTGATATATGCCGTCAGTCATGTGTGCAAAAGTAATTATTTCATTTGACCAGCAATGAGATTGCAACTCTTTGCATTCATCTTGGCAAACAAATATATATTTAAACACACACACACACACACATGCACATTGCATGTAACCTGAGTAATGGTTGTTTGTGTTTGTGTTTGTGTATATGCTCAGGTATTCTTCATACATGCATACATATATGTATGATTGTGATGTCCTCCAAGCAAAGGAATACAATGACTCTGTGTACCTTACATACGAGTATATGTACTACATACTATAGCAAAGATGAGTGGTATGAAAAGTAACATCATTTCAATGATTGACGAGTTAAAATTAAGTAGAAGGAGCATTTATGTACCATAAGTGTGTCTGTGTGTGTATGTGCATGTACTTTAAGTAACAATTTTAAATAAAACTGAAACGGAATGTAAGTAAAAAAAAAAAAAAACAAAAAAAAAATATATTTTTCTTAAAAGAAAAAAGAACCAAATTCATACTTAATTGAATTCTGTTGGATATATTCAGACACAAAATTACGATTGAGTACCAACAATATGCACAAGAATAATAAAAAAAAGAATGATTTACACTACCAATATATCGTCATTGTTGTTGTTGTTGTTGTTATTGTTAATCTGGTGTTAAAGAACTCTGTACTGTTGTGCTGCTACTGCTGCTGCTGCTGCTGTTGACTTGTCTGCTGCCTTTCAGTTGCTTTTAAGCGTATTTAATTCAATTGCAATTTCCATATGAGCTTACACGTTCAACTAAACATATACATACATACACAAGTATTTACATATAAGCAATATGAAATCATATTATTGAATAAGATAAATGAAATAGTATTTATCATTATGCATAGCATGTAAGCCACTGTAGACGCAGAACATCAAGACTATGAAGAATATATATTGTAGTATATATTATATTTACATGCTCACGTACTTATTGGTAATATATATTATATAAAAAAACAAAAAACAATTAATTCATTGACTATTCATACTCATAAATATTGATCTAACATATTGACATCTGTTGTTGCCATTCATATAATATGTACAATACATATGTACTATTTACTCGTTAATAATAATAACAACAACAACAAAAAACTACTAAATATACATACAACATGTTCGCTTCCGTTGCGCATGCGCATTTGAAATATAAATAATAATTCATAATTTTTGCATTGCGTTTTACGTAAGCGACCACTGTACATGAACGTAGCCAGTATATTTAAATTCTATAAGAAGTGGGGTTTTTTCTTTTTGGATAAAATTACCGAAGCTTAATTTCTATAATAACCTATATCGCGATTAAGTCATATAACTTTATATGTTTGTATGCAAACGCACATTCGGGAACATACTTTTGTATGACAAGTAAGCTTGATTTTCATCCGATTTAATTCATTTTTAAATATGTCCATAAATTAGTCAATATAATCCCAATTACTGAATTTCAGCTTGATATCTATGTATTCACGTGCGCAAAGTGTGAAAGCATACACAGCAAAGTATACATTTGTATGGGAGATAGGAGTAATTTTCATCCGATTCTGTTCATTTTCGAATATGTCTAATAATTATTAAATATAATTATAGGAATCGATTTTTAGTGCTATAGCTTTATATTTTCGTATATAAATTGTAAAATCATATAGTCAACAACCTACTTTTGTATGGGAGGTAGGCGTGGTTCACATCCGATTTCATTCATTCGCCCACTTTTCTATTCGTCTGCTAAAACAAACTTATTTTACAAATTTTCATATCGATCGCCCTATAATTACGGCAGTTGTCGTGCGAATAGTTCGTCAGACAAATTATGTCGTATTAGATCGGTATTTTGATTAATAATTATATAATATAATATATTATTAAGTATATTATATTATATTATATTATATTATATTAATTATATTATATCTGTTACTTTTCTTTATATATCATACTTTGCCTCTTCAAGTGCAGAAAAATTGACAATATTTCAGCAGTTTTTTTTATATAAAACAACTGGCCGATATTCAAATGTTTTCAGTTTTTGAATCTACAGAAAATTTTGCGGATGAGCACTTTTTGAAATTGACAATTGAAATAATTTGGTCAGAAATTTATTTCCTATAATCCTGGGTAGTAACTCATTGAATTGTTCTAACGACTCTGACAAGGACTCAGTAGGAGTTTGTATTGGATGATTGTTACAAGCTACCCTTCATGAAACGCCCTGTCTTTTTCACATTCACATGATCAGTTAATAAAATGTATAAAAATAAACTAGAAGAATTTTGAAGACGTCAAAAGTAAATGTGATCAGCTTATCATAATGAAATTATAATTTGAATTCATTGAATTCTAATTATACAACAAATGAATCGGATCGGCACTAAAAAAGCAATATGTATAATTTTATAATTGACAATTGTTGATATATAATTTGTTTGCATGTGAAATGAATTAATAATTTTCTCTCGGTCACTCTCTCTCTCTCTCTCTCTCTGCTTACAATGAAACCACATGAAGAACAGCATTGAATTATAATATTATTTTTAATTAGTTGCCAAAAGTGATATGCTAGTAAATAAAGTTTTGTTTGTTATTCTTTGGAACGTATAATTGTATATATATTTGCCAGAATATACAAATATTTTTGTATCGGCAATGTACTGTAAATATAAGATCCACAGGGTGCAGATTTATGTTCATGATGTTTTTGGATGTGTATATGGATGTGCGTGTATAAGAATTGCAACCCATTTAATTTCAGTCAGATAAGTATGCTAGTGTATTTCCTTTATGCATATACATATACATTTTTTGGCAATATGACAAATAGAAATTCTTATGTATAACGGGGAGCAAAAAGGCAGCAATGAACAAATTTCAACATAAATATAAATTAAAAACAAAAAAACCAAATTCAGATAAAACCTCATATACTTGTATACAAGTGAATTTAAAAAAATTACCAGACTTGCAACATATGACGTCTCAGCGTCTTGCTGCATACATGTATGTTGAAGGAAACAAAAAAAAAAAAAACAATATCAGCAAAGAATGTGTTGCGTATATTTCACATTACACGGTTTAAAGACTGAACATTGTGTACTTGCAGTGAATGCTTTTTTTTGTTATTTGTTATTGTTATTTAAACAACAACAACACCAAATTGTTTTTTGGAGACATTGTTGAATTGTAGTGAAATAATGCCAATTTCTTCGAGGAGCATGTGTTTCTTCAACCATATAAATACACCGAAAAATTTAAATGTGAAGATTGCGCGTATTGTGATTAATGGAGAAAATTTATGGGAGAAAATTGTTTTACTTTTTCTCTTAATATTCTGATAATACTGATTTAGTTTTATGGCAAAAAACTTGCAGCAAGATTTTTTATATTTCTGGGACGCAGAACTTAGTGATAACGGTTTTTTTGCTACGTCATATCATCCAAATTCAATCGAAATGACCGTCATTTTTCTCGATTAATGCGATAGTCTTTTGTATATGAGTTTCTAAGTTCGATGGGAAATCTATTTTTACATGCTTCAAATGTTGACCACCTATTGAAAATTGACAATTTCTAGAAAACGTCTAACAGACACACAGACCAATTATTTTATACAATTTTAGAATATGTTGGAGTATAAACGACCAAGTATACTCAACCGTTTTTGCGTTCCCGTTTATTTGTTAGCTTCTTTTAACCATAGTACCTTCAAATATACAAAATTGATATTATGAGTTGTTTTCAAATAACCCCTTTGATCCTAGCAAAGGCCATACACATGCTGTATAGTTTTTCAGAATCCAATATTAATGATATCATGAGTCTTGTTTTTGTTTTTCACAGTGTAGCCACATACATATGGTACATTCATGCATGCGGTAGTCAAGAGAAATAATTTTTAAAATTCAAACACCATCGCTCCCATGCATAAAGCGTTTCTGCAAATGAAGCAAAATGAAAAAACCAACCACAACAACAATAACAAATAATAACAACGACAACAAGAATATAGCAAACCGTGGAATAAAACACACACAAATAAAAAAAAAAAAAGGAAACAAACATAAACAAATGAAACGTTTACTTTAACCTTGACTTTGAAATTGTTGCATACATCAACGATCGTTTTGGTATGAAATGCATACATACATACGTACATAGTATAATACATACATACATAAGTATGTATGTAGAAATATATACAGACAGACGTACATGATCGCACATATGATCGCTAACTGGGTAAGACAGGGCTTATTCAAGTAAATAGCAATGCACAGCAATGGTAAATGAAAAGGAAAGGAGTGTTTCCTTTTCAACAGATAATCACAAAACACATTTGGAAACACGTAAATACAATTGATGTGCTGGAATGAAAAAAAAAAAAATTATTAATACTTTCATACACACACACATATATGTTTATAAATTAATTATCATAGCATTGCTATTACATATAGTCAGTACATACGTAGTAGATATGATAATCATTCACATTGCGTCACACTTACATACTACATCTAAGTAGTTGTTGGTTAGCATCATCATATGATCATGATATGTTTATTACACGTAGTATTGTGTTTCAATAATTCTATGAAACAAAAATGTTTGAATTATAATCAATTTTTTATTACATTTTCAGATGTGAACTATGGATTAGGCCATTGTTTTCGTTTGTTTCGTTGTTTTTTTGACTTATTCGTATACACACACACACCACAAATTAAAACAATAACCAAAATAAAAAAATACGGAAATATATGTAATAACGGTCAAACAAATACATACTCAAAGTTAAATCAAAGCAAAAAACCAAAATAGGATAAACTGATAAGCTGAGAGATTTTTTGCAGAACCAACAGGTACATTTCTAAATATTTCTATGAACCTGCTATGAACGACTTAATAGTGATCGTTTCATAATTAATCATAACCAAATTGAGTAGATGTGTTCAAAAATATAAAGATTCATAATTTTAACCATATAATAAATCATATTCTGAATATACACTATCACTATCTCATTTAGTGATGTTGTCTTCATTTATTTATTCGTAACTTTTTTTTTCAAATACTTTATTACTCTAATATTCTACTTATATTATTCTATAAAAATTTTATAACAATTAACCACCTAAGTAGTTACGATCAGTGTTGCAGAAATTTATGAAATAATTGATGAACATAAATATCATCCAATTGCTATATATACACTGCATTAATTCATATATGATTGCACATACATACAAATGTTCACTTAAATTAGTAGTAGTGGCAATAAAAAAAGAAAAATTAAACTTTTTAGACAATCGCTATAGATACTTTGTATGTACTATCTATACTCATAAAGGATATAGTCATACATATATTCTTACTTTTACTCTCTTTAGTATTCGTGGAAATGCCATGGCTACTATACATAGTACTAATGTAGTTTGTGTTGCTGTTTTATTATTGTATTTATTTGTCTCGTACATATATTAATGTTTTGTGAGCATATTGCCGAAAGTCAAAGGAAGCAATTTAAGTACGATCTTCTTACATATAACACACATATAGTACATATGTATATACTACAATATATTCAAAATATAAGCAAAATATAATATATTGAGGATCGCCTGCCGCCATCGTCACAATAACAAAATCTTAGGCAGGCAGGTGGTGTTACTGTTTGTTAGTTGCTGGCAAAATGTTAGGTAATTGCCAAAGCATGCTGTCAAAAGTTTTAACCGTTTCTTATTGTTGTCGTTTTTGCCGTAGTCGTTGTTACTGTTGCTAATTTCATTAAGTGAACCAGTCAACTTAGAATGAACAACTGCTGCAAATGCCTTTAATTTTGCATTGCTTATTGCTTTAACTGATTATTACTACAATATAACATATTGTAGTTGTAGCCTGCCTAAACAAAAATGCCGTATCCTGCAAAAATTTTATTATATAGCGAAAAAAAAAGTAAAGTGAAAATTACACGAATTTGTTTTTAAGGATTTATCTATACTCGTACTTCTGCGTATATATAATATATAAATATAAAAAAATATTATATTTATCACCTGCATTGGAACATGCCACAACACAATATGTTTGAAACACACCCCTTTGATGATCAATTATCATATTAATACTGAGAATGTTTAGAATGTTTGTACGTTTGTTGAAAATTATAGGCGCAATAAAATAAAATGTTTGTGAATATATATTTTAAAAAATATATTTTTTATACTATTTCAATATATTATTAACCCTCTTGTTGTAATTTAATTTGAATTTTTTCGAATATTTCTTATATAATTGTCAGAAGATTCCATTGATAATGAAGATCTGATCAGCTGGACGTAAGTTGAAAAGCGTTAGTAGTGTGCATTCACTCATATACATGATAAATTATGTACAATGTTAGAACCACTAGAAATAATCCCAAATATTTTACAATATAAATCAATTACACTTGTATCGACCGAGTGGTAATTTCACTTTTTTCGTTTAGCAATTACACAGCGTATTCAATGTGTCATTTATTTTAAGTCGTTGATGGCCTGTGCTCAGCAACAATTGCCTAGCAAGGGGATTCGGATGGTTGTGTAATTTTTAAATGTAGCTTCTGCAGGACTTGACAACTTCCTCAGAAATTGTGGGTACATTCAAATCTCGATGGATGTTAACCTTCCTTATATACCAAGGCGCGTTTACAATAATTCGCAGGCACTTGGATTATATTCGCTGCAATTTTTCGATATTTTAGGGAGATGCGGTGCCCCATAACTGAATACCATAAGTCCAGATTGGCTTCAGGATTGCTTTATATAATAGCACTTTGTATTCGAGATTCAACTTTGAGCTTTTGTGTAACAGCCACTATAACTCATTAATTTTAAGCTTGATCTAAGTGATAGAATGATAGAAAATTCAGTAAATAACAACACAGACATCTAGGAGTCACTCTTTGAATGATAATATTTGTGTATATCTGACCGCAACAATTTTGTTCTTCCCAATAATTTTTCTAAATTTACTTACCGGGCTATCCTACTGCTTCTATGGTACCCTTAGATCAATAAAAAATATGACGGTCCACAATTTTTTTTTTTTTTTTTTTCTGTACAAAAGATCTTCAGGTCGCGGTGCTTCATAGCCTTATTATAACTTTTTTACCTAACAATTTTTTTCTCATTATCCTTACTTCCCATTGGAGTTCCCCTATAAATTGAGCCTTAAAACATCTGAAAATCGATGAATAGCTTCATAACTCTCCAGAAATCGTCTCTAGAGGGATGAAATGTAAGACCGACTCAAACTAAAATTTTTTATCTCATTTTTCCCCGGGAACTCGGATCTTTAAGTGGTGTCCTCGATAAAATGAACCTTAAAATTCTTCTTCTTATGAAAGTGCCCGTGTCTAACCAACTCTAACAAATTGTTCTGCCCCAACATTTCTTTCCGGTATATCCACCCCCTATCTCTACTCCTTAGGTAAGCTTCCCTATAAAATTCACATGTTTACAAAATTGGTGCCATAGCTTTGTGGTTAGTGTGTTAGCTTTCTTATCTGTAGGTCGTGGGTTCAATCCCCGGCTGAAGCATAACAAATTCAATATCGAAAAGATTTTTCTTTTCAACGGTACCGGCACAGTAAGAATTTGCCATGGAAAGACTTCTAAAAGAACTCTGTGACAAAGCTCAGAAAAAATGTTGTCGCAAGCTCGTCCAAAGAACCCTTCGACCCCTTTTGAGTGCCACATATTTATTTTCTTTTTTACAAAATCGGCTCCCACAGCTCTCAGGTTGCTCATATAAGGTGTGATATATATAAACAAGTTTCAACAATTTTAGCTCCTCAATAATTTCCCTGAACACGTTTACTTCCTATCTTCATTTCGCAAGGAGGATTCATACAAAGATAGTTGCAAAAACACTGCATGTTTTGATGTGAGAAAGAAATTTGAAAGTGATGGCGGAAATTCGACCGAAGATTCGAATTCGGAAATACAAAACAAAATCCATAGATTGCGACTACCCGGATCCATTGGATATACTGCGTTTTTGTTGAAGGTGTGTTTCCCTCACCTTTATCGTTGTCAGATCGATTCTTCAAACTAGAAGTTGAAGTTAACGTTGAATCGCGGTATGGCCAGAGAAATTTCAGCACATCTAATTTTTGTGAGTAGATTCTGTATTTATAGTCAAAATGAAAATCCATTTTAAATTTTGCATGGCCAATGGCTTTTATCGAATTTGATCAGCATAAATCTGGTGGTGTGAGTACTCCTAAGAATGAAGTACCCAATATCGTTTGTACTTAGGTTTCAGTCATTCCCTCAAAATAGAGTAACACAAACAAGATATGATGTTAATATCGTTTAGTTTGAAGAATACCGCTATATTGAAGGAATTAGAAGAAGAAGAGGAAGAAAAAGTAAGATTCGAATTCTACAAAAGTTGTACATACACTTATAAGATAATTTGAAAACTAAAATATTTCAAATACACGTTTATATAATATATTCAAGCATGCATTGAAAATTCCTGCTTGCACATACGAATAGAGGTATATTGCTTCACTACAACACTTATTTATGAATTTATTTTACCTTTGCATGTCTAACAATTGATCGTGTATAGTGATCGACATTGATTTAAAAATGATTAAATGTCTGTACGTACGTACGTTTATGTACTACATACATACATGGATACAAGCTATAACTATCTCACTAGAAACACTACCACCACAGGCAATGTCTGCTCTAAAAATGATATGGCGTATACCGTTATTTTCAAAACACTCAAATAATATCGATCGCAACCTTTGTAAAAATGTGCATGTGTGAAGGTACTATGTTCGTGCTTGCCCAGCAATGTTGATTAACATTGTGGCGATTGTGGCACAAGCGCGTTGCTTCATCTAAGCCCGCGTCAAATTGAAGACATCATCATAACCTATCATTAAATTCAGATAACATTGCATGTGCGTAATTATAATTTAGATGTGCTTTTTATTGTTAGGTATTTTTTTTTTAGTTTCTTCTGCTGTTATTTTTTGTGTTTTGTTTTGTTTGTTTTTGTATTCATAACTAAGCAACTAACTATCTAAAGTATAATACATACGTACGCATGTATTATTTAAATTAAATGAAATTTTTATTTATTGGTAAAGGATATGCAATTTATTTAATTTATAATATATATATACATATATACATCCTATACAATTAAACAAAATTGCATAATTCCAATATTTAAATTGAGAACGAATTGCACTATGGCAACATTTTCAAAAGCATTTAAATTTGAATGTTAACTTATTTTCCCTTCATCAATAACGTATTTAGTACAAAGTACTATATTCATAGCTCCCTTGTGTTCATGCTGTTATATGTAAATAACCAAATTAACAATAAGTAAGAGCAACAATACTTAATGACAACGAATACAACAAATTGAGTTATGACTGACAAATGATTTCTCAGTGGTGGGCCAATAAGAAAAGCCAGCCATACTAAACATTTGCATTTCTTTTACGCTGTTCATCTCCTCTTGTTGATTGCTTCCTTTGCTCACATTCATTTATGTCTGTATGTATGTGTATATTGTATTTATATGTACCAAGGCACAGAGCAAGGGCAATTAAAGGACAAAAATTTGTCCAATTAGGCAAATTTTTATAAGGGACTGATGATGGTGTGTATATTTCATCATCATTCGTATCATCATCATTAGCATGTTTATTGATTTGCAAATATAAAATTTTATATTTTTGCTTGTATGTTACTTTGTAGTAATTTGTATATTTGATTTTTTTTCTGTCCTTATGCTTGTATGTATTCATTCTTTTCTCATCGTTGTCACTGGGTCATAATTTATATTGAATTGTGAATGTTATATAACAAGAGGGTACGAATATTCGAAAATATTAATATCTAATAGAATTTCTGTCTCTTATTAATAGCCTAAATAAATAAAGGGTGTTCTCTTTAGAGTGTCTTACATCTTACACTAAGGGTTAATCAGCGAAAAGGCAATCAATGCTGGCAACCTAAATGTGATTTATTCAGTATTATTTGACATTTAATAATTTCATCGTAGAAAATTTAACACTGTCAAGCATTCTTCACATTCGCAACACTTCTTCAGAAATTGTACAATATCTTCGTGTGCCCCATTTGAGGCTTTTTTGACGTTGATTGTTGCCGTTACTACTCTCAATTCTTAAAGGGAAGCTTTTACCCTTGATAGCGTGCATCCAGAGGTTGTTTACGCAATCAAGTTAATACACCAAATGGATTTATCGAGTTGGCCCCTTAGATAGTGAGATTTAACGGCTCTATACTATTTTCGTTGTTACTGCATTAAGTTCTTAGCACATGAGCATAAGTCAACGCGATGTTAAATGATTTTTAAGACAACTTTTGCTGCATCGAGAAAACGCTCTTAGGCCAAATTCTGATCATTTGGACAACTTGCATGTGTTTTATTTGAAATTGAAATTGTAACACTGTAAGAAACACCCTTTATATAAACCTATATGCATATATGTATAATAGACATTAGCGTAGGTCGATAAAAAAAGCATTTGATATGTTCACATATTAAACGATCTCGACATCTTGAAACGAACTCAGCACCATTTAAGTTAATTTTTTTTTCTGGATATCCAAAACTGTATTTTTTTTTATCATAACTTTGACATTTGACGGCTGATTTGGAAAACATATATGTAAAAATGTTGCAATGAGCACTATATTTCCTTGTCAGACATCATTGACTTACAAGGTCAGATTACGCTAGTGGATTTAGTAACTCATGGTTGTACTCTCGTTACCTTTGATCTGCTGTAGAGGATTGTTGTTTGTGAAATTAGTAAGACACTTTAATGATAAACGTTTCAAGAGTTCTTAAGGGCTTCAATTCCACAACTCTGAGATACTGAGTCGACTCAGCAGTATCTGACCTCCCAAATCAATGACTCATAAGAAACACTTACAGTGCTGATGAAAATATTTTCAACGACATATGCATAATATTTTCAAATCGGCCATTACATCTGAAAAATATTATAAATATTCCGTCATGAAAGTTTTTAGCGGAGTCCTAGAAATAAAATTGTAAATGGTGCCAAGATGCTCTACGGGTAAGTTTTCAATTAAGCGATGGACATTTCGAACTTATTTCCAAATTAGACGCAAACTGCACTCAGTAAAATTTATTTGGCAGTGCTGTTTGTTCGTATTATTATCAATTTAATGGCTATTATTGTTGTTGTTGTGGAAATGCTTTCGAAAATTTTAGAATTTTCATTTCTTAAAATTCTCTCACACCACGATGCTCGACTAAATCGACAAATACTTTGACACAGACACACACGACAACAAATCATTGTCATAAATTACCGAATAAATAAGCTTTTCATACAACCCCCTTTCCAATAGAAATACATCTAAATATAGTATTACATTACATATACTTACACATACACATATATATATATATATATATATATATATATATATATATATATATATATATATATTCTACACACATTTGAATGATCTTTAAACATACATACATACATGTTGCATTTTCTATAGTATTGTGCTTATTACTACTGTTGCTGTTTGTTCTCTTTGAAGTGCATATTATGTGTAATGTGTGCCAGTGTGTTGTTAAGAATGTGTGTTTTTGTATGTATGGAATATATACTAAATGCAGTTGTTATACCAATCAAATTGTATCTAGCTTGCATTTCCTATTTCCATAAAATTCCCCCGTGACAACGTACTTACAATAAGACACACACACACTGTCATATATGTATGTAGCATTTATAATATAAAAATAAAATTAAATTACACATACGCGTATGTATATGTATGTATATTCATACGTATGAGCACTTTTGTTTTGGTTAGACACCTTCTATTTAAATACTGTATATAAAATCTCATTAAATTTACTGAAAACCAAAAAAAAAAAAAAAAAACCGTTCACTAGAGCTCTTATGAGGCGTGTAATGCCCACTTTATTTGTATGCAAGTATGTGTGACATATGTTTAGATTTATAAGAAGTTTTTTTTTTGTTTTCGCTTGAACATATATTTTGGTACATTTAAAGGAATTAATCTATTTTAAAAATAAATTTTATATATAAGATGCTTGCAAGCATACTTTTACAATGAGCATATTGATTGAAAGCTCCCATAGGCGGATGTCCATAGAAGTAAAGATGTAAGAACGTACATTATATTCATGCATGATGAAGATGAATCAAATTAAAGAAAATTAGGTATATGCATGTCAATTTTAAATCAAATTATTCGTTGCTGGTCCATTCAAATGTCGATAATGTCGTTCCGACCAATTTAATAGCATTTTTTTCCGAAGGGCCCATTTTTCTTTTCACCTTAATATCTTTTCGAAGCATATCCATCCACATTTCCAGTGCTTAGAAGGGTTGTAAATTGACGATTGTAACAAATTCATTCCCAGAGTGACATTATGGGTGTAAAATATATAACAAACCCTCATTACTTTTTGCCGAGGTATGTTTTTTTATGTTTTTTCTGAATAAACTTACTCTCTAGTTGCGCTGTCATACAAAATGAACCTAAGAGCACTTGAAAATCGAGAAATGACCTGATGATCGTACGTTTTTCTGAATAAACTCACTCTCTAACTTCACCCCACAGATGCGCTGTCATACAAAATTAGCCTAAGGGCACTTGAAAATCGAGAAATGACCTTATGATCGACCTTCAATAACTTTTTCTTTTCAATATGTATTTTTTTTTTGAGTAAATTTACTTCCTATCTCCCCTACTGAGGGGCAGTAATGTTATATTTCTACGAATTGAGGATCTTTTGAGCCTGTGATGCGGTGATGTCTCATCGATTAAACACAATTGCATATTTAGGCCATGAATGCTCTGGTTTGCTCCGTCAATTTGGCATCTTGCATAAAATTGTTATAACATACCATCACGAGATATGAGCTTCTTCAAAAGTTGCTATTGGAAAACTTTTCGTTGCTCAGAAAACTGTGTTTCTAAATTTTACCTGCCGTAAGAAAATTTAAAACCAGTCTATCGATTAAGAATATTGGCTAATTAATTTAATAAAAGATTAATGATCATTTATAACAATGTTACCATATATTCATTGCCTACTCGTATATACCAAAAATGTTTATGACTTATTATATAATATACAGAGTACGAACAAGTAGACCACCACCAAAGAATTGGCATCAATTATGAAACCTTTGGCGTAAAAAGAAGATACAAAATAAATGCAAAAAAAAAAAAAAAAAAAATACAATGTCTACCTAATAAAGACTGTAGAACTGCAACTTGGCCAAAGGAAAACGAAAATTAAAAGGGAATACGAATACATTGTACATATTATAAATGAATATGACCCACTCTGTTCATAATTAGAGATTTGTACACGAAAACGAAATGAAGAAATAAATAAGTGAATTCACTTTTGTCCATTTATTGCAACTTTCCGTGTTGGAATGTTGTTGATTTTACGTTATTTTAAATACAATCATTATAACTAGCTATATATGAAGGTAGATATGCATCGTCGCCATCGACGTTGTCGTCCTCGTCGTCATCGTCTCAACTCAACATAATATCTTCAACTACTTCCGATTATACTAGAAGAAAATTCACTCATTTATCACACATATACAAATGCACAAATGCACATACAACACACAACCATACAACCTACTTACAAGTAAAGCTCATGTAAAACCCCCCTACTATGTACAAGAGCATTGTACTCGTACTTGGTTACATCCTTACTTTACTGCATTGTTGTTTATGTTGTGTGTATGTCACCATTGATATGCTTACATATATAAGTATACTATAAAGGTACATATATGCAGTATACTAGTTGACATGAGATGCATTAAGGTGGTGCTTTGTTATTTGCTTACAAGTATTTTATAGGACAGTCAATATACACATATGTGTAAATAATAAAATGACAGAGTTGTAGCGAATTATTTTATCCTCTGCGGTGAACGTGTAAATTTACGACCCTGATGCAATGATCAGTATAACAAGAAATTTCATTCCATAATTTCTATACTAGACAATTGTTTGAGAAACCAATGGGATGGGTATGAAGCGATTTGCATCTTTTGTTTTTAGACTTGTGTTCCTTTCGTCATCTGAATCGTTATAGAGAATGAATTGTTGAAGATTTGTATTTAAAGGGTTCAAATTAACTAACTAATAGTGACGTCACATTCGACATTTTTTCCAAAGATTCTCATTTTTCTGGTTGTGAGATTTGGAATTTGGAATTTTAATTTTGCTTCGAAGGTTAAATGAATAGAACTTCTCCCATATATTCATTGAGTGAAATATTTCTTTTATTCGCACTTTCTTTTGTACTTTTTGACTAGAGTCCCATCCAGTGTTTCTCAATGCTGAATAATTATTTGCGCTTAAGGGAAATTAATGCAACTTTCAAAGTCGGTTTTTGGGATTCACTTTTCTCCCAACAAATACACAGTATTTGAATGTTTACAACAATAGCAATATGTGCTACTACCACGCAGTTTGCTTGCTGCTCAGACGATATAAACTGCATTTTGGATTTGCTTGACTTTGTACACTTTTCCATTCCTACAAAGTGGCACAGCGATATTACAGAGAAATAGTATCGTATTGTTACTATTCCTCTCTAATATTATGATGCCACCTATTGAGCACGGGCAAGTGCATGTTGATCCACACCATACAATCCACAAATGTTTCTATTTATTCAGCAAAGGTACAAACCAATTTTTACTTGAAATCTACAAATACCACACACTGTAAGAAATTGTGAATATAAAGTAACGAGTTCTGTTTTGCATTTTCTTTTCAATAAAATCTAATTTTTATTTATCGATAATAAGATTAATAATAATACAATAATGACATTTCTCAATAAGTACCTAGTCAGTCTTAATAGTGAATGCCTTGAACATAGCCAGCTGGTCCTTGCACACCTTGATAAGCAGCATATGTCAATTGTGGTGGTACATGGACGTACGTGGGGATATTTTCAGAGTAGCCACCTGCTGATCCATAACCGCCGGATGATTGTTGAGCACATGGTGCCGGTGAAAGACTCGGTTGACAACTGAACAAATAGTTTTTGGGACATGGTGGCGCCGGAATTGAAGCACCACCATATGAGCTGCCACCACTACCACCTCCGTATGAACTGCCAGCAACAATAACTGTGGCGAAGGCAACAAAGACAACGAACAAGGCAGTAAATTTCATTTTGTTTGATTAATCGGCTGGATGAGTGTAGGTGGTCGGCTTCTGTAGCTGTTTAGCTGCTGGCTGTTTTATACTTGACTGCTAAATGCAACTTAAAGAATTGTTAATAATTGTGGACTGGTTGAATGCTTTTATACGTTTAGCAAAAGCTATTTTGAACTGTGTGTGTGTGTGTGTTAATATGAGTATATTTCTATATGTTTGTGTGTGTGTGTGTGTGTGTATGAATAGTGCAACAATTGATTGTAATCGAAGAATATGGGTCGAACGGTCGGTCTGGTTGTGCTAGTGCAATATTGGTGTTGAGGTTGTTGGTGGCATCAGCGTTTTAAACGTTTCTTTTATTCTTTCTCGTTTGTTCGTTGTTTTTTTTTTTGTATTATTTTTTTGTAGTTGCATAACTTACAACGTTAACAACAAATTTTCGTTAACTATAAGTAAAAATCTTGTAGAGGTTCCTATATAATTTTTTTGCATGTATTTTTTTAAACACTCGCTTTTCACATAAATTCTATAAGGCTTTTCACTAAAGTTAGAGTTTTGTGACATCAATAATTTATTTCAATATGTTTTTTTTTATGTGAAAAAACTAATACTAATCTGTAATTGAGGAACTAGGTAGTCCGTTTACCACTTTTGTACAAGGGAGAGTATAAAGTCAAATCGAAAAATAAGAATTACGTTCAAGGTGCTTGTTGTAGTGGAGTCATGTTTGGTCCGCGGTTATGATTTTTGAGAATTTTACTGAAAAAGCCATTTAATGTTAGTTTTATAAAAGTCAGATGAGCATGAAATAATAATTTTTTGTTGCAAAATAATAATTCACATTTTCTTTGTGTTATTGAAGAACAAATTTTCGTTTGTGAAAAAAAGCAATGGTAAAAGTGAAAAAATAACTTATTTCATTATTAAAAAAAATTTTAGATTTTTCATGCATTATGCATTATGTACTCATGATTGGATTATTTTAAAACTCTGAGTTGTTCGATTCAACGATCTGCGCTTCCTCTACGTAGCCGCATTTTGACTATTGAAATGTAAAATTTTATTTTGCGGGTAGAAACGAGATTTTTGTATCACAAAGTAAAATTGTGTATTGTGACATATACAAATGTATCGTATTTGTATTTCTATTCATATGCATTTTGCTGCCTCTCTCATTTTCTCTCTCTCTCTCTCTCTCTCTCTCTCTGTTTTTTCCGGCTTTCCTCATTTTTTTCGTAGAGTATCGTCAACATCAATAGTGAAAAAAATACAAATATTTATTTTTAAATACTATGTGACAATTTCTATATGTAGATTAGGGTGGTCCTTAAATGGAGGAAGAAATTTATTACATCAGATTTTCTGAAGCTCACCTCCTCAATCGGTAATATCACGATCGAAGATATCTCATGTAAATTTTAGTCCCAATTGGAGTAGGTTAAGGTGTGTCTCACAAGAATCAAAGTTCAGTTTATTGTATGAAGACTGAAAAAATTAAAACTATTTTTAATCGAAGATATGACATATAAATTTTCGTCCCGATTGGACACGGTTAAGCAATCTGAATTTTTACCCTTGTGCGTTACACCATCTTAACCATCTCCAATTGGTACCAAAATTTATATGTGATATCTTTGATCGTGGTATTTCCGATTGAGGTGGTAAAACTAAAAAAATTCATTCCTTAGATTTTAAGGACCATCCTAACGTAGATAGAAGAGCATTTGTACAGCATGTGTTAGATCAAATACAGTGATCGTCAGCAATAAAACTTATCCAATTTCTATGAATTCTATAGTCCTCCAAATTCAAAAACACCTTTTACAATAATATTAATTTATGTATGATATTTCCATATTGTAAAACTGATGATTTTTAAGGGATTTCTAGTAAATCAGTGCTCTCAATCTCTCGCCACAATATGTTTGATTATTCTGCAATTCGAATAACTAATTAAATCAGAAATTAAATTACAAAAAAAAAAAATCGTTCTAATAATTGTAATTGGCCTCCAAATGCATTTGATGTAATTGTTGCTGTTTAATATGAATATATTTTTTCTTGCCGATCTTGCTATCTGCGGCGTCATCATCATCATCATCATCATCATCATTATCAGCATCATCATCATTTAACATAGTATATGTAGTAGTCATTGACAGCAACATTCGTATCATGAAAATCATCACTCTGTTGTTGTTTTCGTAATTTCTGTTATTCTATTGTTGATGTCTCTGTGAACAAAACAAAAAAAAAAACATAAAAATTGTGTTGTCTCTTCTGTGTATGTCGCATCGCATCCGTAGCGCATCATCTCTGTCCGTCTGAGGATCATCACAATATAGCACACTCAGCGCAGTTAGTTGATTTTTTTGTCTCTATGATTTTGGACGATTCGACTTTTCGCACGGATTTTTCTTTTATAGATTTTCGCTTGATATTTCGTTGTCACTGCGTTGTGTTTGTGTGACCATGTGAAGTGGAATTTTTTTATAAATATACATATACATATATGTAGATATGTATTTAAAAAGTTTTTTATTCAAAATTTTCTTCTACTTAGTAAAGTAGAAAATTAAGTAATAATAATAAGAAGAAAATAATCAAATAAAATGAAATAGTAAGAAGAATGAATATCTGAAGATTGAATGACGCTCTAATAATCGAGTTGGCAAAGTAATAAATATAAATAACTGAATACTTAGTAAAATATGTATATATGCAAACATATGAAAATCATTTTTTGCTATTGTGAAAAAAAAACAACAACAAATGTGCCAGCGGCTCGATGCCTTGTAGTGAGGCATCCCAACCCCTGTTCAATATTTGGCCGTCTAGCAATTCTTTTATTTTATTTTTTTTTTCCTTGCTCTCGATGTGGTCGTAATTTTGTCGATTTCGGTTTTTATTATGGCTATAAATATGTGTATTTTACTTTGAAATTAGTTCCATTCTAAGTGTTCACTTCAATTTTATTATATATTTAATCACCTCAGTGCATTAACATTGAGCGCGTGGCGCTAAAAACAAATGAAGAAAAAATATTATAAATATTAGAAAAAATATTCGTACTTAATTGCACATAATTATTTGATAAATTGATAAACGAAAATGAAGAAATTACATCTGGGTGTTAAAAGTAAAGGCAAATCATATAAGACCTTTAGAAATAAACATCGACGGGTAAGCAAACAACTAATTAAGTGTATATACAATGCATATATACATATGTATATGAGTACATAGGAATGTGTCCTCAAAAGTATGTATGCAAATGTGTATATACATCTATGAATATCGTAGTAATTTTGCAACTTATTTGAAGACATTTTTTATAGCAAATTTAACCACCTTTGCTTGCTTAAATCTCCTCTCGTATATACATTAGGGCGGTTAAAAGTAGTATGGTGAACAGGATCATAATTTTAAGTACACAGAATGTATATTGGCCTCAGAAACTATTGATTTCAATATTTTTTTGATAAAATACGAATGTGGGTCAACATTGATTTGACACCCATGGCAGTAATTTCTACTTTGTCATACGATTTGCAGCAACACATTTGATGCCCCCTACTGTACATATGTACATCCATACAAATACAAATATACATTTATGTATCTGTTGCAGGTCCATGTGTGAGTTTATTTTTAACTAACTCGATTCTTTTCTTTTTTATTTTTATTTCAATGTTTTATTTTGTTTGCAATTTTTGTCATCACAATTGTGAATAATTGTATTAAATATCTCATAGTCAATTGTTTATATCAGATTTTTTTCTCCTATACAATGTATTTTTATGTAGGTACATTCATTCATATTAATACTCATATCTTCAAATGATGAAGGCAGAAGGTAAACAAACGAAAAGATATTAATTTAATTAAAAGAATATAAAAGAAATTCATATATAAATATTCCAAGTAATATACAATACATACGAGGGCAGTTAGTTAAGTTAGCAGCTTTTTGAATAAAATATATATTCTTTTCGGTACAAAAAGTGTTTTATTCCTTAACATATTCTTCTTTTAGCTCATTACATTTAGTTCAACGTTTTTCCAATTTTCTTATTTCTTCCAAATTATAAGTTTTCTCAAGTTTCATCGATGACCTCTTAATTCGACCCAAATATTTTAACGGCGAGCCATTTTTTAAGGCTTGGGACTGAATTCATAACAAAACAATTTTTGCCAGTGTTATTGTGGAATTGAGCGCCGGTGGAAGTAATGGAATCTGTCCAACGGTGCGAATAATATTTGCCGGTAATCGTTTTACCTTTTCAAGGTAATAGATGTGAATGACACCGCATGCCTTTATGAACTAGCTGACCGACAGACCTACCTTGGTCTTCTTTGGCGGACATAGAAGCATGCTGCATTGGCTTTGGTGTGTTGTGATGTATCCATGTTTCGTCCACTGTTATGAAACGGCACAAAAAGTCATTCGGATAGCGGTTCAAAATCATCAACACTCCTTTGAAGTGAACACAATATTGGGTTTGTTGTTAATAGGGATCAAATGCGTTATTCATCTTACCGATAGATTCTCCATGTCCAAATATTCATGTAAAATGAAATGTACGCGCTCAGTTGAGATGACCCATAAAGAAATTTAGTAAACTCCTTTTAAATCCTTAAAGTTGATGGTGCAGATTCCTAATGATGGAGTATTTATCAAGTCTTACCTTGTTTTTGGGTTTTTTACGCAAAAAATAATGCTTGATGAACACACGAAATTCACTTTTCCCAATTGCGCCGTAATTCACGAGATGCTCTGCTTTCAATAACGGTCAAGCACAAACTAAATAATGCAGTTTGCACAAAATTTGACAATAATATATGGTAATTGACAGGAGCATTCTTGCATTTAAAGTTCCTATGCGGAAATTCAAAAGGCCGTTGACTTATCAAACTGCCTTGTATTTAAAGCTGCATTTATTTTGTACATTCAAAAAGACATTTGTGATCTACGAGTTATAAAAAATAGTTTATAAAATTGAGATGAAACGACTTTAGAAAAAGCACAAAATGTAATAAATTATATTTTAATGATAGAGAGAATTATATTGTTTAATCTGTTATGGCATGACATACATAAAAATATCAGTCGAATTGTGGACTTTCTTCTTTGAATCCAAAATTTGTGTTTGGCCACATGGAGGATGTTCCATAGTAGATGATTCCTTTCCAATTGCAGCAAAGGGATAGCAAATTCATTTGTCAAGGTTCAGTCACGGTTTAAGCCGCTTCATTGCACTTTAACCATTATAACTTTCATACACACTTCACCCATTTCTTATACCCAGTCTCCATTCGCTTCGCTGATGGCATAATGTTTATTGTGTTTATACGTGTGGCACACAAACATCGAGCTTCTTTTGAATCCCGATTTATGGAGATAGTTTAAAATAGTATTGTGATCGATCTTTAAATCCTGGATGAAAGTCATGGCGACTGCTAACTTGCCTCCTTATTCTGGTAAAAAAAAACCGTAATGAATTTCTATTTCCTCAACCTGATACATTTAAAGTTCGAATATTCAACTAAGAACCTGTGATGTAAAAATATTTTTGACGGTCTAGGTGAAATTTTGCATTGGCACTGAAACATCAAAATCTGAGTCAACTTTGAATTTTTTGTATTGAAACTGACCCATACTATTAAACATTATGTATATATGTATATGTATATATTTTATGCTGATCAAACATGGTACGCAAAAATCATTTCATTTCATTCATTTATTTACCATTCACGGCCATCGACCTTTTCTTTTGTATATTTTGAGTGCTTGCAAATATGTATTTTATTTGTGCGTATGCTTCATTTCTAGCTTATGACATAAAATATAGTGCATATGTGGCTGGAGAAAGTAAGACTTGAGATTTGTATAATTTTATAAGCAAAAATAATAGATTCGTCCAGAAAAGTCTATTGTTTTGATTGTTTTGTAAAGTATTTGGAATATGATAGCCATTAGTAGTCTCCTTTAGTTTGGTCCATATCACGACAATGTTTGATGGTAGATTTGTGATATTCTAATTCTAATTCTCATAGAAAAATATTTTATTTAACAGAACAAAATTTTGATTAATATATTTAGGTTGGATCGTAACCATCTCTATGTGTCTATAATTGAACATATGTAGTTTAGTAAATTTAAATAAAAAACCTACATACAATAAAAGAAACATGTGCTATAAATTTCTAAATTTATATCATATACATCGTATGCACTAATGTAACTACAAACGTATTTGATGTTTACCAAAATGCAATCAGACAAAACATATGTTCATACGAATACATAATAACCTACATATCGTATATGAACAAACATTTAGCTGCAATACAATTCTATTTATTCGATTGTTGCCCATTTTGCGCCAATGAATTCACCTCCGTTTGCTATATCGTGTTTGGGTATTGTGAGTGTGTGTATGTGTGTAGGGGTGTGTGTATTTCAGTGATTGTCAGCAAAATGCAGTAATAGATGATGAAGAAGAAGAACGAATTGCTACCGTAAACAAATTCGCTTTAAGTTAAATATATTGCTATTTCAAATTCGAATCCATTTATGACAAGAAAAATAAAAATTTTGTGAAATTTACATGTATTTTTATTTTTTACATGGAGTTTACTTTTTAACGGAGATGATAATTGATGATATATTTTATATATCTGATTTCAGTAACAAAAGATGAATGTCGATTTATACCCAGCCCCATTAGACAATTATCTAACTGAACTTATTTCTTTTACTTTGTGGTCATGTAGTCGAATAGTTCTAATTGTATTCACTCTTATCGAAAATAATGAATTCTAATATCTGACATGTGTAGTCAATCGGTGGCCTGATTGCAATCACTCGATATAATATTCGCTCTAAAGCACAATCAAATTCGCCGAACAGCGTTGATAACATTGTTAATATTTATTATTAAATATTTTGCTTGCTACATACAAGTACTCGCATTTTGTTATACACAGTGTATTGCGTTAAAAATAATTTTCAAAAATAATATAAATGATTTTGATCAATTTAATTAATAATAATTTTCCTATTTGCATTTATTGGAATTGGCACAAAACGTGTTGGTTGACATTAATGCGAATTAATGTCATTGTCTGACAACTCAATACCTGGAAGTAACTAAAACCATATGAAAATAGACAATCAAATTAGAACGCATGCTCAGTAAATTTTTGGAGAATTTGTAATATTTGTATGAATGGAATTCTTATTTTTCTTGTTTTTTTTTTTTTGTATTTACTTACACGAACAAAAATTGTTTAGTATTTCATACATACATATACATACATGTAGAATGCAGAATAGCTGTGTTCAGTTGAAAAAAAAAAAAAAATGTTTACAATTACTTTACTGTAAGCAGAATATGCAAAATTATTATTTATGCTTTTGAGAAAATTTTCTGATTGTATTAAAAAGCAAGACGAAAAACAGAATAACAAATGATTAGCTTATTCTTTTAATTGAGTTATTGTGCATATTTGAATATGGTTAATAAAAAATTAATGAGAACAGTCAATATAGGTCAGTACACATAAGAACATATATGAATATTTCTTGTTTTTAAATTTTTTCATTCGACTACTTCGAATCAAATAGGGTTCGCCATATAAAAAGGGTGTTGTTGGAAAATATATGGTTACGTTGTGAATACCTTCTCCTTCTTAGAGTAAAATGTGGCTAGTAAATTGCGTCGATGAAAAAATATCCAAATTTCCCCCCCTTAATTCAAAGCCTAACGCATCCAAAAATTAAAACCATAAAAAGCTTTTTTTTTGGACGCAGCGAAAAAGAGTCAAAATTATATGATTTCTAAGATTAGATTTGTCTATTGTACTCTGTAATTCAGTGTTGTACTCCAAACTTGAATTTTTTGTTGCCTTAAAAAATACTTAGTGTTTTAAAAAATTCGTTAACAACAATTCTATGGCAATTCTATTGAAATTAAAATATCCGAAAACGGTTTTTTACGCCTAGGTCTAGATATTGCGGGTGTACTTGAAATTTTTTGTTTGCGGTTTTTATTGTTTAAATAGGCTTATGATATAAAAAAAAAAAAAATAAATATGTGGCACTTAAAGCCCCAAAGGGCTCATTGGCCGAGCTTCTCTTCTATTACTGTTGTGCGTCTTAAATTTTGGACAGTATTAGAATGGACCTACTTATTTTAGCCGGTTCCGAACGGCAGAACACTTGTGACATTACTTTTTCTGAGCTTTGTCACAGAGTTCTTTTTAGAAGCTTTTTCATGGCAAGTTGTTACTGTCGGAAGAATTGCCAATTGCTTGCCGACAGGTGGGTACCATTCGAAAGAAAAATCTTTTCGATATAAAATTTGTTATGCATCAGCCGGGTATTGAACCACGACCTACAGATCAGAAGGCGAACACACTAACCACTGAGCTACGGCACCCAGGCTTATGATATGGTTAGCTAATTTCCAGTATGCCATTGTGTTATTTATTGCCCATTCTTGTTGTAACCTGTAATAAATTTTCGAAAATATGTAAGCAAATACAAACGTTTTGAACAGAAAGATTTTGGGAGGATTTTTTGGTGTGTATTATATTTTCATGTTTATTTAAAACATGTTTTATTGTTTTTTTTTTATGTTTTTATGCATTTGTTTATTAAAAAGTGAAAAAACATTAGTTGCAGCTATTATTGGAAAACATCGGGTTGAAGACTAAAGGAATTAAGGTCGAACGAATGTTCGAAATAATGCCCCAAAAGAGTGTTTTGTTGCTTGTTAGGCCGGCTTACTGCATTAATGTCGAAACATTTTGCAATACTGTCGACAAATTTTTTTTTCATATAAAGTGATGTCGAAATTAAGGCAGAATTTATTCGACATAAAACAATTTTTGGGCCACATAACCAAACATTGCCATAACTAAAAAAAAGGCATTATAGCATGGTGCTGAGCGATGGCATTCTTTTGAAGATGGAAAAGCTTGTTAAACGCCCAATGATACAAATTGTCGGAAATGAACTGTATGAAATGTATGAAAAATAGTATAGTCATTTGGTATGTAGCACAAGTATTTGAACTTTCGAAGAACTATAACATACTAACACGGCCATTTGTTGGCTTAACTCTAATTATTTATTCTTCCGTGTTAAGTTTCTTTTAGATTGAATGTCAATATTTAGCATTTCTAATGCGTCGTGTGAAAGAATAGCTAATAAATCAAAACAACAACAATAACAACAACAAGCATAGAAATTATGTTTTCAATCTGTTTACATTTTCAAAAGTAATGAGTTGTTGTTGTTATTATGTTTATGTATGTAGATTGGAAATACATTTGCAATAAAAACAATTGAGAGGAATATATGTATATAGTGTATTCTATGTTACAATGCTTTCTGGGTGACGGCAACTAAATAATAAGTACAAACAATACTTTTTACTTTACGCACTGGAAATGGCAGCATACACGAGACAGACATATGGATAAACTCTACACAAAAAACGACCAAGGCAACAATGATGACGATGGCGCGACGACTGCGACGACGACGACGACGACTACGACTACGACTATGAATTCCCGCAAGCAAGCAATTGAGGAAGGGAAGAAAATTTTCACATTTTCCACATACAGAAAAACGAGATGAAAACGTTCCTTCAGTTACTAGTTAGTTTAGTGTGCGGTGAAAATTGATGAAAAATTAAACGATACGATACAAATGCGATACGGAAATCAAAAAAACGGAGACCAAAAAAATATATACATATATACATATATTATTTCATTCATTTAGAGTAGAAAATTTTGAAACAAATTTGTGTTTCTTCTTTGTTGTTTTGGTAGTTTGTTATTTTAATTTTGCAACAATAGTGAAAAAGCAAAAGCGCTGTGCGTGCGTGTATGTATGAAAGCGCAGTGAAGTGTCAAAAGGTGTCGAGTAAATAGCAAAATTTATTAGATGACAAGTAAATGCTGTGCAAAAGCAAATGACAAACTTTAGTGAATTATTGTGTTGAATTGAATATATCCTCTTGAAAACATGTTTCACTTACACTCCATCTGAAATATTGTGTCCTTTAGTTCTCACAAACAATTTCAATTTTCAATTTTTCACATCTTTTCGAAGTTTTTGCAACATTTGTGTCCATTCATTCCAGTATTTGTGACTATATCGGAGAGCGAGTGAGAGTGTAAGAGCACTGTGAAAGCATGAAATATGAACGAATGAACACATAGAAGAAAAAAAAGAAAAAAATTCTGACATAAATTCCTATTTTTAAATCAAACAGAAGGCACTTTATGCTCATCGGCCACAATTGTTTTAATGCATTTTCATTATTGAAATCTTTTCGGGAGGAGTGCGCCCCTCCTCTAAAATTGCTGCTCTCTATCGATGATACCTTTATGATTTTGTTGTTCGTTGTTCTTTTAAGCGATATGAGTTCAGTGTCTTCAACAAGATTCCAGTTAATATTTCCAGTATTTAGTTTTTCGTAATTAGACTTTGAGATTTGCATTGAACTCATTCAAACCCATTCAATAGATTAGCGAGCATTAAATTGACTACTTAATTACTTTATCAATGAATGGAAAGTGCAAGTTAAGCTGCTATTGTTGTTGTAGTCTTCCCTTCAATCTGCATCAGCAGTATGTATAGTTTAGTAAAAGGAAGTGCAACCATAAAGTTTCCTAAAATAAGTAGTTCCGTTAAATAAATCGAAAAGCTTTTAATGTAAAAAAAAAACACACACACAAAAGACAAATCCTATTATCTTATTAAATGAGTTTTGTCGCGTCTTACTGACTGAAATCGTACGTCTTCGCCAAGGAAACAACAATAACAACAACAACAACAACAGCAACAAACAATAAAATATAACAAAACCTAAACCTAAAACGAATTTATAGCTTGATGCACATTCCTGCTGTGCGTGTGCGTTCGTATCATTTGCTTCTCGTCTAAAATACATGCTTATACGCATCCTAGTAAAAAAAAAAAAAATATATAATAATAAGCAAATAGAAAGTGTTTGTGAGTTTGATTTTGTGCACTATTCGCCAACATTGTGTCGTCCATAGACAGATAGACAAATAATCAACCATACCAATTGATATTTTGCGATTTATTGTGTTTGTGTGCGCGTGTGTGTGTATGTGTGTGCGTTTTGGTGTCGCCGCCGCCACTGTCGCAACACCAGCAGCCGTCAGTTATTAAAACAAAACAAGCATTTTATTTCATTCGACACTGTCGCCTGAAATTCCATCAAAATATCGTTTGACGAAGATTATAGGGCCGATCGGCCCATGGTGCAGAGAGTACCATCTGCGGATGCACCCTCCATTACGGGGGGCCATCGAGAATCTCGATTTGGCCTTGGATATTCTTCACATCAAAGTGGATACAATAAATTATTTACACAGGTGCGAGGTTTATATTTTTTGTTTGTGTGTTGTCTTGTTCTAAATCATTTTGGTGTTTCCTTCATACATATGTATATAAATATCGGATAATTCCTATTTTAATATGTATTTATTACGTATTTTTTTATGATTGTCATGGTATTGGTGTGTAGGTACATATCTATGTAGATACGTATCGTACGATGCTATTGAACTTCACACACTAATGTGATTAATCAAGTGAATGCACTCTAGTTGCCAACAAAGGGCTGAGGATAGGTAATAGGAAAATGAGGCTGTAATGGCCAATATATTGGTAGGAAATGTATGTTTCTAAAGGGTTGCTTTGTTAATTGATTTCGCCGATGTTTGGAAGAATATGTTTTATGAGAATATGGAGAAGTCCAATTTTTAGCATTAAAGGTATATTTTGTGCTAAATTTGTCCGTATAGTCTTCCTAACATAAGCTAATCTGAACTTGACTGCAAAAAGGAAAGTGCTGGAACAGTAGATGTGTATTTCAAAATATGATATATTTTTTGTTTTAGTTTTTACGAATATCTTAGAATGGCTATAATCATGGTATTAATATTTAATTTTGCTTACTTCTATACTCGATAATTGATTTTGCTGACAAGATCACAATTGTGCTAGTTTGCTACACATATAAAGAAAATAAATAAGTTTGAAATGTTCACCTGTAATTGGAAACTTATACAATATATTAAAAGTATTACGGCGTTATACCATATTTTTTGAACCATCCTAAAAATAATCGGTGATTTATCATCACTACAATGTGTGATATCCGATTTGTAAAAATCTTTTGCGAAAATATATCAGCATCTCTCGAGTTTTAAACCCTTAAAAAATTTTGAATCTTTTGTCTTTCAAGTATTTTTAGTTTATAGAGATAAATATGATCTCATGATATAATTTCCAATAAATCGGACTATAATTGTAAATTAATTCGAATTAAACTCTCAAACACGAAATATATGTATGTATATATAGATTTATCAAATACGGTTGTCACACACTTATTTTTAAAGGATGTATAACTAAATTATCGTCCCTAGAGTGATAAAATGTATGACGGACCCCCAATGAATTTTTTCTGCTCAACATTTTCTTTAAATAAACTTACTCCCTATTTCCACCAGGTAAGGGGAATCCCTACAAAATGAACGAAAAATATCTGAAAATCGACAATAAATTCCAAGATTTTGCCACTAGAGAGGTGAATGCATGGCCGTCTCCTATTAATTTTTCAGCATTTCTTAAAAAAAAAACATCCCATATCTTCATTATTTTTAGGGGCTGACCTATAAAATTGGTGCTTTATAGCACCCAAAAATCAAGAATTTCTTTACGCGTTCTTGGGAAGAATATTTAAAATGTTGAAAATTTTATGTTTTGTTGTTGTTTTAAAAATTACGATTTTATTAAAAAAAATAATACAATAATTAAAAGTACGTCTATCGAGCAGAAACGGAATTTCTGTTGACTACCACTTCAAAATACATTTTAAGTAAAACTTTAAGGTTTATAAACCCTTTCAATTTTATCGAACCACTGGAGCTGGTCGAAAAATTCTCCATCGTCGTCGATTCTTTTAGCATTATTGCAAACAAATTTGAAGTAATTTCATCCGAAAAATGTAAAGGATTAGATTTTCGACATTATTACAACATTCATTTGTAATAATTTTTGTATAATGCAAAATTTCGATATTATTGCAAAATTATTTCGACATTAATGCAGTCAAAATGTGGTCTAAAAAGGTCGTCATGGTTTAAAAAAAGACAAGAAATTAATTAAGCAGAGAACAAAATTAAAGATAGGAAGATTTTCACCATTTGGTTGGGGGGATTTAATTTAAATATTAAGCTTCAAGGTTGAAATTTGTATTTATGAAAAATTTGTTGGCATTGTTATAAAGATTACAATTTTGCAGGAATCTCACATTTTTTTCTATTAACTGAATAGCTTCAAAATATCGATTAAAATTTGTTTGCAATAATATCCTTAAAATCAAAGTTTACATACGAGTTTTTAATTTGATTGTATATACTAAAATATTATTGAATTAATATCTGTACAAATTTAAATGTTTTTTAAAATTATTTTCTAATTATTTTTTAGGGTTCTGCCGACTCCAATTATTCACAACCGTCATCCGATCTGTCGCTAGACGAGGAAAAAGAATCGCTTCGGCGAGAAAAGGAACGTCAGGCCTTAAGCCAGTTGGATAAAGCAAGGGTATGTAGTTATTATTTCAATTTAATATTCTATATATACATACTAATATGCTATATTTTACATTTCATTAGAGTAAACCGGTTGCGTTCGCTGTGCGAACAAACGTAGCATATGATGGCACAATCGATGATGATTCGCCAGTACAGGGCAGTGCGGTATCGTTCGATGTACGAGAATTTTTGCACATCAAAGAGAAGTACGATAATAACTGGTGGATTGGTCGATTGGTTAAAGAAGGCTGTGATGTGGGCTTTATACCCAGCCCCGTTAAGCTAGAACATATACGAATGCAGGTAAGTAATTTATATATTTTTCCTACTCATATGAACATAAATATTACGTTATATATATATAATTTCTTCTTATTGTTATTTGAAATCATATATTAGAATCAAACTAGACCCTCAAGACTGTATGGCACAAAAGGCTCTTCGAGTGGGAATTTAGGTGCGGGACAAGCAGGTGCGGAGCCATCACGAGGTAGCACACCCCCTACACCTGGTATGACACACATTTCATTGCCCAACGTCGAAATTTTTTGTTTTTGTTTGTTTTTAGTTTTTTTTTAAATAAATATTTATTTGTTTATTTTATTTTATTCAAGTTTTATGTTGTCTTTGTTTGTTTAATTTCAATTAAATTTCATTTAAATTTTGTTTCGTTTTTTTCTTGTTGATTGTTTATGGAAATATTGGCAAGAAAAAGAAGTAAATGATCTTATTTTTGTTGTATTTTGCTTTATTTTTTGTTTTCTTCTACATATGTATACATATTTATAAAAATATTTTGTAGTAAAATTAATATTATGTGTATACTTACTAAACTATAACGATTAAAGTGTCGGTGAACGAGTTTGTCTGTCGGTCTGCTTGACTTGATAATTAGAAGAATTATGGAAATGTTCATGTGATCTCGTTTAGATCATGAACTCGTTTCAATATTATCTTTTCTTTCATTGCATTGTTTGAATAATGTTTCATAACCTATAATTAATACATATATAACTATTATTGAATATTAAATTCAAAATTCATATATAATCATTACTGATGAACGAATTTGAACAAATCCAATATAGTTGCGAAGAATCTGGATCAAGAACCGAAATTATTATACCAGTATACAGCAGAATAAAAATATATAAAAAAATAATAATTTTAAATTTTATGATAATATTTAATATATAGAAATTATTACTGATTCCAGTAGAAGAGAATGTAGTGAGAAAAGTTTTATTATACTCTAAACTGTTCTTGATATATTGACATATGGATTAAAAGATTTTAAACTACCATAATAATATTACTCACGGTCCCTGGTTTCGAAAGATTTATTAAATATTTTTGTACTGATAATACGTTAGTAGACATATTAATTAGCTGAATTATGAATGCAAACAATTGCAGTGTTCTCAATGTTACCAAACTTGTAGTTCAATTGTTACAATTGTATAGTACGTTCTCTATTAACTTTTACATGATATTGGTAATGATGATGATGATGATGATGATAAGGAGGATGATATAGATATGTAGTTCAAAATTTGGTAATTCTTTTAAACTCTTTAGTTTTTTGTTGCTTTACTCATCTAACACTTCATATGAAACAGTCCTCTGTCTGTCAATGTCTGTGCTTCTTGCACATTAGTTTAGGCTTAGTTACATGTATTTATAGAATTAGCAAGTCGACAAAAAAATTAAAACAATCAATTAATTAGTTGCATGTTTCGTTTTTGTTTATACACAAAATTAGTCGTATTAATAGTATAATATTGATTAAGAGCGCTTGTGAGAACCAACAAGTTATTTATTAATTTGCTTTAAGCATAGCTCAGACGTAAGCATTTCTACATACGATGTAAATGAATTCATAAACTCACACACTTATAACTTGCACTCAATTACTGTTTGTTTTTTAACACAATGCCCCCTATTGTTAACTGCAAACTTCAATTCACAACTGTGTACAACAACGACATGAACACCAATTGTTACAAAGATCCTTATAGTACAACACCACGCAAAAAACCAGGTTTGTGTTTGTCAATCCAATTGTATTAAAAGTAAAACATCCATATATTTTTTTCTAAATACATTGGTGTATTTTGGAAAAGTTTTGAGAGTTTTTCAATTTAATTATATGCTTTAATTTCTATCCCTGAGCTGGTCTTGGGCAGGAATGAGTTTCTCAATTCGATTTATTGAAAATTCGTATTATGTTTGCTTATCGATGAAATATCATGGTTAAATTTTAAAATGACAGATCGTTTTCAATATAATCTCTTACAACCTCAATACATCTAGTCCAATATTTTTCCAATAATTCTATTCCATTATTATGGTATGATTGCAGCAGGTCTGCCAAGTATCCACCCACGGGTGTAATATCCTCGTCTATCGATGAAAATGCTGTTTGGACAAGCATTTTTTCATATAATTCGACTCTGCGACGTCGTCAAGTACCGATTGCAAAACACTTCTGACTGCAGATGGGTTCTTCTGTGTTTTAGGCTGGCCTCAGTGGCTCAGTGGCTGGCCTTCTGATCTATAGGTCGTGGGTTCAATCCTCGGCTGAAGCTTAAAAACATTTAATATCGAAAAGATTTTTCTTTCGAACGGTACCCACCTGCCGGCAAGAATTGGCAATTTTTCCGGCAGTAATAATTTGCTAAAAATGCTTCTTAAAAGAGCACTGTGTGACAAAACTAAGTTAAAGTGATGTCCCAATGCTGTCCAAATTTATCACGCACAATAGTTTGAAAGAGAAGTTCGGTGGTATCACAATCGGCCTTTCTGGCCTAATAGTGTCCTCTCATAGAGAGGGCAGCCACATAACCTAACCTAACCTAGGCAAAACTTCCTAGTCAATTTTCATTTGGTATTTCCAAGCGGCATTTTTGACCATCATATATAAGAGGTTTGGCAAACATCTCGATTTAACTGTCAGTTGCTTCTGTGTTTTGCTGTTTTTGTGATGCCAAAAAATCTCATGTAAATAACGATCTTCATTTTAGTCTTTCCATTCGTCGGTGTCAAGCACCAAACGTTTCACTGTTAAATATGTGGCAGCTAAAAGTCAAGCTCCTATTTGTAATCCACATTTTTTCAACTCTCTTAAAATATCTCCAAAGAAAAACTCTCAAAACTTTTTGAACGAAAAACACATTTCACACAATACCTGTTGGTAAATATTTAAATTTAGATGAATTGGGTTCTAATTAGAACTAATAAAAGTCAAAAGCACATCAAATTATACAATATTTCATACATTCTAGCCTTAAGATATATTCCATACATATAGAATTTTAAGATTTTTCTCACCCTCGAGCCGCCATTTGCATTTTACTCACTCACTCGCTCTCTATCGTCTCTCTCTCTCGTTCGTTCACTATTATTTATGTGTAATTCAAAGAAGTAATAACAAAAAAAAAATTCAGCACCAAAATATTTGTTTTGGGAAAATCATAATCAGAAAAAAAACATATGTTTTGTTCAATATTCAACATCAGCTGATCGTAGTAGCATTTCCATTATTCCATTCCATATTCACCACTTTAAATCTATTTAAAAATCAAAAATTATAATTAAGTATATATGCTGAATATTATTATAGCGGCTTAGCATTTGTTCATTTGTCCGTTTGATCACTTCATTACTCACCGGATTTGCTATAATAATATTCTAAACTATTGAATTGGATTTAAGTATTACATGTACATATTTCAAAATCCAATTGAATATGCTATACTTATACATACGTACTTAGATAGAGTACGAATTACTTACGATAAGATCGAAGATGAATTAATTCTTCATTGTGTATAGTTTGTCTGTCGTTGTCGTTGTCGTTGTCGTCCAATGTCGTCACTAGATGTCATATACAAATTTCGCTCATTCGTTGCCCATATTATTCTTTTGTCCTATTTCGATGATACTAACTATTAGGTGACGAATCAGATTCCATGGGACCAGGAGGACGTCACGGCAAAGCACCGCTTGCAACACCGCCGAATAAGGAGAAGCGTAAACCGTTCTTTAAAAAACAGGAGACCACCTCACCGTATGATGTTGTGCCATCGATGCGTCCAGTCGTTTTAGTGGGTCCAAGCCTTAAAGGTTACGAAGTAACCGATATGATGCAAAAAGCGTTATTCGATTTCCTAAAACATCGTTTCGAGGGTAAGATCATCATAACGCGTGTCATGGCCGACATCTCGTTGGCAAAACGATCGATCATGAATAATCCATCGAAACGTGCGATGGAACGTTCAAGTAGTCGTTCGGATAGTTTGAGTAAGGTTCAAGAGGAAATCGAACGTATATTCGAATTGGCAAGAACCTTACAATTAGTCGTACTCGATTGTGATACAATCAATCATCCGTCACAATTAGCAAAAACTTCATTAGCGCCAACAATAGTTTATTTAAAAATTAGTAGTAGTAAGGTGAGTGAGTGTATAATGACACAAAATATACAGTTGATAGAAAAATATATATTTTTGATTGTTTTTTGAACATTTCAGGTTTTACAGCGTTTAATCAAATCACGTGGTAAATCACAGGCGAAAAACCTATCCGTACAAATGGTAGCCGCTGAAAAATTAGCCCAATGTCCACCGGAAATGTTCGATGTCATCTTAGATGAAAACCAATTAGAGGATGCTTGCGAACATATTGCCGAATATTTAGAGGTAAGCCAAAAATTTCGAAAATATCGAATGCCGTTATTCATACATATTTGCCGTTATGATTTAGACATATTGGAAAGCAACACATCCTGATATACGAACAACTCCTTCAATACCAAGACCTCTGCCATCTCAGGAAGCATCGCCATCGGCGGAACAAGGTCGTGTGGGTCCAACACCGCCAGGTAATTGACAATAATTTCATTATCGCACCAAATATCAATTTGATGAAAATCGTCGTCGTCCATTGAGAATATAGTTCATTTAGTTTCATAATTTTGAGGGAGACATACATTAAAAAAAAACACCAAAACAAACATTCTTACCTACCATAAAGCAATTGTTTATAGTTTCTCCTTTGAAAGCAAGCAAGCAAAAATTCCAGCAAAAATAACTAAACAAAAAAACTAAACAATTTTAGGCAAACCAATACATTTATAAGCATTTGTTAATTGAAAACATATCTCCTTATCTCACTCAGTCAGTCAGTTCACACCACTTTGTTGAAGAAATTTTCATTCAAGTTTTTTAATATTGTCTTTTTGTTTTTTCAAATTATTTTTGTTTTTTCTTTTTAATCATATCCTATGACTGGCCAAACCAATCGACACACTATCTCTTTCTAACTCTCTTTCGCAAACGTAATGATTGCAGTTGATAGCGAAGATTTTGTGGGCGGTGGGGAACATAGGGGCGGCAGTAGTGAACGTGAAGGTAGTCGCGATCGTGACGGTAGTCGTGAACGTAGTATTGATAGAGGTTATGATCCTGAAATGGATCAAGATTATTGGGACAATGAATTTCATAGGGATCGTAGCTCGCGCAGTAGGGATCGAAATTTGGAATGGGAACGTGAGCGAGCACGTGAATGGGAAAGAGAGCGAGAAAGGGATTGGGATAGAGAATTCGATTGGGACCAAGGTAAACAAATCAAATAAATTGTTTTCTCTTTTATATATAACACATACATATACTACAATACATATTTATATACATATTTCCTATATAATTAGAATGGTTGCTTATACATAAATAAATAAATATGATTCGAATATCAAATTCAAAAATTCGATATTCCCGTACAAGCAAATATCTCCAATACTATATATGTATTGATGAAGTTATTGAAAATTTAAATCCAGTAATGCTAGCATTCCTTCGTTACATTTTTTTTTTTTGAGTTTTTACTTTCGACTTCTTTTTGTTGTGATTTACATATAATTACTTATATAAATTGTATTTTCTTACAATCTACTACTTAGTTTAGGAGGCTAAAATTGAATTTTATCAATTCTTAATATATATACTTTAGTTTTCTATATGTACGTGCGTACTTATCATATTATTACAATACAATACACACAATACACTCAATATAAACATACAATATTACATTTTCCTATGTAAGTTGCTTCTCAGTTATCATACTATACAAACATTTATATATATACTTGTTCCTATTTGTATATACAGTACCTATAATTACCCAAGTCAATAGTATAAATGCTTTTTTTTTAATTTTACATATCCAGGGATCACTGATCACAAGTTAGCTGCTAGTTAGATTGTGTTGCAAAATGCTATAATCATTTTGGAAAACTTCACAATTAAATATATACATAAATATCTATATTTATTTCGCATTTTAGGCATATTGTTTAAATGGCAAATCTCTAGTAGAAATTAGATAAATAATTCAGTTGTGACCACGATGACGGGCGTAAGAAGACTACTACTTAAAGTCACATTTGCTAAAGGGAGTAATATCTTTACAATATTTTTTGTTCAAAGTTATTATAATTTTTTTTCAATTATACCAACAAAGTGGCAGACTATTTTCGACAATTATTCACTCGTCCGTAATTTTTCATGTAGCCATCATAAGTGAGCTTAAGTCGGTCTAAATCGATACCCATATACCAAATATGGCTAAATTACGTCAATTTTTAAGAGAAATATTCATAGCGACAGCGACATAGTGGGTGCCGTAGCTCAGTGGTTGGTGTGTTCGCCTTCTGATCTGTAGGTCGTGGTTCAATCCCCGGCTGATGCATAACAAAGTTAATATCGATAAGATTTTTCTTTCGAACGGTACCCACCTGTCGGCAAGCAATTGGCAATTCTTCCGACAGTAACAACTTGCCATGAAAAAGCTTCTTAAAGAACTCTGTGACAAAGCTCAGAAAAAGTGATGTCACAAGTGTTCTGCCATTCGGAATCGGCTAAAATAAGTAGGTACCTTCTAATATTGTCCAAAAATTTAAGACGCACAACAGTATGGAAGAGAAGCTCGGCCAATGAGCCCTTTGGGGCTTTATGTGCCACATATTTATTTATTTTTTTTATTCATAGCGACATCATTTAGAGTATTATCACAGTGACTTTGTGCTGTAACTGACGGTAGTGGCTTATTCATTCCGTTCGAGATCATCATTCTTTAAAATATTAACATACATATATTTCGAATGGGGTTGTCGTATGTGAAATACAATATTCAATCAATTTTACTAGCTTAAATTCTATAGAAACATCCGAGGAATTTATGTGCTTTTGGTTGAAAACATCTCATCAAAATGAATATATGTTGTTGTTGTAACACATAATGTGTTACAACAACAACAAGTTATAATGACTCTTACATTTTTAATATTACACAAAATAATATTTTTTTCGTGATCAGTGATCTCTAAATATTATAAATTTTCTTCTATGATGTATACCAATCCGCTTTTTTTATTGTTTCTTTTTTTTTTCTTGGATTTTAAATTTTGTTAATATTTATCTTTCTAACTCCTACTCTCTCTCTCTCTCACACAATTTATAAATTCATTATTTTTTTTTCTTTCTATATACACAAACATTTTTCAGCTTTCACATCAAATGACATAACCGGCCCCTTTATGAGAATGATATAAAATGCTCATGTTGAGTATTTCAACTCAGTTTCAATTAAGTACACACGAACACATGTTCAATAGAAAAAAAAACTAAAGAATGAAAAGAAATCAACCTGCTAAATATCATACTCGTACATACAAAAAAAAAAAAAAGCTTACCTACCATTTTACTAGCCGCCGTTCGTTCATCAGATTGTACACAATACCTACTCTTCACGTATGTGATTCACTCCAGTAGCAGATGATAATCAATCTACTTAATATGTAGTTTGCAAAATTGATAAATCAAAAAGAGAGGTTTTCTGATTTTTATGATCGTTTTCGTTTGTTGTGCTGCCTCTACTAACAGCTTGATGTGTGGATTGAAATGAATCATTTGAAATTCAAACCCATGCTTTGCCTTGTGAATTTCGGTTTTTTGCGCCTAACTAACTCCTGCTACTAAATAACATACTTACTTACTCCCAAATTTCCAAGCATATACATATTTATGTACAATTCAAAACAATTGCAGCATCACAATTATGTATGTTGTATGATCATCTCTTCAGTTTATATTGTACTTAACTACAATGTGTATGTAATATCTTACTTAATACATGTATGTATGTATGTATTTTTCTAGTTACACCCGGCGTGGTGCGTCTCTAATTGTCAAACAATGAAAACTGTTTTTATTCTTGTTGTTTTTATTGTATTGTGTTGCTAAAGCGTATTATCTACTGTCTGTCACTGTTGCTGCTACTGCTGATTCTGCTGCTGATGTTGCTGCTGCACACTCAATCAACAATCAATCATCGGGCAGAACATGTTTTCAATTTTATATGTTTGTCCTTACAAAATGTATAATTTGTTGAAGAGTTACTACTACTACTACTACTACTACTGCTACTACAATACAAACATACTTACATACATACCTACATGCTACTACTTTTTATTATGTTGTTTCGTCATCTATATAAAGAAAAAAAGAAAAATGTGTTTTTTGTTTAAAAATCAGAAAACAATATACAATATTTTTGTTGTTAAACTTACTACGTTAGTGAGTACTTGTTGTAAATTGAAAGTTGTTTTCCGTTTTTTTTTTAGTTGTTACGTTTTCTATTTAATTAAATATTAATGGTTCTGTGAAATTAGTTTCCGTTTAGTCTTTTTTCCATTCATCCCTTATTGTTATTCCTATCGTAACACAGAGAAATGACAATGACTATAACAAAGACAATTACTTTGTGGGAGCATTCCAATTATTGCTGTATTATTTCCACTTTCATACTTATACAGTGTTCGAAAAAATTCGACCTTTGGTTGCACACATGACAAAATCGAATATATTCCAGAAAAACTGGTAAAAGAAAACTATCCACATTTATCTTAAAATTTTGTCAGTCCATTAATTTACTCATACAATCACCATAAGATGCTAATTAAGGTAAAAAAAATTGTTTATTCGAAAAACAAAAACGGAGCAACATGATTTTAACTCGCCAAACTACAATTTCCCTTGATACGACTATTTTTGCAGATCGTTTTGGAGATCTTACATTCGAAAAACGAATGTATTCTCTTGACCGATTTTCGAGATACAATTAATTTTTGTTTTTGCTTTTATTTCCATTCATTTGGGATATAAGGATGAGGTGAACATGTTCAGAATATAGCAGAAAGTTGGAGATTGGCGATGAAGTTGTTCGGGAGAAATGTTAAATAACAAAAATAAATGGGAGTCAAACATATATTATATCTCTGCAGAGGTACCCTGGGAACGGTGACAACGAATTTTATGAAATCATTTATTTGGTAGGGGAGCCCTCCGAAAGACTGCTGATGAAGGGTCTAAGTATATTCTGAAAAAAACATTATGGAGGCGAAAGACGCTCTGACACGATGATTTCATGTAATTTAACAAAAGAGAAGAATTCGTGTATTAAAATCTAGAAATCTGGATTAAAAATGGAGAAACTTTGAAATATTTAAATATTTTAGAGATTTATAATTTTCCAAAATTTTTTTTTTTGGTAAATCTGTAAAAATCAGATAAGAAGATTCTTGCTTGAGGTGTGGTGTAAATATTTATAAAATAAAAATTTATTGATTATATCTCGAAAAACCTTCAAATGAAAAGCTTCTAATGCGATTTAGGAATTTAAAAACCACAAAAAATGGTGTCTTCAATGGGTGAATCAGATTGGCTTAAAAAAATTAACTCGAAAACAGAACATTTTTCAATGCAAAATCCATAAAAACCGGGTAAATATCATTAATGGCTGACGAGTTGTTGACGCGTAGTGTAACGAAATGAATTCATCATTCTCAATACTGTTGGTATGAGTAATATTAATTATGTGTCTATGAACTTCCATAAAAAATCAGTCGAACGAATTGATTTGACTTGGGACAAGAAGGAAACAAGACTATTTTCAACAAATGTTTCTCAATATACTAGATTTGCTGATGTGTGCAACTGGTGTACTGGACGATGATGACAGATATCCTTTTGCCCATTTAAATAATAAAATTGAATTTTTTTATAATACTTAGTTTCGTTATTGCCGAATTGTTAATATATCTATCTATACATACCTGTATGTTGTTTAGAAGCTGTCTACCTACATTTTATCCCAAAACTTACATTCAATGGCTAATAAGTATTTGTATTTTGATCTTACTCTATACATAATCTCTACTAACATTTTAGTTACAAAAAATTTTAAAGAAAAAATATGTACAATGTATTATGTATTTCCATTACATACGTGCATATGTACTTTAAATGTATTTATGATGCAAAATTATTCCCCGTTCATATATACTATAGTATATATTACATCTTTATTTATTGTTGGTATATTTGGCGTTTTGTTAAATTTTATTATTCAGTTTGTTTTGAGTTTTCTTGTTTTTTTTTTTTTGTCGATCGATTATTATTATATAATTTTGTTTTGTGGAAATATGGCGTTCGAATGCTTTGTTCTTTACTTTGTTTATCAAATTTAAATTGCTTCAAATGAATTGCGCGTTTATCAATGTATTATCAATGTAATAATAATTTCTTTCCAAATCATCATTACAGGAGGTGCCTCTTATCATCATAATCGACGACAAACTTCCGGACGAGAACGTTACGATCGTGAACGTGATCGTCTTGATCGTGAGCGTGATCGTGAGCGATACGATCGCATGGATCGCGAACGTGAACGTGAACGTTTGCATGCGCGTGAACGTGATTTGATGCAATACGATATCAATAGTGATGAGCTGTTGGACGAACGAAACTATGGTGTCGATTATCCGTTGCCACCACGTAGCGTACCAGGCGGTGCAGCACATCATGGTCATAGTCTGACGCGTGGCGATATTGATTTGATGCACGAACGTGAAGACCCACGTTTAATGGGGTCACGCTATCCGTCGTCAGCAGCAGCAGTAGCTGGCGCGGCGACGACGTCTCGAATACCGGATCCGCGTGATTTACCACCATCGGCACCAACAACAAGACGTGTTGGAGCACCCGTTGTCGATCGCGATGAATACAGCCCGCACAGAGGTGGTGGGAGTAGTAGGAGAATGCTAAATGCCATGTAGGAATCGTGGATATAGGGGTGGGATCAGATCGATAGCCAACAGCAAGCGATGACAAGATCAGCAACCGGCATTAGTACTAGTAGTAGTAGGGGGGATATCGGTATTGAGCATGACATGATGGTTCAGCAACAATTACCATTACGCCAAGCAAGCAATAGCAATAGCCGTACTAGTCAATATCATTATCAGCATCAAGAACAACAACAACCACAACAACAACAACCACATCATCATCAACATCATCTCCATCCTCAACAATACAAATACCAACATCATCCACATACACAACCAGCACATCCGTTGACTCATCAACCATCATCTAGTCAACAGCAATACTACACACATCCACATAGACCACATCTCACTAGCCATCAACATAAATCAGAACATTTGCAATCATACAATAGGAATCGTTCAAGTAGTATCCCAACTGCAAGCACCAACACCGGTAGATCAGTATCAGCTCATATTGCAGAGAGTAGCCTAGTTGAGCCATTAGATTATGTTACACCATTTGTAGGTGCCGATGCGGTAGCTAATGAAATACGCAATAAGGTAATTATGGAAGAAGACGAAGAGGACATATTAAGTTGTGATCGATTTTATTAAAGAGATTTCATGCAATCGGTGGTTTCTTTCGTTTATGTTGGCATATCGCATTTCGAATTTGTATTTTGGAATTAAGTAGAGCAGAGTTTTTTGAAATGTGTTCTCATCCCTTGGCTAAACTAATTATGTTCAAATGCATTTTAGCAAAATTATTAATATGTAATTTAAACAAACACAAAAAAAAAAAATGGAGCATTTTTCTAGTGCCAAATTTAAGTACATACCTACATCAAAAAATACACACACACACACACACATTTTCATTTAATTATAACTACAATTTGTATTCTTTTAATATTATATACATATATGTAATGCTTACATACACACACACACACAAACACACAAATACACTCACACTCAAATAAAAATGCTTAAAGAAGCCTAATGTGTCTTAAATTCTATAGCTTGTTCTATATGCATATTGTACGTACATGGCACAATGCATACAATGCATATAGAAGCATATTATATTTTTGAATTATTATGAATTTAAATGAATTTAAAACATCATCATAAAACATTTCACAAAAAATCATCCATGTCGCATATAAAATACTTACTGACATATTGCATGTAAGATATATGTAAGTAGGTATGTACATACATCCATACATACATACATGCAGTCATGTATTTACTGTCGTGTATGTATAAGTGTCAGCTTTAATATTTTAATAATATAAAAAATTAAAAATAAAGAAACCAAAAAAAAAATATATATAATTATAATTAAGAATAAGAAACAATCTTCTATGTACATACTTATATGCGATTCTTTCCATATCCAACCCCAGAAAAAACAAAACTTAAATACTTTCTCACACGTTTATTGTACTTACATATTTGAAAAATATGCAAGTACATTTAAATACAATATAGATTTTTTTCTTTTGCAATTTAAGCACAAAATTTGATTTTAATACACTCACACAAACACTTGTACGCCAGTAGATTATATTACTTACATTTCTATAGGGGTTTATGATAATTATGAAAACAAAAAATTTTATAAAAATACTTATACTTTGATGTATATATTTCATCATGAAATCTCTTTAATAATAGTTTAGAAATATTTTGTTTCTTTTTTTCATTTATTCTTGACGCAACTTTAAATTGAAGAATCTGTTATTAGAGAAATTCCATTAAGAGTCGATTGAGAGTGGTTAGTCAGCCTATTTCTATTCGTTGATTAATTAGATCAATTAAATTCGACAATTAAAGTAGCCGATTGCAATACCTTTTACTTAAGTATATTTTACATATAAATTGTGACTAATTTCTCTCAGAAAGTAACCTTTATATAATTGAATAGAAATTGCTTAATTTATATTGCAAAAATAAAAAGAAAAAAATATTTGTCGAGTCCGTAATCTTATGTCCACTATTATATAAGGTGTAGTAAAAAGAGATCCATTATTTTTCCAATAGATGGCTTTAGTCTGTATCTCGCGTATAAGTGTATAAGTGCGATCGGGTTACGCTAGATGGTGTTAGAAAGATAGGATTTCGTTCTAAATAGACTTTTCCAGCAGTTTTGTGATTTCTTGACTCAGTATTGTTTGCGCACGCGTCAAAAAGGGACACCAGTGAAGATAAAATACGCCATTTTTTACAGTTTTCCTTCGATAAAGGCGAAAACGCAAACCAGACAGCTGAAAATGTGAATAGTGTTTACGGTCCTTATACTGTAACAGCCAATTAGGTGCAATTTTGGTTTCGTCGATTCCGTTTCGGTAATTTTGATGTCAAAGATGCACCACGCTCTGGAAGGCCAATTGTCGAACATATCTGACCGTTATGTAAGCGCTGTTTCTATTGCCCAGGAGCTAAACATTGCACAAAAACCGTTTGGAACCATATAATTAAGGCTGATTAAAAAAAGGAGCTCAATGTATGGGTGCCACACGAGTTAACGCGAAAAAACCTCATGGACCGAATTTCCATCTGCGAATGACTGCTGAATCGCAACAAAATCGATGCATTTCTGAAGCGAATTGTTACTGGTGATGAAAAGTGGGTCACTTACAACAACGTCAAATGAAAACGGTAGTGGTCGAATCGCGGTGAGCCGGCGAAGACGGCGGCCAAGCCAGGATTGACGTTCAGGAAGGTTTTGCTATGTGTTTGGTGGAATTGGCGGGGAATCATCTACTATGAACTGCTTCCCTAGGGCCAAACTCTTAATTCTGACCACCTGTACTGTCAACAATTGTACCGTCTGAAGGAAGCAATCACCCAGAAGCGGCCAGCTTTGGTCAATAGGAGAGGAATTGTGTTCCATCAGGACAACGGCAGGCCACACACATCGATAGTGATTCGCCAGAAGCTCCGGGAGCTTGGTTGGGAGTTTCTTATGCATCCACCTTATAGTCCGGACATGGCATCAAGTGATTACTATCTGTTTCTGTCTATGGCGAATGATTTTGCTGGTGAAAAATTCGCCTCAAGAGAAGCTTGTGAAAATCGACTATCCCAGTTTTTTGCCAATAGGGACGAGGGTTTCTATGAGAGTGGCATTATGAAATTACCTTCAAATAATGGATTTCTTTTTACTAGACCTTATACTTTATATTTTATTCAAGCAATTAAAAATGATCTCATAAAACAATTATAATATGTACTCACACAATTTTCAGAAAAAAAAAATTCTTAAAAATTACGCAAAATACTACCATATTTTGTCACCTATGAATTCCATTATATTGGCTGACAATTTGAAATCAAACACTCGATTATGTCTAATTTTTCATTAAAATTTGTATCATATTCTTCCATTAATTTTTATTTTTCTTCATATTTTATGCGTTTGAATCAAAATCGAAATAAATACCAATTATTCTTGATAGTATTTTTTTGATAACAGATTTGTAATCCGTACCTATTAAAATGAAAATTTCCAAAGACAGTGTTTAGTTGAAATTCTTAAAATGAGCTCTCTTCTTTCAATTAAAATACAATGGTGTGGCATCACTGCATGAAGTTATTTGTTTGTATTTAATATATCAAATTTCAACGTTTGATTTTAGTATTCTAGGGGCTATACTGTATTTATAGGTGGATGAGGTTTGTGTGCATGATGTGTAGGTACCTAATTCATTTCGCTCATATTATTATTGTACTAAATGCAACTGTCATTTCTTTGGTGTGTACACTTCAATTGCTGATATTTTCATGCTTTCTATGATTTGTCAACAAGTATGTAATATTATTGTCTAAATATCTACGCATACGTATAGAATATATGTAATTACCATTATTACATACTCGTATATGTAGAATTACACGTATGCAGTATATAATTCATCAATTCGTACTATATTTTTCTATTAGTTGAATATTTTTATATAGTTCATGTATTAATATAAACATAAATATAACATTATAAATTAATATAATGTATATACATATATATATTATTGATGTGTAAATAAGGGTAAAATTCTGGTTTCAATCATTAGATACTGATACATACTCGTACATACTTACATATAATATATTCGTGTAATTCATATAATGATATTTCTATTCTTGTGTAGATTTCTTTCAATTTAATTTAAAGAATTTATTTCAATTCTCACTTTCTTGTTTTTTTTTTTGTTTTTTTTTTTTTTTTTTTTTTGTTTTGGCTTGTATATTAAACATCTCAAACTTCCACGAAATGTTTTATAATAAAATATAATTACATACTTACGATATATGTACGTTATTCATGAAATCATTTAAACATTCAAAATATCAATGCATTGATCGCAATAATGTCTAAATCTGATATTGATCTGGCCCATCCCAAAAACAAGCACTCTTTTTACAATTCCAACCACTTTATTGAAGAAAATTATAGAAAAAAAAAAAAAACAAAAGACAAAAACAAAACAAAACAAAAAAATTTTTTGCATACATTTGGTGAACTGAATTCAAAACGATCACGCGGGAGTTTGAGATACGAGTACAACAACAACAACGGCAAGAACATCTAATACATTAAGCTAAGTTTAATCATATATTTTGAAATTCATTTCAAATTTAAACGAAATACATACATAAATATGATTTTATGAATGTATTTCGTTCGAGAAAACATATTGAAAAAAAAGAAAGAAAAATCAACCAAAATAAGGATAATGAATGTAAAATATCGTTCGATTGATCATGGCACTCCTTTATCTAGAGTAAATGAAAAAAAAAACAAAACAAAATAATATTAATATTGAAATGTATAAATTACAATACAAAATGAAAACAAAATTTGTGAGCTTGTTAATACTAAGCTATACAATTTGTTAAATAAAAATTTTCTTATTCTTCTGTTATAGAATATTTCAAATATTGTATTGTATGTAATTTTTATTATTTTTGCAGGGCCTAAATTATGAGGGCCCATTTAATAGTATTTCTTTAACCTTATTTTTTTTTAGTAAATTTATGTTAAAAAACATCTTTTCAAATTCAAATCTAAATAGAAATAAGAATATAATTTCGATTCTAACTTTAGAAATATTACTATTTTTGGCTTTGCAAAATTCGGGCCCTAATCATCTGTAATCGTACAGTATTTTATTTACTCTTTTGTTTAGAAAAATTTATTGAATCTATCAAATTTACTTATTTAACAATTGCAAATTTATGAATTTTTTTTTTTAGAAAAACATGTCCATAAAATGTGCTTAATACGAGGGAAAGTCGAATTTTTTGAAACTTTTAGTATTGCCCTTCGAATTAATGTGTTTTTTCATGACACGGCAGATTTGTCCATTTCGTATCAATTGGCATACAATATTTTTCTCTTAATCAAAAATAACATAAATCTAAAATGAGGACGAATGCCAAAAAAAATTTTTTAAACTGTTGGGAACATCTAAATATGTTTTTTTTTTCAAACGAAAAATAGTCCAAGTCAAAATACGACATCCATTGGAATATTTTATCGTCATAAAAACTAAGGTTAATTTTTATCCGGAGTCAAATGTCTTAAAAAAGTCAGTTCTTTGTCCGATTTTACAAAATCCAAGCCCAGATATCAGAAATTGTTGAATATCCCGTTGCTTTTTTTAAATAAAAGCCACTCGAAGATTTCGTTGACGAAGAAGCTTTCCGGTGTGCACTAGAATGGCTCGCAAATAAATGGAAATTTCATTTTCTCTTATGAGTTTTAATATTTAAACACATTATAATGCTTAAAAATTTTGTCATTCGTCTACATTTTGGGTATACCATTTTGCCCATATCTGCGTTTCTTAGAGTCCAGGCGGTATATGTTATCGTGTAATTTTAATATTTATTTAAAATTCAACAATTGCTATTTACTATTTTTGCCGTTATTTCTTGCTATCGTTCAAAAATATTTATATAATAAATATAGTAATATGTATAAATTTAAAAATTATTATTACTTTTATTGTTTATTTTGTTTCACAACAAAATAAATATGACAATGGGCATAATAAATATGCAAAAATCTTTGTAAAGAAAAAAAAAATATATTAAAAATTTAAAAAAATTACCAAAATAAGACAAACTTTATTATATATAAGTACCTAAATTTCATATATAAATAATATTTAACAAAATTGTGAAAATAAAACAAAAAAAAAAACCATTTAGATAATTAACGAAACGACTTTTGTAAAAAAATAAGCTGCTACTACTTACCACAAACACTAAACCAAACCAAATATTATTGTATAAATAAATAATAGTTGAAAAACAAAAAACCAAAAAACAACGTCAAAATAAACATCGTCAAAAATATAAATAAATATTATAACAAGCGTACTAGAGAGAATGAGAGTAAAATCATTTAATATATAATTCAATAATAAAAAAATACTATATACACATATACAAACAAATAATATATAAATAACAAAATTTAATTTCAATTGAAAATATAATTATATAATATATACATAATAAAATTATATATGAATCACTTTAGCTATGTATATATATAATTATATATGTACCTAAAAAATAAAATGCTGGGTATGTTTCAAAAATTTCCATACTGGGACTCATGCCTATATAGTGGAACAGTCTATTGACATTTGAATAGATTTTAAAGTCAACATCTTCATGTTATTCTGTCAACAAACTGTCATTATTGGCTGGCAAAGGTTGCTATTGTCTTTAAAGTTCCGATTATCAAAATTTATTTTGAGCAATGAGTCAAAGTAGCAACCTTTCAATCGACATATTATCGTTCGGCTTCCATATTATACTGGAAACATCACATTTCATTACCGGTTATGATGTTTTTGATGAAATTTGGAGCTATACAGTTCGGTGTTGTGAACTTTTTCGAATATTGCGAACGCAACTACTCTCTTGGTTTGGAAGAAATCGATCAGGGATCTACACATAGCGTACAATACGGAATATTATCGGCCAGTTTTCGGGCAACCATTTCGTTCATCTATAATGTTCTTTCTGCTATTTGAGTTATAAACAATCCAGCAACATTTCAGTGTTAACTTTATTGCTTGTAAACAGAATGGAATGGCTCTTCTCTGGTTCTCTCATATATTAATAGACGACTCCATTGTGCAAGCCTACTCAGTACCAGTTCGGAAACTTTTGAAAGTGCATCATTTGTAATCGCATAATGCAAAATGTTGCATACGATATAAAAACAAATGAAAATGATATACTTTGAAAAAAAAACAAAACTTTATTGAATTTATCGCAATCGAGTAAATAAACGTTAAAAGAAATTATTGTAAAATCTCTTTATAAATAATTACCTAAATACAACAAAGAAAAATCATACTACTCAAAATTACACAATTTTGATAAACAAAAAAAAAAAAAAAAAAAAAATAATAATAATAAAGAATATTATACTTCAAGTATTTAAAATTAAATACAATTTAACTTAAATAAATAAAATCAAATAAAAAAAAATAAAAATTTAGCAAAAAATTAAATAAATTCTTTTTCAAATATTTTCATAACTGCAATTATTTTTTTAGCATCGCAACAAAATACAATTAATGAAAATTAATAAATAAATATATATAAATAAATAATAAAAAAAAATCAAATAGGCACGAATAAATTATTAATATACGAAATTATGAACAACATTTTTTCACAAATGTTTATTTTATTTTTTATATTAAGGCGTGTATACGGAAAATGGTAATTGAAATTTTTGAACAGTGAAACGAATTCCATGTACATTAAATTTTTTTTCGCAAAATTGTCCACGCTCTTGTTTCAGCCCAAAAATTGTGCACAATATTGCAAACAATTTGGTTTCCCTGCCGGGGTGATCGTTCAGTACTTCAGAATCAATACAATAACTCGAATGAGGGGAATTTTGGAGGAACAACCAATACCCTGTGGTTTTTCTGGAGCATTTTGCTTTTTTTTCGTATACACACTTTTATTGATTATAGTTAATTTTTTTTTTGTGTAATAAAATAAAACAATACTTACTTTCTTAAAATGAAGATCTACCTTTTATATATAATATATTGTATATTTTTTAAATTAGCAAAATACATATTAATTAAGTGATTAATTAATTCCAAATATGTTACGATTGTTTGAAAATGAACAATTGAATATAAAATGAATAAATTAATACCAAAGAAAAAAAAAACCTAATCAAATTCAAAATAATATGTAATTATTATAAAATATAATAAGTGCATATAATAACTAAATATGTTTCCCATGAAAAAAATTTGTTTGCCTTCGTAAAAAATAAGTAAATAAATATTGAATACGTATAATATGAAATAAAAATGCAAAGAAAAAAAAAAACCAAACAAAAAAATAAATTGAAAAAAAAAATGATGAATATGAAAGAAAAACAAAATCTGTTTTTATTTCAAAACAAATATTGTCAGTGATATCAATCAATTTTTTTACGTTTTTTTCGTTTGTTTTAACATTTACGAATCAAAATTTATGGAAAAGTATAACTCCAACTATTGACATGCGTAAGGAAAATGATTCAAACAGCTGGTACAAATATGATACCACACTGCCAGTACCAAAAACAACCACACATGAAAGTCTTGAAATGGGTCGTAATTTACAAACTAAAATACGTATAAGCGGTCGAAAACAATTGAATTTTCAATCATATCCAATGAATGAGTAAGTAAATACGACGAATAACTCCAATAGTTTTCACCCACCTATTCACTACGTATAGTTTCCGTTTCGATTTGGAACGATTTGAAAAACCAAGAGAATTGGAGATATTATCATCATATAAACGTGACTATGCACCGCCAAATATATCCATTTGTAAACCAGCTAAATCACCACATGATGTCGAATCACCCGATGTACTATTCAATCGAAAAACAATCAATGATTTCGAAATGCATCCATGGATATCAACGAAATTTATGGACGACCATTTGAGCAATATATCAGAGGTTCGTAGAAAAATTAATTTCTTCAGACAACTAAGGTGAGTGAAATTAACAAATGAATGAGCATACGTATGCAATATGGCGCTGCACGGTCGCAATTGGTCTGATAACTATCTTAGGTTGCGGCCACGCAATGAGTGGCAAATTAAAACATATGAAATATTACATATATTAAATATATTTAATATTATAAAATAAGTAGATCCCTTCTAATACCGTCCAAACACACGCAAAACAGTAATGGGAAGAAAGAAGCTCGACCAAAGAGCCTTTTGGGGTTTATAAGTACCAGATATTTACTTTTTATTTTATTTTTTGTGATTTATTATTGAAGTGGCCACACAATGACCTGCAAACGTCATTTCTGAGCAATAAAATATAAAGTTATTGAACATATGAAAAGGCACGCTCGTGCAGCAGTGTGTTACATACATATGTATCATATTTTAATTTTCTTCATTTATTGTGCACTACAATATATGTACATTTTTTCGTATTTTATAGAAATCGTTCGTTCGAATTTGAATAAGTACAATTTCAATATGTAAGGATGATTGACAATTTCATATGGTGGATATTAACAAATAAATTTAATCATGTAAATTTCTTGTATTTTCTGTTCTTTTCATGGTTCTTGTATCCTCAGCTTTTATTTTTTCGGTTCATCTTTAAACAATATGTTTATATATCGATTCTTTTGGTTAATCACGTAAATGCTCTTAATCACGTAGAAAGTATAGTCATAAACCAATAATTTGCAGCTTTAGTCGATTGTCTCAGATAAATGGTTTGCACATATGATAATTTAGTTAATTTATTTTCGAACCGAAAAATTGATTGTTTGCTTTATTTTCGAAGTTTGAAAAATATTCTAACAATAATATAAAAATAAATAAAAGGTGTTTTTAGAGTGATACAAGTCAACCCTAAATTTAGTGTTGCACTTGCGAGATCTTTGTCTCAGGCGCAGAACATCAACTTAACTCATATAGTATATGACGAGTTCAAATTCGTTTGAGCTGCGGGGTATTTGGAATCGAGGTTGGGTATTATCACCCTGGGGTGGTAATTTTCACTTATTGACCTATCTATCAATTCATTATAATGTCTGCTAGCCTTTGCTAAAATTGATTTAATCTCTGACGGAACAATGAGGGCAGTACCCAAAGCATGGCTATGGGAACACATAATAAATTGTGGAGCCTATATTGGTCAGTTCATCATTGTTATAATTTTTATGGACTTTCCTAAGAGTAGCGATGTCATCACAGTAGGAGTTATGGAGCTTTTGTCCAGTTTTCAATGAAATAGCGCAATAAAGACTACGGAATCCCAAAAACTCTGTGATTCTGCGATGACTAACAATCCTAGTCTGGATAATCTAATTTAGATAGGGTTGAGAAATTTGTACGTTAAAGCACTACGCCACAAACTGAAAGATGAGAGCTGAGAGTTCTTATGACAGTTTACTATCCAATAATATAATAATCGTTGCACCCTTCAAGCCATTTGAAATGTTTATTTTAGAACACGCGTAAACTTCAAAGATTTCAATAATTTTTGTGTTCGGAATAAATACAGCAGCACAAGATTCTCTATCGATCATCAAATCCCATCCCTGATCCAATTGAGAATACAGGCATTTGTGAAATATCAATCCTTTAATTTGTGTGCCTTGTTTGAAAGTCGGCACGAAATTCTCTGCTAAAGCGAAATTCGAACAAACCGATATGTACAATTTACCAATAGTTAGTTGCATATTTTTTGTATATCCTTAACCATTCGCAATTATAAGCATTTGTTTGTCACTTATGCAATTTAAATTCCTTTATCTACTTTATCTAATGCTTTGTGTGGGATCTTTTGACATTTGACTGTAGATTTTCATCCATTGTAAAGCTGAGGCCCACGTAAATTAAGCAATTGACTGTTTCAATCGGTATTCCATCGTAATCCTTGACGTTCAATTTGTGTTTGCGCTAATTTAATTTGATATTAAAACATGTAATGCTAAATCTGCTACTTGACTAATACTAAAGCAAAATTCTCCATCACTGATATACATACCACATACATTCGAAATAGTAGATTAATTAAAATCAAAAAATCCCCACAAAGAGATACATAAATGCTATATCAAAATATAGTTTAATAAGAGATTACATAAAGCTTAATAAACTCGTGGCGGCGAATAACACAACAACGTCATATCGTACATAATCGCAATCATGCATTCAACATATACTTAAGAAATTGAAATTAATTTAAAACTGAAATTGCAAAACTTTCTCGTCAATTTATGCCTCTCTTGTTGAAGCGCATTTTCATATTTTCTTATGAAGACGATAATTGTTGAATTTACCAAATACATAGAAAATATATTTTATATTTCAACAAAAATTCTATGCAATGAAGATAATAATGACCTATATATGCATGCATGCATATTTACTGTCATGTTGAAAGCAATTGCTAGATTCATTAGTTAAGTGGCGGTTGAAGCGAAAGAATGGTCGAAACGAAAAATGCAAGAATAAACGATGAGAATACTAATAATAATAATATTTCTTTTTTTATTTTTAATTTAAAAAATATCTTATTAGAAAACTTGAAGATGAACTTAGTTTTCGTTAAGCAATAAGGATGCAGAGAGAAATTGTGCAAAGTAAAAAAAGAAGAGTTTTTTTTTAAACAAAATTTATATTATTTTAAAATTATTCATCTATTAGCAGAAAAATGCATGAATTAAAAGTTAGATTAAAATGGCAATATCATTAACTAAAATCAACTCAACCGAAAGTAGTACATAAAAGTACATGCTAGAAATATATATAGCTGTGTGTGTGTTCCATAGCATGTACTTTACATGTAATCCTTGCATTAAGTCTGTGAAGTTTATCAAAAGTACAAGTACCAAAACGAATGTTAAAATCATTCTAACATTTAATTCCTTCTCACAAAAATAGATTCTCTCTCTCATATAACAATTATATTGTCAGACAACTTCTTCGCATATTAGAATCTTACTCAATACATACTCATGACCATACATGACGTACATGTAGTACTTCATGTATGTACGAGTATGTACATGTGCATGCATTTAAATCCAATATGTAGGACAAGTATAATCCCATTAAAATCCAATAAGTTAAATTATTTCCATTATCTTTTGTTATGCCCAACATCATCGGTGTGAATATTTGAATTTGAGTAGTATAGCATAATATGATGGTCGCAGTTATTTCGAAAAGGGATTTAAACAAGTTTGTACATATGTATGTACATATGTAGGTATTCGTACATACATATAATATATAATTGGTTTTATTATCAATGTTGCTTGTATTGCTTATATTGCTGTTGTTGTGGTGTTATAAAAAATACAATTTCACTTAATAATAATTATCTTTTATTCGATTCTTTTACATTCAGGTTTTATTATTATTTTTTTTATATTAAATTTGCATTAATTCAGAGAGAAAAAATTCAAAGTTTTTATCATTATTCTGGGTACAAAATATTGGCACATATGTATGGACCATACAGTGTTTTTTGAGTTGTCGACAATATTTGATATCGGACGTGCTGTGATTTGTCAGTCCAATTTTTCACAACTTCTTGAAGCAAATCCAACACTTGTTTAGTGTTGTCTTCCAGATCGTTAGTTGTAGTTAGTTTGTTAGCGTACACCAATCAACATCCATAAAAAATAAATTCGCCATGTTAAATCACAGGAGCTTGGTGGCCAACTATGTATCAGATCCAAAGTGAGAAATAATGTTATTTCTCTGAGTCTTTTTATAATAAAATGACATATTATAATGAAAAAAAAAAAAAAAAAAATGCCGACATCGACAGATAACAACTACTTTGACAAGTTCAAAATGCTTAGAACAATATTTTGACAATGTGGCTTAGCAAAAACATAAAATTTGGATCAATTCCAGCATTCTTTCTTTCAAGGGAGCAGTGAATATTTTCGATTTGCGCCCGCGTACTTTTTAGTTTTTGCAGACATTATAAGATTATTTATTTTGAGAGGGCGCCCCCTATGACTGCAGCTATGCGATAAACATGTTCGAAAAAAAAAAATATTACTGAGCAAAATTATTGGGTTATGGGATTATTTCACGATGCGGGTCGGTCATGCATTTGAACACATTAGGGACGATCCTAGGACGACTATGGGACTATATGTCGAACTTCAAGAGTTTTTGGTTTTATTTTGTTGGGAGACCTCTCAAGGGGCGAAAATATGGACCAAGTCTATTCGAAAGAATTGTTGGGGATGCAAGGTTAATGTGGTCGGTCATATATTTCAGCGCTTTTGGTATGATTCCTGGATGGCTATGATGTTATGGTGATTTTTAGTTGATTTGGGTTCATTTTATAGTAAGTATATAGTATATTTGGGTGCCGTAGCTCAGTGGTTAGTGTGTTCGCCTTTTGATCTGTAGGTCGTGATTCAATCCCCGGCTGATGCATAACAAATTTAATATCGATAAAGATTTTTCTTTCGAATGGTAACAACTTGCCATGAAAAAGCTTCTTAAAGAACTCTGTGACAAAGCTCAGAAAAAGTGATGTCACAAGTGTTCTGCCGTTTGGAACCGGCTAAAATAAGTAGGTCCCTTCTAATACTGTCCATATTTAAGACGCACAACAGTAATGGAAGAGAAGCTCGGCCAATGAGCCCTTTGGGGCTTTAAGTGCCACATATTTATTTATTTATTTATATAGTATATTTAAAAGAATTATTGGGGAAGAACAATTAAGAGAAACAATTAAGAGAGAAAGTTGACTTTTTGCTGATATTTTTCTAACCAACCACCAAAATTCAACAAAGCCCAGAACCTTATGATAATCGAATCAATTTTATATTGTGATCCAATTCGTTTTGGTAAATAAATTTTTTTTTTAATCAAATATACTTGAAGAAATGAAAGTTTTACAAGTCGAAGCGCAAATAAAAAGAAATTAAAGAACGAATGAAACCCTCAAAAATTTCTCAATATTTTAACCTTGCGAAATAAGTGTGAAAAAATTATTTTGGGTCTTTCAACTTCGGTGCTTAGATTCATATATTGTATTTCAGTACTAGCGGACGTATCTTGCTTCTTTCCAATATTATGTGTTCTGAGGCATTTATATTACTTTATAGTTGAAGCACTTCTACTTCGGTGGTTCGTTTCACGGGGTACTGGCTCACTGATTGGGAGCATGCAACCAAGGGTATTTTAAATCCAATATTATTATTAAGGGTATGATGCACCGCGACCTGAAGATCTTTTGTGCAGTTTAAATCCAATATCTTTGTATTGCATTATATTTAAAATATATACCTTTAAAAGTCATAATAAAAATGCTCCAAAAATTGTTCACTGCGTGGTAGTGATTGAAAAAATTCAACAGATTTCTTCTATTTGATGTATTCAATTAGAGATGATCGTTCGCTAATAATCTGCATTCTTAATGGAATGTGTCACAAAGTTGAAAATTTCCAATAAAATAAATATATTTCTCATTCTTTTTCGTAAATCTTTTAATTGAGTGCATTGATGAATCAAACAAAATCAATTGAAAAGGGAGAACCGAAAACAACAATAAAATGCACATGTAAATTAAAATTGTACAACAAAATTGTTCAATTTGGCGAAAGAGTAACAGCAGCAGCAGTAGCAGCAGCAGTAACACCAACAACAACAAGAACAGGAATAGCAGCAGCAGCCATAGCGTTGTCAAAAACAATATCAACAACAACAGCAAGGAAAATGTAAATTTAAGTGTTCGCGAATTCACACAAATATAACTTTTGTATTGCGCTGTGTTGAACCATTCAACAACAACAACAACAACAACAACAACAGCAACAACATTTATACTAAAAGCAATAAAAATATGCTCGCTAGAGGATTCCTTATTTGTAAGAAGAAATTTGTTTTTGAAATCTACAATAATAACCATAATCTCTAAGTTTTCTTGTATTTGGTCGTGAATATATATATATTTTTTAGAATGTTATACCTTTTTTAGCTTTTCATTAACTTAGTTTTTAGCTGCATTCAAGCAGAACAAATTCTTGCTTTTGACTGATATAAATTTATTGACATTTTCTGGGTATCTTATTGGTATGTCAAAGGCAGCTTTGAATTTAGAAAAAAAAAATGTAAAATATATTGATACGAGTGTTTGATGACTTCAAAACCGATATCACCGATATTTTTACAAAAAAAAAAAAAAAACCAAAAAAAAAAATGAGGGAGATAATGTTTGTTCGGCCTGAAGAGCTTAATAATAATGTCTCCAATGCCATAGTTGAAACAGTTGAGCTCATCATGCTCTTGTCTAAGAATTCGTGTACTGGCCTATTATTTTAAATGCCATAAAAATGTTCTCGTGAGTATTTTCAAAAATAAAATGTAAGAAATATATATGAGGGTATGTATGAGAACAAATTTCGAAAATAAGGGACTCTTTAATCTCTGCATACTCAACTGCAAGTATAAATGGTCATTTGTATACATGTACATATATGGTACATATTTATTTAGTAAATACCTCGGGTAATTTCAATGACAGTTTTTGAATATTGAATATAACCCGTGCCAATAAAAAATCGCGTATGTGCATTAGGATGGGTCAAATTTTGTTCCCACAAATCTTATCAATTGGAACCATTGGTTGTATATAATGACCAATGATTCTTAATATATTTGTCAATGAAGGTATGGGTCGAAAATCAAATTTATTTCCCTTTATTTAAGCAAATACGTATTAAAAAATTCTTATTTGTTCAAGTGTGGAAGGTCAAAACCAATTTCACACCCATAGTGTCCTTGGCAAATATACTTGTATTTAGAATCATCGGCATACTAATTTGACTTACCATAATGTACGTACGTATGAAATGACAACCGGAAAAGCAACGAATAACAGGTTGGATCGAAACGAGCGTTAGAGCGAAAGAGAGTATGTTATTAGTGTATTCTAGGATGAACAAATACTATGTATAGTATTGCATAGTTGAACTATCATATTAAAAACACACTTATACACTTATATTAGTGTGTATTAGTATTTGCAGTTGAATGGTTTTAGTGCATAACTAACATATATATATATAAATACCTACATGCATAAATTTAACGGTAGCGTTTTAGTCGTATAAAAACACACCCACAGAATATTGTATACGTTTGTTTTGCATCGCATATAAAGGGTTGTTGAAATACAGGGTCAATTTTAAAAATAGAATACAAACCAAAATCACCGTTTTGGAAAGAGGAAGTACTCCAGAGTACTCGGCTGAAGACTGTTTTGTTCCTCAGGGTTTGCTTTTTTTGACGGAAGAGGAGGGTTAGAAGCTGTTAATCTTGAAAACACGAGGCTTAGGGTAGTTTTGTTATTCATGGACCCTCACTATTTTTACCCGGGGAACATTTTTCTAGAACATTGTTTGGCGTTTTTCTTATCCGTTTGGATTACCGCACTGCGCAAAAAAAAGAAAAAATTTCACTCTCTTTATGTTATTGTGGCTGCCCTCTCTCAGATAGGACACACTTATGCCAGAAAGGCCCATTGTGACACTACCGACCTTCTCTTCCAATACTCTTGTGCGGGTTAAATTTGGACAGCATTAGAAGGGACCTACTTACATTAGTCAGTTCCGAACAGTAGAACCCTTGTGACATTACTTTAACTTAGTTTTGTCACAGAGCTCTTTTAAGAAGCATTTTTGGCAAATTGTTACTGCTGGAAAAATTGCCAATTCTGGTGGATACCGTTAGAAAGAAAAATCTTTTCGACATTAGATTTTGTTATGTTTCAGCCGAGGATTGAACCCACGACCTACAGATCAGAAGGCCAACTGAACCACTGGGCTGCGACACCATAGTTTGCAATATTTCGCATCAACGTTGTTGAAGCATAGAGCTCTCCTTAAGAGAAGATATAAAATAACTTGTAATTCAAATACATAGAAAGCATAAGGTAGGCCACCCTGTACTTCATTGTAAATCTGTATGACCTTTTTATGTATGTATGCGTACACAAATTGCGAATTACGTTTTTACAAAAATGTAACAAATTTTGGAAAATTTTACAACAACAATAAAAACACATACAAATACACATAAAGTTGTAACGTAAAAGTTTTTATATCGATGGCGCCTAAAAATTTATAAAATAATATATCCCACTATCGAGGTAAATATATATTAGATCTATCCAAAATATTTTCATGGGTCATGAGCTAACGTTTTTTTTTTTTTCAGTATACAAAATTTTCACTAAAACAGTAATTTCAAGGATAAAAATGTTGTGAGAATATGTACTGCAGTAAGTTGATGTTTTCAAAGAGCCATTCCTTTATATGTTAAACTTTTTGAAACAAAGACTATTCTGAATATTTGACCATCTCTATTATAAATGCATATTTCTGAATATATGCATATATGTACTAATCTAATTTTAATCAAATATATTGGAAAACTTGTATAATACTACAACAACCAAAATTAATTAAATGAGAGCGAGAATAGGTGGACTTTAAACTCAACTAATAAAAAAAAAAAAAAAAGAAACAGCCTGATACTCATTTTACATGATAGCTAGTGCAACTACTTTTGGGGTAATAACATAGTTGTTGTTTTTGCTATGCAATTCTTACTGTTGTTGGAGTTGAGTTTCGGTCACTACACTATTGTTTCCTATATCTAATATACATAAACGATAAACCAGTAACCATGTGTGGCAATATGTTATTTTTGTAAAATGACTTTGCTGCATAAAATTAATAGAAGAACAAAAAATGTATGTAAATTAAAGCAAATATTGTATATGCATGTGATTTGGTATACATTTGTATATATAGTAGGTGGTAGGTTTACCACGTTTTATAGTAATGTTGTCAGGAATCCAAAAATTGAATTAATTTGGAAATATTGAATACAATTTTTGTTTTTAGAAAGAAAAAATTATAATATTTTTTTAATAAAAATATTTCTTAGGTACAAATTTTACCTTTTACGGACAGAAATCTGTAGTTAGCACCTTGTTAAACTGATAAAAATTTTATGATTTTCGCTGAGCCACATCGTTTAAAAATTTGAATCACCTTCACGTAGACTGCCCCCTGACTGAATGTAGAGTATGTAGAGTGGAGAAAACAACAACAACAACACAATCAGGATGTGTAAAGGAGGCTTTAGTAATATGAGGCATGCTATCATGTTACCTTGATATTATGTTGGAAAAAACATATATTTTTTCTTTTTATTTTTTTAAGATTTTATTTAAATAGTCAAGTACACACCGTTTTGTTTTATGGTTTGTTGCCACTTTAGTGGGAACTTCAAACACCTCTCTCATAGAAGCTTTGGTCGCTATTGGCGAAGAACTTGACAACAAGCAATCTTCAGTATGATTTTCTCTTGCCAATTTCCTATCAATATGGAAGTTTTATAATGATGTAAAATATTCGAATTATATGGTGGATATATAAAAACTTTCCAACCAACCTTACGAAATTTTATATGTAGACATATGTGGATTGACATTGTCCTAAAGGCACACAACACCTGTCCTCTCGACTAAATATGTCTGTTTCTGATCAATCATTAGATTTAAACGGCTTGAATTGTTAACAGAAGAGGTTTGAATTTAGTGTTTGGTCACATAGAAGCAGCTCGTAGTAGATCATTCTTTTTCTCTTCCCCCAAATGTACATTGAAACCTTTTATGGTGATTTTTCTAAACGTTTATTTTTGATTGGTTTCATTGTATGAAATAGATGACAATTTATAATACCACTTTGATTAAAAAGTTCCCGGAATAAGCACCGTGTGGCGCTCCCATCTTTCCAATTTGAGTTCTTTTGTTAAGTTGGTACATCTGACATTTGCAAAAGTTACGGTGGTTATTCCGGGAACTTTTTGATCATGGTGGTATTTCTTCCGAATTCATCAGGTGACAATTTAAGCCGGAAAAAACTGTTTGCTCTTTGTTCTATTATATGTAGTTAGTTCTCTAATTTATTCATTCATTCATATAATTATATTGTGAATTTTTAGTTCAATTAAAAACAATTTTTTTTAATAATATTTTCCCTTTAAGTATTTCAATATATATATATTTTTTTTATTATACATTTTCTTTATTTATTGAATCTATTCCTAAAGAATCTAACAATAAGTTTTAAAATCTTAATCTAATTCAACAACAGTAGCTCCTTATTATATAGAGCAATGTTTTTTGTACGATGCTCTTCTTTTATTGGAAGGCTGGTAGGTCCTTTCTTCGAAGGCTCGAAGTATAGCAGGTATTGATGGATGTCTTTGTAATCTTCTAGTATATTTTTTTCTAGTATTTTTAACTTCAATTTCTACCATTGGGATATTTAAGTCATTGTGTATACATTCATTTCTAATATACCATGGTGCACCAGTTATCGTCCTTAACATTTTAGACTGAGATCTCTGTATGATATCAATATTGCTATTACTAGTGTTCCCCCAAATTGAATTCCGTAACTACAAATTGGATTTATTATGCTGTTGTACAGTAGGACCTTGTATTTCAAGTTTAATGGTGATCTGAAATTGATGAGCCAGTGCAGAGAAGAAGCTTTTAATTTCATCTGAGTTCTTTTTGCTTCGATGTGCTTGCGCCATGTAAGCCGTCTATCTAAGTGTATCCCTAGGTAGGTAACTTCATTTGTATGAGTTATGGCGATATTATTTAGTGTAACTGTCGGGTATGTGCTTTTGTTAAGTGTGAACGTTACATGTTTACATTTGGACTCATTAACTTTTATGCGCCAGTTAGATAACCATTTTTCAACAAGTACTAAATGCTCCCCTAAATCTGTGGATGCCTTAATTGGGTTTCGATTACGGCTTAGAATAGCAGTATCGTCAGCAAATGTAGATGTCAACAACCGTGCATCTGTTGGTAGATCGGAAGTATATAATACATATAGAATGGGGCCAAGAACCTACCCTGTGGAACTCCGGCTTTGATATTGAATTCTTCTGTGGAAAAGTCTTTATATTTTACAACAAAACGACGGTTATCTAGGTATGATTCCAGTATTTGGTGGGAGCTTTCTGGTAGCAGTTTTCTTATTTTATACTTTAGCCCTTCATGCCACACTCTATCAAATGCCTGAGCAACATCGAAATTCAATATATGAAATTTTTAATTATAAATATTTTAATAATTCAATCATGTACTTTTACGTATGGGTAAATCTGTATAAAAATTGATTTTCAAAACGAAAATAAGAAATTTCAATTACCTACACATATGTACAATAAGTCTTGTCTCAGTCATGGATTTCATTATAAGATTATATTGATGTATGACCAAAAATTATTATACAATATATTAAGGTTAAAAAAATTGCAATTGAGTTCAACAGAATAAAATCAAACAAACAAAATATAGAAAAGCAATACAATACACGTCTTCACTCATTACACGCAATCTTCTACTCTTGTTATGGTGAGAATGAGCATTGTTTGTTCTAAACCAAAATAATCGAAAAATATATTTTTGTTTTACTTATTATGCTTTATTTCATTTTATTTTACAAATAATATTGTTTGTTTTTTTTTTTGTATTTCAAAACTCCTAGCACTGAACCTATCGCGTTGTTACATAGTACATAGTTCTTTCATAGTTCCTTCTCTTTACGACATCACTATTATGTGTATGGGTTCACATTGACTTTTGCACTACTAAAATCATCCCATCGATTCGATTGTCTGTATGAAGTCAAGTACAAATCTAAAATGTATGCTTGAAAATTAAGTTTTATATTTTAGTGCTCAAATATGTGTATGTGTATGTATGTTGTGCTTTTGTCCTCATATTCTTTATTAGATTTGCTTTGTTGTTGCGACAAAATTTGGTTCTTCTACATACATACATACATACTAGTCTAAAGCAGTTGGCCTTATGTTTATTGTTGAAAAAAAAAAATGAAAAAATGAAATGAAGAAATCGTCGATAGAGAAGAAGAATATACACGGTAGTGTAGCAATCCAACTAGAATAAAAAATAAAACAGTTTCAATTCTTTTTGTGTGAGTGTATGTGTGTGTGTTTGTGTCTGTTTTTGTCGCTTTGGTATTCTTTATTTTATTATTTTTCCATTTCGGTCATATTGGCATTTGCTGTTGGCACTAACTGCAGTCCCTTGAGTACTGGTAAATTTCGTCAATTCGTAAAAAGATTTCTGCCTTTTTTTATTTTCTATTTTTTTTTTTTTTTGGAAAAAACAGCATACATGTGTAGTATACATATATACTTAGGCGACAGAAAAGATTTTTGTAGCATCATCATCATCAACGTCATTACTATCATCATCACCATCGTCATTATACTGTCTATATATGTACCATTGTATAAGAAGATACGTGATTAGATGATAGACAAGTTAGAAACATGAATGAGAATGTTTACTCACACATGCACATATATGAATCAGTTCCTAGTAGTAGTTAAATGATCTAATTCTAAACTACATGGAATGGTTCAAATAAAAGAAGGTCGTGATAATTCAAAGGCTGGTAATCCGATTCTTTTTACTTTGGATGTAGTTGTTGAGGGAAAATAATTGAAACAGGGTATTTAGAATCGGTTAGTTGTGGTTACCATATTATGGGACCCTCTGCTGAGTGTAGTATTGTTGTCCAATGATGGATAAAGGGACAAAGATACAATCGTTCGCCAAACATCTGTTTGCATGAATTAAATTCAATGCATACTTTTAAAACTCACGTCTCAATGACGCACTTTTTTATAAGCTGTGAGACACTTTAAAATCGATTTATTGAGGTGGGTGAAATTGTATAGAAACGACAAATGTTGACTACTCAGCGAAAAAGATAAAATTGGATAATTTTAAGCATTTCTTTCCAAGGAAGCATAAATAAATTGCTGATTTGGACTCGTCTACTTTTCAATTCTTTACTATTTTTTTTTATAAAACTATCAAGAACTCCGAAAAAGCAAATATAGTGAGTTAATATTTTCAGAAGAAATATTGAAGAGGAAAAATTAATGGGGGTTAGTTATACATTTCATTGTTCTATGAGCGATTTCTGTAAAGCATCTGTCGAATTTTAGGATTTTTTTCTGTAATTTTCTGTGAAAGCTCGCTTAACGGGTGAAGGTAGAGAATAAGTATGTTCGAAGAAAACTATTCATTTTTCATCTGCAACATTTCCTCTGAATACAGTTACCTCCTATCTCTACTTCTTAGGGAGAGGGGGGGCTCAACTAAAAAAATTGGACCCGCCTTAACGTATATACATATACTTATATAAGATTAATAATAGAAATACGAAAAAGATGTCCTAAATTTGCTCAGAGAGTTTCTTTTTGTGTGTGTAATCTTTTTAATAATTTGACGATTACAGGAGAAAAGAGAAAAAATCATTTGGTAATCATTTGTGCAGTTGAGTGATACATACATACATACATACATACATACATACATACATACATACATACATACATTCATACGTACATACATACATACATACATACATACATACATACATATACATACTCGCAATATTATAAAGAAAGCAAATTTTTGTTTTTGTTACGTAAGCACATTCATACAATATAATTGAAAAGGTTCGTTTTTATTGCATTTCATCATATGTTTGTTGTTGCGCAGTGTTGCTGTTTTAATTTTCACATTTTGAGAAGAAAATAGTTCAACCTATCATTATCGCACAAAAAAAAAAAAAAAAAAAAAAAATGGGGAAAAAAGCAAAGAAAAGAAACGAAATTGATTTGAACGAATAAATTTAAGCTAACCAGTAAGCCACATACATATTCAATAGTGCTTATTTTCTCATTCACAGACAATCATACCTACAACTAATTCATGCTACCATTGGCATATGTGCTAATATATGTACGAGTATATGTATAGTACGATAGAGTATTGCTTAGGTTTTCTGTATGCGATACGTGCTCAGAGTGAAAATTTTGTAAATGTGGTTCATCATGTGCGAACTAAAAATTGGCATGAATTCAATCAATAACTTGAGCTTCAATTGAATCAAATGCAATTCGCAGCTTACAGGCAATCATTATCAGTATGATTATGATGATGATGATTGTGATGATCATGATGATGAGAATGATGATGATAGTGTTGATGATGATACCTCATAATGATAATGATGAAGGTTGCAAATGTGCACGTGATCACACTTTTACAGCAGGACGAAGGCATTACGAAAAAAGAAACTACATACATTACAACGAATTGATTGCTTCGGCGCCAATGCACCATTGTTGCTACTTGCTACTACATAGCAACATTACTACACTCATTCTCATACTACCTTGAACAATTACATATGAGATTTGTTTGAACGGTTGATGCTGATACTGATGCTGATATTGGTGTCGGGAATGCCATTGGTAATGCTGTTGGTGTTGCTACTGTAGCTATCACATCCGTTTCCGTGTTATTCTTTTTCGATTGCAATTGCAATTGCAATTCTCATTCAGTTTGAAGCAGCATTTTCTCAATTTCATTGACTTCTTTCATTGACTTGACTTCTTCTGTAGTATCATCTTATTGATTGTGTATGTATGTTCATTATGTTGGTAGTATAAATTTTATTTTGCGTTTTTTTTTTCTTGTAATTATCAGCCTTTTGGCTACAGCATATGTTTCAGTGTGAATGTGAGTGTGTGTGTTAGTAAATATTCATATACTCATATATATGTAATATTGTCTTCCATATTTTTCAACGTTAAGAGTGTGTATATGTTGTAGCCTACGGCTGTTGTCGTAACCAAAATCCAATTATATTTATTACTAAAATAAAAATAACAAAAATTAAACAAGTAAACTTTTTTCTGTCAGACTAGATCGACATAACTATACCCTATATCAGTAAAAATTGTGTATGGGAATTCTATAAAGACGATCATGATAGATCATTATCATATTAGTTGCACTCAAATACACTAAAGTGTATAATTTTGAAGTAATTATCTCATTGGACGGATAAAAAAGCTGAGAAAAATCAGACAGACCATCTTACCAAAGTCATCAGCTGTCCCTGAGGTAATAAAGAACACCATAGGCAAGCTTAAGTTCAACCAAGCCACAAGTGAGAAGTTCTTGTTAGCTGAAGTACTCAAGATGATCGTGCTGAAGATGCACGATCTACAGTGGAAAAAATTCAGTCGAACATTATCGTTGCCCGTTATATACAAAATAATAGCGACAATCATACAAAACAGACTTCATGCTATGAAAAACTCTCTGGATGTAAAAAAAAAAAAAAATTGGATTCCATCCTCATCAGAGTTGTGTTAACCAAGCTAACACATTTCACATTATAATTGAAAAATCAATTTAGTGGCGATAGCGGTAGATTGCAATATGATCGGCAACCAGTAACAGAAGTGTACCCCAGAAAATTATGCGTCTTAGCAAATCAATGTATAACTACTCGAAAATGGCTGGACTCAATAACAACATGATCGGCGAAGGCGAACATGTCTTTACAAACACCAGAGTTAGTCATGACTTTCCCCTTTTGTCTCTTCTCTTCGCAACGGTTCTGGATGAGGTGATGATCAAACTGACTACTGGGAAGCGGCGCTCTACATGATGCTTCCCATATTTTAAGTCGAGGATTTGGACTTCGCCTATGATATTTGTCTCCTCTCCTACAAGCTGTCTGATATGCAGACTAAGGTCAAGGAACTGGTCGCCTTGTTAAAGGTAGTAGGAGTGAACATTATTATTGCGAAAACTAAAAAATATTAAATTTAAACGGTGGCTCAAAGCTTGATCTCAATAATCGTCTAATCAAGTCCATATCAGCTTTCTACTGATTTTTTATAAGCTGCTTTATTTGAAAAGTGGAAAAATGTACACTGTTTGTAATCATAGCTATAATCGTAGTGCAAAGAGTCGAAAAGACATAAACGAGCATTTTTGGTTCAGACTATGATGTAGACTCTTCTACATTTTTGGTGATTCCTTCAATTACCTACTAACATTAAATCAACATAAATATGTTAGACTCTAGATTCGAGTGCAGGGTATAAAAATTAAATTGTTAAATGTTACTTTATTTTAATATGATTTTTGTTATTGTCGATTAAAGAGAAATGTCCTATTTGCAAAAAAAAAAAAATAAAAGAGGATTCAGTCACTTTCAGTGAGATAAAATAAATTATCTCACTCCACTCTACTGTACTCTACTGTATAAATAAAAACATTTTTGTATGCCTATGACTTCTTTGCTGTTGTTGTGGCTCTTGTTGTTGTTGTTGTGGCTCTTGTTGCTATTGTTTCATACTGCATCTGACATTGTGTACGTATGTTTGTGTGTGTATGTTACTATGGTTGTTAGGCTGCCTGGCTTGTTGGTAAAATTTATTGGTCTTAAGCCTCTTATGTCCTGTCGCCTAATGAGATGTGAATGTTTGCAAGTGTGTGTGTGTGTGTGTGTGTATGCATGCGTTCGTTTTTGTAAAATTTATTTAGACAACATACAATATTTGTATTTGGCTTTTGAACACAATCACCCACACACACATATGGACATAGATGCGTATATTATTTCACGCACATACATACACATACATACACAAACACACACACAAAACAAAACAAATACACTAACGTGTTTAAGTCTCATGAATTAAAAGTTTACAAAGAAGATTATGCATGGATGTAAACATACAAATAACATACTCTATGTATAGATCGAAAGGTAGTGAGATGCAGAGGGAAAATTTACCACAAAATTTTACAAGTATTCTTATTTTTTTTTTGGAATTCTTCTGCAAATTGAGCAAATTGGAAACATATTTGTTTAACAAGTGCCTCTTAAGTGAATGAATCTAAGTTTTATTATTATTGTATAATTTTTCCTAGTTTTATCTACACCTACTCGAATTTTTTTCCATTCTATTTTGAATTTTAAATCTTTAATAACTTTGAGAAAGTTTTAATGGTGATATGGAAAATATATGTATGTGAATGAAATATATAGTATCTACTTATATGAACTCTATTTCTAAGGAATATTAGTATTATTATTATTGTTTAAGATGAGGATTGAAATTTGAGATGAATTCCTTTCTGCTATATTTTTGTTTTTGTTCAAATTTAGCAAATATAAATATGGGTTTTCTATTGAATATGATTTAGGTATACCATACGATAGGTATATAGAATATAATATTATTTGTATAAATTAAGAGTATTAAATATCATTTTAGCCCCAAAAATTTCGTTTTAATAAAAAGCAATTTATTTCTGAATTTTTTGTGTATATAAGATTTATGCAAATTTAATTGAATATATTAAAGTAATCATTGAAAAATATAAAAAAGATATCTGGTGTGAAATGCACATAATGCTATTTTTGTGACAATTTTCGGAGACAAATTTCTCTTCAGAACGTTCATTGTGGTCAGATATTTGTAACCACTTGAAGGAATCTCCATTTATCAGATTTATTCCTTTAAATGCCAATATGCCATTAAATGTACCTATGAAGAGTATTCGTTTTTAATTGAAATATTGTAAATGTACCATTTCTTATTCATTGTATATGTATTATGTGCTTAACTTAATTTCCGCCTGCGAACGTTAGAGTGAGATGTAAACAGTTTTAGTAATCATTAGTCATACATATTGTATTTCTTTTTTAGTTTTGACATTTCTCGATCAAATTCAAATGCTTCTGCACTAATTTGATTTGAAAAAAAGTGTAGCAGAAGGTCATCGATTACTTGAAGAATGTTATGTTGATTAAGCCCCATCACATACAACATGTAAAGAGTGGTTTAGACGATTCAGAAATAATGATTTTGATGACAATGACAAACCACACTCAAGACAGCCAGGAGTTAGGAGTTACTGAAGCAGCTGTTGCCAAACGTTTACATGCCATGGGAAAGGTCCAAAAGGAAGGAAAATGGGTACCACATGATTTGTCTGAAAGTGTCATTCACAATCGTTTCAACATCGCTGTTTCCTTGCTTGCCAGACAGAAAATGAAGAGTTTTCTCTGGCGTATTGTGACTGGTGATGAAAAATGGATCTACTACGACAATCCAAAACGGAAGAAGTCATGGGTGGAATGAGGACAGCCATCAACATCACAGCCAAAACAGAACATCCACGGTCATAAGGTAATGCCCTGCATTTGGTGGGATCAGCAAGGAGTGGTGTACTACGAGCAGCTGAAACCGAATGAAACTGTTATTGCCGATGTCTACAAATGTCAATTGAACAAATTGAATGATGAGCTGTAGCGAAAAATGACCACCAATAGTGAGTAACAGGCGCAAGGTTATTCTCCTTCACGACAACGCTCGGCCACACACTGGAATAATTGTCAAAGAAACACTCACGCAGCTCGAATGGGAAACTCTTCCTCACCCAGTGTACTCACCAGACATAGCGCCTTCTGATTACCACTTGTTCAGATCGATGCAGCACGGCTTTAGTGGTACACGTGGATGAATGGATTGCTTCGAAACCGACATCGTTTTATCGTGATGGTATCGCTTTGTCAAGAAAGATGGAAAAAAGATGTAGAAATTAATGAAAATTACTTTCATTGAAATAAATTGTAAAAATTTTTTCCAATAAATGATTTTCCCTAAACCTTTTTGGGCGGAAATTAAATTAAGCACCTAATGCATGCTTGTACTTTAATTTTACACAAAAAGCGATATGGAAATGCTACAATATTTAATATTAGGTACTTAAACGTATAGCGTGTCACAATATTAATACAAAAATTGTTGATAAAATCCATCCATTTAAAAGAAAATATACAAATGCAAATGTTTTAATGAATAATTAATATCAAAAATACAGTATATGTATTTTACCTAGCCACATATACATGTATTCTGTATATCCTTTGGTACTGCAATACGAATACAGAAATAATATCATACATTAAGTATTTACTTGACAGAAAATGTTACATATGAGAAAAGCCATATCTTATGTTTTTTAATCAGAGAGTTGAAAAAGAGAGTAAGTAAGAAGACGAAGGTGATAATTAAATATCATTTGTAATGGTTTTGCTTCTTTATTTTATTTTTTTTTATGGGTAACATAAATAAATGAATATATGAATGAATAGATTTAAGTAAACTTCTAGAATTAAGCAAATACCAAAAGCAAAAATTCTTAAAGAATATTAAATTTAGGAATATATGTATGTGTTTAGTCGAGCACTAAATGTAGTTGTACGTACATAATTCTTAATACTACCTATACACATGTAAACTATAGTTTATGTGTTGTAGTTTATTTTCGTTTATTATCATTTTGGTATTTAGTGTTTTGAATGCTTTGCTTTGTATTTGGTATACATATATACATTAGAGATATTCAAAGTAAAAATTTCAATATTATGTTCTTAATGATGTAAAAATAACTTATAATGTTGCTTTAGAAATTCCAGAAATTAGTTATATTTCTAGGAGAACCTTAAAAATGATCGATGAACACTTGCATCTGACTTTCAAAACCAACTTGGGTTCTATTGAACAAGTCGCGTTTTGAAACTCTGAACATATCCAATGATTATGTGTATGTACTTATGAATGGGTATGAGAGTATGTGAGTGTACTTAAAATATGCACATACTTATTCGTATGTGATATGGTGTGTTTACTGAATGCCAGCGTCGACTATAAATTACAGAGTGTTTGTCATTTGATTTCCTATTCTATTTTTTTTGGTGGGTTTTTGTTTTTATTTTGATGTTTTTTTTTACATTTTGCAATTTACATTTGCAATGTTTAGTTTGAAATCGTCTACAATGACGATGGCGACATCAACGTCTCTAAGATGCAATTGTTTGTTATATACATAGAATCGTATTCATATACTATATTGCGTTTAGTTGGGCGGGTATAGAAAACGTACATGCATTTGCTTAGGGATTTATTGATAATAGTACAAATGCACATATACATATACTTATATCCCTATACACACACATACATACATGCATATGTTAACTTTGCAGCTTCATTTCGATTTGTACTCTGTTGATGTCACGGTAAATATTTGTTCTCTTTTGGCATGCATGGACAATATGACAAAGAAAAATTGAAGACACACACACACACACACACTCATACTAAGAACATAGAATTACAAAATTTTGTACATATATCACATGATTACTCATGAATACTCATTTATCTGGCAATATGTAGTGTCGTTAGTGTCAGCATATGAAGAATTTCAATTTTTCTCTTCATACAAACGAGCAAATAGTACTCTGCAAGTAATATTATACATACATTGATAGTATGAAGCGTATGCATGTTGATATTGTTTAGTTTACTTTGTTAAGTTAAGCATGATATTTATGTATTTGTATGTACATATATACACACTAAGGTGGTCATTATTGTGTTATTTTAAAATATTAAATTTCATAAGGGATTACAACATAAAAAAGTGTCGTTTCGATTTTAGAACTCGTTCCCGTGCCCATATGGTGGTAAATTGTGGTTTCTTATCATTTTCATATTATTGCATCATTATATATTGGGTCTAGTGGGGATCAAATATAAGGGCAATCTCTTAATTTTTCGTCCCTAACATTCCCGACCAAACATGCTTACCGCCTATCACCACACCTTCTGGGTGCTCTTCTGCAAAGTTTAGGCTTTTATAAAATGTATTGCCACCGCACCAAATAGTCATCCTACTCAGGACAACATTTCCTTTAAAATGTGCTCCCATAATTCTGTTTTTTTTTTTTTTTTGAATTCATGTTTAACCCTCCTACTCACTGCTTAGGATATTTGTTCATTTTTAGATGTTTTTGTTAATTTTTAGGTTTTCTTTTCCCTTCAAACAAAGGTGGGAGATAGGAGAAATATTCGAGAGGTAAAGTTAATGGTGGTCGGATTTATATTTCATTATCATAGAGGAAATTTCTGGATAGCTATAGAATTATGTGTCGATTATCAGGAATTGTTTTAGTTGATTTTATATGAGTGCCCCTTAATGCATGGCGATAGGCAGTAAGTATATTCTTGGGGAAAATATTATGATGAAAAAATAATAGAGATTGATTATATATTTTACCCCATTAGAGACACTCTAGCAGTGCTGTGGGCATGTTTGATAGAAATGTCAATTTTTTTTTAATGTTTCAGAAAAATATTAGTCATATATTTCATATGTCTAGAGGACAGTATTGGGGCCGGTAGTAGGGAATTTGATGAGAACGTTAATTTCGTGGGGGAATTCCCTCAAGGTATGAGAATAGGAGATATGCATTTTTGGGGAACGTTTTGTGGAGAAAAATTAATGGTGGTTGGCCTCATACTTGATCATAAATGATGGCGATAAATGATGGTTAAATAATAAAAGAACTTATGAAAATCTCTGAAAGGCTCGTGAAGGAGTTATAAAAGTTCACCAATCATGCCAAATCTTGTTTTTTTGTCAAATCGAATATTTTTAGACTACGAAAATGAAAATTCCCATTCAAAATTTATATAGCATATATCTGACGGTCACCTTAATATACATACATACAGAACTATATATTAAAGTAGTTTCTTCAGTAAGCGGATAATCTCATAGGTAGATAGTGTTTGAGCCTCATGGAATGGTGCGTTGTAAACGCACACGATTATTTGACAATTATAAGTTTTTACTTAGCATATTGTAAATATTTACCTCTACATATGTTACATATCATAAACAAAGGTGGTTCATTTACAAAATTATATACTATTTATAAGTGCTAGGGTGTATCATATACTCATCTTTTCCGAATTGCACTGTATTTGAAATTTGAATATGGTCTTTTTATGGCAAAAATCACTAGCGAACACTGAATATTTTTTTAATATTGTTTGGAAATGCTTTAAAATACTTTAACAATGTCTCCCTTTATGATACATCCTAATAAATATGCTGTATATATGTATGTACGCTTATGAGTGATAACGTGATGCTCTGATGCACTTATAGCCCGTTGCGATTGTAGGTATACGTGCACGAATTGTTATGCTTTCGGTATGCGTATGCGTTTATATTTATTGAGACAACAAGTGCATATACTGAAAAATGTGTGCTGGTAATACATATTTGAAGAAAAACTAAATGTCTCTTATCCTTTTGGATTAAATAAAATTTATTTCCGACATTTGTACAAAAGCAACATTTTTCATATTGTATATAAAGCATAGATTTAAGTTATGAGGTGAAAGAAAATTAATAGGAAAAAGAGAAAACCGTAATATAAAACCAGAAAGCTAAAATTCTTCTGAACAACGACGATCATTTCAATTATTATGGAATGAAATCAACTATTAAAGTCAAAAACATTACTATTATTACTATATGTTTTTCTTGTAGATCACTAAGCATAATATTACTGCCTCATACGGACATGAACTGGTTATTCACGAACTTTTATATACTCGTAATAAAAGTAGTTGTTTTTTTTTTGCAGACTTTATGAGATCAACACAAGAGTATGTGTTTTCGACCGACCAATCGTTCATGAGTACCTCTTAAATGATTCACGTTCAGCTCATATGGTTGTTTAAGAAATATTCAAGAATGTCAGATCTGCTTTTTCTCATATTTCACAAACTCATACATATGCACATCTACATACATATTTATGCACCTTCACACTGCAGAATGGTGTAGTTGTTGGTGACCTATTATGCTTTAGTGTATTGGCTAGAAACCTTTGTTGTGTTTGCTTTGCGGTTATCTACACTTGACTTTTCATTTTAAAGTGATTTTGCTTTTGATATTTTTTTCCTTTTTCATATTACATATATACACTCTCTTCATTTTTGTTACATAAACCTGTTTTGAATTTTAGCATATCTATTGTATGGTGGTGGTGGTGTACATCTACTGTTCTATTTTCTAGAATTATGTATTGTGTTGTTGATTTTTACTGTGTATGCATATAGTATGACTTTGCTTACTGTTCCACATCGTATGGCAAGATAATAAGATAAATGTCCTCAAAGGACTTCACGACAGTGCCACAGCAACGACAGCGGCACAACCATAACAAAAGTGTACAAAGAGTGCTTGAACGATTTAGCATAGGAAATATTTTTTTTTGGGGGAATTTTCATACAATGATAATAAATATTTTTAGTTTATACACACACAGATGATGACGGTCACTTCGTTTTTCCACATACAACGCTGTGTGTGTGTGTATGTGTGCATATGTTTGGTTGGCACTAGATGTTCTCTTGGTTCTAGATGTATATAGTGTTGCTGTTGCAATCGTTGCACACAAATACGAGTAGATACTATTGCTCCAGCTAGCAGCAATAACTAGAATTTCCTTAAATTTTGTGTTTTTTTTTCTGTTCATTTTTGTCTTTTTCTTGGTTTCGTTATATTTTTTTTTTGCTTCTTGTGCTGCTTCATTCCATTCATTTTAATGTTATTTCATTAGAATTTATTAGATAAATGAAATGCAAAGTGAAGAAGAATAGAATTTTCGGTAGAGACAAAACTGCAGAGAATATTTTGAATTTAATTAAAACATTTTAAGCGTATGAGCAGCATTTTTTCATTGAGTTTATTGAGCAATGAACTATATGAATTTAATGTTAAAACTTGTGAATTTTCATACACCTCAATATATAATATGTAATTATTCGTATATTTAAGAGGTTTGTTTTACTCCAATTTTACTGGGTAGAAATTTTAATTTTCAATTTGCATTTGCATTTGTATTAAGGTTGACATTTTTAAGAATTATAAGTGTATTATTCAAATTTCCTAATTGTATATTTAAATACTGATATATAGTTATTGAATTCGTTTTTTGTTTTAATTCGATGAACTTAACATTTTGACATAATTACAGTATCTGATTTGTATATAATAATAATAATGAGGTTGTTGGTATAGAGTCGAAATAATAAAATTTTAGTACTATCTAAATATAACATTCACAATAACACTTACGTAGATTGGCAGAGAAATTCGATGGTAATCTTCTTCTTCTTCTGGCACGACATGCCTATATGGGCTAATGGTTCATAGAGACTCATTCACGGAAAATGCGTATTCCATCTGACACCCACTGTAGAAGTATAGTGGGCGATTGTGGTTCATCTGCCACAACAATATTATTCGATTCAGTATTTTTCAGTCTCTGAAGATCCTTTAGTCTTTTTGTGATAAAGCTTATTGCCTTTGGAATGAACTTCAATTGGTTAATACATTTTTTTTAATTTTCAAAAAGTTTCTTTGAATGTTTTTATTAAATATATCACTTTTTTATATTTATTCAAATATGTATGTACAGGGTGATTTTTTAGAAACTTTCTTTTTCAAAATTGCCATATGTAGTGTGAAGAGCAGCCAGAAGCATTGCAAGAACTGCCAATGCATCCCGAAAAATGCACTGTTTGGTGGGATCATCATTGGATCGTACTTTTTCAAAGACGACGAGGGCAGGAACGTTACTGCGAATGACGAGCGCTTCAGTGCGATAATTACAAACTTTTTTTTTTGCGTTTTCGAGATATTCGCGAAAATCGTGATTTCTTGCAAATTTTTTAGTTAATGGAAAAAAATCTCGAAAACGATTTAAAACCCTTGGTCTTCTTCGTTCGCCATTTTCTTGTTCTGTCGAGTAGTTTAATCAATAAAATATTAAACCATTAATATTCAATTTGGAACTTGGAACTCTTAGGAAAAAAAAAATCGTCTTGAATATCGTATTTCAACATAGTTTCAGAGCTCTCAGAAAATAAATTCAATACTACGGCCATTCCTATAATAGCTCACCAATGATAGAAAACAGAGCGCATTTATAAGCATTTGAAATGATGGTATCATATATTGCATATATAAATATTTATATGTTTGTCTATATTATTAAATATAATTTATTATTCATGGCATTGCTAATAACTATATGCAGGTAGGTACAAGCTATATATCAAAATGCCAAAATAATATTTAGCTAATTTAAATATTTTTAATTAATTTTTATTAACATACTATACTATGTACTATATAGCTATATAAATAGTTGCATATCATATTCATATTTTGCCCAAATTAAAAAACAAAATACAAGAAAAAAGAAAACATTAATTATTTTAATATTTTCCATTTTATTTTTTCATTTTTTGTATGTTGCATTTTTTTGGTTAATTTAAATGACTCAACAGTGGTCACCACATAGCTACTAAATAATATTTATCATGTAAATTTTATTCTAATGAATTTATAATAAATAAAATAAGAGCAAAGAACATTTCTAAAAAGTAGTAGTAATACAACACAACACAACACACGCAAATGAGAATTTTATGTGCATTATCAAGTAGCAAAAGGATTGCAGAGGGAGAGAGTGGGAGAGAGAGTGAGAGGTTCTATTAAACATTTGCATAATATTTGTGTTTGTACGAGTGTAAGTTAGTACTTTCATATGCCCGTATGTACATATATTACAGCCACTATGTGTACATATATAATAAATATATTATAAATATATGTGCTTGTGTGTGTGTGTGTGCCTTTCTGTACATTATTGCCAACTAACTGCCAACTATGTAAATACATAGCAACCGAAGCAAATAGAGGCGTTAAAAAAGAGGTATAACTAAATAAATAAATAAATAAAAAGTTCTTGTAATGTTGGGTAACAAAAAAAAAAACCCAACAGAAAGAAGAAAAACCAAATACTATTCAGCTCAAAATGAATCCCAAAAGTTTTTTTTTGCATGCTCGAGGAAAATTTTAAAATTCTCTTGTTGGGTAGCTGTTGGGAATTAAATGTATGAATGTGTGGGGGTGGAGGGATGGGTGAATAAGTAGAAGGTTATGGTGTGGCAGTCGTGCTGGTGACTGCTACTGATAGAGGCAATGATTCTGATGGGTCATGTAAATTCCAAAATCAACCACAAACAAACAACAATGATACAAATTGTTGTTCGTATTGTTGTTGTGAAATTTTTGGTGGCCAACATTTACATGTTGGCTCTATATGTAAATGCGTACGTACGTACGTACGGTCGAGTGTTTGCAATACTTTTATCTATAATTTGCATGGGGCTATCTAATGTATACATGTGCGTTTGTGTGTTTTGATCATAAAGAAGAAAAAGGCAAATAATAAAATTATTGTTACGTTCTATGAATCTCCTTTTCTTTTTTTTTTTTTTTTTTTGGCAAAATTTAAAGGTTCAAGTTTAAAGAATGTGCTTTTGTATAAAATATTAAATTATTTTAAAGAGTTGTTGGTTGGTTGTTGAAAGTATGCTTGTCATACATTAAAAATAGACAATTTGGGCACTCTACACAAAAATTACACACACTCACCTGAATACACCATCAGAATAAAATATCGATATGTATTGCATGTAGCAACTTGTACTTATTTGTATGTGTTCAACAACCTTTTTAAATATTGATTTTTTGTACACTTTTAGTCTTCTTGTGAGTATCTCATACGCACATTAGCACACGAAACACGTATCTGCCGATTAAAGTGAAGTTATCAATCAGATTAGTGATGCCTGACAGCCTGACAGTTAATTGGCTCTCTTGGCTCTGTAAGAACACACAATAAAACCCTTTGTGTTTTACCAGACGCAGGGGGATTCGTTTCTGTTAAGAAGTGCTTGAACAGTGCTAACAGAAGTATTCTTGGATTAGACAACATTTTGCGGTTAAATTTTGCTCACGAACATGCTCAAAAGCTTCGTAGAACTTAATGTTGTTGGCTCCAAATATTTGTGTCCTGATCACACATTCCAAATGTGATGTAATATGTAATTGTGTGAATTCGTAAAAGGGTTAAAATAGCTTCAAAATCTCCAAGGGGAAGAAGTTAGCCCTAATTCAAGATTCTCTAACGATTTTAGTTATTTTATTTTTTTACAATTTGTAGTAAATATTTTCTTTTTCCGTATAAACACCTAAACCTTGCGTCTGTGATCACAGTAGGTACCTTGATTATGTTTATATTCTAGCATATATTAAATGAAAATTCATTAATAATAAGAAGCAAGCACAAAAAAAAAAGTTCGTCTAAGACAGGAAATGGTTGGAGTGAACAATATTTATAAAATAATAAATAGAGGCGATTTGGAAAGTGTCAAAATAGAAGAAAATTGCCAAAAGAAAAGATTATTGTGGGTAAGAGTAAGAGAGTACATGCATAAGTAAGTAAAATTCATTTCAGGCAATATGCGTAATATGCGTCGAAAAATTTCCAAATTTGAAAAATGACCATATTTCATAGAGAGCACAAAATGTGGGTAAGAGAAAGAAAGACAAAGAGCGGAAGAGAGAGAGAGAGAGAGAGAGAGAGAGAGATGTAGTATGCATATTGCGCGTTTGCTTACTTATTTAATAGTCTATTTTCTTATTTACTTATTTTAACAGAGATGATTAATGAAATTTTAGTATTCGGTAAGCTAAAGAAAATATGTACAAGTATTTTGTGGTATTAAATATAATATATTATTCTGGAATATTACATTTTTTCCATTTCTTTGCGTTGCGCATCGTATCAATGTTATTTGTAATTCTATTTATTTAATATTGAATTTTTGTCCCCTCCTCCCAGCCGTATGGAAGGACATAGTATATGATCAAAGAATAGAGATGTTCATATTTTACAAGAAGAACATTTTGTATGTTTCACAAAAACTTAAGCATATATATAAGTAATGCCAAAGATGACGTTGACATCGACAAACTGGTATGTGCTTGTACCTCAGAGGAAGAGACTTTTCATCTGTCAAAGCATTCCAATGCAGCAGCTCACTAATACTAACGCAATTTATGGTAAAATCTTGAAAAAAGTATATTCCATTTCAAGTGCATTCATAGTCGCTGGACTGCATAAGAAGCAAAATAGAATAGTTGAGAAAATGGTATTGTATATATTCTCACTAAGAGAAAATATAACATTAACATAGCATAGTTATGAGAAGTACATAACATATGGCATAGGTCAAAGCATTCCAAAACAGCAACTTATAATATAATTGTATACATAAATACTTTAAGGTGAACTCGTTGAAGAGCACTGCTAATGTACATACATACACACCCTCTGTCCGAAAATAATCCGGATTTTGATTGACCATCAACGAATCACGAACGGACGATGAAAATTGGATTACTTTGAGAATATTAAATGAAAAAAAAAAAAAAACAAATTTATGTATAAAACAAAACCTAGATTGCCCGAAACAGGGCGATGTTCACTGTATGGTGGTATTGGAAGGGAATTCTTTATAGAGAGTTTTAGTTGCTATAACCTAGTGAAACGATTAATTCTGATCTCTACTGTTTAAAACTCGATCGATTGAGCAAAGAAATCAACAGAGAGCAATTTGAATTGGCCAACAGGAATCTGGCAAAAATTGACTGCACTTAGCTGGGAGGTTTTGATGCACCCATCCCCACAGTAAAGCCGTTTCTTTCGGCCTCTGCAAAACTCTTTTGATGGAAAAAAAATTGGGCGACAAAAAACCCTCCGAAAATCACTCATAATGGATGGAATTATGAAATTACCCAAAAAATGGCAAAAGGTTATAGCGAATATAATAATATGCCTGACTTGGATTTCCATAAAGGACAAAATTTCTTAAAATTTCTTTGACAGAAACTTTTTATATCACCCATTGTGCCAATGTAGTTCGGTGATCTTTTGACATTTATAGTCACATTCATAATTCTATTCTCATAGACCATCTTGGGTTTTTGGGTCACCGAAGTATTGATGTGAATATTCTGATTCTAAATATGTGTGCTATTGCTGATTCTTCCTAAAATGTTGCTAATTTCTAATAAGAGAGCTTAAAATTAAACATTTTGTCAGATGCTTCATTTCAACCTCAATTTTGTCATCAAGTATATATATCTCCATTACAAATCGTAGAAGGCTACTTTCATTAACCAACCATATCTAAATTTTTGCAATATCTCTCAATAAAATTTCTTGGGATTTGAAAAAATAATTTTATTGGTATTTTTTATACTCATTTGCACCATAATGATCGAAATTATATGCAGCAGAGTATAAGATTGAAAACAAGTGTTCCACCATAGAATTTATTCATTTTAAATTGCACTTCAATGTTCAGAAATCGCATATTTATATTGTACTTACTACAAGTATGTATATAGAGAGGTATATTTAGAGGTATATAGTACATGTATATAGTAGCTAGAAGCTGGATATTCATTCGTGATTATTCTTGAATTTTGCCTAAACTGTATGTGATGCTCCCAACTAGCTCATTCTCTTTTTTTTGCATTCACTTCCTTGTAAAGATACTTTCATACTAACTCGACAAACAAATAGATAGACATTTGGTATTTTCGTCATTGTGCACATTGTACCATTGAAGGTGCTTGTCACTGACAAGGCACCAATGAATGGTCGTAAGAAAATAGAAGGTCGGCAAAGTGCAAAATTTTCGCGCAATTCATATCAAAAGGCGTAAGCGTAAAGCGTTTACAGTAGTGAAAGATGTCAGCAGTTGCAATGATTTCATATTACCACCATTGCCACCACCACTACTACTATATTGTACCATTAAACGTACATGGGAATTTGAAATTTTATCAATTTTCGCACTTTTCAAGTGTGTTCATTGCGAACATTTTACCCATCGTGATTTGCAGCTGTTGACACTGGTGATGATGGCATTAGTTATGGTTGGTGTGTAGATAGATGGTCGTTTATGATGATGACTAAATGTTGTTGCTAGACTACTATGTGCTTGTTGTAGCACCTTGTGGTGGTGGTGGTGGTGGTGCTCTTTCAGATGGAATGCTCAACTAACTGGAGCGTGTGTATTCTTTAGTCTGACATATCTGTCTGTGTGTCTGTCTGCCTGTACATTTTGCTTTAACACTTGTGCAGTTTTGTTTTACTTGTTCTACTTGTAACTACTATGCCTGCCAAAGTCTTTCGACGAATAATGATAATGATAATGATGATGATGATGATGTTGATGTCGATGATGATGATGAAAATATTATTATGCGAATTGAATGTAGCTAAACTACAGATGTATGTCACATGTTCAAAAGTCAATTTCTTACATCATTGTTTAAAGTGTGAAGTGCAATGTTGATAACATTCAAAATGCCGTTTCAACTCAAATTTTATTGCACTCGCATTGAACGTCATTTACATTATAGAGGAAATCGAAGACAAAGCTCAAGAAAAAAAAAAAAAACAAAAATCCAAACACCTTTGCCTAATGATATGAAATAAAATGAAGAAAACAATTGAAAAAAAATCAGAATTTCTAATAATGCAACTAGCAAGAGGACTTGAAAATTTTAATATCTTTTAAATTATTTTGACAAGTGTTAAATGTGATATAAATTTAATAAATTCAATCAAATAAGCTCATTGATTAATATCTTTGATTGCTGCATATGATTACTTACGAACCAGTCTTGTCTCTCAATGGAATAAGTTTTTGTTTTTTTTTTTTGCTCCAATATTCAACTATTAGCAAATAGTTGTAAAAAGGGGATTTTCGTATTGAAAAATTATTGTCGGCACATATGTTGTAAAATTCTAAATATGGTAGATTTTCTTCAGTAAAGTAACTAACACTTTGTAACGCGTGCCTTTTGTTTCCAGCTGAGGTATTACTCAGTCTGCCAGGAGGACCGAATTCCACACGATTGCCTATTGACAATCAATTCACCGAAACTAGAAGAGTGTTCGGTTCGATACAAATGGGGCTACTACTACTTTGTTATATTTTTCTTTATTTTCCTTTCTTTCTTGATTTTTATAATTTTTCTTTACAATTCAGTTTCTTATTTCTACGCCTAACTAGAATACCTAATCCTACTTATAAGATGAGAATTTATAAGATTGATAAGTGCCACCTGGTCGCACCTAATGAATCAGTCGTCTGGCAGATACGCCTCAGCAGAAGTGTCCAAGCGACTGGTAGTTGTGTGGGGTAGCCTGATACAAGGGTCTCCTGTATTCAGTACCCTGGCCTCACACCTGGAAGAGGGAGACCTTTTAGCAATACGTATATATATATAGGAACAACCAACGGGGTGGCGGATGGCTGCTCCTGGTATGTACGGTTGGTCAAAATGCAAAAGCGAGCGATCGATAACAGACAGCCTCGCCTAAGGCAAGAACTACTTATAGTCGTCTAGCGATTAATGCCCACTCGACTATAAGAGCACTCGTTCGGATAGCAAGCTATTCGAACTGGCCGATTCCAAAAATTTCAACTTAGTATGTCGGGTTACGGCTTACTCGACCAAGCGTTTGGTAGGGTTTATCACCCTTTTTTCTCATGCCTTACATTGGCATGTCATACACCTTTAGTACATCTCCATGTATAAAGCATTTGAGAATTATGTAGTGTAAAATTCCTACGATACTACAATTTACGCTTTAGTGAAAATTCATTTGATTGTTTCTTCTTTCTCTGTCGTCATAGCTATTGACTACACGAGTATGTGTATGTGTGTATACTGATATTACTGTATGACGACAACAAGGAGAAGAAGAAGAATCAAATGAACTTTTCTATGATACACATATTTGCTATTAGTTATTTATTGTTGGTGCCTTGAATATTTTAATTATTTATGGAGTGTTCGTAGGTAGGTATGTAAAGGTTGTAACAGGTTTAGTTTTGACCTGTTACAACTTGGCTTATATTTTATAAATTTTGAGTGCTTATATGCATGGTAGTATTAAAATTTATGATAGCCATTGCAAAGTAAAATTAGAGAAATTTTAATTTATGCAAACATACACACAACTCGTAAATGCTTGTTTGCTTGATCGTCATATGTAGCGTTAATTACTTAGAATAATTTGCTACGATTATTGTTGTTGTTGTTTTGTTTAAAGAATGTAAAAAACTAGGCCATAGTAAGAGATTATGTATTTTGCTTGAAATGTCTCACATATTGTATGAAAATAAAATAACATTTTGTATTGGATTATTCATTAGTGTAAATGTAATAATTTCAGTTCAATGGTTTCAAAAACAACAACAACAACAATCAACATTGTAAAGGAATGATGGCGAATTAACAACGATTACATTCAAATATGTACGTACTTGTATATACAATACATACTATGTAGTATTCATATGGACTTGTACTCATACTCAAACACATACAAATACATTTCTATGAATTTACGTACATTGCAATGTGTTGCAAATGAAAATTGCTAACGTCAATATGCAGTCCTATTGTCGTCCACCGACACTATCATGATCATCATCATCATCATCATCATCATCATCATTATCAACATGATAGAGAAGGAAACAAAATTTTAATTTATTTTCAGTTTCATTCCAAATGCACACCAAATAACCAAATACAGAAGAAAAAAAAACGAAAAACGACAAACCAAAAAGGGACATTCACAGCATCACATACAAACCAATGTAGGGTATATGGATTTATATGTTTTTGGTATTTTATGGAAATGCATTGGCTTGTCAACATCATGAAGGGCTGAGCTGAGCTGAAAACAATTGAAATTATTTTCGCTTATTTCACTGTTGCTTTTGCTGTTGTACTGCTGCTGCTGTTGTTCTATGTACGTACATATAATCTGACGGGCGTTACTTTAATTGCAACTCGTAAAATTCAGTTTGGTGGTTATTCACATTTATTTGTTTAGTTTCACATACCATACATACATACAATATATAGTACGTATACTCGTACATACCAGTCATTTCGATGGCTGCTATGCAAATGATTATAGCTAGAACTTTTTAATATCATACAAGTACATATCGTTGTATAGATGAGTATTATGTACAAAATGACTTTCAATAATTTACAAATGCATAAATTCCAAGCCATAGCAATTAAGCATTATACACAAATCAACTACATAGTATCACACGCATACATATGCACGTACATACGAGTATGTGATATCATTAATTTTATGCTTTAGTCGAAATATTTATGAATATTTATTTCTCAAGCATTCGGAAATTTGTGAAATGTAGTGCCATATAAATGCAATAAATTATCAATTGTGAGGAATGAATTAGAGCATATATTGTTTTAGGCTAAATCTGTTTTTGAAACCAACTTTCTGTTCAATATTTTCAAAGAGACAACATGAATTTTGTGAAGAAAAGAAATACAATAAATGACATTTGGAAAGATAATTTTGCGAACACGAATCTCATATTATTTGGTTTGAAAACTTCATCTCTAAAAATTTCCATTTTACCCATTTTCATGGAACTGGAACAGGCTAAATTATACGTTTATAAAATTTTTTTTTTTCAGAAATTCTAAAAATATACAAACCGCGTGTCTCTAGCATTGTTTAACGCAACACCTTACATGGACAGTGTAAATGCAATGAACTCATGCAAATTATATTTGTTATGTCTTATTAGCTAGACCCCAATAAAGCCATTAGATTAGATAGAATTACTTCAAGTATCACGAGCAACTCGATTACGTTTATCTGTTTAGTCTCTATGATTCATTCTATGACTCATTCACTCTGGCTTGTTCAACTAAAATAATTGTGTAAGCACTTACAAAATAGCACAGGCTAAATTTAATAGATTTGATTGTTCATGGGACTACCCACTGAGTTGCCAGGAAAAACGAAATATAAGCAACAATAATAAAAAAGGCAGACAAGTCCAATAGAAGTAATTTGCCGACCGTCGCAGTCTGGTCAATGACAGTCTGATAAATGCCCAATAAATAGCTGCGAATGTGCTGTGGTTTAATGTGATTAATGAAGTTGTGTGTTCTGATTCTGATTTCGAGAAATGTTTAAAATGTTTGATATCGTGCCTTTGAGCGCTCTTTCTCGACAGTACTTCTTCTCTGGAATAGCTCTGCGTACGGAAACTTACAGAACTTTGTATATACTGAGATATGCGACTAATACGTTAAGGATGCCACCAATTCTCTCGCAATTTAAAAAAATTAATCGATAATTCCTATTAATAAAATAGTTTGACTGTTCAATTTCAATATTGGATGCGGTATTTGAACTGTCAGACCGTGTATCAAACGCTTTGTTCCATATTTTATTGACACCAAGTGTCTTGAGAAAAGTCATAGGCGTCTGATGACAATCTAATATTGTGAGCGTTGGAAAAAGTGTCAAAAACCGTCTATAATTGAAAAAGTGCTTAGCTATAATACAAATTGAGTTGAATACTGTTCAACTTTTGAGGATCTGCAGAGGAGCAATCGAATGGAATGGAAACTATAGAAAAGCACAATGAGTGAGAAACCATTGGTATTTATCAGTCAGAAATTTTGAAAAAATATTTGGTTTGCAATCTCTGCTAGGAAGCGAAAGGAATGAAAATGCAAAGAATGCATTTGTTATGAAATTACAGCATCCTTCATAGGATGTTCTTTATAAAATCTATCAATTAAATAACTCTTTTGATTTACAAAACAGAAAATCTTCCCATTTACTACATATTTTATGCTTTATGCATATTATTACAAGAATATTAAATTCTAACAATTTCTCCGTTTGTGATAATGCAATCATGTAGTTATGGTTATATTTAATTATAATTGACAAAGTTACTAACCATATACTAAATAAGATCCGATAAAAAATAATTAAATAAAATGGAAAATTATAGAGAACGCAATGAAAGAGTTATAACAGCGAACAGAATAGAGAAAAAATAAAAATTTTTATAATAAAAAGAAAAATATACAATAAATGAGAGTTAATTAAGAATATGAAAACTCATTTTTTATGGTCAGCAATAAAATATAACAACAGATGAAAATAAGAAATCATAGAATTAAAAAAAATAAAAAAATAAAGAAAAAATTATGGAAGATAGACTCTCATTTAAAAGAAACACAATCAAAATAAAGAATTTAATGTTCATCATTTAATACTTATTACAACCAGATAATTATGTATGTTCCTACAAGTGTAATAATAATAACAATAATAATAATAATAATAAGATGGTAATAATGATGACAAAAAAACGTGAATTTTGATAATTTCATTCTACAACGATAATATGTAAGGAACATTTGGAGTAATAAAATAAATATATTTGAAATGTTTCAAGTAAAACATCATTGTCATATACATTAGATTAATATACATGAGTACATACCAATGTATACGTTCATGATGTTCATCATCAACATCATCATCATCATCATCTAAGCATTGACTCTAAAGAGACCAAGGAAGTGAAAGTCACAGAAACAGAGATTGAGTCAGCGTATAGTATGAGTCTGACAGGGACAATAAAAGAATCAAGCGAGTGAAAAATTACAATTGTCGCATCAACAAATCACGCTTGTTTCTTTCGACTTGCCACCTAACGTCCGCCATTGGCCCGATGTCACTGCATCATCTTGTTCAACATAAGCAGCATCAGCAGCAGCAGCAGTTACTACAAGTATTTTCAAGCACTCTCAAAGCATAGAGATATTCAACACAAGGCCAACAACAATAACAGCAGCGGTGATAAGGAGCGCAACGAATACAAAAAAAAAAGTCCGTATAATTTGTTGGAAAAGTGGACACTGATTTGAAAATAATTGCATGCAAAATTTTGTTGGTGATGAAGAAATTTCATATTTGTCACTGTCCGTCAATAGTTGTTCTCGTATTTATATATGAATACATTCATACCATCAACACTCTTACTGCTAAATGATAATATTGATATTGATGATGGTGAAGATGATTTTAACGATGATAATAATGATGCGAATGCGGATGTTCTGATATTCTTCTGATTTAATAATGACGATGCCTTGTTCATGTTGATTCCATTGTTTTTGTTCAAGCAAGTGATAGTAATTTGTTGACGATTGAAATTGCATTGCAACATTTGTTGTCGCAACATAATGGGCATCAATATCGTCATTTGTATATATGCATGTATCTGTAAGCATTATTAATAGTGCGACCAAAGTAGTAGAACTACTTTGAAAGTGCTCTCAAATGCACTCAATGAGTTTGGTGATTATTACTAAGCAATTTTAACAATTTCAAAATTCGTAAAATTTCTTAAAATTTTGTTTTTTGTAATACAAGTTATATCATATTTGACAACTGTCTGCAATTAGTTGCAATCATCAGTTTTGCATTTATGTTGCATTAAAGCGAAAGGTGCAATATTTTTTGGACATCTCTAAAACACACATACGATTATTTACTTAACTACTTACAAATTTCTATTATTTTTTTTTTCATGATGACTTAATTTTCAATTATAACTGATGCTTTCAACTGCAAATCATCAAAAGAATGAATGAAAAAAACAAAAAAAAAACAAAAGAAATAATGCAAATTAGCTTCACTCAGTTGTATTCTACAACAAGAGAGACTATCGGGTGAGCATTTCATATACTGTGTATGTTGCCTTTACAGAATTAAATGATGTGCAATGTAGTGGTGGCATCGAAAGCATGCTTATAGTCATTATCTTCATCATCTCTCCTATCATTATTAACGTCATCGCTATCATCATCATCATCATTATGGTCTTCGGCATCATTAGCCATTATAGTGCAATTATATTGGAATTTTTAATTAAACAACGTTCACAGTAAATATTGTGTGCGTTGCTTTTTCACTTATTCCTTTTCATTCTTTCGTTCTCTATTGCACTATTCAATTTTTTTTTGTTTAATTTGTCTTTCTTTTCTACTTTAATATTGTATGGTATATGTATACTTGTATGTGTATTCTCTCTTTCATTAGTGGATATGAACACCAAAAGACAAGTGCCATTTGCAATCAAATGTTAAATCGATCTTTAAATTGGTTTCCTTGTTGGTTAGCTTCATTGGTAATGTTAGTGTGGTGCTATAAGTAGCCATTGTTGCGGCACTAATTATTTTATTACATGAGATGAGTATTATTATTATTATTATTATTATTATTGCTATTGCTTTTATTACAATGAACTATTATACTGCCGTAATATTTACTCGCATTGTTGAGTCATTGGTTGCTGGTACATATAATTCATAAAATACTTATGTATGTTTCATTATTGCACATCATTTAAATTTTATAAATATGCATTGCATATGTATTAATATGGAATTATCAATTATACGATAAACCACATGAATTACAACAATACATATGACTTATATTTACTTTTATACCTATGATATAGGTAGTGTGTATCAGAGATCTGCTGTGAATTGACCTTTTGTGAGTTGTCGTTGCTAATACAAAACAAAATTTAGTTCGAAAATATTACAAAACAGATATATTGTTACATAATTGATTTTGACAATTTCGGGCTTTTGGGTTTTTTTTGTTTTGGGAGGAGTCATTTATGAGGATAATTGGGATCACTGGTGAAAATGAATCAGAGTTTGAATTATTTTTAAGAATTTTAAAATTGAATAACTTCTATTAAATACTATATTATACACAGTATGAGTATACTCTACGGATGAGTAGCCATTGCAGAGCTCTAGCATGTACGTATATGTATATGCATGCATATATGAGTTCGTTCGTATAGACATATATCCCAAATTAAAATAACTATATTAATTTATGATTACGTCGCAATTGTGTATTTCCTTTCATGCTATTATATAAATTTCATTTACGTTAATACCAATTTTAATCGACCTAGTATAAATCGCTTTGACGCAAGATTGTGCGTTATAATGCAATGCAATATATAAGTATGCTGGAAACTTTACATAATGCAGTCGTTAGTCTGCATTGAATATACTGAAAATAATCTTGCATATGACGTTCCATAGACTTTATAAGTTGCATGAACACTTCGCTAGCTCTTATGAGGAACCTTTACCAGAAGCACTAATTTATTTTTCTCGATCGATTTGAATGCGTAAAATGTGAAAACAAAAATGCGAAAGCATGCTTTTTGGTAGGCGTGGTTTTCATCAAGTTTCGTTTATTTACGAATTTAACTATTCGTTGAAAAGTCACAATTTTCTGCAAGATTGCTTAATAATTTCTGCAACTAGCATGCGAACAGGTAGATAGACCTTATTAAATTGAGTCACATAATGATTATGATCAATAGTATATAGTTTTGGGTGTTACCCAGCGGAAATAAACATTTAATATACCTTTAACTTTGTAGAGTGTAGAGTATAAAAAAGAAAAAGAAAAAAAAAAGGTGTAGTGGCATTTACCGATCAATTAAAAATAATTGTAATTTTGTTAATGAGCATTTATGGAATATACATATATTAAAATTTTTTTATTCATTCATTTATATTCTCTTTTTTTTATCGATTATGCAACAATATATTGTGTTGCCTTTACTCTTGATAATGGCAATGATGGTGATGGCGATGCTATTATTATTACGATTATATATACATACTTTGTTCTCATTATTGAAATAATATTATTCCATATTTATATCTTCAGCATGTTAAAAAAAAATATATATTTTCACAATTTTTTTTTTTTATATACTTATGTGTACTTTAAAAATTACGTAAATATGTGTAATCATATGAGGTGAACCAACAATTGCAAAATTCGAGAACCACCCAATGAAAATTTACAATGTTCAAAATGAAAAAAAACTTAAGAAATTTAAAATTATCAAAGTGCATCCATGTTGAATCTAGTTGAATCTAAAAAGATTTAAACAAATCGATATTATTATTTTCAATAGTGTAAATTAATTAAAAAATTTGAATTATTTGAATATTATTCACCTTTCAAATAACCAACTATAGATTACCTATATGTTACAGCTATGTACATTCATATATAAATATTTATGTATGAGTAAAATTATTAATAATATTTACAATAATGTACATATATGGTAATACCATAAATCTTATTATAAAAATAAACAATTCTCATATACTTGGACATTTCGTTATAATTTTCGATATAGGTACTCTCCATAGAAATTAATATATTTTGATTGTCTTTCTTTTTGTTTTTTTTTAACTTTATGGACTTTAGAGACCTTATTGTAACTTTCGAAATTCGTAGTAGTAGGTAGTAGCAATATCATGTGCAAATACACTCGTATAGTTTTACAATTTTAAAACACAACATTTACCATAGCTACTTATTCTTAATAATTATAATGAATCTTTGCACAAATTATGTAAATACGTACACATAGAATGAAATGCATAACTTATCTACAACATTCAGATGCATACAGAGTATATTTACACAATTTCATATACATGGTTATCCAACAATAGTTGCTTCAAAAACACAGTCAGCAGAATCTGATCTGTTGAAGCTACATCATGTTCAAATAAGTGTCTTCAACTTTATTCCAATAATTGTTGGTTATCATATGAACATAGAGCTCAGCATTGACAGTCCCTACGGCTCTCTCATTATTCTAAACAAATACGAGTGTATGACGTCACGAAACCAAAACGAACACAAGGCAGCCATTTTTAAACTATGTATTCGCTTTTTCCATACGTTTTTCGCATTTTACTTCCCCAAAAACATCAATTCTGCATATTCACATTTTCTCCAAACGAAAAATGAACCTCATCATTTAGAAAATGTATAAAATGATGAAAATTTCAACATTTTGGCAACAAACATTTTTAAAACTTGAATGCAATATTAGTTAAAGGAACACTATTGTCAAATGATAGAGTTTCAACTAAACAAATAAAATTTTTACTTAAATTTATATCAAATGGTTGGACTATAATTTTGAAACTACCACGTAGATGACCCTATACATAGCTACACGTAATATTGGAGAACATATGCTGAATTTGCAAAATAAACTCAATTTTTTAAATTAAAAAAAAAAAACAAAAAAAAACAAAAATTCGCCCATCTCTTTATCTACCACCACTAATATAACTGGCCTCATCAAAATGAATAACATATTTTAATATATGTATGCTTATAAATATGTATCTATATATGCACAATACATTAGGGTGTTTCAGAAAAAGCAAAATTTTAAAGTATCATTACATATTGAAACCTCACATTATGACCTTGAAAGATGGATAACTTCAAATTTAAAGGAATGTTAGGAAACAATTTAAAATTTCACCATTCTATATTAATTTTCCACATATGCCTCAAATTGTATCAAATTTGACATGGTGCCTTTTTTTATAAAGTGATTTAATACAATATAAGGAGTAGTGCTTGGCAGCCGCAGCACTGTAATTCAATAATTAAAATTAGAAATTGCTGGTGCTACAATAATTTTTTCCATACAATTTTGAAGCATTCTAATGAAATCACTATATACAAAAAATTAATACATTTTTATTTTACTATATGCGCTAGTTCTCTCGCTCTCTCTCTCTTTTAGTTATAGTTATACATACATATATAGATCGTATTATAATATTTGCACTATGTCGAAATAGTATAAAATTCCGCAACATGCCATTCATATTGATAACTGAAATTCCAATCATCATCAGCAAATAAATTTGTGAAAAAGCGAAGGATGGAAAAGAAAACTTTATGAATACAATTTAAATGGAAATCAGATGGATTTCTACTAGCCATATAATCATACGTATATAGTCATGTGCATATGCATCACGATGATATAAATATTTGTGTATTTATATGTATATGAATACATACATATATTTATCTATGCATACAAATTCGTAATATTTGTCAATATTCCATTAGGCAATTTTACATTTATAAACTTATTATGTTGGAATAGTTGAAAAGAATTTATATGACAAAGGACGGAAAGTAAGAAAGACAAACAAAACGAAAAAAAAAAGAAATTATTATCGAAAAATTGCTTTTTACACATACATGAATACATATGTGTAGGTACACATATCTGTGTATCTATACCATAAATCTCTACATCATACATATGAGCCTCTCCTTTGCCATTATTGCTTGTAGTTAGCTACATACATACATTTTATATTTCATTTTATTTTATTTTATTTTTTTTTTTTGCAAAAATTTAAATGTCTTCCGTAGATGGCACCACATTAACATAAGTCTTTCCTTCATGTTGCTTTTTGCCTTTTTTTTTTTTTTTTTTTTTTGCTTTCATTTTGTCTTCAGATTTCTTCAACATCGTTTTTTTTTGTGGTGTGTGTGTGTATGTGTGTGTGTTCATTTGGTTGAGCTCGCATAATTCTGTAATAATTTTCTACATACAGTCAAACACTGAGATTTCATACAATCTTGGACTACATACATATATAGTAGCTATGTAATTTTATTGCGACAAAAACGATGACACAAAATACGTTTCCCAGAATTTTAAATTTGAAAATTATTCATGAATGTATGTATGTATGTATGTGTGTGTGTTAGTATGACGTAGGTCTTGTGTACATTTCTGTACGGTTATGTGTGAAAGGAAATTAAATTCAGGTCCAAAAAGATTTATTTTATGCACATTCATATAAGCAAATATACTATATGGTAGATGTATAAAATCTTACCATATATTATAAATGATATATGAGTTTGAATATACTTAAATTTATATATATATATGGTACACTATGTACATATATGTGTGTGCGTGTGTGTGTTCGTCATTTTTGTTGTATGTATGCACATAATGTCTGTACATAAATGATACCTTTGCATTGTCTCATTTGTCTGGTGTTGGCATTTTTATAGTTTTCGCCAATTTCATCAGCAGCAAATTAGGTCAATTGTAAAAAAAAAAAAAAATTATGCTTATATCTACGAGTATATGTATATCCATATATTTGTACACACCTATATATGTAGCTACATATTTTTTTTTAATATAATAAAGAAAAGCGAATGCTAATTTGTCAAACACTACCATGTTCTTTAGTACAGTGTCACCTATCCGCTCCTTTGTACATTTACGTACCCTCATAAAGTTGATATCAACTGAGGCAAGAATATTTATTCTGCCGCATTTTTATCTCTACATCTTACGTCCTACTGCATCGTATCACCGTAGAGGTAGAACAAAAAAAAATCATACTCTAAAGTAAAAATGAACAAAATAAAATGAATGAAAATTATTTCCATTTCATTAAGCGGATTGTGTACATTTATTCATGGTGCACCATTGGCAGCAGCAGCAGTATTCGAGTATTTCATTCTTCAACATACTTTTGCTGCATTGGCTTTGATGGAGTGGCACTATAATGGAAGTAATGAAATAAAAATATGCGAAAGAAGTATGAAGTACAAAATCCTCCTGATCATTGATATGAAATCTCTGCAGATATATGAATACAGGAAGCAATTGGTACTGACTGAATTTTGTTTCTCACTCTCACTCACTCACTCCCTCTCTTTCTCTCTCTCTCTCTCACCGTTAGGTTGAGTGTGTGCCAGCAATAATATTTACAATACTAAATGGAATCTACTTTAATGTTCCAGACATGGTCAAACCATTTGGTCTCATATGTACACATACAAATGCATGCATGTATAAGGAATTTTGCTATATTCGTATATACATATGTCATATACTCGTTCATGTACATTACTATTGTTAGTGATTTTCTTTATATTATTACTGTTGGCTGGATAGCTAACTGATTGGGTGGTTTGCTTGCACATTCTCATGCTCATTTGCTGTATAACAATGAATAAAATGCATTTATATTCTTTGTCATATCGAAATATATATAGTATATATGTATAGTGAAACATATATAGGTACCTACATATATATGATCCAAACGACATATTGTTCAAACAATTGACCAACATCAGTTGTACCAAATCCACAGAATCTGCAAATCATTTAGTACATGATGATGATGTATTTACGAATTCTATAGGTATGCATGTACATATATATTTGTATGTATTATACGTATATTGAGAAGAAAGAAACGAATAATGGCAGACATATTGTATTCTTACATACGTACGAATACGTAGAATGTTCATTGATATTCGCGACTCTATTCAATCATGGTCGTTATCGTTTGTTGTTGCCAATGCGGTGACACTGGTTACATTTACTAGTAATAATGGATGCTTATACAAATACAACCTCAATCAAACACACCCACACAGACATAGTGTAGTATAGTTGCAATTGTCTCTTGAACCTCGATATGTAGCTAGGTATGTGTATTACATTCATTTTATATATTAAGTTGAAAGAAAAGCAATTGAATTGTTGCAATAAATATTTTGTGTCGTTCACTTAAATCAGCTACTACATATCGTACGAAATTTAACTTATTTGTAAAATTGATTGACAATTTTAGATGTTGAATGGACTCAAATAACTAACTGTTCGGCTAAGTGACTGGTTGAATTAAGATTGAGAACGGATTGTAACCTTATACAATCAGACATACATACGAGTACATATTAATTTCAAATCTATACGAATTTCGTCAAAACGAAAACGAAAAACAAATCAAATTTTTCAATATAAATGTTCGTAATACAATGGTCGTATTTGAAGAATAACACTAGTACCTTAGATATGTGATAGTTATTTACTAATTTTGTTGGGTGTTGACTATCGACGCAGCTATTGTTAACGTCGCTACTTATTTATGGAGTAATTTGTCAAGATAACATAAATCAATTCCAAATAATGTGGAATATTGTAAAGGTATTGTAAAACATTGGATTTGAGTTTTTGATTGAGAAAAGTGTTTTTTCGAATTTTTGAAGTTAGTCTCAGAGACCGAGGGGGTTTGAGAACACTATGGTTTAGCAAAGAAAGGCAAATGTGGTATAGATAATGGTCCCAGGTAGAATGGCATTGCAGAACGAGAGTCAAGCAAGGTCATTCTGCAAAGTCTTTCAATGTACAAGGTTTGCTTTGTAGATAAAATATCTTACCGGACTCTATATAGCGGTTTTATAATCAATAAATTGGTCATCATCATCATTTCCTATATCTCTCACTGGAGCATAAGGTCTCTATGAAGCATTTCCACCTGGTCTTGTTTTTTGTTAGCATCTTTATTTCGTTCCATGATTTTCCACATTCGTCGATTTCTTTTTGTAATGTTCTTCTCCACGTAGTCTTAGGGCGGCCTCTTTTGCAGCTGACTTTCGGGCTCCAATCAAGGGCTTGTCAGCAAACAAAGTGGTGATGTATATTTATCTGGTTTTCATAGATTTCTCCAGGATTTGGATTAGTGTCAAAATCTGACCGATGATAGATTTATAAATTCTGAAGCCACACTAATAAGGTCCAATTGGGCTATTGAGCATATGCTCCAATGAGACGTATTCCAAGGTTGTTGGTGAAAACTGAATGCCTTCCTATCTTGTGTACGGGTCAAAAAACACTTCGGATTTCAATAATCGTCCAACCATATTTTACATATGAGCTGGTATATGCTGATGAGCATTTCATTGCCTCCGGTCATAGACAACTCAGCAGGCAGATCATCAGAACGGTTGTTTTTAAGTGTCGTTGGTGGTTGATTTAAACTCATCATGGCCGTGTGGTGGAACATTAACACCATTATCTGTAATTGGGGTGTTCGAGCAATCTTCTCCATTCGCTCAAGAGTTCAAAGTTTCGCCATTCGAAAATTTGAAGAAATGTTTCCTCCATAGACTTAGTATTTAACAGGACCAGGCTTCGCAACTTAAACCTCTACTGAGGCGCTACATGTTCTGAATGATGAATTTTTGCGTTTCGGCTTTGTCTTTTTCTGCCTTCCGTATATTTCTCTGCGGCAGTACTCTTGACACGTCTGACTATACCACTAATTCTTTAGAGGCAGTTTGAAGCCTCCACTCATTGAATTACCTCATCGGAAGTAGAAGTCAAGTGCGGGAAATATTCTTAATTGATTGTGGCCAGTTGTTCGCTGGTGGTGAGGTGGTGAGGTGTTGTAATATCATACTGATCAAAAATCGGCATCTTAGTTTCGCATGATGACTGAAGTAAACTGTAGTAGGTGTCACAGAATGCATAAGAGCACTCCCTTAAATACATTTCAGATGCTTATCCGTAAATCATCATTCTTAATTCGATTGGAGAAAACACCACCAGATCATCAACTAGAAGACGTAGAAGTAAAAATATCAGGAAATGGAAATTTTTTCAATACATTTCTTTAAAATTGAATCAGTTTTCTCTCTTTAATTACGAATTTAGTATTTTAGTATTTGCAATTCAAAATGATAATGTTCACATATAAAATTTTAAAGATTTCCATTACACAATCCTCAGCTCAGCTCAATAAAATCGATTAATAAAAATGTTAATAAAAATTACAACATAAAAACGTAAATATGCAATTAAATCGAAAAGATTTTGAAAATGATTAAATGTTTGATTTCTTCTTAAATTGCTTTGAACACAAAGAAATAATTATTGCTTTTATTTGCATCGTGTTCTTTTTTTTTGTCATTGAGAAAGAAACCAATATACAAAAAAATATTTAATTAAAACTCAGTTTAAACACACACACATACACACTAGCATACATATATTTGAATATTTATATATGTAAATGCACATTTCTCTCATTTAGTCTTGGTCTTGATGTTGATGATATATTATATGTATGGATGGAGGAAAGAAGTTCACACAGACCAAATCAATTGAAATCGAATCAACTCAAATGAGAAATCAATAAAAAAAAAAACAGAAATCTCTGTCACATCGTCAAATGTCATCAAATGGTAATTTAAATAAAATTCTAGTGTGACCAGCATGTAATTAATTTTCCAACAAACAAACCAACTTACAGTCCCCAGTAGGTATGTAACATTTTGATGCTAATTACTCTGGTGGAACGCAATCACACCACTTACTCATTGAAGATATGTGTACGTGTGGATGTATATTTTCCATTTTAACCTCAAATAAATTCATTTTACCATTGTGGTTGTATAAACATACATAGTATGTATGTAAATTGCCACATCGAAATCACCATCATACTTTTGAACCAAAACATAATTAAGGATGGCAATTGTTTCGGCATACCCAATGCTATTATTGTTAATCGTATACAAAAGGATATCCATTCTTTCATAAGCAAATATGTGAAATGTGAATCATTATGAAAAGCTTTTTGGTGTTATGGAGCATAATGCAATGTGTATGTGTGTAGTGTATTGAAATGGAATGACTTTACAGTGCAAATTTGTCACCTTCACTCCATATACCATGCATATATTTACTGAGTGACTTATGCTTAAGTGACTTCACAATATCAATACCAACACGACCAGCAACAGCTGCAGCAACAGCAGCAGCAACATTTCATAGAAAGCAGTAAGAAAGTCACTGTAATTAAAGTGAATTAATGAAATTTACAAATTGATTCCATGACAGGCGTAATCAATTTAAAGTCATCACGAAACGAAGTTGTTGGTGTTTTTTCTTTACGAAGCATGACAAAAAAAAAAATGAAAATAAAAACACCAGTATGACTATTATTATTGCTGTCGTTGTTGTTGGTATTGCTGTTGGAATTAATTACTTTGGGTCGCATACTAATGGAATTTGTAAGCATGGATGGGGAGGAAGTTGTTGATGGTGTTTTGCGTAAGCAGCTGAAAGTGTAAAACCACCATTTACTAATACCACTAGCTCTTTGTATATTTATTCTCATGCTTGTACGTATTATAATTGTCATTTGTTGATGATGCAGACACGCGAGACACAACTAATGACACGTCACGTGGTGCCCTGTCATTGTTGGTGAATTTGTCGATGATTTTTTTTTAGTTTTATTATTTTTCTTTTTGGCTATTTTATTTTGGCTAATTTTCTTTACTGCTTTTCTTGACTTTAATCACAAAAAAAAAATGTGTAATAATTAAATTAGGTATGATGAAGGGGTTTTCAATTTCAATTTGCTTAGGTATCATATAAAGTTAGCACTGCTTTGTTTAGATATTTCAATTCGTCAATGTCTGTCATTTAATTCAATTTTGTAATTCATTCATAGCCATATGCAGATTCAAAATGGAAAAAAAGTTGTATACAACATCATTCGTAAATGATGGACAGAAATCATCGCATCTGCTATTCACCTGATCGATATTATACTATGAATATTTATATAAATCGATATTTCTCACCAATTATTATTATTCCATACAAATTATAGAGTCAATTTGTACATAAATAACTATAGTGTCAATATAAAATTGTTATTGATATATGCGAAAATAGTCATATTTGTATGAAATGTACTATAAGATTTTAACCAATTACCCTGAAACTTTGTGTATTCTATTTTTTCATCAAAATAATACTTCACACAAAATTGAAAGTCATTCCGTTAGTAAATAAATATAGTCCCCGTACTAAATTTGAATTTTGTGAAACAAAAAATCAACAAATTGCTTGAATGGTACCATTAGCTTTGAAGACATATTTTTGAAACTTTGTACACTTTATTTTTTTACTAAAGCAGTACTCCTCAGAAAATTTTAAGTGATTTCATTTATAAATAATCCTAGTCCTCATATAAAATTGGCATTTATTTTAAAACAAATCGTCTGTAAACTTTGTAAATTTTATTTGTTCATCAAAAAAGTACTTATCAGGAAATTTGAGCTCATTCGGATTACAAATAAACTTAGTTTCCATACAAAATTACGACTTTCTTTAAATAAAAATCAAAAAATTGTATGGAAGGTGCTATTATTTATCAGAATACTTTCTAAATTTTATTTGTTAACCAAAATAGTCCACAGAAGATTTGAATTCATTCGGTTTATAAATAATTATAGCCTAGTTGTGCATGAATTTAATAAAAAAATTCACAAATTTGTATGTATATGTATTAACATTCACCAGCCTTAATGAAAACGTTCTATCTGAAATTTATTTGGGGTTTATACTTGGAAGCAAAAGCAAATTGAAATCAAAACCCAAAAAAAAAGTGAGTAATTTGTTTTTTTCTGGTATTTTTCATTTGCAATATTCATTTTCAAATTAGCATTAAGAAATATTTGCATATTCATATATATATACGGGAATAATCACAAGTACTGATTTATGTCATATGCATAAATATTGATTGATTTGCTGCTATATGTGCTATAATCAACAAATATCATATGCACAACAGATTCAACACTGTTGGTAAACTTATGACTTTGGTTATATTAGGTACATATATAGATATATGTATATGTGCATAGCTACATATTCGATATGCAATAATTTTCTGATATCTAATAAATAATATTTTCAATAATATTATTTGCCAAATAATGTTATTTTTGCTCAAATGACACTACCTATACTTGAACATATTCGTACGTTGGCAAACATGTCGTATATGTAATATGATTTGCATTGTATCCATGTTTATATACATATGTATGTACACATGTTGATTGATGATATGATAAAAATGTTGTATACATGTGCGTAATGTGTTACTTGATTATTGCAAATAAAATTTATAATTATTTACATAGCAGCTTTAGTGATTTTAAACCAAAAAATATTCCACACATACATACGTGTATATACATACATTTGTACAGTATGTTACATTACATACTAATATACTGACTATATATGGCTTTCGATCATATCATAGCAGTTTGTGTATATACTTTATTTGTATATGCGTACAGGCATACTTGAATGTTTGCGTTTAATTGAGAAAATCAAGAAATTTCGTAAAAAAAAAAAAGAAAATTTGAATTTAAATTGAAATTCATGTATGTCAGATACTTACCACATATTTGCATACCATTTCAAATTTTGATATGGAATTTTATTTAATTTCAATAAGTTTTGCATGTATGTACATATGGATGTAAATATAATATTTGAATATGCATATAGTTTAGTACATATGAGTAAGAGTATATGCATGTGGTTTTGCTGTACTAAATTTGTGGTTAAACTTGAGGTTTCAAAAATACTTCACACTTGAACATAGGGGGAATATTCTTTATGCAAACTTAATAGCTCACATGTAATTGATTCGTTTCAATTCTTAGTAGTACATAATGTTTGAGCGAAGTTACGAACTTAAGAGGAAATTATTGCAAATATATAAATTTGCAATTGTATATTTATTTAAACTCGTATTAAATACATAAGAGAAAAATCAATCAATCAATCAATCAATCTTCTTCGTATGAATACCGTTCAATTGTTTCAATTTCGAGCAACTTTTCTTAATAAAATCGTACTTAACTTGTTAATAACGTGTCAAAGGCCTCAAAGTACGTAATCTAGGCGGCCAATTCACATGCTCTTTTCTTGAGATGATTTTATCTCCAAGAGTTCATCGCAAAATTGATCACTGGACAATATGTGATGTGATGTGGGCCACCAAAAAACTGTCACATCATTTGCTTGTAATACTCATCATGACAATAAAGATGGCTCCAACGTTAATTTTGATCAAGTCTGGACCAATGATGTCTCCGCCATGCAAACAACAGACAACAGTGACTTTTTCGAAATCTAATGGGGTATTAAGAGTGTCGTAAGGATTGTTTTCGCTCCAAATATAGCAAATATTTTTATTTTCCTACCTATTAAGCTGAAAAATTTTCCTATCGCTAAAGTTGATTTCAGTGTAAAAATCTGATTGAACTTTCTTGATTGATTTGAGTTGATTTTCAACACAGTGTCTAATCGCATCGTATTACGTATAAACAGCGTAGATGGACGATTATATACCCCGCAAGTTGTCTGCAAGTTTAATGAATAGAACATAGCTTTCTAGGGGAAAGAAATTTCACCAATTTTTGAATGTCAGAGTATACCAAACAGAAACGTCACAGACTTGTGTTTACTATTACAACTGCTTCGATAGATATTTCTACCAAAAATTATATACTTTGATGTAAAAATTATTCTGATTTTTATTTAATAGTTTAATTTATTTATTGTCATTATTAATAATTATTACGAGAAGTTTGAGTTTTTTGATATATTCCTCGAATTTTATATGCAGAACTTCTTCTCTTTCCAGTGGCGTTTAACGTTGATGTCCAAAATAAATGCTTTCTATGTTTTTATTAAGAGGAACCGTAATATCTAAAATATTTTGAATGCAATCTTATTAGCTTTGTCGATCATAAATATTATAAATTTAAGTACAATACTATTTTGTATTATTTTATGACACACACATGATTTATAGTTGATTTCCAAAAAAGATTTAGCACAAATTTTCACATAATCTGGATACTGGAACTCACTTATCGCACATGACACATTGTTAGTAGACATCAACCACTGCTACAGCTGGTTGAAGGGGACCAAATGCTCAAATTAAACCAGATCTGACCCGATGTCAACCAGCTACATACAGCGTTGTAATATTTCATCTATCAAACGAATATTCACACATTTATATTCTTAGGTATTACTATTTCTTTAATTCAATTCTAACTGAATTTCACTGAATTTTGTTCTTCATTTTCTTTAATATCATTTCTTCCACATGGCCACGTGCATTGACATTTTGGTCAATAAAGAATAATGCAATCGAATGAAAATTGGCAATCTGAAAATATATGAAAGAACATAAGCAAAGTTCAAAATTACTAAATCAAGAACTAAATGAAATGTCTTACTTTCTAATTTTATAAAATATCAAGCATTGAAATACAAAGAATTGATATTTGTTGTAAAATATCAATGTGAACAAGTAGCAATAATATGACAAAAATATGTATTATAATTCAATGCTTGCCAACATTATGTTCTCTGCAATGTTCTATTTATATTTCGTTTGGGTTTTTTTTTACTTCATGAAAGTATGCCACTTGTGACATTTCCTGTTAATTATTGTATATGTACATGTATGTGTACGTGTGTATATAAGTGTATTATTAATTGTGTGTGTGAGTAGGGAAGGAACAAATACTAGCGTAATATATATATGTATTGTAGTGAAATAATAAAATACGCTCTGTTGCATTTCATTGTTACCAATAGCAAACTGTTTTTACCATTGCTTTTACCAGCTTTCATTTACTGTAACAACAATCGAATAAGTAGTTACTGTAGCAACAGCACAAAACCAGCAGAGCAGCAGCAGCATCATCATCATTGGAATCAGAAATAGTAGTTATTTTATTTACTGGTTGTGATGGCGATAGAAATCGTTGTTCTTGCCCAGCATAGTAGCATTTATGTAATTTTCTACAAATGTCTGAGAGTCAGGGTGGTAGAAATGTAAAGCTTGTTTTGGGGAAAAATGTAATTGTGGCACATGCAATATTTATGGTTGAGACATGTGGCATTGTATTGCTCTTCTTGTATTTTATCGTATACTATCATATATTTGTATATCTGTTGTGTATTTTATTAACTGTATGTATTTGTATATTGAGTCCATTATAATCCTTATGATTTATATACAACAGACACACACATATGACATTATTCGCGTTACATTTGTGATGCCATCTATCATGTACTCTATGGCTAATAAATTGTATGTAAGAGAGCAAAAGAGAGAAAGAGCATTGAAAATAGACAATTTAGATAAAGTAATCAGAAAAAAAAATTACATAGTACTGGCATACAAATCCATGATTTCTGATGAATATACAATATAATGCTTGGACTTATGCATATGTAGTTATATGAAAATTTGATATTTATCTAGTAAATATGGTACGAGTATATGATAACATTGAATTAATTGACCATCTATATGCGTGATTTACAGTACAGTACAGTACAGTGATTTGCAACACTGTAATATCTTATAAGCGTCCAAATGTCATGTGACATAACACATAAAAAAACGCTATTTGCTAAATATTTGAATTTTTGAAAATTAAGAAACTTTTAAAAATCTGCAAATGATTTTTGACCTACGAAAAACAAATATTGTAGAACTTCGAGCTCTAACCTGGAATTCCTTTGTTTACCATGAGATTGATTTGGAGATGGATTTGGCTCTTTTAAATTCGAAAATCACATTCATGATTGATCAATTCAATATACCAAGAATGTTTAAGAAAATCTCAAATACCGTTGGGCTAAATCTATCTAATAAATCTCATTCGTACCTTACCTGGTTTATCCACCTCATCAATTTAACACACCTATTCAAGTCTTGTAGCATTTATTGCATAAATTTTTCGAAAAATCAAAATAATAGCAAATGAAACACAGTCAACCAAGGTGAATATTTAACAAATTAATTATACTGAGAGTACGCTACAGATATGCATACATAAATGTAAATGAACAAAAAATCAAAACAACATAAACAACAACAACAATGCGATTAACAACTAAATATAATGAAATTTGTTAAAATTAAACCCAAAAAATAAATTACTTCATTTATTCAAATTACAATATAAAATACTATTTCGTCCAAGACAATTTCGCATATCCAAAGAAAGTTAATATCTTTGTCAGTTTCTTCTTCGGATGATCTTTTCGTTTATATCGTTGTTGTTTTTTTTTTTTTTTCGTTTTTTGTTTTTCTTCATGACTGTTTTTATAGTCGCTTGTTTATTTTTTGGGGTTGTTTGTTTGTTTATTAATCCTAAGTAAAGCACTAAAATAATGAGTAAGGTATACACTACATACTCGTCATAGTGTGTACGTTCACTCTGGCAAAGTGCAAAGAAGCGAAAAAATCTAATTACTTCAACTTAACACGCAATGCATAAAAAAGACAATCATTACTTTTGGATACATACAACAACAACAACATACAGAGACCTATATTTAAGTATAAGCCTCTTTACTGATGATGCTGCTGCTGCTGTTGCTGCTGCTGCTGCTATGGCATAATGTTGCTTGTCCACTATGATACTAGCGGCCTTATGACCGTTCATTCATTTGTTCATCCGCCTGTCTCATTACGATGTGATATTATATTGTGTGAGAAAACAGCAACTACGGAAAAATTAATTGTGTTGTATTATTTTTGTTTTTTTTGTTTTTTTGGTTGTGCCAGAAAATCATCCATTCGAGAAAGGATAATACCACTTTAGTTCTTCTGACTCTCTCTCTCTATCCGATGAGGATGAAGAAGACGAAGAAAAAATGAAAGTGTTAAAGCCAAAATGTGACCAAAACGAGAAGGTTAATTACACACTGTATACAATAAATTACGCCAGTTGTCGTGAAATGAAAATGAAAGTCCACACCACACTGCACACTGATTATATGAGATACAATATGAAGCGGAAGGATCTACGAAAGGATATAAAACAAGGATATATGACAGAACAATTGAAATAGTAGTAGGTATCCAAAAAGTACATAGACATAATAGTGATGATGGTAGAGCTGTTAAAGCGACCCTAATCAGCTTATAGTACGTATAGAGCGTTGCTCATCATTGCTGGGCAACCGGATGAACTGATGCTGATGTTTTCAAAGTCTACCGTAGGTATATATATGCCGTTGGCATGATATCAAGCTTGTGATAACGTTGATGATGATTAAATTTGTGTGTGCTCTCTTTTTCATCATCTTCTTTTGACTCATTGTTTATATGTTTTTTAGTATTATTATTATTATAATATAATAAAAAAAAAAATAATATAAAAAAAGAAGAGAAGCAAATAAAATAGGGTTATTGTGTTTATATACATAATACTCTATACATATGTATCTAGCAATGTATAGACACATTTTTATTGCTGATTGTTGTGTTGTTACTTTTATGGATTTTACGCACGTTTTTGAAATTAGAAAGCTATGTTTCTACGAACAAAATAAATAAATAAAATACAAGAATCCTTCTTTTTTTTCTTGTGTGTCCTTCTTTTTTGCTTCTAATAAAAACAAATGAAAGAATGTATGTATGTAAAATGTATGTATGTAAAATAAAATTCGTCAACAATATAAAAAAGGAAAAATGGTTAATCTGCACAAAAAAAGGGACACCAATATCATATCAGCTCAAACCGTTGTACTCGTCGTACAGGTGAATGAATGGTGAATATTCCTTAATGAATGTCACTAGTAATAGAATATACATTGCTGCTTCAATGAACAATTGAATACACATAGACGTAGTTGATGATGTTGAAAAATTTGTGTGTGTGTGTGTGTGTCCATGTAATTTCTGTTCAAGCATTGAAGTGTTAAGTTGAAAACGAATGACCCAAATGAGGGTAGTAGCATGTAACAGAAAGTGTATCTTTGGCGATTTCTTGCTTATTCCACATTGGGTTTTTTTCTGTTTTACTGCATTTGCTTACAGGGTGACAAAAAATTAACAAACAATTTACTATTGATGGAAACAAAGAACAGGATGTGACCTTTTACCTTTTGCTATATATAACGTTTATATTTAATTTAAGTGATCTCAAAGTGCTCACCTTTGATGAGAATTCATTGCCTCAAACACGTTTTACAAATATCGGTTATCGGTTATCGAATAATTTATAGAGTATTTTGGTTTTCATGTGAAGTTGCTCACTGAGCTCTAATCACATTAAATATATATGAAATATATAGGATGTATTCTTGCAGAAAAATTTTTGGTCACCCTGTATGCATGTGTATGGATGAGCAAATGTATGAAATCATTAAATTTACGTAACTTGGTTACAATTTGAATCCGCCTCAGTTATGAATTACGGGTATGCTGCTACTTCTACAGTGATTTCATTTTCGTACTGCTGACACCCATGGCTTTCTTGTCGTTTTTTTTTTATTATTTTGCTTTAATTTCACTTTATTTTTCCTTTTTTTTTTTTGGTAAAATTATTTTTAAGCAAACTTTTTTCTTGTGCTTCTTTGTTGTGCTTTCGTTATACTTTTTTGTTGTTGTAATAATCATTTTTGTTTTCTTATTTATTTATTTACTTATTATTATCATTGTGCTTCTTCTTGTTGTTGTTGATGTTGTTATTGTTGATGTTTTTACTGTTCATGCTAACTAACAAAGGAATTTTTTAATTATAAAACGTGTTTATCTGAAATTTATTGTTAAATTTCATTGTTTTTGTTTTTACGCTTCGCGCCAAAAAGAATCAAACTTTTACAGTGGAAATAACGACAACAACAACAGCAAGAAAACAACGATTCACAATTTTTTCCATAATGTTTTTCTTTGGCTTTTGTTCTTGTTGTGTTGTTACTGGTGCTGTTGCTATTGTTAAATTAAATCCTTGTTGTTTTTGTTTTTTGCTCTGTTGCAGTTGCCGCCTTTATTTTTGTTTCGTATTTGTAGCAAAAGTTTCTACAAGAATAAGTATTGCAAGTAATTAAGAGAAAATAAATTGGATTCTATGTATTTATTATGAGTTATTTTGTGTTTGTGTTTGTACCACTCACTCACTATATATTTCATTATATGATGGATATAAAAAGTAGTAAATTTGTCTAATTTAATTGGTTTGGCTTTAGATAAAAGTTTAAGTGAAACTCTTTTATCAATATTTATAATTTGTGGGATCATTCTTTTAAATTGCTTGAATCTATTGAGAAGCGTTTTGGTACTTTAGTCTACAAAATTGACAACAGCTCATGATTGACTATAGGAACGTAATTATATTGATACTGCATACTTTTAGGGGTAATCATTTATCTATCATACGTCTTGTATGTTCATATGCTTTACGAAGACGGAATTTTTGTACAAATTTCCTACTTGAAAATATTTTTTATCCAACATTAAAGTAGAAAATTGATTTTATTAAAATACAAATCGCAAACGACGTTGCCAATACCATGAATAGACGTACAATAAATACAATAGGTCAAAGAACTTCCATATCTTTAGCAATGGTGTAAGATAAAATTTTCCCAATAAACTATCAACAATTTTGTAGCTCTTTACATCCGGAATTCAATATAGTAATGGTATAATATTAGTAAAAGTAGTGGTTTTAATAACACTGCTACATAGAGTCGGGTCGGCATAAAAAATAGCATGTCTAATAAAATTTACAACTCATCCTTCTCTCCTCACATACATACATAAGTTATCCGCGTTCTAAATCTTTTAGTTTACAATTGCCACTACACCATGGACATTCCATGCTCCATCATCACTAAGTAGAGTAATCACAACATAAGATTGGTGGTGGCTTATACCTATATATGTAATACTCTTATATTGTATATTGGTTGAACCACAAGAAAACGATTTCATGTTCATGTCTGTCCATGCGGTTGGTACTTACTTGAAATGAAACTGACCACAAGTGAAGGAGGTATAAACGCGTTAAGAGCAAGAGCATAAATATGGTACGAAAAAATGCCAAAAAAAAAAACACTTTCCGACAACTTGGAGCCAGCCACTTTGAATTGGCTCTTTGCATTTTTCAACACTAACTGACAAGACAGGCAAGCTATATATACGTAAAACACAGACAGGAAGGCAAGCAGGCAGGCTCTCTTCTATATTTTATGGCGCGAATGTAGGAATGAATGAATGAATGAATGAACGAATGAACAAAAATGCCTGGCCATTCAATAGGAATAGTGAAAGCATTCGGTTTTTAGTTGTGCATGTTGTGCATCGTCATCGCTGCCGCTATTTTCCTTGCACTCATTCAACAATTTTTGTGGCTTTGAGCGTATAGTGACTGTTATACAAAATTTTGTTTCCGGTCATTTTGGTTTAGTTGAACTAGATTGCTTTTTTTGTTGTTTTTCTGTTTTTTTTTTTTTTGTTTTGTTGCTAGCACTATTTAATGTGACCACATTACCACAAAGTATAGCGAGAAAGAAAATGTTGAAAAAGAGTGAGAGAGGAAAAGAAAAAAAAAAAACGACAGAAAAACTAAAATAAAAATTTAAAAGCTTAAAATGGTTATCATTTATCTTGTCTGAGACGTGATACTCCATCTTCTTTGCATTCAAAGTTATTCAACAGTTTAAGTAAAAATTACTATAGCAATCTAATGCTGAAATATTGAATGTGTATGTACACACTTTAAGGTTAAAGTGAATGTAGAAGAGTTTCAATTAAAATCGAAAAATGTGTAGATTTCATATTTTAAATAATTGCCAAGTGAGTGAATGCATACAATTCTAAGTATTAATTAGCTCTTCGATAAAGTGTTTCTGTATATAATTTTTCCTGATCGATTTTTGCTACGTAGAAATCTATGGGAAGCCATTTTGGCTTACAAAATATTCCAATTATCGAAGCAGTTTTTCTTTTTTTTTGTAAGTGGATTGCAGAAGCATATGAATATATTGTATGAGGTATTAATATATAATTGTCACTTGAAGGTCATATCCATATTAATACTATTTTATACATATCACATATATCGAAATGCAAATAATTGCTTGAAAATAGCAACGACAAGTTGAAATTCTACAATTCGTAGATATTTACAATTGTCTGACTTTAATTCGTCGCAAATTTTATGCCAACTGATATGCTGCTGCAGTCAGCATTCAGTATTCAATTTTTTGTTGGTTAATAAGTTTGTGGAGGAGTTGCCAGCAAAATACCAAGCTTATCGTATTTATGAGATTTATATTTATTGTGTTTTTGGTTTTTGGCTAACCTGGCAGGTTACTAACACCCGTAAAGATGTATTTGCAAAACCAACTCAGACTGAGAGTTAGACCGACACACGTATGCCTATTAGGTCTGTAAAAAACTGTCACAATATGATACATTTTTTTGTACCCAACATTATTCTAGAAAATCTTTGAAAAGAAAAATAGAATTTAAAAAAAAAAATCTCCTTACAGTCGGCTGGGGCCGACCAAATTATACCCTGCATATGTAGAGGTATATATAAAAAGTTTGCTCGTATATCCATCCTTTTCTTCCCCTACATTAAGAAGCAGGCGTACCTCACCAATTTTGGAGGATCAATTTCTGCCTATAATACTAAACTACATAGGTTGCAATGGGTTGACCTAGGCGTATTAATTAGTAAGTTATGGGTGTTTTAATGTTTAAGATAAATCCGAGACTTTATACGGAAGATATATAAAAAGTGGGCGTGGCGTATCCCTTTCTGGTATATCTAATTAATTTTTCAATATCAATCCACACCTTAAATTTGGTTGTCCTACGCTATATGGTTTGTAAGTTATGGAGTTTAAAAGTTTTAGTTTAATTCCCTCGACTTTGTATGGGAGACCTATGAAGGAGTGGGCGTGGCACACTGATTTTCTGCCAGAGTATTTCCGACTACGATATTAATTTAAGTGTCAATTATGGTTATTTTAGACTGAAGATGCCGAAGTTACAGCTGTTTAAATTTAAAATTTGTATGGGGGCTACAATAAAAAATGGGCGTGGTGCGCCCATTTCCTGTGAGCCTAGTTGCTCGTACAATACTAATCCACACCTTAAATCTCGTTGTCATACGCAAAATGGTTTGTAAGTTATGGAGCTTAAAAGTTTTAGTTTAATTCCTTTGACTTTGTATGGGAGACTCATGAAGGAGTGGGCGTGGCACACTGATTTTTCTGCCAGCTATTTGCCGACTACGATATTAATTTAAGTGTCAATTATGGTTATTCTAGACAGAAGATTGCCGAAGTTACAGCTGTTTCAATTTAAAATTTGTATGGGGGCTACGATAAACACTGGGCGTGGTGCGCCCATTTTCTGTGAGCCTAGTTGCTCGTACAATACTAATCCACACCTTAAATTTCGTTATTCTACGCTGAATAGTTTGCAAGTTATAACCCGTAACATTTTTTTAAATTCCGCAACTTTGTATGGGAGACCCAAAAAGGAGTGGGCGTGGCACACTGATTTTCTGCCATATTATTTCCGACTATCATGTTAATCTAAGTGTCAATTATGGTTATTCTGGACAGATGATTGTAGAAGTTACAGCTGTTTGAATTTAAAAGAAGTACAGACACTTTGTATGAGAGCTACGCTAAAAAGTAGGCGTGGCTTAACCACTTTTGGCGAGATTATATAGTAGTATAATAAAAGTCTATGTGCCAAATATTGTTGTCCCAAGTAGTATATTATGTGAGTTATAGCAAGTTAAAGATTCTGAAAATTTCGAGGTTAGTCGCTTTGAATGCTTGGTGTGGGCGTGGTTATTGACCGATCATGCCCAATATCAATCTCCTCCGTACCCTTGGATCATAGATTACTTATGCCAAATTTCATCGAAATAGATCAATATTTACTTAAGTTATCGTGCGAACCAGCCAGGTGACAGACAGACGGGCGGACGGACGGACGGACGGACGGACATCGTTAAATCGAAAATTTAATCGACGCTGATCACGAATATATATCTATGTCTATATCTCTGGAGATTCCTTCAAGTGGACACAAACATCTGACCGAAATGAATATACCATGCATATTGCATTATGCAGGGTATAAAAATATATATGAAAATTTTTTTTCAAACTATGTTATTTCGATATTTTCCTACTGGCTGGGTGTAAAGTATTTTAAATTTCATGGAATTTAACAAGTAGGAGCTTTCTTTTTATATCACCGCATCAATTCTTCTCCATAAAATTGGTTCTTCCATTTGATCGACATAAGTGAGCCAGTACAGTCGTTAGCCACCGTCGTTAATCTGATATGCCATAAGATCATACAAACACCTTTTTGAAGTATGGATCTTTTAGATCGTTTTGAAACAATTCCTTCAATTAGATTTCTTTTCCATTTTAATTTTGTATTCTTCATCGCCTTAAAGAATGTTATTTATGGTGATTGCTGCTATGAATGCACCATGACAATATTATTGGATTGAAGTTTCTCAGAAATAAAATTTTATGGCATTTTATGGCAATATGTTAGTAGATTCCTCTCTTAAGAGGTGTAATGTCCGCATTTTCGAAATTTTTATTTTCACAAATTTTATATAAATGAAAAACTTTAAAGAAGAACTTCATCACTTCAGGTCTAATGATTTTCTAGTAATCATATCTATTTCTTGAATAGGCCTAATATAATATGCAACATAACTATCTAGGCTTAGAGAACGAATAACCAAATAATGGTCGTTATTGGAATATACTTTTGTTCGGCAACTTGCCAAGTTGTTGTAACAAAAACTCTTTGTTTTTTTCCTTTGTGCTTAAATCAATAGTTTGATAGATACGATTTGGCTGGTGTGCAAGCGTATATATTATTTCCTTTTTTTTTATTTGTTGTTGTTGTAATTTTAAGTTTCATTGAAAATGGCTTTCTATGAATCAATATGTGTATGAGCTCTCTTTCCCAAATAATAGCTACTACCGCTAAAGTAATAGTCAATATAGAGCATACCAATATATTATGCTGATATTAGATAAACCCAATTTTAATCCGAATTTAATTGAAATTGTCATGTTAGAAAATAACTATACAGCTGTTAACTATGAATATAAATAGTATAAAGCTGCCTACTTGCTTTTGCATGTACACTGTATGTATTATGGCAAACATATTTCCAACGTCCCCTTTCCCTGTTTCATACAATCACATGCTTATGTGTTTATGTGTAATGCTTGTATTTTTAATACGAACTAATTGCGGTTGAGCATTATGACACCACACACCATTGGAATTGTTAATTAATTGCAAAATAGCAACAACAACAACACCAAAAACGACAACGGAAACCACCACGATCAAACGACATAATAAAAAATGACAGGCAAGCCCATTTTAATTGAAATTGCCAACATGTTAATTTCATATTCATGTATGTATATATGTGTGTACGACTAATATTAACACCTACGATAGTACTCTGCAATATGTGTACATGTCAATAACGATAGAGTCAATGTTGTCAGAAACACACACACACATACCTATATACATATATGCACATAAAAAATGACAATGTAAATATTTGTTGACATGCAATTCCTTACCACAGAACAAGACAAACGAAACCACCCCCCGTGTGTTCATGTATTTACAAGTATGAGTACATAAGAAATCTCTCATCACTTTGTTATTTGCTTGTTTGATTTTACGTTGTCTTATTTGGTTTGTAATCATGCATACTTACTCCCAGAAACAACCACCCATCCACCATGACATACTGTCCCTTTGTGTCATTGCAATCAATCTCGGATAGCAAAAGTAAGCAATGACCACACTATAATCAACTCGACTCAACTCAGCTCGAGCAAATCGAACAGAACCCAAAAAAAAAGCAATATGCGTTACAGCAGCAATTCTCCAATTGACCATCGATGTTGCGATGAATAAAGTCAACGACGAAATGGTTAATGTATTGAAGTACACCTTCATACAAACGCCGCACACAGTCGTCAAGTCATTTTTCGTTACGTTGCGGTAGTGGACATGACAAAGAAACAAACACAGGGTCGGAGGCAACAGTACAACCATCGTCTACCAGCATTGTCGTCATCGACAATGAAATACTATTCGTCGTTGTCGTAAAGTCGATACATTGGGCAAACATTGTTGCTGAATCATCTGTTCGCACGCAATGTCATGTTGTTGAGGGAGAATATAAGGATACTCGTAATAAAAAAAAACGTCGAGTATATATGAGGAGCAGAAATTGTAGAGAGTGAAATAAAACCAATGTTCACTACATGCCACTACCAACTACACACTCCACTTCTGACTGAGGCGATATATAAAGACGTGCCTGAAGTGTGAACAGAATATTGTACGGCACGCACACAACACAATACAAATATACGTGCATTGACAGCATTAAAGTGCATGTCCGTACAAATTGTAGGAGCATGTACATACGTATTTGCTTCTTCATGCATACAAATGCTCGCAATACTTGCATACTTGCAATAAAAGTCGAAACAAATCATCACCACCCGGTTTGTTAGTCACTTAGTCAGTTTGGTTTGGTATATCGGTTAGAAGAGCAGCCGGGAGCCTCACACTAGAGTGCCAACCAACTCAATTGCTGTAGCTCATCTTTAATAGAGACACATGGTTGGGAATTGTCCAACTCTTTTGAAGTGAAATAAATTAAAGTGTTTCCTTCCAAATGCACGTAGGCAGCATTCTTTGGACCAAGTGATGCGACAGGTGATGGTAAATACGGGTTTGTTCGTTTGTTTAAGCAGTCAATGGAATGTGTTGGTGCAAAATTGAAATGTGCAGCATGTACCTTTCATATACATGTTTATATACATATATGTATAATCGTGTTTGTTTCAATAGAAATTTTATGCATGCATTGCATGTGCATGTGCATGTTTTGGGGTCAAGTCAAGTGCATTAAATCGTTTAGAGGATATTCATTCAATCATCATTTAATTAAATGTTTCGTGAAAAGTTTACTAAAAAGTTGCATTAATATTCACGCAGTTGATTGGCAGTGATATCTATTAAGTCTAGCAACATTGTATATACATATTGTATATACATTCGATGTGTTTACAGATTCAGAAATTTGAGTTTTCTATGCATGCAGACATTTTATATGAATATATTTTCGAAAGATAATTTAAATTAAAAAAAAAATTATTTAAATATTCTTGTTTAACTTATATCTCTAGGACTTGAATAACTTGAAGCTATGTGTTGATGAAATATCTCTTATGTGCGAAAATCTTTGTAGAAAATGAATCAGAAAATTTGTTAAATATTAAAATTAAACCTTTACACTAAGTAAATTGATAAATGCTATTAGATTTTCTGAAAACTTTAATTTATCATTTATGTATAAAAATAAATTTAAATTTCTCCTATTTTGTATATCACTTAAATAGATTTAAATGCAAAATTTCAAAATATCCAAGCCTTCATGAAACAAAATAAGAACAACAAAAATCACATTCTTTTACAAATAAAAATAATTCTTTCCACACTGAGACACACACACACACACACATGCATTCACACAATTACATCAGTGTACACTGTATTCTCTTTAGTCCAACAATACAGGGGGGAAAGTTGATATTAAAATGTTGCTCTTTTTTCTGCTTCTTCTTCTTCTTCTTTGCTTTTTACTGTCCCAAATGCATTGCGAACCATTGTTGCGAATATTGTGTTGTTTTTGTTTTGTATATTTATTTTATTATACGATATATTTGTATTACTCGGCACGAGCAGTGTCCTTAAGGAATTAATGTCAACAGTTGTTACTATTACAGTTCTTGTTGCAATTGTTTGTTGTTGTTGTTGTTGTTTTGTGTTGTATTCTTTGCTACTATGCAGTGCTACTTGTTTGCTCGCTTGCTTGCTTACTGATTGTAAGAAGTCATTTCAACATTTATACTTCTATTGCTGCTGCTGCTACTGCTTGCTGGTGTACGTCTGCTACATAGGTACTTCTTGTATTTATATAAATTGTGAATAGTCTCTGTTGGCACTTGACGATGGTATACCTAAGTGTATTTGTATGACTCTATGTATATGTAATACACATGTGCAACGAAGAGCAGCCCATAAGTTAAATGTTGCCGGCTTGTTGTGCATGAATATGAGAACGACCATGCATGAGTTGAAAGGAACAGAGCTGCGAAATAAAGCGCATTTTTAGTATTTAATTCCTTTTTTTGTGTTTTTTTATTTTTCGATTTGTTCTTGTACTTTTTGCCATTTTCTAAGGAAGATTTTCTTGGATTTTCTTCAAAAAACAAAAAATTTGGAAATTATAACAAATATAGTGAAACATTATTTTATGTAGTATTTGTAGTAGCAAAAAAATACAAATATTCTCTAAATATAATTGAAGGTTAAAATGCATTTAAAAGTATAAAAATAAAATACTAAAAGAAATGGAGAAAATAACAAATAAAATTAAATTGAAATTTTTAAGCTGATTATCAAATAGAGTTGATTTTCCTTATATTCTATATACGAGTGAGTATATTTATTTTTATAATTTTGTAGTGAAAAAAAAAACATATAATACCAATTGCTTCTGGAAAATTGAAAGCTATTTTTATGGTGGTTTATTTAATTCAAATAAGTGTCATTCAGTTTCAGATTAATTCATGAAATTGGTGGATTTCGCTTCAGGGGGAGCTTTTGAGTTTCAATGTCTCTTTTCATGTTTACGGCGTCTTATAGGCGATCTACTCAAACCACTACATCGATTCCAAGTTTAGATTTTATTCGGAATTCTGTTGTCGGCAGTTTTTGCAGTGTTCAAGCCTAATGGCCCTCTTCAAGTATCAAAACTTGTATATCCTATGTAGATTAAGTTGTACCCCATTATGTAACTTAGGATAATATTTATTTCACAACATATAGATGACCATTAAAGCCTTTCTGTGGTAATCACTTAGTCAAAAATTCATATTATAAATCGACTTGTGTCTCTGAACGTTGTAAATAGGGAAGCACTTCAAATTATAATTAATGGATTTTATTTTCGCTGATGTCATTAATACATTTTGTATTGAATTCAATACTTTTTCTTTGTTAGATATATGTTTATATACATAACTTACTGCTTTTACTATTACATATATATGTATTTATATAAAGGTCTCTTACTCAACTCACAAATATATAATAAGTACTAATATATGTATGTTTATTTCTATAGAATTCAGATAGCAATGGTCTAACAATAAGAATGGGAACAACATCATGAGTAAACATAAAATAAATAACAGTATAATAAAAACAACAAAAACAAAAACAACAACAACAACAACAATAGCAACATCAATACATTACATTCAACCATCATTCTCTTCTTGCTTTTACTTGTTTTTTCTTTGAACCACATTTCCTATCAGAGTACTTCAATCGTTTAGACATTTAATTTTCTACATTACTCTTTTATATTCATTCGTTCACTATAGTTTGCACCAAAACAACTACACATACAAATACACACACACACACAGACACATCAGTACATACTGCTCTTTTCCGTTTTCTCTGAAACATTTGCAGATTGATGTTGCAGTTTTGTATTGTGATGGCTTGTTAGTCCTTTATACCATATATCTGTTATCAGTATTATTTCAACTTATCTTTTAATGTTTTAATAATGTACATGTACGTACTACTCATACTATAATATTAAGTCTCGAATGTATGTCATGCGATTACAATGTGTCTATTTACGATATGAGAATATGTAATATATATATATATATATATATATATATATATATATATATATATATATATATATATATTTCATTCCATTTTAAAAGTATATACATGTATGTGTGTGTATTTGTGGAAAACATAGCTCTCAGCAAGTAATTTATATGCCATAGAGTATTACGAGTAGATTTTTGCATTTAAATTGCTTTAAGATGATGGTTGAGATGATATGTTGAGGCAAAAATAAATTTGATTTTTATATACACATATTGTATTGTAGTAAAATTATATTACATATTTAAGCATAACATTGAGGTAGATAGGTAGTTTATAATTTAATATCACAAAAAAAAATGTGATCTAGTTTTAGATCACAGATCACAAGGGAATTTTCGGCTTTACAAGCATTACATTTGAATGCTCTAATTCTGAATATCACTTACTCGCCAAGCATTTTTTCCAATGCCTTTCATTGCCTTAAAGACATAAACTTAGTTGCCTATTTAAATATTAAATAAATTTATTAATCGATATATTTTGCTTTGGTGAAAAAATAATTGCAAACTAAATGACCAATGGCCATCTTAATATCAAATGCCTATACAATAGTAAAAATATTTTTTAACCTTTCTATAGCAAAAATTTGCAAAAACTATAATCATAACAAAACTCAAATTTTATCGGTAACTACTTACATGTTTACCTATTCATTCAAAATTTCTAATTAATGTTACTCATACGCACCATAACACCAAATCTACAAATATACCTACATAAATATCTGTAATCTTCTAAAAGAGAAACTAAACAAAATTTTTGATTAGTATAATCATATCTAATTGTTACGCTAAATTACAAAATGCATACATGCATGTTACGCTACTTTATACTCTTCAGTTTATATACTTGTGCATATACCATTGTATAGCCACAAAATTACTTTGTCTTCATGTTTTCTCATTTGCCTTTTGACAGCAATTAGATATGATTTTGCATTAGTGTTTAGTGTAATAAAAACAAAAAGTAACAATACAAAAGCATTACAATAGAAGTAGCACAAGTTTTATCATCATCATTATCAGATCTCATGCTATGAGGAGTGCCATACATGTCATTGAATTGCTAAAACGAATAGAAATTTTATATGATTTGTATACTAAAAACAAAAATTAGCATATTTTGGGGTTGCATGTTATGTAGTTAGTAGTTTGTACTTTTCGAATTCAACTATATTGTAAAGCACAATAAAAATAATAATATGAAAACTTTTATTTAATCTACACTATTGCACCTTAGCTTGGCTTCACTGAATGACATGCACAAATTTGAAGCAATATCAAGTCATTTCAATTACATAGTGTAATATTGTTAAGGATTTAGGTGTTTATGGATTCAACTAAATCGAATTTGGGACAAATTTTTTTTTTGGAAATGTTGGGTATATTTTGGAAAATGTTCAATTTCAAGCCGATTTCATTTTTCTTCTTTTGTAACGATTATCATGTTGAAGATTGCAATGATTTTGCAACTGATATTGTTTAGTTTTTTACTACATCATCAGTATTATAATGAAATATTAAATTAATTTCTTACATATTTCAGCTAAAAATTGTAGTAATATATTATAATATGATTTGGCACTGGCGGCCTTGGAATATATGCTGCATTGTTCTGTGTATACTAAATGTTATGATGCAGATGGAAATATTAAATTTGTAATTATAAGATTGGTGTATAAAAGCCGAATTCATGATGTTGTTAGTATTTTAGTTTTATCTCATAATTTTTTTCTTATCTCTGTGGTGGTTCATGTGAGAAGTGAAGTGCATTCACTTTAATAATTTTATATTATCAAGCAGAAATGCTTGGTCTAATGCATGCGCTAGACCATCTACTGGATGGAAAGGTGCAGGGTAAGAAACTCTTGCTAGCATTCAATAACCAGGCGGTGGTCAGGCGACTGCAACACCCTGCGATATCTTCTAAGTTGACGCTCGAATGTTTTCAGAAACTTAACGGATGTGCTCGTAGTAATGCGATTACTCTTATGTGGGCACACATTGGTATAGAACAAAATGAAGCTGCAGACGCCTTGGCTAGACAAGGATCTGAAGCTGAATTTTATGGACCGGAACCAGTAGTTGCTCTTATCAACGGGACGGTGAAGGCAAATGTCGAAGAGTGGATAAAGAAACTGCATCTCACGAGATGGAAGAACTTATCCACTTGTAGGCAGGCAAATGCAAATGCGGGAGGGCTCTCACTCTAGGACGGTTAACTCTAAGCTGGTTGACTGCATTACAATTTCAGGTACCATCTCAGCAAGATGGGTCTTGTTGGAGGGGAGGATGCTGACATTTGCAGATTATGCATGGAAGAGGCAGAGAAGGCGGCGCACATAGTGTGCCAGTGTCCTGCATTGGCAAGCAGAAGGATGTCCACACTGGGTCGCCAATTTATTGATGAACTCGAAATGTGGAATATACTCCACAAAGACATGCTTGAAATATCGCGTGATGTTATTATGAGGAAGGAAGTAGAAGAATTCTGCAACCAAAGAAATAATTAACACACAATTTGAGGGACGAAAAGGGATAAGTGGTCTGATTTGGCTAATCCCTAAAATATATAAAAAATAATTTTATAAATTTGTTCAATATATATTTCTTGAAAATGAAGAAGAAAAATGCATCATGAAATTATTTCGAAAATTTAGATCTTTACAAAATTGCCAAAATTGCATATTTGACGAAGCTTGGCGATTTGAGTGAGTTCATTTTTGAGTGAACAGCTTAATACAACAACAAGCACCCATTCAACATTTACAAAAATTGGCAAAAATCCTTAAAGGAATCAACAATTTGTTGCATGTTTTGCAATGTACACAAAGCAAAGCCAATAACAACAAAAGCTACAACAACAACAACAACAACAACAAAAGATTATCAAGTAATTGAATATAAGTTTCTTTTGTACATAAAAGACTTGTTCATTGCACATTTGAATCATTTGTGGTTGTAATCATCTCTATGCCATTATTGCCATGAGGTCAGAACTTTTGCTAAGTACTAAGAAAATGCCATGTATACATAGTACCACACTACACCATCATCGCGTTATTATATATGTATATATATATATATATTTACCATAGTAAAGCGCATTAACAGTACGTGCGTTAAGACATTCAAATTGTATAAGTACAGTATATTATTATTCCCTTGCCGAACAAATAATTTGCATAGCATGCAAATGTATAAAGTGCATTAAGTCCTTTTGCTATGCTATGTTTATTCTATTCTTTGTTATTCTTGTTGTTGTTGCTTTATTATATGTATATATGTATGTAGACGTTTTTTTTTATTATATTTTTGTATGAACAAACAATAGTGTAATTCAATAAGTTGTTGTTCGTTTCGCCTTTTGTCTTACTAAGTAGTGAAGCTAAGATATTTCTTTTTGTGTTGCTTTGAAATGTGTGGGAGTGTTTTTTTTTTCTCATTTTCATTTTGTACGTTTGTGCTCGTTCTCATTAGAATTATTTTGCTTTTCTAGACTATCGTACATAGTTACTCATATTTGTAGTATATGTTGTTTATATTGAATATTGCATAGTGTGATCATGCAATATAGAAATAAATTTCCAACTTATTCAGATTCACTACATCTACTCGCTAGTTTCTTATTAATTTTTTTCCCTCCTATTTTATCATGATTATTATTATAATTATTATTGTTTCATTTTGTAATTTCGTATTTTCTTAATAATGATTAGCAGCTTATCCTTCAAAAGAAACGGATTTTAGTTATTCTACACGAACAGCAATCTGCTATAAATATAAAATAATTTAAAAAAAAAAATCTAAGAACACGTACACGTACATATCTTTCTATAAATTATAGCATTGTGGAAGTGAGACTCTGACTCTACCTAGCTGCAACAGAGTATATTTATATTGCAACTGTATATATAATGAAGCTTAATAAAGTATGGTAAAAATGCAACAGGAAGTCATTTGCATAGCAAAATTGTTTGCGGAATATTATTTAGCACAAAAGAATTTGTATTCAAGATATTCATTGATGGCAAGATATTATAAAACGAAGAAAATAGAAATACTGAAAGGTGTTATTAAAAAGAACACGCGAGCATTTGTGTGTGTGTGTGTGTGGGTGTGTATGTAAATGCGCCAGCAATCAAGTAGAATGATGGAAGGTAGTAATTAACAAGTTAGTGGTGGCTGACGTAATGATATATACTACATATATATGAGTATATGTATATATGCCAAGGTATTGGTAATGGCATTGCTGCTGTTAAATAAATTTATCGATATGCAACTACGAGTACAACAAAAATGATATAAAAGAAAAACAAAATAAAAATAAAAAGTACAATTTACAGGGAGGAATAATTAACGCCGAGGAATAATTAATGGGGAGGAATAATTAATAGGGGTTAATCCTACATTTTATCCCCTTATGGAAACTCTGAGAACAGTAGCAAAATATTTGATTATAAAAGGCTTCAATTTTACATGGGAACCATCCTAAGGAGTAGCGATAGGGTATAGGAATATTCGGAAAAAGTTTGGAGAAAAAAAATTAACATAGGACAGCCTTGTGTTTGATTCCTCTAGATGCGATCCCTGGGCATGTGTATGATTATTTGTCGATTTCCACTTTTTTTGCATTAATTTTGTATGGCGGACTTCTTGAGGGATGGAGATGGTAGATAAGCAAAAATAGTGGGGGTTTAGAAAAAATATTGACTTAGCAAAAATAATGGGGGTTGGTCTTACATTTCACTCTCCTAGATCTGATTTCTGGTAAGCTATGAAGTTATTTGTCGATGTTTAGATTTTTTTGCAGTTTAATTTGTTCAAATTAGTTCAAATTTACATTTGAAGATTTATGAGAAATTTTACAGTGGAAAAATTAATGATAGTCTGCCATATATTTTATATTTCCAAGAGCACCAGGGAGTACTGAAAACAAGTTGTATAAAAATGTCAATTTTGGGAGGTAGCGGTATATTTGGGGAAATATGTCACTCATCTCTTGTAGATGCGATGATAAGAAAATGATGAAAAATCACTTATTCCTACTTTGAAGTTCATGCACCAGCTCATCATCAATAAGCACGAAATTTGCTATTTTGCAGTTTTTATAAAATCAGATATTTTTTTTATCCAAAATTAGCATACACTTCGAGTTCAGAAAATTTCTGCCATACTTTAGGCGACCACCATAATGAATATACATTATCAAAGAACAGTAGAAGCAATAGAGTTTTTCAGTAGAATCGAATTCTGAAAAGTGGTTGAACAATTAGTCAGAAAAGTGTAGTAAATGTTTTTTTTTTGTTTGTTGACGATAACATTTATAAAGAAGCTCGGTCGCGCCACTAAGAAATGTTTAAGAAAATATGGATGCATTAGATCTCAAGTTGGAATGCATTCTTTGCTTCTATCATAATTTTTTGTCAAATAAATACCAGATAATACCAGATTTTCATCAGTAGTAATGACTTCAATTAAATTGATGTAGCTTTACATTTATATTTCACATGTAATTCCTGATCACGGGTTATCAGCTATTATCTATTGATTTCTGTATAAACAAATTACCTTTATAAAATGTTGATTTATGACGAAAGCAAACAAACAATCAAATGGCAAATAATATCAACGCATATACTTCAGGATACAAATAAAAATATTGTATTTTTCCCCCACAATGATTTGATTCTACTGACTGCGGAATGTACACGAATATGTGAGAATGAGTTTCTGTATTGTGTTTAATAATAGAAAATCCTTTGAGAATATCATTATCACGTATACCATTCAAACGAAAAATGTATATTAATATGTTATATACGAGTAGCATAACTACAGCAAATACTTATCATGCTGAGTATGTGAAATTTATTTACATACTTTTTCTGCTGATTTACTGAATTTTGGCTTTTATTTAGAATTTATCCTTTTCCCTTTTTGTTGTTTTTTTTTTTTTTTTTTTTTTTTTGGTTCATATACATATGGTTCCTATACATATGATACCTATATCAAATATATAGCACATCATGCACAGTCAAATATCCACACAATCGAAAAACCCTATCATCTGGTATTTATTTAAACTTTTCAGCTTTTCACAATTTTTTTTAACCTCCATATATCAACATATCGTAAGGTATGATACATCATACATATAAACAATTTTCACTTACTTATATTGAATGTCATACACACTTGACTAGATTTTTGTTAGTGTGATGTTATGTCGTTTTTCATTTTTTTTATTCAGTCAAAGATGATGTACAAAGAAGACTCTTCACAAAAGACGAAGAAGAAACGCTGAGAAAATAAATAAATGTTCTTACGCGATTTTGACAAATTCGTTTGAATGGTGAAAATGATATGCAAAAAGAAAAATCTCTCTTTTGAGCAAATCTTAAACAAGAAAGCAAAGAATGGAGTACATTTTTTTTTCTGTATTCTTTTTATGATGTTATAAATAATACCAATTCCTCTAATGTTCTTCATCTATATTTATGTATTTTTTACCAAAACGGAAAGCGGTAAAATAGAATAAATTTACATATGGCGGCATCATTGAAAAAAATACATACATGAGTTTCACCTCGTTATCTCGAACAGTTTCTATTTGAGTATTGGCAATTGTGGCAAGAAAGTGTAAACACCTGCCGCTGTTGCTGTCGCTGTCAGTCAGTCATCAGTTAGTTGTCAGTTACTTAGTTATTCAGTGAATACCATCGCCTATTGAGGCTCGCCTGAATACATCTACTTGACATGCATCATCATGCAAACAGATGTCGCTATGGGGAAGCCAGCAATTTATATATGCCCAGTGAGAATATAATGTGTGTTGAATATATTCGTCATCAAAAAGGAATATCATTTTATTTAGTGTCATAGTAAATTTCAATTCTATAGCACAAAGTATATCAGCATATTTACATTCTTGAATATACTTTTGTATGGTAGGTGGCCGTGGTTTTCATGCGAACCGATTTATTTTCAAACTTTTCTATATATTATTAAAAATAGTTTTATGTATCGACATATAGCTTGATATATCTATATTTTCTTGCGAAAAGTATGAAAATATGCATTTGAAAACATACTTTTGTATTGGAGGTATGTGTGTTTTTCATCCGATTACACCTATCTTCTAACTAATCTATACGCTAATAAATAAAATCATATGTGTCAAGTTTCAGCTTGATAATTTTATATTTACCTGCGAAAAGTATGAAAATATGCATTTAAAAACATACTTTTTTATGAGAGGTAGGCGTGTTTTTCATCCGATTACACCTATCTTTTAAATAGTCTATGCGCTAATAAATAGAATCATATGTGTCAAATTTCAGTTTGATAACATAACATTTTCGTGAGAAAATTATGAAAATATGCATTTGAAAACATACTTTTGTATGAGAGGTAGACGTATTTCTCATCCGATGAGGTTTATTTTTGAACTAGCTCATTCGTTGGGAAATATAATTGGAAAGGTCGAGTTTCACCTTGATAATTTTATGTTTTCGTATGCAAAATGTGAAAATATATATTTGAAAACACACTTTTGTATAGGAGGTAGACGTGATTTACATCCGATTCCATCCATTTTCAAACTCGTCCAGATATTATGCAATATAAATTTGTTCACCTAGTTTCAGCATGATAACCTTATATTTTCGTGTCAAAAGGATGAAAATATACCGTTAAAATACTTTTCTATGAGAGGTAGGTACTTTCCTGCTGGGTATTATACATAAATACTCATACATATATGTATGCATTTGTACATTTGCAGATGAAATGGTAATGTTTGTAATGTGTTCAAAAAGCAAATGCTCACAAAAAAAAACGAGATGATGTAAGTAGTAGATAATGCTAAAGAGGAAGAAGCAAGGCAAAAAAAAAATATTGCTTATTCACGTTTGTGTAATCAGTAAAACACGCAAGTTCAATATACAAAATGACATCAGAAGAAATATGTATAAAGCTCACACAACTTATTTGCTTCAAGCTGACATCAGCCAAGTATTGCCGGTATTGGTGTGAGATAATGATTTAGGAGCCTTAGTATACTACACGAATCTATCTTGTCTATCTATTCGATATGATCTGCAACATCAGCGTTGCCGCAACATGATTCTTCAAAAGAAAAAATGCAAAAATAAAAAGTATACAAATCAGATTGTAAAAAATAAAGAAAACGAAGAATCGACAGCAGCAGTATGTAACAAAACAAAACACTGTTTGATGCGTATGAGTAAAAGCAAGGATAATGTGAGTACGAAGCATTACATATTGTATAAGAGAGAAAGTAGAAATCAAAAGAGGACCGAAGAATATAATAAAGCAGCAACAACTACAACAACAAAAACAACAAAATGGCATGTCATAGTGTCAAAGCCAAAGTGACAAAGTCAATTTGACATGTGGTGGTGGTGGTGGTGATAGCGGTAGTAATGATGCTGATGCTGATGCTAGCAAATGTTGTTGTTGTCGTCACCGTACAGATGATATCATTGCTGATGGCGGCAGTGCTGTTATACGTTTGACTGCTTGTGAATTTAGTTTCAACGACATTTCATATTCCCTCTTTTTTTTTATGTACTTTTTTATGCTTTGAATCTGTATGTAGCATAGGTGCATATATAAGAATGAATATTGTGCCCCAAAGGATTGGCGTCAAACGTGTAGGTGGTTATATACAATATATGAAGTATATGAAGTTCAAAATCCATTGTTGCATTAAAAGAAAAAGAAAAATATGCGCAATCGTATAATATGCATATATTATTGTATATTTTTGCATATTTCAATATTAACACAGATACATGCATAAAAAATCTACTTACGTCACCACCCAATCGATGTCGATGTCATTCAATGGATATAAGAAAAATAAATTGTATCGACCCGCAATAGAAATTTGTATTAAAATTCCACCAATTTCATGTTGCAATGAATAGAAAATCATCAATTTCTTTGGGTTTTGCATCAATTTTCATTTTCATTCAATTTACTTACCACAAGTTTCTTTTTTTTTGCTCTTCTATCACATACCAATCTATAATTCTAATGCATTTTGATGTAAGATTGTTTTTTTTTTAAGTATATATTGCCACTCCCACAAATACTTATTTCTTTCTCTCTCACTCTCTCCCATATGGATTTAGCATATTATAGCTTACTTTGTTTTTTCATTCTTATTGTCCATATTTTATATCAGTTGCGACGTGTCTAATAAGTTTACTGCAACAGTACATGGTTTAAAATTCTCATTGCATTGAGTTGCTACCACCATTGAATATACGAATGTATATGTATTTCCACATATGCAGTAGCTATAAATTGTAGAGAGAAAAAAAGAGAGAAAGAGAAAGAAGAGAGAAACATTTTTTTTATTGGAATTATATATGCACACACTATATACACACTATATATACATTATCTATGTAGACTGTATAAAAACAAGTTAATATAAAAGTAGAAATAAAAATAAAAAAAAAAACAAAACAAAGTCGTATGCAAAAATATATTTTATGCTGTCATAAGGTAAGGAGAAGCAGTCCATATAAAATACTTTACGTCATTGTGTGTGTGTGTGCAAAATTTTAAGACCCAACTAATATCAATGAATGTTAGTTATATAAATATTATTGATGACCACAAACATAGAATTTAAAAATATAGCTTCAAATTATTTTTCAATTCATGGAGGAAATATAAAAAATTTATATTCCCATTTCGATGATGATGATGATGATATGCCATGAATAAATATTAAAAAACTTCTTGAGTGAGCATACCGGGTATGAGAATATAGATATAATTAAAATTGTAGTATTACTATGAATACATGTGGAAATATTTATTTTTAGACTCTTTGTTGCATTCAAATTGTTAATATTTTTTTTTTTTTTTTAAATACTTACTTACTTACTTATGTGGCCATAACAACCGAATATCGATTTAGGCCGAAAATAACATGCTTCGCCAGCCATCTCTGTTCTTCGCTAGCTGGCGTCAGTTAGAAATTCCAAGCGCCGTCAGGTTCTCCAGTACTTGGTCTTTCCACCTGAGGTTTGGTCTTCCTCTTCTGCGTCGTCCTCCAGCGGGTTCCGAATATAACACCTTCTTAGCTGGAGCGTGTTCTTCCATTCGCTCGACATGACGTAGCCAGCGCAGCCGCTGGATTTTGAAGCGCTTTACTATGTCAATATCGGCATACAGCTCGTACAGCTCATGGTTGTACCTTATTCGGTACTCGCCACCAACGCAAATAGGTCCAAAGATCTTGCGTAGGACTTTTCTCTCGAAAACTCCAAGCATTCGCTCATCAGAGATGGAGATTGTCCGGGCTTCAGCTCCATATGTTAGGACAGGCATGATGAGAGACTTGTAGAGTGTAGTTTTCGTTCTTCGAGAGAGGGCTCGACTTCTCAATTGCTTACCCAGCCCAAAGTAACACCTGTTAGCAAGAGTTATCCTACGCATGATCTCCAAGCTGACGTCATTACTGCTGTTAATGCTGGTTCCAAGATAGACAAAGTCCCTTACTACTTCAAAAGCGTAGTTGTCAACAGTGACGTGCTGTCCAAGACGCCGGGACTCTTTGTTTGTTGACACTAGATACTTCGTCCTGCCCTCGTTCACCGTGAGTCCCATCCGACGCGACTCTCTTTCCAACTCTTTTTTTAAATAAGTGTGAATTTTATTTTTAATATAAGTGTGAATGTGTTGCATATGCATTTACAGCTCCATACTTGATGATGTAATGCGATTCGTTTCTCATATGAGACTACATATGAGTTGGAGAGTATTTCAAAAAACTAATAGAGTTTCTTTCACTTTAATTTGCTTTGAAAAAGTTTCCATCGAAATCAATACCTTTCATTTTTGTATTTTAAATAACATTCCTTTTTATGTAGTGACATTATGTTTGTCATTATTTGGCGCTGACTTACTGACTCTTATATTTTGATTAAATTACAGTATTAGGACAAAAAGCCCTTAAGCAATTATTTCAGTACAATATTGCTTTCCAGTAAGTAAGGAAGTAAGTAAGTAAAGAAGAAATGGTGGAGTGAACAAATAAATATGGGTCAGTCATATATTTTACTGCCTTAGGATATGTTCCGGAGAAATCTGAGGATGGGAAATCTAATGGAGGTCGGCCTTATATTTAATTCCTTTATTTGTCAATTTTCAGATGTTTTTCTCTCCTTTTTGTATTGTAGCCCTCTTAATATGTGGAGTAGGCTCTGGAAAAGTTAAGTTACTTAGTTCTATATGCGATTCTTTGGGGACTATGGAATATTTGTATAAATTTTCATGTATTTTCCGTTCATTTTGTATAGCAACCCCCTTGGTAGTCCCGCTAAAGTGGTTAATTTGCATTAGACAGAGTATTATATCAGTATTCGGTCAGCCTTCGCTAGAATATATATTAGTGTCAGGTTTTGTAGAAATGGACATAGTACATTCTATATTCCTTCACAGACTTCTGATGCATATACATAAAAGCGTAAATGATATTTGATGTCAAGTAACTTTATTTCCTTAATTTCCTACATTCCTTTATACTTTTCCTTATCGAAATCAGATATCACTTACCTAAATGTCGGTAAAAATCTTCGTCTACGGTGGTCTCTGTCCTATTCATTTGTCATTATATGGATTTATATTTTGAATTTCTTCAAAATTATGACATTTTATTCCAATTAAAATTTTTCTTATTCAAGATAAGAATAAGAAAAAAATTTGATTTGCCTTTAACCTCGAAAATGTACTTCGGCCTTTAGTCAAAATATTTCACTCAACCTTAGTGTTAGAAAATACGTTAGATTTGAATGCTATATTTACGAGTTCTTTATTAAAATATAAAAATTAAAAAGACAATACTTTTTTTCAACTGACCTCATTTGACCCAAATACGCATAACTTTGCCATTCGCTCCACCTAAAAATTGCTTTATGTCATCATAAATATTTTAAAGATGATGCCACTGTGACACTGTGAAGAATAGTAAGTAAAAGCTAAGCTAAGTTCGAATGGCCCAACAATCTGTTTCTTATGAGTTTTTACAGACATATGACCAAATTGCATGGACATTCAATTTATTTTACACTATTTATAATATACATTGGATATATTCAAATCTCATATTTCACTAATATTCTATGAAAATGTATAAGGCTAAATTGACCATTTTGCATTAATATTTGGCAAAACATTAAAGCATTGCGCTCTCATAATTGAATACTTGTGAGGTAAATTAATGTTTGAATAGAGAATTCCAATTTATACATACCATCATAGGAGTATACCAAATATATGCTTTTAATCCAATTTAAATTTGTAATTTATGATGGGATTAATGGAAATTATGTTTGAATTATAAATGAAATATGTTTTATTTACTTATTAAGTAGATTTATATACAATTTTGATTAAATTGTACATAAGTACATGCTATACTAAATATTTCAATGTTATTTTTCAACATCAATTACGTATTTTCGTACGTAATATACTTTCGTACATATATTTTACATGTATTCTATTTTACCTAAATACCAATCGAAATTGTTCTTATCAACATTGCACGTAAACTTCCAAATTTATAATAACCAAGTATAAGTAACAACAATTTGATTTAATTGAAATGAATTATAGAACATTTAAAGTAGAAGTGGCTCTCAACAAAAAAAAAAATCAAAAAAGTAATATAAAATAAAATATTCACAATAGCAGCAGGCCTAACATTGTACTCGTAAGTAAATATGTAAATATGTATACGCGAATAAGTACCATGTACAATAATACTATGTATGTAAGTATGCGTATCGTAGAAAGAAAAATAAATTACAGTAAATAGAAATATGATTTGCTGAATTTAATGTGTTCTTTTGTATTGCCAATTTATATACGCACGCTTGCCGCAAACGAATAGGCAAGGTACCTACTTAAACTTTTTAATTTGTCGTTTTAATTTATTTGTTGTCGTTTTTATTTTCTTTTTTTATTTTGCTTTTTGCTGTTTTGTTGTGTATTCTTGAAACTTTTGTACTTCTCTTGTAATTTTACATCAATTCAATTTCAGCCACCATCGTTGCCATCATCCAATTCTTGTGTTCACGCGTGTTCACGAATACGAATATAATATAATATACCGAACATGAATATATTTCGCCGCCCTATTTTTTATGACTATTTTAAGAACACTTTGTTTGCGTCATTTTATTTAAGTGGCAACACTATACAAACACAAATGCACAAGTATTCACACACATATTCGCATGTTACATGTGCATGTATGTGTACCTACATCAATATGTAGTTGCTACTACAATGATTTTACATATTTTTTTTAGCTGTTCTTCAATATAAAAAAGAAATCAACCGCAGCAACAACAACAACAACAACAGTTATAGCAATGGCAACATCTAAGTATGCTGGGTCGTTTTGAGGTGTTAGTGCGCCCTAGTAGAACAAATTTTTGTGTTTCCCGGCCTCTATACGAACTATTTCATTAAGCAGGCTTCAAATACGTTTAATATTCAATTTTACAATATGGGTCCTTCAATAACAAAAAATTATGAAGACTTACTACAAAAATTGTGAATCTGTAGTATGTCCATATCACGTTTAAAGAGCTCTTTAGGCATAATTGTATAAAAATTTCAAATCGATGTCTCAAGGCCTAGCCGCCCATCGAAATAAAGTATAAATTAAAAAATATTATTATAATTTCGAGGTGGTGAAGTAGTTCGTCTATCTTGAAACCAGCATCAACAACTGTAATGACGTCAGTCTGGAGATCATGGATAACTCTTGCGAACAGGTGTTACTCTCTCGAAGAACAAAAATCACACTCTACAAGTCACTCATTATTCCTGTCCTAACATATGGTGCAGAAGCCTGGACAATTTCCATCACGGATGAGAGGATGTTTGGAGTTTTCGAGAGAAAAGTTCTGCGCAGGATCTAGGGACCTATTTGCTTTGATGGCGAGTACCGAATGATGTACAACGATGAGCTGTACGAGCTGCACACTGACATTGACATAGTCAGGCGAATCAAAATCCAGCGGCTGCATTGGGTGGGTCATGTCGAGCGAATGGAAAAAGACGCTCCAGCGAAGAGTGTATTTAATTCGTCACCCGCTGGAGGATACAGATAAGAGGAAGACCTAACCTCCTTTGAAAGGACCAAGTGTTGGGTAACTTGGCGGCGTTTTGGATATCCAATTGGCGCCAGCAAGCGAAGAACAGAGAAGACTGGCGCGGCATTATATGTTCATCCTAAATCGATCATCGGTTTTTATGGTTACATAAGGGAAAGAAGACTAAAGTGTTGAAGAAGATCAAAATTTATCAGTTCGGCAGCATGCACATTAGAGGCGCTTGTGTTACAGCACGTTATGGCATTAGGAAGCACATCTGCATCCTTATAAGATTTAAGTCACACAGCAACTAAAGTCAGCTGAAAACAGAACATATGTCGATTGGGTGCTCTAACGACAGCTGTTTGTTATTTTGACCAACATTTGCTTCATGTTTCGCATGGTGGACACATAATTAAATATAATTGCCTCATCTGCAATTTTTTCGGAAGGTGTTATTGGCCCGTACTTCTTCATAAATGACGAAAGTATAACATCCACCTGATTTTTTGTATCACAAATTGAAAATAACCACAACCTTTTTTGACTTTATTGTGTGTAAAATTTCCAGACGTATAATTTCACGTTTTGGTAAAATGAATGGACTATCAAGATCGTGTGATTTGTAGCCATTTGGATTTCTTTTTGGGGAGTTATCCCAACCATCATGTTTGAGAGTGAGTCTTGAGATCGAACACTCGTCAAATTATGACCGAATTATTGCCCGATATGTGTCGAAAAATCATTGAGAATGCATCGCAAATTACTTTAGCCCACAATTCCACACCAGTAGCATTATATTGAAATAAAATTTATGTATCGAAGTCACAATCGCAAGTATATTTTATTTACATTTACTTTCAGATGCATAAAATGGATAAGCTCATATCCGATTTATAATTTCCTATTGATAAGAGTAATTTATTTACTGCAGAAAATTGCGATCAACACCTTAAACATTCGACACGGAATTATCGCGATTACAGATTGTTCATGTGCCATCATTTTTTGGCGCCCTGTTCTGAACATATTTTGAATATTCCTTAATTTGTTGCTCAAAAATGTGTGTACGGCGAAAAAGTGAAATACTTACACTGGCAGTGTTAATGTAAAAACAAAATCAAGCATGAGTAGTAGTAGTAGTATGAGGATAAGTAAAATAGAATGGTTCAAAAGTAAACAACCATTTTATGGGAATAACAAGAATAACAAGATGAGCAAAAGAACTACAATAACAACAACAACATCAACAACAACAACAGCAGCAATGAAGGCAAAAAGCAAAAATAACAATATATTTTGCTTTGGTAAATGTAAGAATAACAAGAACAGCAGCAGTAGCAGCAGCAGTAGAAACAGCAACATTATTCAAGAAAAATAAACAAATTTATAATATATTGCATAAAATACCGCCAAAAAAAAAAAAAGAGAGCAAAAAAAAAGACAACAAAATAATGAATAAATATATTTATATGTATATATGTATGCATATGTAGAAATATGTATGACGGTTGAAGGTGGAAGTTGGATAAAATTTAGTACGAAAAAAGAAAAAAATAATATTAAACAAACATGCCAGAATGAGTGTCGAGACACTTTGCCGCCAACGCAAACAAAAGAACAAAAGCTCTATAACGAAAAACAAAAAAACAACAAGGATGATGTTGATGATGACGACAACAACGACGACGACGACGACGATGATGATGACGACAACGATGACAACGACGACGACGACCGACAACTACGATGACTATGCCGATGACGAAGAAACAACATCATTCTACAATAGGACAAATAATGTTATGGTTGTGAAATTTTGGTAAAAATATGTATGTGTGTGTGTGTGTGTGAGCGAATAAGTATATCTATGGAAAATAACATAAAAATATCAGATTGTAGCAAGAACAACAACAACAGTCTGTCAGTCAACCAACCAAGCGAAATGTTACAAAGGAGGAGGAGTAGTTATAAAGTAAATACATCTATGTAATTCGTATAAATTTTACTCAGTGAGATATAAAAAAAAAACACGAAATATACAAACAAACGTAGAATAAAATAAATAAATTCTGAGCAAAAAAAAATACAAATTGTAAAATATTAAGCGTGTACGTAGAAAGTTGTATAGAAGCGTATTCATACTCGTATAGACATACAGGCATACCATATACATACATACATACATATATATACTAAATATGCTAAGTGAAGTACTCTATAAGCAAAATAAAAAATAACAAGAATAACAACAACAAAAAATGGGTGTGACAGAAAGAATAAGTGTGCTTTGTAATATGGCGCTAACAATAACAATAATCATGGTGGCAACAACATGCGAACAGCACAGTTGAAAACAACTAACTGCTGATTTAGCACAAAAATAACCATTGACAGACATTTTAGATATTAAATCGAAACCACACAATCGAATATATTATATGTATGTGGAGCAGTAGCAATAACAACAACAACAACAACAACCGAATCATAAAATTCATGATTTTTGTTCATTCTATTTTTTTTTTTCTCTCTATATCTCCTTTCTTTCTTTTTCATCATCCCAACTAAACTGAATATAAGCACGCATATTATACAAAACAAAAATATATATTTATATACATGTGAATAATAAATTGTTGTGTGTGTGTGTGTGTATGTTTGTAGATATATGCTAAACATATGTGCATACATACATTCACATATACATATGCTACTTAACAACATTTTTAGGGTGTGCTTTTGTTATATTCTTAATATGTGTATTATTGAATCAATGACTTAATGGATGATGTGAAGAAACAATGAAAAAAAAAAAAACAAAATTGTGAAAACACACAGACATACAGACCCACACCCATGCGCCCAAGTTCAGGAGATAATACAAATAAATTATAACCCAATATGAATACATACGTATGGATGAGTATATTGCACAGTGGCACAAAGATCAAAAACCAATGATTTTATCCTTTTGATTCGGATTATTTTATATTTTGCTTTTAATTTGACAACTGTTTAAATTGTAATCGTCTTAGTATTTTAATATGAAAATAAGTTAATTTATTTGAATTATTTTCAATTGTCCTCTATCAATATTCAGATTAGATATTCAAAGTGACATCCATATCGAATCAAAGAAACATCCATAGGCAATGATGGATAGCAAATAGTATTTTGCTTTCTCCCAAAAGCTGTCTATTGACATCCCTAATCTTCTTTATGTTATAGTTCAATCACTTTGTCATTCCAGAAACTTCCCAAAAATTAAATAAAATAAAATAATAAATAAATAAAAGTTGCAAAGTTGAAAAGTTTTTGCCTCTTTGGGTTAAATATTCCATTATTTTCTAATATTTCATAATCTAAAAATAGTTCTAAAGATATTGTGAAGAGGAAACAATTTCAATTCAATTCGAAAATGATTTCATATACTTTATAAATACATCCCTGCAATGAAAATAAAAAATCTAAAGGTGATGGCATAAAACGCAACTAGGAATTTGGATTCAGTAACTCACAAGCCAATTAATGTGGCAACTCCGTCGGATATCAGACTTTTTTATTATGTGAATGTCATAGCAAAAACATTTATTTTAAACTAAAGTAGAATGTCCGATTAGTTATCGATGAAACTCCCATCACCCTCCCTCAGCTTTCGTACCAATCTCAGAGAATAATATCTTTTGACAAGGATTTTGGTAGAATTTTTGAGATGCTTATTAAATGTCATGCTTTTCAGATATCTGAATATACAGATTCTAGCAAAAAAAAAAATTGGATTAGTCATATATCTATTCGTTTTTTTTTTTTTGCATCTAAACAATTTTTTTATATACAAATTTAAACAAAAACTTTTAAAAATATCTTTTGAAGTGAAACTACTGTGCCATTAGTAAGCACTTTATTCGAATCTATAGTAAACATAATAGACATATACAAAAATCTATTTATAAATAGTCATTTGTATTTTATTTTCTATTATTTTTTTTTTGTTATTGAAAAAGGGTGAATTCACAGTAAACATCTGAAATATGAATCATATCATGATGAAAAATTATATACAAAATCGACAATAATTTTGATTTAAATCTGTAGACATATAGTCTAGCAGTTTTATTGTTCAAAGGCGACTACATAAATTTTGATAAAAAAAAAAAAAAAAAAAAGAAGCAAACACACAAACACACAAAAATTGTGACCTCATTTACAGTCCAGTTCATACAGATACGTATAAAGTTGATTAGTTTAAACACATCGGTAGCTATGTAAATGGGTGGAATTAATGTTAAAGCAAATAAAAATAGACAAAATAAAATATTTCTAATATATAATGGAAAAATTATATAAAATTGAAGCTTTTAGGAAAAAGTAAAATATTGTGGGGAAATAATTAAAAATTTCGTTAAAATGCATCTATTAAGTAAGATATGTTTTTGTGCAAAAATTTTTGAAAATATTTTATAATTTCTGTATGTTCCTTATCGTCTCCGTCGCCACACAACCGTCTCGCTTCACTGCTATGTCGATACTGCCCGCTTCTTCTCGCTCGAACATCCTCCGGCCTTGAGACTCGATGCTTCTCGAGGCTCAACAGATTCTACTGGTAGTATACAAAGCCTCTGTACAGGGCGACTAATGGTGTTGTGACCAGTCCAAATAGATACATTGCGGACTAACCCGTCGCTGCCTGGATGTAATGCGGTCACTCGTCCCATTTTCCATAAAGTCGGTGGGGTAGCTTCATTTTTAATGACCACCAAGTCGCCTATCTTCATATTTTGCCTAGCCTTCTGCCATTTGGGACGCTGTTGAAGCTCGTGGAGATAGCTATCGCTCCATAATTTCCAGAATCTTTGCGCCATAAGCTGCCGAGATTGCCAATAGCTGAGCCGATTCTCCGGCCGTTCTACTGGAATTTGCTCACCTAGAGTTGGAACCAAGGCTTCTCCAATTAGTAAATGCCCAGGTGTAAGAGGATTTAAGTCCCGAGGGTCTGCACTTTGGGCACATAATGGACGTGAATTAAGGACTGCACTGATCTCTGCCAGTAATGTCTGTATCGCTTCAATGGTCAATAGTCGAGCCCCCATAACCCGACGCAGATGATGCTTGGTCGCCTTGACTGCCGCTTCCCATAGACCTCCCTGATGTGGAGCAGCTGGAGTAATGAAGTGCCACTCGGTTTGTCGCGCTGAAAGTTGCTCAAAGAGGTCTGAGGTTCGCCAAGTCTGTAACATTCGACCCAGCTCTCGCTCTGCTCCTACAAAATTGGTGCCATTATCGCTCCAAAGATGCTGACAGTGACCATAACGTGAGGTAAAGCGAATGAATGCCATCAGGAAGGCATTGGTAGACAAATCTGATACAAATTCTAAGTGTACAGCCTTGGATACCATGCACACGAACACCGCGATATAGCCTTTGATGATCACATTTCCTCTTCGACGATCTGGGCGCACTTGTATGGGCCCTGCATAATCCACCCCGGAATGCAGAAATGGGCGTGCTGGACGTACTCGGCAAGCCGGAAGGTTTCCCATCATTTGTTCGCTCATCTTTGCCCTCAACCTTTCGCACATTATACAACTCTTGATCAAAGACCTTGCTAGCGCTCGTACACCGATGACCCAATAATTTCGTCTTAATGTCGCTATTATCTGCTGTGCTCCGCAATGTAGTAGTTTCAAATGTATTGAACGAGCTATGAGCCAAACCAATCTTCCCTTTCCGGGCAGTATCGCGGGATTCCGCTGGCGGTCAGGCAAATCTGCTTCTTGTAAGCGCCCACTCATACGCAGTATACCATCTTGAAGAAATGGAGCCAATATTGCAATCGCGTTCGATAGTCGAGCATCCTCCGCTGAACCTTGGCCCTGATCAGAATGGTTTAGCCGTCTAATGTCATCTTCGAAATAGTCCCATTGCTCTTGTCTGATCCAGAAATTCAGTGAGTCATCGAGTTCCTTAACGCTCAAATGTAGTTTACGTCTGTTTGCGAATGATGCTCGACAATTTTGGGCGAATCTAAACACCCAAGCCGTTACCCTTATTAAACGAGTGATCGACGAGTATCGGTGCACTAAGGATTCATCCTTTATAACTATTGCGCCGACGTTTGCGATGAATTGCTCATCACTCTCTGTCTTGCCTTCTGATTGAAGTATATTTCCTCCCCCGATCCTTACCAGGCGGCATTCCTTTTTCACCTCTAACTCAATATTTTCGTGTACCCCTTCTGGCAGCTTCGGCCACATGGCCTCCGGCAGCCGAAGGAAATCGGGGCCCCGCCACCACAACTGGGAAGCGATCAACTCATCCATCGACATTCCTCTGGAAATCAGATCGGCCGGATTCACGTCGGTGGGCACATACCTCCACTCGCAGTTTGCCGTGTTCTTATTTATCTGAAGTACTCGATTCGCCACAAATTGTTTTAGGCTACCGCTGTCTCGTTTCAACCAGCACAGTACTACCATAGAGTCAGACCAGCAAATCGCCGAACTGACCTTGATGCTAAGCTGAGTTTCGCAATTGGATAGCACGCGCTGCATTAATTCGCTGAGTAGCGATGCTGCACGCAATTCGAGCCGCGGTATAGTCTCCGTTCGTAAGGGCGTCACTCTAGATTTTGTTAGCAATAAATTGGACGTCACTACTCCATTGTCCTGTATGACCGCATATATGGCCGCTCCGAATGCTCGAGTAGACGCATCGGAAAAGCCATGTAAAGCTATATTTAGCCATCGTGCATATCCTATCCAACGCGGTATACGAAGGCTACTGAACTGTTGCATTTGAGAGAAAATACTTTGCCACACCATCCTCAGTGGTCCAGGTAATCTTGTATCCCAACCTAATTTCTCCTGCCAAATTTTTTGGAGTAAAACCTTTGCCTTTATTATGAATGGTGATGCCAGCCCGATGGGGTCATAAATTCGCGCGGTGATGCTTAAAATCATCCGTTTAGTCCAACAAGTAGGTTCCACCACCGGCAATGATTTCACTGCGAATGTCAGCTCGTCCGCTGAGGGAGTCCATTTAAGACCCAACACTGATGCTTCCATATGTGTGTTCAACCAAGCGTCGTCCGCATCCGATTGTCGGCCTATAGAACGGTGCATGTTATTCGAATTTGATCGCCATTTAGTAAGCTCGAAGCCTCCAGCTGCCAAAAGCTGTTTTATCTGCTGGCATAAGAGCAGCAATTCCTCTTCCGTGTCAGCACCGGCCAAGCAGTCGTCCATATAAAAATTATTCAATACAGCCTGAGCACCTCGTGGCCACCTGGACGCGTTATCTCTAGCACACTGCTGCATTGCCCTAACTGCACAAAATGGTGCTGACGCCATACCGAATGTCACTCTAGAGAGCCAATATTCGGCTATTTCCCCTGTCTCATTTCTCCAAAACATTCGCTGCAAGTCCCAATGTTGCGGTGCTATTTTTATCTGAGGAAACATCTGCTTGATATCTGCCGATACACCATACGCGTGGAGACGAAATCCCAAAAGGATATCAATTAAGTCTCGTTGCAATTTGGGCCCGATCATTTGGACATCGTTCAACGAAACTCCGGTATCAGTTGAACATGAGGCATCGAACACTACCCGAAACTTTTTCATGATTGCATGATGAGGAATATAATAGGATTTGCCTTCTGGTGGTCTCGTTGCCAGCCTTAGCCAGTCATTCGCTATATATTCGTTTACGAAGGTCTGGTATTTCTCTTTTAATTCCGGCTCTCTTTTGAATCGTTGCTCTAAGCGTAAGTATCTTTGCAGGGCTGTTACACGATTAGAACCAATGCGATTCCAATCCCGTCGTAGGGGAATTTGAACAACATAGCGCCCTTCCTGTGCGTCGAAGGTGTGAGTCTCCAAGAAATGGGTTTCGCACTCTTGTTGCTCTGCTGTCCAATTTGATTCATCGCCTGGTAAGCTCTCTGAATCAAAAAACCGTCGTACTAAATACTCAAGATGATCGTCCTCCGCTCTATCCATCTCCTTCATTATGTTAGCCGCAACAACGCCTGAGTTTGTCGGAATCTCGCCAAAAAGTAGCCAGCCTAAGCGAGTCTCTTGTGCGACAAAACTCGAAGATAATCGCCTCATATTTCCCTGCATCAGTTGAGCCCATATACCCACCCCCAACAGCATTTGTACTGGTGCTGGTTGGTCGAAAGTGGGGTCTGCTAGAAGGTTGGATATATCGCTGGGTAAGCTCTGCATCTGTAAGCGTTTTTGAGGCAATAACATTTTCCCTAAGATCGATGGAACTACCAGGCATTTAAGGAAAATCCGAAGCTCATCATTGTAAAGTGACATCAAATGTCCCGAAATTGATTTGTTGTAGACATGAGACTCCACTCCAATAGCAGAGGAAACGCCAATTCTTGTTCGGTACATATAGATTTGATTATGCGTGACGATATCTTTACTGATCAGGTTTACTTGTGCACCAGTGTCGCATATTGCACGAATTCTCACCATCATTCCATTATGAGCTACAAAACGCACCTGAGCGGTAGCCAATAAACTAGAATAAGACTCGCCCGCTCCTCCTTGTATCATCGTAGAACCGTCTACTTGCGCGGATGACTCTGACGCATTGAAAGTACTGAAAACCCTGAGGCCGGTCTCCACTTCGGTCACTGATTGCTATTGCTCCTCACTCGGACCCGCCTCCACTGCTGCCAGCATCGACCTCTGAGGGACCTCCTCCATAGGGTTCGTTGATAGCTTCGGGCAAATAATGCTGTTGTGGGGTGCCCTTGCACACCTGGGGCAACGATTTGACAAACAGTTTCTCGCAGTATGACCCTTTCGCAAACAATTTTGGCACAAACCCAGTTCAAAAATTCGTTTAATTTTCCCTTCACGACTCATGCGTCCAATCGTAGGACATCGGTGGAATGCATGATCTCCGGAGCAGTTGAGACAGGGCTTGTAATTAATGGTTGATGAAACGCTCGACCTCATGCGCTGATTCATTGAAAAGGAGTTCATTCGCTTCTCGCTGTCATTAGTGACAGGCTGTGTTGTGCGATTTAATAGTCCGCTACTGCGACGCTCAAGCCAAGAAAAGAAGTCTCTTTGCAAATTTGGGATTCGATCTATAGGCCGTACCATCTCCCACTGACTACGGGACACGCTGTCTAACCGGGACTCCAGAAAGGTTAATATAAACAAGTCGCGTTGCTCCTCGGCTTCAAGTTGTCTCGCCACCATACGCATGCTGTTGCGCGTAACATCAAGCATATTCCGAATCGAGGCATGGGTAGCCCTTGGCCAAACTGGCAAATCATAGATTGCTGAGCAATGCACAGCATGGCACAAATACTCATTATCGTATGCTAAACACAGTGTTTTCCATGCGTCAACAAAGCTGTTGTCTTGCTGCGGCCAATAACCTAATGCTCTAGCTGCCTCCTCCTTAACACAGCTTTGGAGCCGACGAAGCCGCTGCAGATTCGTGAGATGGGGATTTTGTATCACCTCAGTCGAAAATACGTCTCGAAATTGAATCCACTCTCGATGGTTACCGCGAAATATTGGAAGCCGATCTGCTAATGGCAATTCCGCAAATTGAAGTTGTAGTGAATGATTATTAGCGTGGTTGCACGATGCAGTAGGAGGTGTTGGTTCCATTTCTTTTATTTTCTGACATAGCTCTGCCCGGACCTTGACGTAGACATCTTCAACCTCCTGCGCACGTGCGAGATCATCCGCCTGTTGCAACTCATCTCGTGAACACTGCTGCAACTCACAAGATTTCAATTCAAATCTTTCCCAAGCCTTAGTTAAAATATCGAGGCGAGTCTTAATAATTTCGACGTTCATATCATCAGATGCAGTAGCTGCCAACCAGTCGGACTGACGCTGAATTTGGGATACAATATACTCTATATCCGACCGCATATTCCTACCCTCTACCACGATTGCCATTTCCGAATTTTCTATGCTTGCTGTGGAGTCCTCCACGCTTATTGCTTCCTTCTCCCTCCGTGTCACGGTTTTTCGGCCACCACCTGAGGAATTAAAGAACATCAAAGACGCTTAAAGAAAGTCTGAATTGCCTAATCAGTATTAGAATTGTTCAATAAGTTGCCCTAAAATGTTCGCATGTCATTTGAAGTGCCTGATCAGCAATAGTTAAATATTATCGCAAGCTACTCAAATCACCGCTATGCCCTAATCATAATGCGCTACTATAACTTCTCATTAAGGTGCTTCATGTCGCCGAGTCGTTGCCTTTCAAGTCGTAGTGGATTACTGATCCCATATTACTAGTAACACATAATTGCCTAACAAGGCCTAAAGCCGCTGATATGTTACGTAGCAAGTCGCAGATCAATTGTTACATAAATATTCGCCTGGCACTTGCAGTGTTTGATCAGCAATTGTTAATTAATATTGCCTGCAACTCAAATCGCCGCTATGCCCTAAGCATACTACGCCACTATAAATTCTCGTTAAGGTGCTTCAAGTCGCAGAGTCGTTGCACCTCAAGTCGCAGTGGATTGCTGATCCCATATTACTAGTAACACAAGGCCTTAAGTCGCTGATATGTTACGTGTTACGTACATAAGACGCAGTTACCATCTAAATCGCAGTTACTATTTAAATCGCAGTTATTATTTAATTCGCAGTTACAATTTAAATCGCAGTTACTATCGCGCAGCGTATCACCTTCTAGTTTAACCTTAAGTCGCGGATATTTTCCGTAGTAAGTCGCAGATAAATTGCTACATAAGTCGCAGTTATACTATTTGAACGCAGTTACGATCGCGCATCATGAAGTTTATTTATTTGACCTTATGTCGCTGTTACATCTTAGTTCACCATTATGTACCTATACACATCGCGAATACAAATATACGCACCCTTCGCTTTTATGGCTCTTTTTCCATTAAATATTTCTTCTATCGACACTCTAGCACGTTTGCTTGTACCCGCCGCTGGGCCACTCGACTCTGTTCCCCTCGAAACCCTCGCTCTCCTCGATCTTTGCATTCTATTTAATTTTATTTAATTGTATACGCAATCCAGACAATTCAATTAAACCCAGCGACCTTTCTTGTACGCAGTGAATACAGAACTGTTGAAATTTTTCAACGATCATACAGTATTACGTTCGCCCGCTCACCAATCAACGAATGAGTATAACAGAACTACAACAGTACTCTAATGCCCTTATCTATATACGCATCTAATATACACTATCTTATAACTGTTCGTATAGGATGACCCGCTGAAATGCATATCGCGCGGCGCCATATGCCAGCACAACAGAGAAACAAATGAAACCAGCCGTATGTTATTTGCTTTCAATGGCGCCGTCGCCTATGCATACACAGTCGTATAACTGTTCGTATAGCATGATTCGCTGAAATGCATCTCGCGCGGCGGCATATGCCAGCACAAGTAGTAGAAACAAACAAAACCAACAGTAAGTTCTTTGTTTTCAATAGCACCGTCGCAGATGCATACACAAACCTCGAATCATATCGACTATATACATTGGAAATGGAATATTCAATGTTATCCGTATGCGCTGTATTTAGATTAAACCAATGACCTAACCGAAAACATTCTGTTCGCAACAACACTAATATACAATCATACCGAACATATATCCATTTTACCCGTAACCTATACTTCAAACCTGTACAACATTCCCTTCGGCTCGATGGACCAAAAAATGTATGTTCCTTATCGTCTCCGTCGCCACACAACCGTCTCGCTTCACTGCTATGTCGATACTGCCCGCTTCTTCTCGCTCGAACAATTTCTATTCATCGACAAAAAATAGCTATTATGAATTTTTTTGTACCAACATATACAAATAATATAATATGAGGATAACTAATTAGTGTAAATCTATGAAATTCAATATGATTAACTATACTATACAATAACAACAATTATGTCTAGACTCCAGGCGTATACACCTACATATAAAATGAGTAACTATGACGCCTGTACGTTGAAGTGTGTTTTTTTTTTGCATAAAAAAATAATTAATTTAATGAAAAATTATCTAAAATTTTTCTTTTTTTTTTGTATAAATTATTTTATCTCATTTAACCACGGCCATCAATTAGCCAAATTTGATGTAATTTATAATAAAAAATTTTGAATATTTTTCTAGTAATTGTGGTCGTATGATATAGAATATGAACGCAAACACAAATTATGAGCACTGAGAACTCTGATTCGTCTTACTGCAATACTGCAGTGTGACTGATCAAATATGATACAAAATATCAATTTATTGGAAATGCCAGAATATAAAAAAAAACGAGCAATAAAACTAATGAATTTTATACAATAATTGACATTTTATTACATCGAAATCGAAAACACATATTTTCTACTATAATTTCCCCTGCATTATCCTTTTTATCATTAATAAATTTCATTAACTCATATATTGTCTGTAATGTATTTTACTATATTCAATTTATATAATGGCCAACAAATATAATTGAAATTAAATGTCAATACCAATTCACCACATTTTTACTGTATTATTATCGATGTGATTTCAGCCATAATGAGTACCTACTCATACAATTTCCTCTACATTTTTGCTTATTTGTGTAAATTAACAACTTTACACATCGCAAAATATATATTATATGTATGTATGCTACTAAATCAATAATGACAATTGCACAATGTACAAATTTACATTAGTATCTACATGTTTTCTATTTATCTATCTATCTATCTACATCTATTTATTTATTTGCGGTACTGTATTTAATTATTTATCCACTTGTAGTTATATACTCATACGTATGTAATTGAAGTCTATCTTAAACAAGATATAGAGCATGACATCATAACATTTTAAAATGTATCATAGTTAGATGTTGTAGCTATGTTCATTTCATTTCATTTCGTTGGTATGTTCGTATATAAGAGAAAATTGGGGCCTATTTGTGTGTGTGTGTTTATAATTTATGTATATGTGTGTTGATGCATAATTTAGATATTCGAAAGTAGGTCCTTTTTGTTGTATACAACAACGCAAAAAAAAAAAAAAAAAAATAGAAAATAAAAATAAACTAAAATGAATCCGATTGAAAAGCCAAAGCAACTGACAAGATACAAGTACCTACTACCAACTAAGTACTTTACTTATACACATTCACCAACACACACACAAGCACATATCTTATATATAAAAGTTGTTATGTCAAAACAACTCGACAAGATAACTACTTCTGTTTGTGCTTTTATTTTCATGCTTTTCTTTTGAAGTTGAATAAAATGTAGGAGTAACTACTCGTACATTCGAGCATATGCATGAATGTTATAGCAGAAAAAAAAAACGATACAAAAGATAAGAGTTACACACCACATGTGGTACATATATGCAAGTAAATGAATATTGTTGGCAAATACAGACAAATATATTTATATACAGTTTATACCGTTATACATGTATATTATGTACCAAGAAATCTGCTGCTTTTTTTCTTCTTCTTCTTCTTATCTTACTTTAGCTTTGCTAGCCTCCATTACTATACATGGTTTAGTTCATATGTCTGGCTGTTGCAAATTACAAAAGAATACGAGAATGTTAACTGATGAACAGCAAACCAACCACAACAACAACAACAACAGTCATTTTTAGTCACTTTTTGAATATTGCCTAATACAACTGAAGATTTGTATTTGTGCCTGTTGGAGCAAATTTATAAACATTTTATAATATATGGACATTCGTTTAAGTATATTCATTTGAATCAAGGAAACATACTTCCATATTACAGGGAAATTGTAGATGTAGATCATTAGAATATTCATAATACAATACTACCTTGATCAAAAAGTTCCCGGAATAACCACCGGTTGGTACATCTGTTGTTGATATTCCCTTTAAACCTTAGCGTCATAGCGTGACATTTGCAAAAGTTACGTAGCCAAGAGTACATCTATCTTAGTGCTTCCTGCGATTTTTCTATTACTTCCTTTCGACTGCTAAAATGCGTTGCCCGTAATGGTTTTTTAATTCGATTGAACAGAAAGAAGTCACAGGGAGCCAAATCAGGTGAATTCGATGGCTGTTGGATGGTATTTGTTGCATTTTTCGTCAAAAAATTACGAATAATGATGGCACTGTGCGACGGTGCGTTATCATGGTGCAAAATCCACGAGTTTTCTACCCACAATTCTGGCCTCTTTCCGTCGTACTCATAAACCTACTTCTCGTCTCCAGTAATGATCCTTTTGATAAATGTGGGATCAGATTCAGCCTCGCAAATCATGTATTTTGCGACATCAGCACGGCCTCTGCATGAAATTGATTAAAAATTGTAAAAAATTGCCAACACACACAGAGATAGATGTACTTTTGGCTACGTAACTTTTGCAAATGTCAAGCTATGACACTAAGATTTACAGAAAATATCAACAATAGATGTAGCAACTTAACAAAGAAAAAAATAAAAACAGAACTCAAATTGGAACGATGCGAGCGACGTGGTATACATAATTGACACATACAAAAGCCATCCTCAAATTTAAATCATTAGCGAAATACATAACTAATTCAATAAATAGGAAAGTATAAAAGTCAAAAAGAGTCAGATAGACAGATATAGTAAATGAGTATGTAAAATGGCAAAGGTACATGTAATGAATACATCAGCAGATTCATTGTATACAATATATGAAAATATATAAAACATAAACAATTACTGACGGAATAAGTTTCAAATTTTTCCAACAACACCAAAATTTGATAGATTTTTTCAAATTTCGCATATTATTCATGTTGAATTAGGTAATTTAAATTAAATAAATTAGTCATATACTTGCTTGTATAGTGTCTATATTCATATGTAAAATATTCATAGTTTTCTTCGAAAATCAATTTCCTGAAATATAATGCACGATAACTAATTTACATAAATAATTAATACTAATACTAAACTAAGATTATACATACGAGCAGCTCTAGTACAATAATAAATACATATATGTATAAGTATATGTAGTTATATAAATTTCATATGAATACCATAGCAGAATAATTTGAACAAAAGTAACCGTCTAGTTGTTTTCCCTCGTATGTACGAGTATATATATAAAAATGCAATTGCAAAGAATATCTTTCCAACGGAAGATGACAAATGGAAGCTAGTAAAAGAAGAAACAGCTGCATTTAAAAACTACTCTAAGTCTAAACAAATATTCTTTTAGGCAACATCCATCAAGTTGTTTACATATATTTACATACATATGTATGTATGTATATCTCATTTAATAGTTAACAATGTAACAAGGATAAAAGCTGTGTTTTTACTTTGGTTATATAAATATGTATGTATATGAAAGACATAATTATACACACATACACACACACAATTGCCGTATTATATTTCTCAACACATTGATGTATATTAGATCTGTTCAAAAAGAGATATTATGGATTATATACTTAATAGGTGGAGATAAGGGGAAAGTATCATGGGAGAAAATAATGAGAAGAAAAGAATTACTGGATTCATTCTATAGTTCAGCCATCTAGAAGTGGTTTTTGTGCAGCTGCGAAGATATTTTGCAATTTTCAAGTATTTTTAATATTAATTAATTAACACAGAAATCCTCCTAAATGATGAGTGACCCCCATTAATTTTTACTCCTTAACATTTATTCGAAATTTATCGACATTTTATATCCAACCAATTAGGAAAAACCAATCAAAATTACTGGAAAACATAGGAAAATCTACAAACAACCACACAGCTGCTCAGCAATCGTCCCTAGTGGGGTTACCTATATGAACGACTGTCCTTCAGTCTGTCCTCTTAACACAAGTACGCCTACCTCTCATACGTATATTTTGAAGCGAAAATTTTCACACTTTCTGCTAGAAAATATAACAATACTGCACTAAAAATAAGCGCATAATAATAATTTTTACCAATAAAGTAGATTATTTGGAGATTGACTGAAATTCGTGTGTGTCTCAAACGTATATTTTGATGTGTTGCTGACGTTGCTATGAAGTTGTTGAACTGAAACTCATCATTGTAGCGGTGTGTCTTCGAACATATATTTTTGAGACATTATGCATGTACATATATATAAAGCTGAAACTCGATATTGATTTTAACTCTATAGTGATAGTTTAGCGTATCTCCGTAATACCTAAGTTGATCCCATTTGAAATAAGTTCTATTAGAAATGTATCTAGTGAGTACAAAATATATTATATTCCTAATATTTGAACAAGTCTAAGGTATATCTATAAATAAATGTAAATATAACTAAATATATGCATGTATATGTGTTTGTGCCTATGCTCTTCTTAGCACTTTTACGAGTACTTCTATCAGATGGCTGATTGTTGTATGAGTACTTTGTTGTTGTTGTTATTATTGTTTGTGCTTCTGTTTCATTCTTTGTATGTTATTATTATTGTCGATGTTGAACATGGCTAAAAGCCTAGAAAACAACGAAAACGAACAACAGCAACAACTAGAATTTTATGAACAATGGTACAAAACATATCAACCATACACCATACACACAAACCATACCTATATGAATACTTTCATATATGGAAGTACTTTTTCATGTTACGATTACTCCCTGCGCGTATCATCTCATCATTTGGATATGAATGTATGGTATACGCATATGTTTGTATGTATGAGTGAGCCACATTTTCCATACAATATGTGTAGATTTGCATATGTCTACAAATACATTTACGCATGAGTACTTGCATACATAAAAGTGTTTGTTTAGTTGTTCTTATTGTTGTTGGTGTTCTTGGTGTTGTTTTCGACATAGTGTTGGTATGCATTTAAATGGAATTCTACACAACAAATTCACAATCACAAGGCTATATGTCTAACAATGTACTGTATATATTTATTTTCCTACCATGAAGTTTCTTTATAAATTTCGTTCTTAAAAGTCTCAACGAAAACAAGAACAACTCGAAAGAGTTATAGCTTTCTCTGTCTATCGCTCTTTCGTTTTCTTTCTGACTTTCATCTGGTATGCATATGCAAATTTGTATATATTTGTTTATTTACTATTACTAAGAGTAGTAGTACAATTACTGCTAGTACTACTATTACTACTATGTATATGCTACTACTACTACCGCCAGTATCGTTATGAATGTATTTGGTATGTAGTTATCGTATCGTTGTGTTGTGTTGTTATTGTTGTTGATCTGTTATGCAAGGAATTCAATTTGCTCTACAATAGCTACAATGTTAAAACATATGTACTTGTGGGTCCGTAGGACATGCTACATTTTCCCACACACACACACATTAGTATGCATGTACTCGTACTTATGTATGCATATACTTATGCGTTACTACATACATACATACATACCCGTATAAGCACTATGTGAAAGAGTAAGAAATTGCTGGTGATGGAGAAAGGGAAAAACAAACAAATAAATAAACAAACAAACAAATTCACAATGCGAATAAGAATAACGACACAAACAACAAACGATTAATACCAACACTGTATTGCTGTTGTAGTTGTTGTTGTTGCTGTTACTACTCTTGTGTTGTGTATCACAATTTGACAGGCAAAATAACTCATTTTAATTTATTGTTTATTATTGTTATTGTTGTTGTTGTTTTGTAGTTACCATTACAAATGACGACAGTTTGTTAAATATGATGGCGGTGGAGTCATCTGTAATATACATAATGTTGGTTATTTTGATGGTGTTTTGGCATTATGCATGTTTGCATGTACGTACATATCATCTACTACCTACTGGTATTAATTATTTCATGTTTCACAAAATTTTAATGCAAAATAATGTTTGTTTAATGTATTCTCATTCTCATTCTTATCGTACTTATATATATAAGCATTATGTAGTTATCAAAAATAATATAAATTTTGAAATGTCAAATTTTACTTGAGAACAGCCAAGGGCGATGCTTGTGATAAGAGTATGGTGCCAATTTATGTGTGTATGTCGTATGGAGGTGGAAGAAGAAGAAGAATGATTTTAGTAAAATAAATAAAATTAATATACAATATGTATGTTAGTTATGAAATGAACGAACGATGAAAACGAAATATATACTCTAAGCGATTATTTGTATTAAATTCACGCAAGTAAGTATTTGATATGCTAGTATGATGTATTTATTAGCTTAAAGGCAAAATACTAATCATTAATGAATCAAATTTTAATATGAGTATATACCAATGTAGGTTTGGTTATGTGGTCGCCGCTTCCCATATAAATGTAAATGTATCTTAAATTTTCATGGAAATACAAATATACTTTCAATAAATTTACACAAAGGCAACTATTCACAGTGCGCAATTTTAATGAAAAGGTCACGCCTTTACATGATGTTATGCGATATAATTTATATTTTATGCTTAATATGTCACATCTGATTGTCAATTTTGACTAAACGACTTAATTTCATTCCTAGAATAGACATCATACACTACACTACTCCTTCTTATTTTTAAACATTGGATTTTTCCACATTAATGACACGTAAATCGGTTGATAATTGAGGTTTTGATCAATTTTTGATGCCATCATTCCTTCAAGACTCACTTAGGAGACGGGGACTAAAATGAATTACCGTCTTCCAATATTTCTATCATTTCAACATTTTTTCGGAACATATTTATCCACTCAAAACCCCCATTCTATCTATAGTTATACATATTATATACGAACTTTGACTTCAAAAATGTTTTCAACAAATTTTATTTTCAAATATAATGAGAAATGTTTAAAATGATATCCTTCGATATGTATCTAAGTAGATAAGTATGTATTTTATACACAAGTAGTGACCGTAATTTGCACAAAATGTATCACAAGCGGCATTATGAAATATCTCGGTACCAGATTTACTTAATTACAACTGCATAATTAAAGTTACACACACACAGTCATATTTAACAATATACTTGTCTTGTATATCTTTCAATATATACATGTATACTTGTATACATGTATATATACATTTGCACAAACCTACGTAGGTATGAATGTTTATATGACGACGATGATAATAATAATGATAATGAATGTGGCTGCAACAAAGATGCAGCAGTGTTGTGCCAGCAACATTAACAAATGTCATTGTAATAAACAACAGCAATGACTTTCTAGATGAAAATAATGATAATGGTGATAATAATGAACATAATGATTTGTATCAGCACCAGAAAACGTATGATGTATACATGTAACCAGCGCCATGGAACAGAGAAAGACATAAGAGCGTAGCAACAACAATGAAGAGCAACCTATCTGCATATGTATTGTTTTTTTTTTTTTAGTTTTATTTTGTTTCATTTGGTCATTTTGCACTAATTGAAATGCTTGATAAGGGAAAAATCTCATTAAATGTAGAGAGGAAGTAAGCACTTCCAATAGAACTTTCAAGTGAGACGTAATAGAGATGAAGAATGTTTAGGCAAATTACAGATGTATGCATATGATATAAAATAGAAGAAAAAAAAACACAACTAATAGCAAAATATACATAACATTCGAATCGATTAAAATGGACTTTGAAAAAAAAATAAGCACAAAAAAATCGAAATCGAAAAACTAAGAACTGAGTTTTTAGAAAATTTCAAAAATTCCGAAATACAAAAAATTTTATTTTTTTTCTTATTTTCATAATGACGTCATCGTGTACCGCATTTAATAATTATTATCATATCAAAAGATGAAGCAAATATTCAGCACCTACTTAACTAGCACATATACCCATAAGGATGTTATTGATGGTATTGTAATATTTTATTGCTGATCAGACTATTTTGTTCGAACATCACCATTCCCACATCACCACTAGTACATATATTGTGTGACAACAAAATTTTGTCTGCTTTAATAGAACAACAACAACAACAACAATTTGTACTAAATTGAAAATGGCATCAAATTTGAGAATTATTGTCTCTATCATACAAAACATATACACACACATACATATATATATACAATACAAGTAAAATAAATGAGCAAACGAATAAGAATTTCTATTGTTTATTTATCTCCTAACTCACTTACTGACTCAATCATTTTTACTCACACTCACTTTCATCAACCGTAGTTGTTGTTGATATCTATTCTCTCTCTCTCTCTCTCTCTCTCTCTATCTATATGTTATGTACTCGTAGGTACCAATGGTTTTTGTTATGGAGATCTTATGCAAATGTAAAACAAACAATAAATAACTGGCAAAATAACAATTCCAACAACAACAACAACAACGCAAACAACAACACGAACATGAACAATACAAATTCAAACAAAATTTGTATGTACACGCATTCAAGTAGTACGTATATGTAAATAACCGAAACTAGAACAAATGACTACAAATGACAACTAAAGAGATAGTGGTGGTGAGATGGTAGAGGAACTCATCATCATCATTATCATTATATTCGTATATTCATGCTGTGACTTATACTAGTGATAGTACGGAGTAGCTATGCATTTATATCAACAATATAGACTATATATAGTATTATCAAGCATTTTACATTCAGTATATCTATCAGTCTCTATAGAGGTACATACATATACATGGGAATACAATTATTCTACTGCTCTCGACTCACTACATTAATATTAATGTATGCATATGACCTTAGAGTATATTTTCAATACATAAGAATATCAGGCTACTTCAGAAATTTTGTTGTTACTATATAGTACTTATTTGATGATTTTTATTTCAGATTCACTTCAAATAAAGGGATTGGGAATATGTATATGCATTTTGTCACTATTAGGTCCATTGGTTATCTTATTTCGATCTAAATGATATTTTTGAAGAAATGTTAATTATGGGCCCTATCCTACGAAGATTATCTTTTGTAAGAAGTATGACTACCGCCGAGAAAACTCGACCAACGATCTTATGAATAACCAAGTCAACAGACTAATAAATTTAAGCTATAGATTGCAGATTACAGAATACCATGTATGGAATAATGCTCAATATATATAAAAAATACCAATTGATTTTTAAAAATATATATTTGATGTTCCGAGCACCATTCGCTCTTCTCTTCCACATTTGCCCAAAGCATACTTTCTGCTTATCTTCATCACTGGGAGTAGTGGTAGTGACATTATTCCTCTTCGGACGACTTCTGGGAAGATGTAGGATTATTTTTCGATTTGTTTAATTTTTTTTAACTTCGACCACACTTTCTGGCCATTTATCCCATACTAATGATTTTTATATAATCCCAAAGGCACTAATCTGTGAGTTAAATTTGCTCTAAGTTACTGCAATGATATATCAGAGATATGGTACTTGGAATTTTTTGTCAGACACTGCCTTTTTTAATGTCTTAGTCTATGAACCCACTTGCTCTAAGCATTTGCGATAATATGGCAGAGTAATTATTTTCCGCTAAATCTATATGCTCACAAATGATAACGAATTTAGGAACTTATGAAATAAATCTTTTTCATATTTTGTAATAATACATCATAGAAATAATTAATCAAAAAAATGTTATGCTTCATTGTATAAAATTGAAAGATTATTTTCTGAGATTATTGCAAACACTTTTGCAATATTAATAAATTGATTTATAAATATGAGTGATGTGAGAGCTGACTTAAAAATACTCACGAGTAATAGTCAATTACCTGGTGTATTAATTAATATATTTTCATGACAACATATAAACATATCTACTTATTTCTCCGATGATAACTATTAAAAACCCATTAAATAATACATAATTATTAGTATTACAATAAATGTAATAATGTGTAAAAGATGACCGATCACTATAAACCACAATCACAACAACAGCAAGAACAATAATAATAATCATCAACCACTAACATTACCACTGAGTGATAAAAAAGTGATACAAAATATGCAATAATTGTCCATAATAGTCATAAATGATGGGTGACCATTTTTAATTACCGCTTAAATTCTCGTTAATTTCACCGAAACACATATGCACAAGTACTTATGTGCAAATGAAAAAAAAAAGAACAGCGCTGATATACTACGATTTGTCTGCTGAAATCTATTACTCATATATTATTCGAAAATATACAAATGTACGTACGTATACACTATATAATTATTGCTCATTTTCGAGCAATACTATGTAAGTGCAAGACCAAAAAAAAAATTAAATAAAAGATGGAGCATGAGAACGAGAGGCATATAACATATGTACAATATGTAATACGGTAATAAAACCTATAAATACATTCAAAGTCTGTGCAATGCAGTAAAAGCCATTTTTGAGTGCGAATGTACACACATATACACACACCTACACGCAGATGTACCACTCAGTAGTCCCTACGTGATGATTATGAGTGTCATCATGCATTTTATGAATCTTTAAAGAAAATAAGTACACAACAAAAAATAGAGAATAGTGCAAAGTATCAAAGCAAATAAAAGCAAAAAAAAAAAAAATAAAAATAAAAAATAAAAAAGACAAAAAGTGTGAAGAGACAACTTTTATATGCAGCAATTACGTTGGTTATTACAAATGGTCATATCTATAAGTACTTGTGTGTGTGTGTGTGTGTGAAGTTGTCATTAAAATGTTTAAACTCAAGCTTCTTAGACAATGCGAATACGTATATAACGATGCAGGGCTACATATAAAATTCATCATACGCCACCAGTTGCTATGTCACCATCACCAACCAATGTCTAATAGTTGTTTGTCTTAAGACTGTGATGTTGAAGTATCTATAAGTCTCTTGCATGTATATAATTTGTAGTACCAATATCCATAGTGTATTCGCACGCTATATGAAAATTTCATGATGGTTATGGAAGGATATTAAATTGTGGCCAGACAACTTGAACAAAAATTTACAAACGAACGATATAAATATGTGTGAAGAGTGCATTTAATAGAGCAAAATGCTGATGGTGACTGTGTGGCAATGAAGTGTCGTTCTTATTTTAAATTTGCTCTTTGTCAAGCATACGCTATTGCAATTATAACAATCATCATCATCACCATCATCATCATCATAATTAACGCGTCATCAGCAACATCGCCTTTGATATTAAATGGAGCTTTGTCAATGAAAAGTTTTTCGAAAATTTTCATTTTAATTGAATTTTAAAGAAATTCTATTTGCGTACAAATTAAAATTAACCATGGATTCATATATTTTATTGTATTAATAATTTTTTTTTCTTATAACATACATGCATACATAAGTATTTAAGTAAAAATATCTATACTATAGAGAAATACCGTGAAATTCCCATGTACATAAATAGACTTACACACGTATTTGTACAATTATTTATTTAAAAACCTGTGCGAGAGCAATGAATACAAATGACGAAAGCGTTAAGAATCTGTGGTATGTATTTCGCATGTATATGGTATTCGGCAGTCATAACATAGCCGTGCAATATACGGTCGGTAATCAAAGAATCATGTTTCACATACAGACAATTTTAGTGAGAAAGCACACAACAACAAACCAACGCATGTATGTATGGTATGTACTTGCCAAACAGTCATTGAGAATTGTGTTGAGATGATATGAACACTCGTTGCTGTTAATGTTGGTGATGATGATGATGATGATGATGATGGCGACTGGAGAAATGTCATTCGTTTTTATGACTGCAAAAGGAGCTCTTGTGAATTGTTTTATTTTCTCTTTTTAGTTTTTCTGTTTTTTATTTTATTTTATTTTTTTATCTTATTTGCTCTTTTTTTTGCCTTCCTTGTTGTTTTTGAGTAACTTTATTGCACCATGTTGAACTGTTGTTGAAAACATTCACTAAGCCGCAACTAACGAGGCCATTATGGAATACTTACATATGCATATGCACACACATACTGGCATGCATGTATATATATATACTTCCATGGTGCATTGCATAAAAGCATTAGAACTATAGTAGATGAAATGAAACAACGATTGACAGAGTGAAGAAGACTCTTAAAATAAATTCCTTTAAACTAATTACGAGTATATACTCTACAACTATTTGTCTATTTTGTTATTCCTATTATGTTGGAGTATTTATTTAAAATCATTTACCATTTTGAAAATTAATTCTCAAACATTTGTGTCGTATATATAACGTGCTCTCATGCTCTATCATTTGCAACGAATTATTCTGTGTTTGTTTTCACGGTAACGATGTTAAAATGATTATTATTTATTTAAAATATCATGAAAATAAATTCTACGAAATATAAAGAGTAACATAAAATATATAAGGATAATTTTAAATTACAATATGAAATATTTATTACTCATACGCCACGATGACTATAGATTGCATTGAAATGCATATGAAGAAAAAAAAATAATTTGAAATAATACTAATAACAAAAGGAAATTGGAGTAACGACAAAAATATTTGTCGACGAAAAAATTTTTAATTGGCATTTTTAGAACTCATGAAAATATCATTTCTATAATCGACCTATAATATAATTTCTATCCCATAAGGAAACTTTAGAACCTGATCGATTCATTAACACAACTGATAGTATATATTCAGCTTCAACTCCATTGCTATATATTTTCATGCGAAAATTTTAAAATCCTACATACGAAAATATATTTTTGTATGGGAGGTAGATGTGGTTTTTGTTCGATTATGGCCATTTTTAATCTAGTTCATTATTTCATTAATACATTCACATGTACCAAATTTCAGCTTTGTAGCTTTATACTTTCGGTACTTTGGTGGGCATCACGTAGTAAATACGTACGGGAGGTAAGCGTAAATTTCATCCAATTCAATCCATACACGAACTTATCCATTTATTAATAAAAATATTGTCATGCACCAACTTTCAGCAAGATTCATTGAAAATCGCAGCAGATATCATGCGACTGGACAGATAGATATTATGTAGATAGAGAATTCGAATTGTGAATAAATATGCTTTCGATACATGTAATCTCTTATTTTGGGTTGTTAAAAGCAGAAGCCCAAATTGAAAACATAGTATAGTTAATAGAATATGAATATGTTCAATTAATATTACTCATACGCCATGTTGGCCATTGTTTGAAGAAAAAGTAAATATGAAAAAAAATTCATTTTTAAATTGAAAATCATATTAGACCAGAGTATAGTCAAAAGTAAGTTCAAACTTAAATTTATTGTAGACTTTTTAACATTAATTTGTATGCGGAAATTTGCCAAACAAGTCGTTACCAAATTTTAGTTGGAACTTAATTTTGACTAAAAGACGATTTGACGAGCAAATATATTTAAATACGTGCAAATCATGATTTAATGATTATAATACACATCAATGAGAGCCAAAAATTAAGAAATGCATTCAATTACTAAATTATACCACTTCGAAATGATTGCGGGCTTAAGTCATGATATTTTAAACATTTTAAATTCCAACTTTCCACAAAAAAATTGCTTTCTTAAATTTTAAAAATATTCAAAAGTATTTAGATAATTTTACATTCCAATTAGAAACTTGAGTGATGAAAGGATATTGTTTCAGGTACATATTATACATACCTAACGAATATTCGGAATTTAATATCTCATACGTCATGGTGTCATTAAAATTTCAATCATTTTCAACACCATTTCATATCATTTTATAGTTGATCATCAAATTGAATAATAATTAGTGCCAAGGGGCTACTAAATGACAAAAACAAAGAACCTCAACTAATTACTATTTTATATACAAGCATTTTGTACAATACAACGTAGTATGTTCATATAGGTACATATATGTGTAAAATACCATCGCAAATATTCATGTTTATATTGTCGTAATTGAGATGACTGCATTCACTTGCATTTTCTTGTTATTAATGAAGTAAAGGTAATCTTTCTTTACTTCATTAATAACAAGAAAATGCACTCCAACAACAACACCTATATAGTGGATATATTAACTAATATTTACAATCAAATACATAGATATTGTATTTTATCTACAAGTATGTTATAAACATTCACTCTACTTGAGATATCATAGTAGGCAACTGCAACACAATGTTTTGTAATAAACGTAAATTCTAAAATGATAGCAGCAACAAGAGTAAATATTAACAACAACAATGCCAATTTCAATAAAGTACTCCAATTGCAATTTGTATGTGTGTGTGTGTGTGTGTGCATGTTTGTGGGTAATGTTACTGGTAACATTTGCCTGTGCTTCATTTATTATGAAAGTTTGTGTGGGAAAAATGTCTAAGGTTGAATTCTTCGATTTGAATAGCTTTTCAACACAACAGCTGATGCCATGCTGTTGATGACACAGCAACGATGCCATTATATTTAATAGTCCAAGTATTGCAACAATTTTCCACAACAACAACAACAATAATCATAATAATTGTACCTAATGCTAATAATATGTAAGTGCATGGAAAACAACAGCAACAACAACAACAATGTTAGAAACTGCAACAGCAATAATGTGTCGAACATAAAATTTCCATTTTTATCTCTTCCATTTATCCTGCTTGGGTGTAAAGTTTAATGAGTCTAAGAGACAGTGTGAGAGAAACAGAGACAAATAGAGAGCGAAAGAGAGAGAGAGAGAGAGTGAGAGAGACAAAGAATTATTGTAAAAAAAAAGACGCCTACATAAGACTAGCAATATCACATATACGTATGTATTGTATTTACAATACATGCTTATGTGCTAATGTTTCTAAATATATGTATATACATAGATATAACAACGCTTCTATAGTACAATCTGCTGCAATAACTTGAAAAAGGTCAACAATTAATTTTTGCTGCTGTAATATTTCTACTATACACTATTCTTAGTAATAATATACCTTGCAGCCAATACATAGTATACTGGCAACATGTTGTATGTACTTAGGAACAATATTGAAGAACATTTTCAAACATGAAATGGTGTATGTTATTTGAAGTAGGTGTACGTACACAACCAAGTATGTGTGCCTGCCAGTGACTTGAACTGAAGGTATCAAATCATGAGCCCCATTGCTATTAAAACTTGGCTCGACTCTGCTTGACTTGGCTTGGCATTATCCCGTATGTATGCATTTTAATACAACCGAACCCATATATGTGCACATACACACACACACACACACACACATCCTCTTTATCATACATATCTAGAGATGTATGCATCTCTACGTATAATGTTTGTGGCCTCTTATAAGCCATTTTAAATATATGATGCATGCATATGCGTTTGCGTTGCAAACTCTCTTACAATTGCCAACATAAAGTTGAGTTTAATGGTAGGTGCGGGCATTGTATTATACATGTCCTATTTACATGCACATTAACTATGTAAGACTTACACATGTATCGTACATGTAAGGAATGTTGATATCTATATAGGTAGGTAGTACCAACAGAGATAAAATGAACCAAAGTGTAAGCATATCCACATATACATACATATACTATCATATACTATGGTACCTATGTGTATGTCAGTTACAAAGGTGTGTGAGAAAATGCACGAAAGCAATGACTTTTGGTCCAAATGGGGACCATTTTTATAATGGGCCACCAAACACCACCAACGACATCAACAATACTTTATTGTTCCAGTTGGTCGTTAAGTTTTTATATGAGCGTGTGTGTGTCTCTGTGTGTGTGTGTGTGTGTGTGTGTACTGTCTGTTGCTTTGTTCTTATTGTTAAATGTATGTACATACGAGCAGTTGTAAACACCAGCTGCGATATATAAATGTATGTGCCTGCCATTCGAAGCAACATTATCATCATAAGCATCATCATCATCAGTACTGGTTATTGTTGTTGGCGGTGGCATAAAGTATTGAAAGTCGAGCCAACACATGTATATATAAACATATGGTATACTTGCGTATATACTATATATGTATATATGTATAAGTGTATATACTTTTATATGTACAGCATATAATATAGAATTATATGTATGTGGTTGCACGTTCTTTTGGCGATGCTAGTATCGGTTGTTTGTTGGTTGGTTGGTTGGTTCGTGGAACTCGTAAATTTAATGTAACATCAATTAAACGCGACATGCAATCACACACATGTACTTCAATTTGTCTGCACATTAGAGTGGGCACAAAAAATTAGTTAGTTAAATTTAACTTTTTATTTCTTACTAAAAATTGTCTTTTTTCATTCATACTTTTTGTAATTTATTTTTCGAAAATTTTCAAAAATAATCATTCAAAAATATTTAATATATATTAATTCAATTGACAAAATGTTGATAATTTTCTTTTCAAAGCATAAAGAGTATGGTAAACTGTTGTCAGTCATTGATGAAAAAAACGTAGGCACCATATTTTGTTATTCAAATATTTTTATCGATAATATTGGAAGCTGTTTTCTAAAAAAAAGGAAGTAATTGTAACGGCCATTTTAGGTTGGCTATTATTAATACTATTATTTGAAACGAGCTGACCCAAAAAAAAACAAGTGCAGTCGATTACCAAGAATTTAATCATCAACATTTTTTTATTAATACTTAATTTACAATAAGCTAAACCCCCAAGTATCAACGGTTAAGCTTTAGTTAACTAAGAACTGACTAAGCTAACTAAGAGCACTCAAACACCTGTGAGTCCATTCCCCATATTTAATTTTTTTTTTTTTTTGCAGTTTTCGAAGGAAAAGTCTATAAATTTTAAAGTGATCAAATTTTAATGATGCCATATTTCTCTTTTTCCAATATTTTGATAAACATTTCGAAAATATAGCATGGATTATAATGTCGTCCACCTTTCAGTTGATTAATGGTATAATTAATGACTTTGAATTAAGTCACATATGATCGATCACATTGAAATTTTTTTTCAAATAATCTACATTAATTACCTGTGCAACAAGCCGCAAAAAGAAATACAATCATTGATTCAATACTTCTGTACAATTTGATATTCTGAAGAGATCCATCTGTAATAAAATACAAAAAAAAATAACTTCAAATATTTTTCGAGACGCGATAGATTAAAAATATATTTAGTTAAAAATTTTAATCATCAAAGTCATAATTTTAGTATTTTTTTATGAATTACATATGAACATATTTCCATATGTGATGTGATGTGAATTAGATATCACAATAACCGTCATGTAACCTCGCTTTCTGATATTTAATTCATTTTTAAACAATTTGAGTGTAGATTCGAAATCAATGGCACTAAATCAATTACTGTTCTTAAATAAATATTATTATACAAGAATTTTCTTTATATTGAAACACCCATATATCAAACATGAATCAAATATGACATAATCCTAAGATCGATCAAAAAAACAACTTCTATCTCTAGAAACAATACAAGAAAGTTTCACATAAATTCTTTGTATATCTCCCTTATGTCATATTTATACAACATTGACGAGAAACAAAGGGCAATCTATATTAATTATTTGATCTAGAGCCAGTCTTATGCACTAACCAACTGAACCTCAGAATACAGCGTTAACCAATGTACATATTCTATCCAGATATATACTAAATTTACTTGCATTGATCCGAAATGCAATTTAAAATATCCACTATGGTCTTTTGTTATTATTTTTATTACTTTTTTTATTTCTTCTACGAGTATGTATCTGACATAGCTGGCGTGTTAATTGAGGTAAATTACGTTGTGTTACATTCTCGTTTATTCCTGGGTACGAATGAATGCGCAAGCTACTCATGAATACATATATACTTATGTAAATAGGTTAACTCGTATGTGAGAAATTTATTTTGTTAAAATCAATTTGTTGTTGCTGCTATAGCTGTGTTGGTAGGGAGCCATTAATATTATTATTGAATTTTTTTTTATTTGTCAGTTTTGTGTTTTTTAACTTGTTTTTTTTTATGTAACATGAATAAATTTTGTTTTTTACCATGTAGTGATAAATAAATTTTGAAAAAACAAAAAAATGTTTAAGTCATATTGGTGTAGAGGAAACAAAATATTATTATTAAAAAGCAAAGAGAAAAAAAAAATTATTTTAAATTTACCATATTAAATGTAAATATTTGTATATATTCTCACACTTTGTAAAGTGGTATTATTTTTTCAGTTATTCTCAATGTTTTTTATTAATTTCATTTATTTGTATGAGTTATTACATAGGCTAGGTTGTATGATAGCAACAAAGGAAAAAAATGTATTCAATATTGTTTATTTTATGTAGATACATATTTGGGTGTATCAAATAGGTTTTTGCCAACAAACTAAAATATTTATATAGCAAAAAATTGTCTGCGGATAATTCTCAACTAATATGTTATACCTAAGAAATAGGCACAAAAAGCCAATTCAAAAGTCTGAACTAGATATTATTTTTATAGAAATAATCATAAATTATTCTGGAATATTTGAACAATTTTTTTTTAAAGAGCTTAGCTTTTAGAATTAAAACACTGGGTTATTGGATTGCATTTAAATGTTCATAATTATGCATATTTCGAATGCAATGAATTATATGCATTTCCATAATGGCAGATATCTAAGTATAATGAATATTCAAACAGCTATTTGATAATATGTTGATTACAAACAATAATATGGAGGCTATCCCCTCAGCTGCGAGTCATGAAATGTATTAATTTTCCCAACCTAGCATTTCCTCCGAACATATTTTCTTCATATCTCCACCACTTAAGGTGACGTCCGTAGAGCTGTGAAATGTATGACTGACCCCTACTAATTTTTCGTGGCCAACATTTACAAACAACAAACTTGTCACCAATTTTCACCTTTTAAGAGGACTCCCATACAAAATTTATGGATCTGTAAGAATCTGATATAACTGGCGGGACCAATCAATCTAAGGCGGTACCGCAGATGATCCATCAATTTGATATTTTCAGCACTCAAATAAGCAATTGTATCAACTGGTCATGTATACAATTATTTGTCTTAAGTCGATGATTTGCTTTCTACAATATTTTCAAAGACTTCTGACAATCAAATAAATCGGTATTATTCGGTAGAGTTGACCATTCAATGTTGTCATTCGATTTTTCTCATTTGGATTGCCTTGGAAGAATCATATAGTTTGTCTCTCACAACTTAAGCTCTGAAATTCTTCATACTCTCTCATATTCTTACTCCAATCTGCATCTTTGACCAATTCTGAATTTAAAATTGAAACCTTATAGTTTTACATCATATAAAAAATTAAGTAAAATTGAATTAAATAATTCTTCCTTTCCATATGTTAGTTTATGTATTACAAATATTACAAAGAAATATATCAATATACTATATTCAAAAAAAAAAAATACATATATAAGCTATTAATAAGAATTAAAATTAATTAAAATACGATAATGATTTTTCGTAAAATATAACAAAGTCAAGCCTTTAAGCAGATGTTTATAGGCATGTACATATATGGTAAGTATATGTACACCTATAATACGTAATATTATAATGTAAGCTTTATAAAAACATGTTAATTACAAAAATTAATAATACCATTTGAGTTAAAATTAATTAATTATTATGTATATATGTATATATTTATATATATGCTTACATATGTATGCACACGTGTATACTGGTTTATATGCATGCGATTATGTATATCGTACTTATCCATGTATGTAAGTATACGATGTACATGCATACGTTTATTCATCTGCGTTGTGGATTTTATATCAACGGATATTTTCCATTTAGTTAATTTTGAACTTCTTCTTTCTTCTTTGCTCTTTCACATCCTTTGGCTACAGTTGTTGGTTGTTGTTATTGATGTTTTTGACGCTGACTTTATAAATAAAGCAGTTGCTGTCGCTGTTGCTGTTACTGCTACTGCTACTGAAGTTGATTTTGTTGAAAATATAAGAACGGTATATATAAAAAATAATCATATGACGAAGATAATCACGTTGATGGTTAAAAGTAAAATGAATGAAGATGATCTTATATGCATATACTTGTAGTTATAGGAATGTACAAGTGATAAAAAATTACTCATTTAACATAATTATTTGCCACAGGATTACAAATAAATTCACATGAATTAGCGTGAGTCAAATTTTCTGAAAGGAAATCAATTATCTATGTATATATTAAAAAATAAATATTTAAATATATAAAATATACTTATACATGAGTAAACAAATTTTTTAATGAAACAATTATTGTGAAATACTATCCGATATATAATATCATACAAATCAACAACACCAAAAAAACGAAACCCGACATGCCGTAATATTCCAGCATGTTCATAATTGTAAAAGCAACGACAATTGTTGCTGATATCATCTCAACAATCATTATAATGACTGTTACATGTGATGAAAGATTGGAAGCAAAAGAGAAAACTCAGAAGATAGACATTATCATAAATGAAAATGAACAAATCAAGTTAATGGTAATGGGAAAATTTTGTTGTAATTTTTTCATAAATTTTCATTACGCATATTTTCGTTTTGGTGAGGTGAGAACCTGTGGTACGAACAGGTAATAACTGCAAATAATTACAAATTGCTATTAAAATAAATAGTTAAATTTTTTTTTTTAAGGTAATGGCAATAAATTGTGGAAATTCCCTTTTTTTTATAGATTTATTCGCTTCACTTCTTCTTCTTAAATCATATTCGCTTCACTTCTTCTTAAAGCATATTTTTTGGTGTGAATGAGAGAATTTTAGATTATGTTTGCAAATTGTTTATTTAATGATGGAGACCAAGTTTTGAAAAATCAAATCTTTTTAAGGAAACAAAAATGTTCGGGTTCATTGAATATACACTTATTTATTTAGCGTTTAAAAAACTAGTATGGCCTACAATACAATTGATTGAAACCTTAATATTAACTTTAATTTCTTCTTATATGTGTATCGAGTCTAGAAAATATTGTTTATAGTTTATTTTATTTCAAATGCTTTTTATCCTAATTCAATTTCTAGATATTATCCTTTATAGAAAAAAGGTTAATAAGAAATATTTTTAGAAAATAAAATCATATCAGTAAAAATAATAAATCTTACATATATACAATACTGATAAATATTTATCAAACAATTTGTTTTGTCTATTTTCTATCCGTTATGTTGCAGTAAAATGCAGTAAAATATTTCCAACACAATCAATTGACTTGTACAATGATACCGGGTACCGGAAACGGAAAATAAACAAAAACAAAAAAACCCCAAAAGAAAATATAAGAATTTTTGCAAACACTACCATTCATATACACAGGATATACAGGAATTATCTAGCGTACAATATATATATATATATATATATGTATAATATATAAATATTTACACCTGTGCATATCAACTATAGTCTTTACACCCTCACACATACTATATATGCACCAACATGCACCAAAAACAGTTAAAAGTATTTGCACAGCTTTTGTCTATGGCCTTGGTGGGTTCTTAAGAGAGAGACAGAGACATTATCTCATTCTCAGTTAAAATACTTGTCACCAAATACGAGTACATACAATAAATTTGGTAATACCGAAATAGTTTTCGAATCTTATACGAGTATTAGTGCAGAGTTTGTCTATAGTCAACTCACAATACAATACTATGGCAATGCTATACAATTCTTTTGCTATTTCTGCAGTAATGTATTATATTTAGGCTAACAATTTAGTATTACACACAATGGATGAGGCCACAATTATTTAATAAATATTGAATGCAAATAAATAAACTCGTAGAGAGATTCTTGCTTAAAAAATTATTATTGGAAAAAAAAATTAATTTTTATTTCTAAGTGAAAAGTGAAAAATTCAAAAAATTATTTTTATTGTTGAATATAAAATTAAAATAAAAAAAAATTATTATTTTATTTTGATGTTTCGGATGATACTTATAATATAAAATTTAATTTTAAATTGGTCGATGCGATAGAGCTTTTATTATTAATATTATTATTAGAGGGTTGTATTGCACTGCGAACATAGAATTATTGTGTACCACATCATGGACTAGAGTATTTCTTTAAGTCCAGCATCCATAAGGAAGTTTAGTATAGATCCTACCCTAATGGACTTCAGCAAATTTTCCAGTATTATAAATTCCCCGAAGTTTTTCTTTTTTTTTGTGTTCATAAGTGCTGGGCATGTTCACAACACATGTTTTTTGCAGTTTCATTCTCTTCTATACAATGTCGGCAGATTTCATCCGAGAAGATTCCCAGTTTCGTCAGGTGATAATTCTGCCTGCGGTGTTCTGTCAATAATCCCGCCTATCCGCCAACTCGTTGCCTCCAACTCCAATATGTCCTGGAACCCAAAGGATCCATAATTGATTATTTTCACCAAGTTTATTCAGCTTATGAAGACATTCCCACATCAGTTTTGATTTCACATTGGTTAGAGTTCAGTGCCTTGATAGCAGCCTGACTGTCTGTCAGTCTCTGAGTATTTTATTCCCGGGCCTATCACTCCTTCTCCGGCCACTTCATTAGTCAAAGAGCCGTCCGTAAACCATGTTATCATATTCTGGTTTATCCCGTATGTTTTAGATATATCTCTAGTAGATAGAGCTTTAGTATAAAAACAAAATCACACTATTCTCACAGGGATGTAGCTCTATTCCCACTACATCACTATATTTGGAATACTTAAAGTCTCCTTTTACAACTGCAATATAAATACTTAATCAATGATTCGTGTGTTTGTTTACAAATATTCTTATTTGATTTGTTTTTTTTTTTGACATTGTTTTGTAGCAGCAAATTGTATATGTTTGTATAAAGTTCTTGAAGTTGGTATTGTTGTTGTTGTTGTTAATATTGTAACATTGTTAAATTTCTCATTTCTTAAGGATACTATATAACTAGCCTCGATGTTGTTGTTGTTGTTGTTGTTGTTGTTGTATTAAATTGCATTGCCATTGTTTGTATTTGTGTAATGCAAGAAAAAAAACAAACAAACAAAAATGGTATTATTAAAATTAATTTAATTTTATACACTATCTTATCTTATTTTGCTTGTATACATTTACAATATTATACTCGTATATGTAATATTTATACTCACTAGTCTGTATGTTCTTTATTTTATATTAAGAATTTTTAGTATTTATTTGATTTTAGAATATACATATATGCATTTCTACTTCAACTACTACTACTACCAGATAGTATATATTCGTACAATATTGTTCTTCATTTATTCTTTCGTAGAATTTCACAGAGTCAACAAATATTGTAGCTGCAACTGTCAACTGTAAACTATTGTTAAATCAAATAAAAAACAGAGCAGCTAAGTAAAGAGAATTGAAGAACGGAATCAACAATGAAATGCACATAGTATCTATGTATGTACATAGAATTGTTGTAATAAATAGAATATATAATACTATATACTAGTACATTTTATCAGAGATACCAAGGTAATCTAAAATCAAATGGTTGTTGAGTAGCATATGCTCATCTATACATACTTGTGTAACACAACATAAGTAAGTACGGATATATGAAGCTATAGCTGATGAGTGGAACAAAATCACTAAGACATTTCGCTGATTAAAGATAGATGATACTAAAGTTGATGGCTATGATGACGGTGCTGATGCTGATGATGATGATGATGATGATGATGTTGTTTTGAAATTTAAGAAAATTGCATTCATTCATGGTTGAAAAAATACGATAATGGTTTTTGTGAAAATGCTATATAGATACTACATGGATGTATTAAGATGAATGTTATAATATACATGGTTGAATTTAAAATTGTCCAAATTTAATAAATAATTCAATATTCTTAATGGATTTATATACGATCGTTATAGATATTGTTTTCAATACAAGAAGAAGAAAATTATTATCAAATTTAATTAAAATCCAAAACAAAAATATATAGAGGAAGTTGTGAAACACAAGTTTTATGGTTGCTGATTTTAAAACAAAAATTAGTTTCTCCTATTCTCCTATTAAAACCATGCTTCAAATACTTACATAGCCTATTATAGCCAATGCTATAAGGTTTCGATAGTTAAGACAATTTCCATTTTTCATTTATCTGCATTGAGGTTGTTCTCCTGTCATTTGACAAAGCTAACATCATAATGGTTTTCAGATCATCTTAAGAGACCATACTTTTCTACACGTTCGTCTAGCTCACATCTGATGCTGGTTGTCAGATCATCAAAATAGAGTATATATATATTATATGTTGGTTGGCTCTGCGGTTTTTTGATAAATTTTTAAACAAATATTTTCTTTATTGCAAATCTGTTTCAAAAACGTACATATTGACCATTATTATTTATAACCTTTTGCAATTTTTCGAGTATCTTCATAATTCCAAGTGATTTTCAGCGGATCTTTTGTCGGACAATTTTTTAGTAATTTGAAGTCGTTTGTGGTGAACCACCTGCCATTGGCCATGATTTATTGTCATTTAATATTCTCACATTTAATCCATTCTTAATTACCTGTGATGATTCGCTTCAGAAATGCTTCGATTTCGTTGAGTTTCAGCTGCGCTTCACTGATTGTAATCCGATCAAGCAAATTTTTTTGCGTTAATTCAGCTGGCACCCAAACATCGAACTTCCCTTGAATAGCTAGTCGTTTTGCAATGATTCCAAACTGTCAAGTGGTTAAGATTTAGTACGCCCGCTATATGCTGACAGTTTGTATGCTAATCTAGCTTCACCAGTTGCAAAATTTCTTCGAAATTTTTCAGTAACTGGCCGACCAGATCGGGAAGCATCTTTGACATCGAAATTTTCCAGAAAGTAATCTAGCGAATTAAAGTTGGATGATACGTTCCGTTAAAGTATTCTCACCGAAAATCGAACACCGCAAGTTTTCTGCATGTTTCTGTCTCGTTTTGCTTTTTTCACTGGAAAAAAAAGCATCATAAAGTGTATCTCTTTAGATATATTACTCATTTTCAAATCAATATAACTTCCGACATGAACAACGAATTACAGAATTTCCGAAAAAATCTAGCCAGAAATGTCATTGTTCGTCCGACACAATTAGATAAGTGTAGCCCGATATATGGGCATTAATATTATCTGGTGACAAGAAATCGTGAGGACTTTTTATATTACCCAATACATGAGGATGTGGCTTTCATGTTGTCATGCTTGACTATATGACTCATCTAGAGAAATTTTGCTGATAGCTTGAATAATGTGTCATCTTGAGAGCGATATTTGTCGTCAATGAACTTTTTGTGGATGAATTCTTGAACGCAATATATCATTTACCCTCTTAGTTTAACTTGTAAGTTGCTTCCAAAAAGATGACGTCAGTAAATTTTTAATTTATTAATTATTGATGCCATTTTGTATTCAGACCAAAAATGAATGACATTGAAGGCGACATTTCTAACAAACAAAAATGTTTCTCATTCCTTGGTGGCAATCAGCAAAATTATATTAAAATTTTTAACTATTAAATGGACTAATCATTTTGCAAGATTTGAATATTTTTCGATAATTTTTAAAATAAATGCTTCAATAAATTCAAAATTTAATGTAACCAAATATTTAATAACATGTTGATTTTATTTTTAATTATTTTTCTATTATCATTAAAGTAAACATAAATTTCATCAATTCGCAGAAAACCAAAAAAAAAAGTAATATTCATAATAATAATAATAATAATAATAATAAATAAAATGAAAAATAGAACTATTCATTTGTAAAATTAAATTGGCGAATATTTGTTCGCTGACTAGCACAGCACATACGCTTATACGCTTTCAAATGAATAACTGCATTGCCTGAAGCATATTTGTACAGCATTAATTGCAGCACATCATCATCGTCATCGACATGGTAGTCGTTGTAGCAACAATACAATATTTTGTATATATACGTAGGGTAGCAGGGTATTGCGTCACCATGTGCGCTTCAATTAAAATCATGCAATTTTAATTTTCCCAACACTAAAATCAACAAATACACCTACATATTCATACACGCACACTCACATTCTCACACATAATCATGAAATCACCAATATACATAGTACCATTAATATTTACTCTCTGGTAGAGTAAATCAAGTGTTGTAGTTTGGGGGTGGTAAACATGGGGTGTGGTGTACGTGTACAATATTTGTTATTTGTTGAGGCGTTGCTTATATGTATTTACGTGTAGGAGTTCCCGTTATACGTATATACATAGATCGTTATATGTATGTACCTACTATTGTAGAGCAGTATTTTTAATTTAACAATTTTTAACACCCATTTTTAACAGCGCAATAAATAGTGAGTACTTGTACTCGTACCCGTTGATGTTATTGGTGAGTGAGTACATGCGATCACAAAATGCAACCGCAACCAATGCTTGTGGTATATACATATTATTGTTTTGTTTTGTTTTATGTGTGTGTGTATTTCTGAGTGTACAGATGCGTGTTGACGCCATCATTGTATCAGCTGCAATTTTACACTCACTTGTAAATTGTTTATGATGAAAGCAGGTTGTGCAAATAATCCATATACGATACATACATATACAAAATATACTATTCACACACTAATACATACATATATGCATGTAGATATTTGCACAGAACTCAATGAAATATCTACATTGCATCCGTAGCAACTACTGCATTTGCCAACACACACACACATACACACATGTACAGGTATATGTGTGTGTAGTATACTGAGTTGAGAAGAGAAGAAGAAGAAGAACAAGAAATAACACCAATAATAGCAAATACTTACTCGTAGTAACAATTCTGTAGCGGCAACAGCTGCAATTCAAGTTGAATGTTGCTTTTTCAATTCTTATTGCACTTTTAGATGTACGTATTGTTATTGCTGTTGATGTTTTTTTTTGTGTGATTTTTTTTTGCATTATTTTCTTTTTTATTTGGTGCAAGAAATTGTTTGTAAAGTTCATTTGTTCGATTTTTCGTAACATTGTCGATAACACGAAGTTGCTTGTGGCAGAAATGAAATTCTTTTAGAGGAAAAACAACAACAACAACAACAACAACAATAGAAAATAATACGAATAAATACAAAAGCTGCGAATTACATACTTCAATAAACCAATGCCACAGTATCGCTACATGAATATATATGAATGCTTTCTGCCTGTAGGCGACCATCCCTTGGGCTAATAATAATAATAAAAAAGTTCATCTGTGGTATGTTTCGAATTGGTGGCATCCATGTGCAATATTTGCAAAATAATGGCGATATTGCATGAATATGAACAGTCAACAGTTGTTGCGAAGTGTAATTTAGTGTGCAAAAAAAAACAAAAAAAATCAAAAACAAAAAAATCTAAATCTAAACAGAGGCGGTATTAAGAGATTCAATTTCTGTTTTGTTTTGTTTACTATTTGCTATTTGCTATTTTCAAACATTGTTGATTACAATTTTTTTTTTATACAAATTTCAAATATGCAATATTCTATTAAGCATAAATGTATATTGAACTTTCATATATGCTAACTTGATTACGTTATGATTTGATACAATTTTTATTACCTACAATTTTTCGCTACAAAATTATATTAGTATTTTACTTTGACATGCAAACGGTAGTAAAATCAAATTTAAAAAATTGTCTCTTTTATAAATATTTGTAAATAATTTGGTTAATTTACAGGTATATGTATGATAAAGAAATTTTATGATAATGTATTTTATACACGTTTTTAAATATTTGCATATTTTTAGTTGATATGGCAATTGACCATATCATTTCCCTCGTGGCCCTCATGTCCCGGCACCCACACGAGGGTGAGAGGTTCTTTGCTGCCATGGCATTGAAAAGTTTAAAACATTCCCAAATCAGCCTCGATTGAAATGAGAATTTTGCCAGGAAGTTTAGAGCCGCCTGGTTGTCCGAGAGGCTGAATATTTTGGTACCACGGATGCCCCTACATATACATCCTCTCGCAAATCCCTCTAAGGCATGAACCTCCTAGTGAAAGATGAAGCTGCTTTCCTCATTGCGATTGCTCTCCGAAATCCCCGCACTGCTATCGTCCATCTTAGACCCATCCAACTGACATTAAGTGAACCTTAGTTAGAATTATGCAAAGTCGGCGGGGATTTTTATTTTTCGAATATACAAGTTGTTTTCTGCTGTCTGTACTATTGTTTCAAAATCAACCTAACAAATCTCTAAAGGAAATACTAATTATTTCAAAAACTTATTTCATATTTCTGTTTAATATATCTAGAGAATTTTTTCCAATTTCCCAAATTCTCATAAACTATAAAGCATATACTTTTTTGTTTTGGCATATTCTCAATGGTAATTATGAATTCACTTTGAATAATTATTTACTATCCACTTTAAAAGGAATATCAAATACAACATCATCCATCACACTATCATACAATGTATATAACACTCATGGGAGTGACCCTTATATATGATATAATATTTACACAAATATTATGTATATGGAGAAATATATATAAAGTGAATGAAAATTTCATATATATACGAGTATGTATCATCGCAAAGAAACAAAAAAAAACACATCTTAATAATTTGAAGGCACTTAAGGCAATTTAAACATGTAGGCATATGGATAAATATTTACTTTACTCTATGGCAATATTATCATGTAAGTAATTCATGAGCATATCATTATAATAATTACATTATAATATAGTTGAAATGATTTATCTTTTTTAAAGCATTTGCTTCAAGCAACTACTTATTACTTATTACATTGTGTGTGAGTATATTAAATTGAAAAACAAAATTTTTTTTTTTAATAATACTTATGAAACTCTTAAAGATAGGAAAAACAAAATAAACATTATATGTAATATGTCTCTACTAGATTTATAGATTGGAATATCAGCGTAACATGTATATAATATAATTATGTATTTCTTGATATCATCAAGAATATTATTTTATATACTACCTACTCGTGTGTCATAAGCAGTTTTTTTTTCCTATCAAAAGAACATGCATGGAGATATAATACTAAAATTGTTGAATAACTTGTTTTGTCGTCCCATTTAAGTTAGATTAGGCGCAAAATAATGTTAATCAATCACGCCTTGGGATTATTTCACACATCTACGCAATCATTTCTCTTCACAAAGGGTATATTTTAGTTGATGATCTTCTTTCGTTTTTATTTTTCTTTTTTTTTTTCTACTTTTATACATGAATAACCAACACCCACCCACTATTATAATAAAACGCTCAACTCCTCCTCCTCCTCCAACTTATGATGTGTTGTGTATTGTTGAGATGCTCCTGTTGCAACATATAGTCGAAATTTATGAGCAAAAAAATATTGCAGAAATGAAAACAGCAACAAAAGCAACAGAATGAAAAACAATTTTTGACAGATGGTACGTAAAATATGCTGCCAACAAACAAAGAACCGTAACGAATTGCAAGAATCAAAATTTACTATGATAAGGCATCATCAACAACAACAACAACAACAGGGCAACGAGCCAAAAGAAAAAAGCAAAAACAAAATCTTGTTAGCTTAAAGGGCGTTGTCAAGCATAAGAAATAAGGCATAGTGTGTGTGTGAAATATGAAAAACAAAAGCTCTTAAAATTATAAGAAAAAGGCATAGGATTTCATTTTTTTTTTTTTTTTTTGATACCATATATCTGTATCTGTATAAACATTAGACTGGTTGTGGTTTGTATGCGAATTATGATTTCATGCGAATTCAATATCAATAAAAGCATATATTGTTAAAAGTGGTATCATTTGAAGTACATTAAACAATGCAGAATAACATAAAATGTGAAAAAACCCAGAAATACTAAGAATTTGTATTATTTAACAAACAAAATGGGAGCAATTGCTTATAGTTCAATGGGCATCTAGTCTTCGAGGCCCATTTTCCCCATTTCCCACTACTACTAGTACTAGTGAAATGTTGAGCATATCGTTAGATGTAGGCTAGATTCGTATTGTACCACAACCACTATCTCCGCTTTCGATTGTTAAATAATATAGCTTCTCAGTACGACCTTGTTGTTTGTACTTGAATTTCTGATATATGAAACTTGAAAAAGGGATCAAATGAATTTTTTTTTGTTTTTGGTTTTTTGAAACACTCTAATAAGCACGTACATGTGTGTAGAGATTTATAAAGAACATTTTTCTTTATACTCATGTTCATATCTTTGAGCTGCTATACTACATATATGGTATATGAAATGTAAGGTGTAACGCAAAGTGTCTTGTTGCCAGTGTGAGTCTGTATTTTCAAAATGCATGTCAAGAATGTCAGATACGAACATTGTTGTCTCTTATAACATCATTTATTTAGCAATTTTCTCCATACACTTTAACACCAACGCATATATGAACTTATATGCTTTTTTTTTTTTTTGGTTATTTAATTTTTTTTCGCTTCATTTTTGAGTTGAGTTGAGATGAGAATATGAAACCGTCACCGTTGAAAGGTATATAAACTTCAAAATGATTAATCTTGCAATTTTGAAAGCAAAGCTAAAAGAGTTTGAAAGTTTTTCTTTTTGTTGTCTTTGTGTTGTTTTCGTCGTCCGACGTGATGATGATCTGCTTAAAAAAAAAACAAAAGTAATATAAAAGTTGTCTCAGGAAAACAAGAATATATCGATAATATAATATGCATAACAGAAAAAAAATCCTTGGTTTAGCAAGGATAATACAATATTTATGTCTCATAAAGAGCAAACATATGGAGGATAAACACACATATAACATACGTTTCTTAGAAGTAAACGTCTACATACAATATGTAAATATAAAATATATATATATTTAGCAGCAATATAAAAAAGCATCACAAAATTTCACGTATTTCGCATGAATTTTTCTTCCACTCTACTTTGCTTTTTTCTTTTTTGTGCTTTCTTCTTTTAGTATCATTTATTCCAACTAAATATATTTAATATACACATATACATATGCACACATTTATGTTTATATGCAAATCTATTGTTATGAACTCAATAGATGAGACGAAAGAAAAATTGAAAGAAAAGAACAACAACAACAACAACAAAAATCATTAGTAAAATTCAAACACAACACAACCATATGACTGTTGCTGAATCGAATATGAAGTAAAGCACGTCAAACATCTTACGGCACGTACTCACATAAATAATACATCTACCATATACTGATTATGAATGTATGAGTATTTGAGTATTTCAGTAAAAAGGATAAACGTGCAAACACGTTCTTTACCTGAGATCAATCTATATACACAGACACACACACACACACACACACACACATACACACATTTTACTATATTCATATGCCATTTTCAGTATACACTTGGCACATGTTGTGTACTATAATAATTCGTTGTCATTGTCGTCATTGTCATTATTGGCATCGTTGTCTCCATAAACACATGCAAAATGAATAGCGCGAATTTGATGCATGAATTACGCGCTGTATTAGGTACTTCACACATATTATCTACATATACTTACTCAAGTTAAAGTAAGACGAAGTTTATTAATTTTGAACTATGTGAGATTTTGAAGTGATTTGAGTATTATATCAAGTATATAAGAATTTATATGTATGTGCGAGTGTACCTTAATTAAAGACCTTTGACTAATTTTACACATTCTGACTGTTCAATGTGCTGGGTTAGGTGATTGAAGTGTTACCTATTCAAGCGACTATATATTTTTTGTGTGAAATTATTTTTTATTAATTCAAATTATAAAAATGGTGGATATAATCAACATTTCATTCACTCTAGCTCGATGTGGTCACCTTTTGCCTCGACTATGGCTTGCTTCACGAATGTGATCTTCCAGTATTTGGGCCCATTCCCGAACAATGGCTTTCTTCGCCGCATTCATACAGGCATATTTTTTAGTCCTCACCTTGCTCTCCAAAATGGCGTAGATGGAAGAGTCCATCGGATTTGTATCTGGCAAATTCGAAAGCCATTGTGTGGACGAAATGAAGTGTGAAACATGATTTTTTTAACCATTCTTGGATTACACGAACTTTGTGAGACGGTGCCGAGTTTTATTAGAGCGTCCATTGTCTTCGACCGAAATGTTTACGTGCCCACGGCAACTTTCAATAAATTTTTCCGATAGTAAGTCGCCTTGATTTTGACACCATGCTCGATGAAAACGATTGGAGAGCATCCATTGATGGTCACACCTGCCCCTGCAATTACTTGAGATGGAAAATTACTTCGGATGGCCATTCGTAGTCTCAAATTTTCGAAAGTGCGTTCAGTTAAGTAAATACGATCATTTTGAGAGTTTATGATCTACTCCATAGGGAAATTTTTTTCATTAGAAGACACTATGTTTGGAAACTTCGTTCGTGCAAGCGTAACAACTCCTTTGCTCTTTCAAGTCTAATAACTTTTTGTTGCCTTGGTGTAAGATCGTGTGCCTTTTGAAACTTGTAAGGCTTTACCTTGAGTTCATTTTGGAATATGCGCGTCGAATGCTTCGCTGTGATATTTTCAGTTCTTTAGTCATTCCACGTCGTGGTGGTAACTTTCTGCACCACTTCAGGTAATGTTGCTGTTGTTTTTTTTTTTCGTCCACCACCATAGCGTTTGGCAATGCTGCCTGTATCATTGTAACGATTTATGGTACGTTACACAAACATTTTCTTCACTGTGAGTTGTTTGAGCTCACAAGCAATAGCTGGTTGTGATTTTTCAGCCAAATATAACACAATCACACTATTACGATGAGTACAATGAGTTCGATTGAATGGTTGTACAATATATAATCGAGTGAGTAAATGCTGATGAAACATGGATACAACAATACAATACTGCTGAGGCAAAATAACGGTCAAAGCAATGGATTTCGAAGGCCGAGGTCTACCAGAGAATGCAAAATCGGTTCATTAGAACGGAAGGGCATAATTTATTGGTATTCAAAAGAAATAATCCCTCTCGATTGCTTTATGAAGGGAAAAGCAATAGTCGCCGCGCACTATGGTAAATTATGCCACATATTCTTCAAATTTAGATCCCTGAGGCTTTTTTCTATTTCTATTGCTTACACAGTAGCACTATTTGGAACAGTTCGACAAATGTTATTATGCTTATTATTAAAAAAGTTAAAGTATCATTGGACGAATAGAGACAATCTTGAAAATTGAATAAAATTTTGCCGAATACATTAAGTTCTGTATGATTCCACTTCTAAAAGTGAATTATAAGTTAAATTTGTAATTGGAAGTCGACAGTGGAAAATGAAAAGCTTTTTTTTCACAATATTTTAAACCTTCATCTCCCATTTCCAGGGATCATTTTGTTCTTTTATCTCTTCGTTTAAGGAATACCATAAAAAATATCAGATGGCCGTCCAATGTGAACTCATGAAAGGTAGACTTTACGCGTTGTTATCATGTAAGATCCCAATTCATGGATAAATAAGCCACAGAGCATGCGATTAAAATTGCCGTAAACCGTATTTTATACTTAGAAACATAAAATTACAAAAATGGTATAAATTTATGTAAGAAAAAAAAATCCACTGGGAACAATGTACTCCCCGATCTTGGAAAATGGACAAATATTCATCTTGAGTTGTAAAGATTTATTCTTTTCATTTGATATTAATTTTATTATAATTTCAACAATTGAAATTTGTACACTGAAAAAAAAAACTCAAGATCAATATCAATATTTGTTTTGTCATTCAAAACTTTTGTGTATAATTTATATTGTGGTCAATGAAAGATTCAAAAACAACAACAACAAAAAATATCACAACCAATATGAATTATAAATTGCAACATGCTATGCTCAAAGGAAAAAGAAAATTAAATTCAAACTAATTGGACTTATGTATAAATAGAATGCAAACAAAAAAATTTATAAGAATAAATCTTGACCGACTAACTTAACACAAGTGGGACAAAGTACTATGAAAAGAAAATATGTATGAAGAACAACACGATAGAATGAAATACAATTATTTCTCAACACAACAACAATATAATAATGATTAAGACCAGTACGAGTGTATTAGTTCTTTTTGAATTGCATTTAACTAACTAACTAACTAACCATCCATTTAAGTATTGACACGCATAAATATATATAGAATACATACTATATACATACCATGACATATGATAGTCGTAGAGGAAAGCATAGAATAATAATTCCATATAATAATATTGCGCTTAAATATGTTCATCATCATTATTATCATCATTATCATGCTGTGTGGTCATTTACTAATAATTATAATTCTGCACATATTCTACATCAAATCACCCATCATTCACATTTATACCATAATCATTAAACACCATGTATGCAACATCAGTATATACAAACAATATACAATATACATATATTGTATATACATACTTATTATGAGTATATCCACAATCTAATAATCATGTGGTTATAATAAACGTCTGACCACTGACAATCTCATCCGTAAGAATGTCGAATTATTTCGATCGTGTCTTCAAATTCATTTCTTCTTCGTTCATTTCATTTGTGGCATTTGTTGATTCCTTTCGGCATCCAACCATCACAAATCCCACAAAATAGACAAATACTCATATGGATACGGAGAAAATATACACACACACATACATAAGTATAGCATATACATAGTATATGCTCACATGATTACATTCATCCAATATAAAGCATGTGTGTGTATATTATTTTTAATCAATTAAGACTGTCAGAAACTATGATGGCGAACAAAGTGTTTCCCGTCAAAACTTAAATGATGATGCATGAACGTGATGTCTTAAAACAGAAATTATAGTATATATGGTATATGGTATATATGTTACACTCAGAGATAGAAAGAAATACAGATAGATAAACGACCATTACATGTTCACTGCATAGTTAATAATGTCCAGTGATGCATTATAGTAATGTGATGGCACGTGTATGTACATACAAATGTAGATGTGTGGATATACTCAAGAGAGATAATACTACATTTGTGTACGTATTATATTATATATGGTTATACCCTGTAAAAAATTATTATTAACACTACCTAAGCACTCCTGTTGATTCTGGTAGAACCCATTAATCCCAGAGTCAATGAAGTTATTATTTTTCCATTTATACGAAAATTATATGTCATTGCTTTATCTATTTAAATTTCATCAAATACTTTCCTTTTTTTTTTTTGGTCATTCCCCGATGTAGTTCAAATCTATATTCTTTATGTATATTTAAATGTTCTGTTCGCATTCAGGGGTTGATTAGACTCGGTCAAGTCATTTTTCGTTCTTCACATCCGAAACAGGATCAAATTTTAAACATTCAGTATAATATCCAGAATTACCACTAAAGAGGTAACATCAATTTCTTTTTCCTCAACATCTTGCATGCTTATCTCTTATCTTCAAAATTAAACAAAGTTAAACTCTTCTTTTACAAATTTCATTTCACCTCTCCCAAGGTGCTTTAAAAGTAGTAAAATATGAAACAAACCATTTAATTTTTGTTTCTTAACATTTGTTTTGAACACACTGTTTAGCAGAACCCTAAAATTATGTCTGACCTAATATTTTTCTCAAATATAACTTTCCTCTGTCACCATTCTTTAGAAGGGCTGATCTCAAAAATTGATTTTTTTTGTAACAATTTCACTTCTACCAATTTCTAGCTACACTTGATGTAGTAAAATTTTGAACATACTAACTCCCTATCTGTATTTGTAACTTCCCAGCCACCAGTCCGGAGCGGAATGGGGCTGAAATTGGTAGCAGCTTTGGTTACGAGGGGTTACCAAAATACTTTAAATTTGGTACCACGGGTGATCAGGTTGGAATCCCTTCGCTCCCTGATCATTGGAAATGGCCCTTCGGGCTGGTTTTCGTGGTGGTTGTTGTAATCCAAAGAACACGCGGATAGAGTATTCCTGCGTCAAAGGTGTGGATAAGGGATACTCGATGTGGAGTTGCATTGGGCAACCAGGGTGCTGACCCCTTAGGACAGAAGAGGTTTTAGGTAAGCCTCGATCCCCACCAAGGAGGATAGTACGTTCATTCAATGTGCCCCAATTGGTACCGTTGGAACCTGAAGGTCGGTTTCTGATTTTCCAAAACTGCGGGGCGTGGTATGATAAGTCCACTATGGCAGGTGCTCACAATTAACACTGCTTACTTGTATTTGTAACTACATAAATGCATCAGATCCAATGATAAATCGACCTTATAATTGCTCCGACATCACCTTTCGAACAGTGAGTGAAATTTTTGTCAAAACCCTACTTATTCTTTGTCTACAAAATGTTCCCCGAAATATTTTCTCATTATCTTGTATTCGTGGTGTGTGGAAACCAAAAAGGAAAATCCTATTCTTCGCAATGTTCATATTTGTATATCTCTATTCCCAGAATTTTTACTGGGTTACATATTTTCAGAAAACATACACATGTCTACCTTCGCCCCTTTGATTCTTCAATTCTCTTCATCACAATTTCCTTATTATCTGCTCTACTGATTCTAATGATGTTGTGACCATTCTGTGAATGGCTTCATTGCTTTTGTTCGCTTTTTTGTTATGCAGAGAAGTGTTGAAAACTCAGAAGTTGTTGGCATCATATGAGGAAACCGAGTAACATTATTTATTTTACTATACTCCAGCGACATACACTTATGCATATATGCTTGCATATTATTACATATCTTTACCTAGGTATATCTCTATATAATCGTACATGGTGAAATATTTATAGGTGGACTGACTATAAGAGTTTTTTTTTTCTTTTCAGAATTTGTTCATATACTCACCCCTCCTTATTCATTGCAAATGAATGACCCTAAATCAAACATTATAAGATGTAACCTTAGAACATGTTGTGGACATAATTTATATGATGTGAACTTTAGTTTATAAAAATATGGCAACCATACGGACATATAGCTTTACAGTATAGCTTTACTAAATTTTCCTATTTCTATATAAATTATGTAAAATGATAAATGATAAAAAATGAAGTCTTTATAAGTAAGAATCCTGTTGACTATTGGGTACTCTATATATAAGTGGAAAAAAGTCTCGAACCATGAGATTACACTTTATAGAAATAAGACTATGATAAATATGGCATTTGCGTCTTCATTAAATTTATATATTTAAAAATTTCCCCTTCTTTTTACTATTACTCGTATTATTATTATTTAAATTACTTCAAATGTAAAATGAAAACTTTAAAAGAGCTAAGTAGAGCAATTTATGGATAAACATTTTAGTGAATATGCATGTGTGCGTGTGTTTGTGTATGCATATATTAATTTATAAGACTCCTGTTGATAATTATAAAATGCGTTAAGTAAAATGCTAACAACCCGTTTATTATGCGACGCAAGCTTAAAAATTATGAGCTACAAGTAAACGAATATCAAATGTATACCTACTTAATGCTTAATACATTATTGCATCATTCTTAAACACATCTAACTATGATGCTCTTTATGTGTAAATATTTTATAATAATCGCAATAATAATAATAATAATAACAGTCATCTTCAGCATCATCATCATCATCATCATCATCATCATCATAGCCATCATCTGTATCGTTATTATCATCAGTATTTTCATTCATAATCATCATTGGCGAGGTTATCATAAGAATATAATGACATAGCGCTTACAATCCTCTTGAGTAATGATGAGTTACGAGTACGTATAGAGCGTTAGCGAGCCCAAGCATATTATTATTTTAGCTTTATGCGAAAGTGGGTATTAATGAATTATTTACAATGCAATCATCAGTATAAAGAGCCAAATGGTAAGTAGAATTGAATGAGAGTTGAAAAAGAGAGATGGTGGATGAATTATATGCAGAGTAAACAATTTAAAGTTTCTGATTAGAACATCCTGCTCTAACTGATTTCGTTTTCTTGGAAATTATCTTAGTTTATTTTCTTTTCTCTGCACATACATAAGTATATACACAAACACAGGCATACTTAGACGTACATACACATACATACACACTAAACATATCTGAAGTTGAATTGTAATCAATGTTCAATTTTGCACAAAAAGTTCTTTATGAAACTTTTCGCAAATAACATTCTAGCGAGCGCGTGCAAAATTCATCTCATCAACAATATCATCATTATCATCATCATCATTAACTTCAGCATCATCATCTGTGCAGCATTACTCGTATTATTGATATTACATATCACATCAGAGACCCAGCATAAGATATACATAACATATATATTTATATTCTTCTAATATCGTTGTCATCCTTGCCATCATGCGAGTTAGTTTGTATGTATGTTAGGTTTACCAAAGTATCGTTATTCATCAAGCCGTTCATTCGTCGTTCTTTATTCGACCATTCATCATCAGCAAATTGTTTCAATATGTCGATGTAAATGTATGACTATATATGTCTTTATGTGTGTATATTGTGTGTGAGTGTGTATACCTTCAACTTCAACCAGCAACCATCCAATCTCTGATACAACCTGACAACGCGCGCGGTTTGACTCTTGTTCGATTGTCTGTCTGGTATGATATTTGCCTTACTGTTGCTTTGGCTGTCTGTCGTCATGTATGTAGTATGTACATGTAAGTGTATTGGTTTCAATTTTTTTTTTTTTTCTTTTCACAATTTATATCTTTTGCTTCGTCATTATCGACGCTACCACCCGCATCAACATCACCATTATTATTATTATTATCATCATTGAAGGCTGCTTCTCGATGTCATCATTGCGCCTCACCAATAGTAAGAGTATATATTAAGAATATAATATAAAGTTGAATAGTAAGTGTTCAGTGTACAGGGTGATTTTTTAAGAGCCTTCGGATTTTATTTAAAAAAAAACACATAAAATTTAGAGAAATGTATGACATCTTTATTTGAGTCGATAGAACAATCTATATATGGTTCATACGCTGGGTCCAATTTTGACATAGTCTCTCCAACATATCGGCCGGTATCTCATGAATTAATCAATAATTCACGGTCATCAACAACACTGGCAGATACAGCTGCGATATTTTCCTCTATCCCCACTCTACGTATTCGTGTTGGTGGTTTCAATGTCCAATAATATAAATTTTTTTTTTTTTTTTTTTTTTTTGTTAGCTTATTTTTTTTTTATTGAATCTTTCTTAAATACGAGAAACTAACAATAAGTATTCAAATCTTACAAACTAAATAAAACTATGTGATATCCCCTACGTTCCATCACAATTTGGTGAGTCGCGAGATGTAGCAATTTTACAGCATATTCAGTGTGTCTTTTCTTTTTAATCGACGATGCCCCTTGCTCAGCAACAATTGCCTAGCAAGAGGATTCGGATGATTGTGTAATTTTTGAATGTAGCTTCTGCAGTACATTGCAACTTCCTCAGAAATTGTGGATACATTTAAATCTCGATGGATGTTAACGTTCCTCATATACCAAGGCGCGTTTACAATAATTCGCAGACACTTGGATTGTATTCGCTGCAATTTTTCGATATTAGAGGGAGATGCGGTGCCCCAAAACTGAATACCATAAGTCCAGATTGGTTTCAGGATAATATAAATTTGATGCGAAATTAAGTCACAAGATTCCGATTAGCCATCTCAGAAGGTCGTCCAAAAACTGACAATAAAATGAATGAATGAATGAAGCGAGCATGAATTTTGATAATAAAATTCAATAATCTGCAAGCGCTGTTCGTTTGCAAGTCGATTCATTGGTAAATTATAGACCAAACTGAACATGTTTGACAGTAACATGTTACACGAAAATATCTGAGCTGCCAAAAACAGTGTTGCCAAAAATAAAATTGCTAAAAAATCACCCTGTACAATACATTCTGCTGGAAAAAAAGTTCTCAGACATTAAATGAAAATTCGAAATTTATTTCATCGTTTCCAATATGGTCAAGGCTTAATCAAATTTTTGTTTCATGATTGCCTCAAAAGTCTTAAATCTGCTTTTATGAAGAGACAGTACTCATTTATTCTCCTATTAGATCATTGTATATGAAGCTGTTATATCAGCCGAATCCCCTAATCCTAGGTTGATCGCATAAGCAAGTTATATCCGCAGACCTTTAGGACTATTAAGACTTGAAGGCAATAATTTAGTATAAACAACCCAGAAGCTTGGAAGAATAATTGAATGAGGCTTGGTCAAACATCTTACAGTTTCCCGAGTTCACCAGGAGATGTGGCGCCAATCTATTTGTATCTATTACATTTTCCCTGAAAACCCGTATGCTTGCAACTTCTGTGGAAGTCAATGTAAAGTAGAGCATGTCTGGTAGCCTAGTGCCCTGTCGCGATTCCAAAAATGTTTTGCAGTTAGTCACTGCCAAGTCTGTTCTGAACAAAGACTGTTCCTCTCTATTAGTCCTCTGATGGTTCTAATTCACGTGCAACACATTCATTGAATACCAGCACACATTACCGGCATAGACCCAAATGAGTTCAATCATAGATATGATGTAAAATCGTACTCAGTGAGAGTACTCAACATGTTTGGGTTTCATTTCATTACAGAATATCTTAGTGATTATATTATTGTCAGATAATATTTTGATGATAAAGAATCGATTGTAAATGATTTTGATGTTACATGTATTTGCAATCCATATAACTATCGACGGATACCCGGTGGAATTTGTTGAAAGCTTCTGTTACCTCGGCGCCATTATTAAGGCTGACGGTGGAGCTAATGAAGATGTCAACTGCAGGTTAAACAAAGCAAGGACGGCATTTGGGCGACAGCATGCAGTGTGGGCGAAGTCAGTATTATTGTACGGAAGTGAAACATGGCTGATCCCTAACACCATCACACAAAAGCTACAAACTTTCGCCAACAGTGGAGGCTAACTAATGAAAAACCCTTCTTGTGGCAAATCAAAAACAGAAAGTCAGATAGAATTACATGAATGGCACTAAATTGGAGCCCGCAAGGGAGCAGAGGTCACGGTCGGCCAAAAAATACTTGGAGTAGCTCGATATTGCGTAAGCTAGCTGATGTTAACACAAAATGGGACGGCGCACAGAAACGCGTACGATGAAAGAGTCTTATTGAGGCCCTATTCTCCCGAGAGGAGTGAACAAGGAAAAAAATGTGTATTGGTGTAATATTTTGTTGCCGGATTTATTGGATTATCTTTTTGTTTATTGAATGTATGTTTGATGAATTTGAGGAAAAAAAGTATATCGAAATTTAAGTTAATTCCTATGTATCCAATGTTCGGATACTTCCTTATCAGAATTGCCTTATATTCGTAATGTTAAAAATGAAAGATGAATTTGTGGCAGAAATTGTTAAAGGCAGTTCACATAGCAACCATACTACAACATATGAGTTTAATAATAATAATTTCAATTGCGTTGATGCTATGTTAGATGGATAAGTTTGTTCCACATTTGTTCACCCCACATTTACTGTCTCATACGAAGTGTACGTCTGTGTGTCTGCATACGAGACACATAGACTGATGCAGCTATTAAGACGAGAAATGGTCGCATCGTATATATTATATGTATATGTTGTATTGTATGATGATGATGATGATGATGTGCAACAACTGCATGTGCCTCTGTTGATTTCCCTTTGCTTGAGTTGAGAACTCATTTTCAATGTTCTGTTTTGTTTTTGTTTGTTTCATTTTTTTTTTTCTCCTTCTCTGCCTTTTCTTTTCCTTTTCCGCTTCTCATCTGGTTCCTACGATCGCTATAGTCTTCCCTTTTCCGGTTTATTGTTGTTCTACAGTGCTCTGCTTGTAGCTGGCTGAATAACTGGCTGTTGATTGCTGGATGCATTGATGCTGTTGCTCACAGCAAATCATGTCTTTTGAGATGTTTACTGCATTTCCGTTTCCGCTTCAACGACTCTAATGGTATTTCACCATCAGGCATTTGCACTGTCTGTACAGAGGGGATGTATGTAATTGTGTGTGTGTGTAAATGTGTTCGATCATACATACATCCATCCAACATACAGCATCCATACAGCATCCAACATATAGTACATATATTCAATGGTTTACTCGAAAGAAGCAACAGTGTAATAAATTGAAAAGAAAGGCGCACACAGGCAACCAGGCTGGCAAAAATTTCTACGCCAACGCCCGCTGATGATGATGCTTTTGCTGCTGCTACTACAACAGCTACAGCTACAGTTCGTTACTGTCGTTTATCGCTACAATTTCAAGTAGAACATACTATTTTCTTCTTCTCTCATTTCTGCGACAACGATGGGAACAGGGAACGGGCAATGACGACATGTGTTACCAGGAAAGGAAATTGAATTTTTATTAAAGGAAAACATTTTTATTGGAAATTATTTTTGTTGTCTTTGCTGATTGAAAAGAAGAAAATTTTCAAAGTTTTTCGTTATTTTTTATTTTTTCTCTTTAATTCGCTGTATAACTCGTCCGTTTCCTTTCTCTGTATAGACAAACATATATGCAGACTTATGAATGTGTGTATGCAAGATGTCTACATACACACAAAAGTACCTATGTATATGATTGTTGTCCCTCAAAGTTTTTGCAATTTATTTGAAAAATGCGGGCAATTAAAATTTGATGCCATGTAAGGACAATGAACAATTTGTGAGCATTTGATCTGCGAACAAATAGCACCGAAATGAGTGCGAATTGAAATGCAATTGTTATCGCTTTGAAGGAATTTAATTGAAATATTTTTCATTTTTCTTTTTAACTGGTATGAGCTTGAATAAGTTCTTGTTATTTCATGAGAGAAACATCAATGTAGATCGCTACAAATATTTGAATTAGTCTTCCAACGAAATTCCTTTTTGCCATATATTGAAAAACTCAAACATTCCTGTACCGGTCACTGAGTCTATCTACGCCTTTGTAAGTGAATTTTTTCGTGTTTTGATAAAGCATTGTTTTTGGATGAAAAAAAAAAAAACTGTGGAAACCAAACAATGGCTTGACAAATATTATCCGGACTCTGCTCCATCGAGACAAATGGTATAAAAGTGGATTGCTGAATTTAAACGTGATCGTACCAGCACAAATGTTGCAAAATGCAGTGGATGCCCAATTGGGGGCTGTTATTCAAGAAAACATGAAAAAAATTCACAGTCGATCAAAAACATCAACGTATCACTGCTTCAACGGAGTGTTTGACACTGTTACGCCTCAAAATAAAACCAAATTCTATCGTTGAAACATGACTTCACCATTACACACCACAATCCAATATAGAGAGTCAGCAGTCGACGAATCGAATCCAAAGCGATCAACGACGCAACTGTCGACCGGTAAGGTGATGGCGTCTGTATTTTGGGATGCGACGAAATAATATTCATCGACCACCATCAACAGTGACTTTATTGTGAACTTTTGGGCCGATTGAAGGCTGAAATCGCAAAGCAATGGCCACATTTGCAAAAGAAAAAAGTGTTATTTCACCAAGACGATGCACCGTGTCACAAATCGATGAAAACGTCGGTAAAATTAAATGAATTGGGCTCCCAGTGCATTTTTCCTCTTTTTAGAGCTCAAGAGAATGCTTTCTGGAAAGAAATTTAAATTCGATGATGCAGTAATCGCTGAAACTGTGGCCTACTTTAATGAGAAAGGGAATTAATCTATAAAAGTGGTATCGGAAAGTTGGAAAATCGCTATACTAGTTCTATCGCCCACGAAGGCAACTATGTTGAATAATAAAATAAAGTTTTGTTAAAATTTGGTTTTTTTCATACTTTTCCTACGGACTTATTGAATGGCCTGTTAGTTATATAATTATATAATATTGAAGATTATATTTATCTTTCGTGATTCATAAAAATGAAATTTTTTAATTTTCATTGTATACTCGTACTCTCAGAATATACTTTACATTGGCATTAGAATATATCCCATAAGTTACACTATGTACTTAAATTCGCACACACAAATTTTGTTGATGGCATTCAATTTAAAATTCAAATCAACATCTCTTTGCAAATTGTATCAGTTTTAAGACAATATCAAATTTATTGATGTTATTGGGTATTGTTACTCTCATACTCTGAAAGTCAATAAATGTAATAGCATTTTCCTTTCATATAACTTTCTGTCTTCTCAATTCACGTACGTACGTACGTACGTACTTAGGTACTTTGTGTCACATTTTCTAAAATCACTTTTTGTTTCGATCATAAAAGTCAATTGTATATAGTCTTAAATACCATCCCACTCACTTAAACTTTCACACATATAGAAATGACATTTAAATACGAATTTCTATCAATGCTGACATACCATGCATACATATGTACGAATGTATATACAATATAACTCACACACATTTTAAGTACCTATCATTTCATTCTTTGGTGAATGAACGTGCACGAATTTTTATGGTGAAATTTCACACCAATTCCAATAAACATTTGAATGCGCCAGAGTATTGGCAGCGTATATTCGTTTTATTAGCAATTTTTTTTGTGCATGTTTTTATTTTGTTGTGTTTTTATATATTTTTTTTTTGGCGTTGTCTTGCTAGCTTAAAATTAAGTAAATCCAAATAAAATTTTTGCCACTTTTAAATTGAAATTTCTCTACACTACACGTACATTTCGAAATCAATGACCAATAAAATGAAATCATATAAATAGAGGAGGTGGCTATGTACGTTTGTAAAATAAATGTACTACAGTGCTATTGAATTTCATCATTGATTCGATACTTTTAGTATTATTGCCTCGTTATATGAGGATTTTTGTGGATTTATCAAAATCCACAGCTTTAAATTTTAAGCAACTATAAAAATGTTTACTTTGAATTTGTGAAAGATGTGTGCAATCATAAATGAAAGTGTCTCAAGTGAAGAGTATGGACATTTCCTGATTTATGGATGCAAGATTTGCAAGCATAAAATGTGTATTTTGAAGTGCTAAATGAGAAAAATGAAAAATTGATACAATTTAATTACAATTGTATTTTCCCTGAAGCTTTAAGATTAGTTGCCTTAAGCTGGTGTGACATAACGGATGTGACAAATTTTTCTCTTGCATTATATAAGCAATTTGTCGATTATAATTTATTGAATTCAAAAAAATGTGTTAATGGAGCCCCTTAATGAAAGTCCATCATACATTACATCGCTATATGACAGCTCCTGGGTATATTTGTGGGTTATCACGTATTTTTTCAGTTTTTTCGCATGAGAGTGCCCTTAAGGACTAGAAATATGTGTTAAGTATGTTTGATGTAATCGTTGAGGGTAAAACTTTATGGGGGTTAATAGTGAATTTTAGTGCTCTAAAGGCTTTCAGGTGATTTTCTTCCATAATTTTGTGTGAGAGTCTCATTAAGGTATGGTATGTTAAGGGTAAGTATGTTCAGAAAAATGTTGAGAAGGCAAAATTAATGGGGGGGCTCAATCATATATATCATTAATGGGAAATTTTTTCTGCTAAAACGAATTTTCGCTCATTTTCAATTTTTAAAAATTAAACAAATTAAGAAAAAAAAAAGTGACCAAGCTTTGAGCAAAATCGAAGCTAGTGATGACTGTAAATGTACTTCTCAAAGAAGTCATGGATCTAAATCAACATTGACCTCTCCCATAGGCAAAAAATTTGGCGCGTGCACTTGTATATACAGCACTCGCTATATTAAACAATATTTTTTAAGTTTAGAAGATTTATTATTCTACCCCTTTTCAGACAGCTCGAACACTAGTAATTTGCCGCCATAGAGCAATAACCAGTAAAGACTATAGAATAATTATTATTAAATTAAAAATTTTTTCAAATATACATACCTTCATATTACTTATGAATTGCCTGAAAATAAATGAAAAGAGAGAACATATTAAATATTGCAAAATAATATCAATAAATAATTAAAATTTTGTAATTGGAACAGCAGCAAAAGGAAAATACAATCAAAAAGTATTGAAAAAAAAAATACATATACCTAAATATCACATACACTAAATATATTGTAGTACAAGAAGGTGTCCTCATTCAGGCAACAATACAATGTATTGCTTGCTGCACAAATTGTGGCTGCATTGCATTCTAGCTATGAAAATTCAATATTAGGACACCAACACCGACACCGACACCGATATACTATATAGTCTGCCCTAAAACTATTCGTTCACACTTATTGTTTTGCCTTAACAAAGTTCACACTTCTACATATATACATAATTCTCAGCAAATGCACCGAACATAAGCACCCACCATGCATAAATTTGATAATACAAAATTTGCATTGTAACAATGGCAATACCTAACGGGGGTTAACAAGGATAACATTTCAATGAATGGCAAAAACAGAAACATTCAGAAAAATAGAAAGTGAGAGAAAAAGAGCAAATGTGTGGTAAGTTGTCGAATCGAAGTGAAGAAGAAAAAAATGTTGACAAACGAAAAATGAACTATGTAGTATATGTAGTATATCAGAATCATATCTTGAATTTAAGTACGTCTAGTACATACATACTATTGGTAACGATGTTTGCTTCGAATTGTTTTGTGCATTGTCTTGTTATTGCTATCGTTATTGTTGCTAGTTATTGTTATGGTTATGCATCAATACAATTCGTTTGCGATTCAACTCCATTTGTTTCGAGATGTGATTCCCATTTGGGATTATGCTTTTCATTTCCAATTGCCATGAAGGTAGATTTCTGTATACTATGATACTTTAAAAATACATTATACTTATATGACATTAACTTGTAAAGGGTGTTTTTGTTTTTAGGAGTGTAGTAATATCGAAATCAAATAAAGCGCAAAAAAGTCGATTACCCAAATAATATTATAAGGCTTATTTGAATAAAGTAATGATAATGAAAATAAGCATCGCGAATTGTCCAAATATTTTTCACTTGGAAATTAGTAACTTGATTATTTTCTAGCACAGTTGTTTAGTACAAAGATATTCGATGTGTGAGATCGCACCGATACGAACCGCAATTGTAAGCAATTCCATTATTTATCATAGACTTTTTATCTGAAATGAAGTCCCCTAATTTAATCGAAACTCTGTATAAAATTGTTCTAAAATTGATGCCACAAGACTTAGTTATTCGGAACCGGCATGCAGTAGTAGGTCTCTTCAAACACTGTCTAAATTTTGCATCCACAATAATACTGAAAGAGAAGTACGTCCAGAAGATGCCTTGTAGTTTACAGAGTGCCAGAAATGTTAGACAATTTTCAAATCAAATCAAATTTACATAAACCAAAGATTTCTGAAGTGGAGAATCTAAAAAAACTCAACCATAATCAGCAAATCACTTGATATACCTAGTTGGCCAGCATATTAGATTTGTTCCAAGGAATATATTGTTCGCCAACTTTTCTCTTAGTAGATTGAATGTTGAGTCAGATAATGAATGTATGGATACGAAGCTTCGTCTTATTGAAATCACATAGTCCTAATATTCATTACATGCACAGGGAACGAAATATTTTCTGTTTATGGCTTAATAACGTTGCTATGATGTCTAATATTGAAGATTTTCAAATCAAATGTGTTTAAGTAGATGATTTTTTAACGAAGACAAGTTTTAATTTAAGCATTAAAACGACTTACATATTCAATTGCGGTGCCTATCAGTAATACTCTAATGTAGAATGTAGATAACTCTCTAAGAGACACCTTGCACATACGTGAATGGAAAACTTTAAATATTTGCAAAATTTTCTTCAAATGTCTTCACACTAAAGCACACTTTTGAAGCGTAGTACATGTGAAAGACATGCTCTTATAATGCTCGACCTCATAATATTGGGAGGTCAAGTATTTTTTTACCATTACTGTCCATCACATCACTAGTATAGTATCATACATTTGCTACTGTATTGTGGATAATAATGATACATCAATAATAAATCCATATCATCATAAGCAGTAGCATAGCAACAAGAGTATTATATTGTGCCTTATACAAGGTAAAAGAGATCTTCAAAATAATCATGTATGTATCATATATGAGCCTATGACACTATCGTACGTGTTCTGTGCTATAAAATGGCACAATAATCCTACCACCTGAATATAGTCTTGGCATATACATATATATGTATTGCAAATTCCCATTTGTTGAACAACAACAACAAGTGTACAAAATACTAGATTATGTATTGGAATATTGTATTTATATAAAATCGTATATGCATAGGTAGACGATTGCTACAAAATCATACAACAATCTTTATAAAGCCAATACAAATTGCAAATTTCAAAAGACCACTATACCAACAGAAATATATTCATATATGGGACCATCGCAATGGAATAGAATGAATGAATGAATAAATAAGCAAAAATAACAATAAATAACTATAACAATGTATTTTTGATCAATTTATAAGTGAGTACAAGATGTACTCCAAAATGCATATGATGCAAAATTACTTAGAAGGAATCGATATTGTGTTACTAGTAGTAATACATATCTAACGACTACTTTGTGGTTACAGGCATATATTTACTGGCAAATGTATTCTACATTCATATGCGCTTATATTGTATATAAGAGTTATATATCTAATGCTTTTGGTCGATGCATAACATATCAAATAGAAATCGAATCGAATCGAATCCAGAACCCAGACTAAAGAGTAGGTAGTTTAGTAGTCATCATCAATCAAAGCCATCATCATCATCATCAGCAGCACCAGCAGCAGCAAGATAAAGAGAAATAGAGAATATTCTCGATAGCATGATGAAGTCTCAACGGACCATGCAACTATGTATGTAGCATGCAATGAGGTGCACATCATGCCAATGGAATACTGCAACACATATATTCGTGTATATAGCAGCAGCAGCAGCATGAGAGATTCAAAGGTTGTGCAGAAAATTACACTTTTTTCGATCCTACACCAATTTATGCAAAAGTCAAATGTTATCTCTGTGTCTGTGTGTGTGTGTGTGGGTTGAACACAAAAAAGGGCTGCCACAAATAATGCAAAAACACATACATACAAGATATGTTATTATATGCATCCATACATATATAATTACTATGCCAAGCCCATGTGAATAGGAAAAATACAAATAAGCATTACGACACAGAAATCGCAGCTGGTGAACTTATTGAATAGTCATATTGTGATGGAGGGAGACAAAAAAAAAGTTCAAATAGAAAGAGAGAGAGTGAGAGAGAAAGAGACAGCAGTAGAAATAGAATTTTAATATTGGTACTCTGACCATGCTTTCATTAATAATATTCCCAACAGGAAATTGAAACACTTGAAAGACCACATGATGTGTTGCAAGCAGATGAGCAAAATTATTAGTCAATTTATAATTAAAATTGAAAAGAATTGAACTCAAAATATTTCTACATCATGTCAAACAATATTGGAGCGGAGAGTGAGTATCGAAGAAGTTAGAAATCGAACCCAAAATAGCAGTATCATGCAGTGCCACACGAATTGACAGCAAATATATTGAATAGGTCGCATATGATTCCCTCCTGAAATGCAATGAAATCGATTCATGGTTAAAGTGATTGATAACAGGCAATATAGGGTAAATCACTGATACAAAAATATAATGCAAAAAAGATCTTGACTAAAGCAAGGTGAAGCTATGTATACAATAGCAAATCCCAAACTGGTAGTGATGAAGGGGATTACTATTCTTTGATGGAACTGAAATAGAATCGTACTTATCAGTAAGACAAATGATTTATTCTACACTCGACGAGAAGCAACAATACATCATAAGCTCTTGAAGGCTGTTCAAGTCATTGTTTTTGAACTTTCGAACGAGAAACGATTTTGTTGACGCCGAAAAATTGAAAGAATTTGCCTGGGAAGCATTGATGCATCCAACTTATAGTTCCACCTATTTTCTACGATTCCTACTACTACTAATATAAAGTCGGCTTCAAAAAGAATCGTCCTTGTTAAAATGATTTGCTTCGGTTATTCAATAAAAAACTCCACAAGTTCTACAGCAATGGAATAAATCGTGTTTACAGAGGATATTAACATATAAAGCATGCAATAAATATTTGAATGTAAAGAATTCAAGCACACTTTTCCTTCACCAAATATATTTAATGAATTCGTGAAGTAACTGGCTTTATCTTATGGAATAATAGCCTTTAGATTTCAAAGCAACGAATAGCTATTTGCATATAAGTATGATCACATCTATATTTTTATGGGCTACTATTTTACTATTTAAAATTGATTTTTAATTGAAAATACAAGAACAATAAATACATATTGTAATTCAAAGAATATTGATGAAAACGATGATAATTGCTCCATACATGTATTATGTTGTTATGATAAAAATGTTTGGGGGGTTTCTTTTTTCTAATTTATCTTTTTTGCAAATAATTTATTATCAAAGCAGAAGCATGAGCAAATAATTTTAAAAAGTTTTTATATATTTTGCATATATCAGATAAGCCCTTTGTTTTTTTGTATGGGGAACATATAGAGTGCTATTGGATATACGAGTATGATGTAGGTATACTTATAATTTAAAACACTTTTATAATACTCTAACATTCAATGAATATGATTATTTAATATTCAAAATGTATGATATTTCTGTATATGTGTGAGTATATGTATGATGTATGCAATGTAAAAGCACTCAAATCGATGACCCTCTGTAGTAGACTCATATATAATATACGTGAATATATGTATGTATACATAGATTCAACCCATCATCATTTGGATTCTCAAGTTGATGATGATTGTAATAATGATGATGATGATGATGATGATGATGATTAATATCCACTTTTAAACAGAAGCCTCCATTGAGATATTGGTATGGAAAGGGTATCATCATCACTGGTGATGAAATTGAAAAAGTTTGCATTAGCATTTATCGATAATGGCAATGGCGAATACATGCATATTATATATACGAATATTCATATAGATGTGGAAAAAAAAAATATTAGATAGCATGTTGCACATACTTATATGCCTTTTTTACGCTTGAATAAAAAGAAAAATGCTTCGCTAGCATTTCATATGTCTATCTATATACTGATATCATAGACATAGTAATACGTATACGTACTTATTGATGATAAATATCAAAAGCTCAGTATCATTCTGAAGCATTATTATTTTAAAATAATCAAAATAAATGATGGATGCTAAAATCCTAGTAGTCAACATTTATCTTATCCATGTAAAAAGTAAGACTATTCCTTTTGAAAGCTAATGTATTTGTGAATAGGAAGAAATGTTATCTCAAGTGTATTATTACTTGTAGTTTAGTTTAGTAACTACTACATATATATTTTTAGGTACATCCATACACACATATATATTATATTTAAAGTCTTCTTCAACAACTTTTAGTACAAGTAGAAAGTTATCATGAACTATTTATATATTTTCCATACAACGGATAAACTTTTTTTGTAGAAAAAAAAATGTATTATATAATTTTTTTTTTTGTCATATCTTTTTTCTTTAGTTATTGTCGCATTTTGTATATAACTCTTGACATCTGCTTAACAAAACTGATAGTAAAATTTAAAAATGTTACATACTGTAAGTTGATAATAAATTTTTAAAAATGCACCCAATGGAGGAAACTTGTCTCAATTGAAATGATAAGAAATAGATAAAAAACAAATGATGATACATGCATATATGTATTGTACTCAAGCATACAAAATAGTTCAAATATATTCTATTCAATAAGGCACTTTCAAGTGCCGCGCAACGTAGAATATGTCAATTTTCATAAGCTTTGCACAGTTTGTTTGACTTAATCTAGATTTCATATAACAATTTTATAGCAAGCTTTTGCTCAGAAAGTGCCTGAATTCTATGAGCAAAGCACTTTAGGGAGCGCTAAAAGAAATAAATAACTGGACGAAGGAAATAGGACTTGAGGTGAAGCCAGAGAAGACGGACTTAGTACTTGTTACAATAAAATACAAGATTCCGGACTGGCTTCCCCCCAAACTGGGAAACGTGGCACTTACTCTGAAAGCATCTACGAAATATCTAGGGCTAGGTTTAAACTCCAACTCTGACTACGGTATTCTCCAGGTCAACTTCAATAGTGGGCCCAGTGTAGTGATAGAGCAAAACGGGCAGAGGAAGGGCATCAACATAAATTTCCACTCCTATAACCTGTTTCCCGATGGATCCAAAGTGGCGGAGGGTGTTAGGGCTGTAGTGTTCTGTTCGAAGATTGATTTTAAAAAGTCATATAAGCTCTAAGATCACTGCAGCGACTTTCAGGTTGAGATCTGTGCAGTTCTGAAGACAGCAGAGTTGGCGATTGAAGCACTCCTCTTAACTCTAAGATTAATATATAAATTGACAGCCAAGCAGCCTTTACGGCAATAGTAGCTGGAACGACAAACTCACAATGTGTACGACAGTGTAGAACTTGGATGCATAGGCTATGCGTCAACAGACACGTCACCATTTATTGGGTACCGGGACATAAGGGAATTGAAGAGAATGAAAAAGTAGAAGCACTTGCCAAAGGTCCTTACACATATATACTCCTCTTTGCGTCTTTTCCAACCTTGGAACCATTGCCGGTCACAAAGGTATTGATTTATTGAAACTCGCAAAAAATGTATTAAAAACAAAATATAAGCAATCCCACAATTTCACTTGGTAACACAACGGACCGGTATTGGTCTACGTGAGATCTTATAGATCAGCCAAGCAAATCTAACCTAACCTTTCCTCAGAAATTGATTTAATTTAGCTTACCAATTGAACCTCCCTCCCCTAATAAATTAAAAATTTTGTGTAGAAGGTATTAATAATCTTCAATGTAACATCCTAAAACTTCAGAAATCATATTTGTTCAACAAAATACAACTATTCACATTCCATCCATTCGTAAATTAGCACAACACTCATATAAAAATTTTCACTAAATTTTCCATAAAATTGAAGAATTATTATATTAAAGATACCATTCGTTTTTAAGGCATAACTGTGAAACTTCAAAATTACTTTTTGTTCATCAAAATAAATCTCTGCACAAAATTTGAATGCGTTCAGTCTTTAAATAAATGCATTCCCCATACAAATTTTAATTTTTTTTTTCGCATTCATGATATCTGGTTATTTATTTTTATAGTGAATATATATTTTGTGAGGCCTTGGGAATTTTTTGCGAACAATTCCCTTTGTTTTAATAAGTTTTAAAGCAATTTTTCGATTTGTAATCATCTGATGTATTAGAAATTGGCAAATATTTATGTCACAAAGCTTGGATTCATAGTAAAATTGCCAAGTAACAGTAAAATGTTTAAGTAATTTCTTTTCTATAAATTTCTAATAGATTATTCTAGTATTTGCTTTAATCCTAACAAAATTTACTTTCTACCAATATACACTCCCATAACATTAGATGGAATATGACTAATTTGCAAAACATTTAATTATTTCAAATGAAATGCATACATACATAATAACGCACATATAAATATGTATAAATTAATAAACCTTTAATTCTACATTTCTCATATGATTATACACTCACCTATGCATTCAGATGAGTACACATCAATATGGATTGCATGTGTGATATAACAAAACATGCACATAGATACGGGTATGTGTACAGTACATATATACAGTAAACACTAATAATTCACAAATTTAATTAATTCCAAACAACAACAAAAACATCCACAACAATCAAAAGGAATATGCCGATGATGATGATGATGATGATGAAGAAGAAGATAGAGAACATTAAATATCTATTGTGAATGCGTGTATATGAACCATTATTTGTGAATGCATGTACCATACACATTATTATATACAAATTGATATTTGTATGCGATGGTAGGTATATAAAATATATGTGTAATTTTGTATTTGTGAACGTACAAAACATTTATTGAATACTATATTCAGCAGCTATACCACCAACTACACCTACATACATTCAATATAATCAACACTAACGAAGCGATGAACGAATGAAATCAATCTTACGTTTGTTTGTTGCTGTTAATACCATAACCACACCCTGTTGTTGGTATATGTATGTATTTACACATACATCCTTACTTGTACTTTTCTTGTATACGTCTTTATGGATGTTCATATGGGGTATATTGAGTATTGTCCATGCTCATTTTCTTACTTTACTCGCACTTCATCATTAACCT